>OZ030021.1:10897500-11497500 GCA_964023405.1 Apodemus agrarius
CTCGAACTCAGAAATCTGCCTGCCTCTGCCTCCCAAGTGCTGGGATTACAGGTGTGCGCCACCACTGCCGCCAGGCCTAACATTAGCATACTCTATAAATATATTCAAGAGTCTTTTAACATATTAATCTGTCCCAAAGATACTTAGGTAGAAATAAGTATAAGCATCTCTACTTAAACTCGTGGTATTTCTACGTGCAAGCTACCACAGCATTCCACCTGAAGAAAAGATGCTTTCTCCCTGGGCTCTTTGGGAAGTGCTTTTAGGCGCGGTTTAAAAAGCAGCCAAGCCTCTTAAGGGATCTGGAATGGAGTTTCCCATTTGTAATGCAGGAAAAGTATGTCTGTACAGTTAAAATTGTGTTTTGGGGTGGCTTACCGTGTCTCACGGCCTCAGAGACTCCTCATCACTCCTTGGTCTGAGCTCAAAGCTCCTACTGCTTTGGAGTCTCCTGAGTTTCTTTGGGCATACAGACAAACTCGGAGAACCAATCAGGCTGGATTTGAACTCACGGAGATAGTTTTACCTCTGCCTCTCAAGTGCTGGAATTAAAGGTGTGCACCACCACGCCCAGCTGTGCCTTCCTATTTCCAAGTATTGGCCCATGTGCAAGAGAGGCATAGCATGCATTGTCTTGAACAGCACCGGATCAGCTACTTTCCTCAACATTGTGTTGAAATACTTGGTGGAAGCCACTTAAAGAAGGATTTACTTGGGCTCAGGACTCCAGTCCCTCCTGTCGGAGCAGCATGGCACAGTGGCTCTACGTCAGGGAGAACATGGTGTTGAACCAGTATGATGGTTTGTATATGCTTGGCCCAGGGAGTGGCACTCTCAGGAGGTGTGGCCTTGGGTGTGGGCTTTAAGTATGTGTGGCACTATGGCTGTGGGCTTTAAGATCCCCCCCCCCCCAGCTGCCTGGAAGTGAGTCTTCCACTAGCGGCCTTCAGATGAAGATGTACAACCCCTCAGCTCCTGCACCGCGCCTGCCTGGATGCTCCCTGCTCCTACCTTGATGATAATGGACTGAACCTCTGAACCTGTAAACCAGCCCCAATTAAATATTTTCTTTTATGAGTGTTGCCTTGGTTTTGGTGTCTAGTCACAGCAGTAACAACCCTAACTAAGACCCTGGCAACAGAGAACAAAATAGCTAGCAGAGAAAGTATATACCCCTTAAACACCTCCCCAAGGGTAGCCTGGACCCAAAGGTTCCTCTAACCTGCAACACTGTGTTACCAGGTAAGCATTCAAACACACGAGTCCACATGGGAGTGTGTTATATTCAAACCGTAAGATCTGTTTTTGTGCACGTGCCTGTGGTGCTGGGGGCTGAAGCCAGGGCCTTGCTCGTGCTAAGCAAGTTTTACCACTTAATTACACTTGAAGCCCAACGACTCTGTATTTCAAATGTGTCCATCTGAAACACTGAAAGTGGCAGAATCAATGCGTTTACCCCACTGGGAATCAGTTTACTGGTCTTGGAAATGGGAGACTTGGATCAGATGTTCCCTTGGGCCTTTCCCATTCTACACGTGTTACAATTTCATACTTACTGAAATAGAACATGTCAAATATGAAAGTGGTTCAGGCCCCGGGAATTTCCCAGGAAGTCTCCCACTGACACCTACGTGATCTTTCCTGAGTCATTACTGAAGTAAAACAGCTTGCTCTGAGGGTATGTATTAGGATTGCTTATAGTAGATGAACATTTCTTTGGCCAGAATGTCACGGAGATAGCTGCCTAATACACATGATCTGAAACCTGCAAATAAAGGCAGTACGACCGGCTAGCAGCGCACCGGGGAGAGTGAATCCCGCACTCCACCCCGGCAGCAGAGTAGAGTTGGCCCTGCGAGAGGGACACTGTTGAGCAGGAGAGCTGGCCCTGCCCCTCTTCTGCTGTATGGTGGTATGGGTGAGGAAGAGATGCCTCTCCCACTCCCTGTCCCAGGAGAGCTGGCCCTGACCCTCCTTGTTGGCTGCAGCACTGGGGAGAGCAGTGGGCACTTAGTCTCGCCTGTGCAGGGCAGTGAGGGTGACAGGTCAGCCATTGCCAGAGTAATCTACAGACCTTGCTACGGTAGAAGCCAATGAACTGCTTCAAAAGGATTAGACCACCAAGCCCTGTGTGTGCACCAGTTGGGGGGCTGTTTAAAACGGAAGGTTCTTGTCTGGTTGGTTGTCTTGTGTGGCTTTGATTTTGACTTAATGTTGTTTGCTTTGCCTGTCTGAGGAACGGTCTCTCTTAAACCTTAAGCTGGCCTTACCACACATTACTCAGCAATGCTCCTGTGGTAGCTCCCCGAGTGCACCACAGTACCCAACTAAGCCGTAGCTTTCCTAACTCACGGGAAGTTTGGTACCTTGGCATCAAGCCGTCTGGGCAGGCTTCTCAGGTGAGTCTGATGCAAGATGACACAGTGACTTGACAGAAAATTGCTGTGTCACCCACTTGCCCAAGGTTGGCTCTATAGTCCCAGAAGCCGACTGGAAACACCCAACTAACCAAGGCTGCTTTTGTACCCACACCCCCTTGGCCTCAATTTTCCTCTCTCTATTTCTATTGTTTTGTTTTGTTTTGTTTTGTTTTGTTTTTGTTTTTCCAGACAGTGTTTCTCTGTGTAGCCCTGGCTGTCCTGGAACTCACTCTGTATGTAGATCAGGCTGGCCTTGAACTCAGAAATCCACCTGCCTCTGCCTCCCAAGTGCTGGGATTAAAGGCATGTGCTACCACTGCACAGCAAGGTATTATTTTCTTAAACTTCAGACATGAAAGCCTTGAGGACCGGAAAGAAATATAAAGTGGGTGTAGGCCACCACGGGACTAACTGAAGAGATTATGTCAGAAAAAGGAAGTGTTGGTAAAAAGCTGTAAACCAAAGGGCAGGGAGGGAAATGCATCAGCCCTGAGGGAGGTGCCGGGGAGGTTGTGATTCCATCCACAAGAAGGGAGGGGGTCATAGAGACATACATAGACTACATTGCCTTTAACGTCATGGTCCACAGCAGTCAATCAAAATAACCTCTTAAATTCAGAGGCGAAGAATGAATCAACCCAAAGACACCGAAGGAGAAGATGCTCGGTGGATAAAACCAGGAGCTGCCCACTCCCTAGGCCAGAGTCTGTGTCCTGGTTTCCTTCCTGTTGCTGTGGTAAAACTGTCAACCCAAAGCAACTCATGGGAGGGGGGAATGCGTTTGGCCTAATTGCCAGGTCGTAGTCCATTGTTGAGGAAAGTCAGGGGAAAACCTCCAGGTAGGAACCTGAAGCAGAAACCTTGGAGAACTATTGTTTCCTTCCTTCCTTCCTTCCTTCCTTCCTTCCTTCCTTCCCTCCCTCCCTCCCTCCCTCCCTCCCTCCCTCCCTCCCTCCTTCCTTCCTTCCTTCCTTCCTTCTTTCCTTCCTCTGCTTTCTTTCTCTTTCTTTCTTTCTTTCTTTCTTTCTTTCTTTCTCTTCCTCTTTTCTTTTTCTCTTTCTCTTTCTCTTCCTCTTTCCTGTGTACAGTGTTCTGCCTGCATTTATGCCTGCAGACCAGAAAAGGGTACTAGCTCTCATGATAGTTGTGGTTGTTGGGAATTGAACCCAGTACCTCTGGAAGAGCAGACAGCACTCTTAACCTCTGAGCCATCTCTCTAGCCTCTTAGGTGGCGTTCTTCTCAGGACCACCTGCATTGGGCTTCGCTCTCCTGCATCGGTGACAGATCAAGACAATTTCTCATGCACAAATCCAGAGACCAACCTAATAAAGACAGTTGTCCAGCTACTTCCCTTGGGTGACTCTAGCCTGGGTGGAGCTTACAGTTAATGCTAACTAGAGCGTTCCTTGTCCTGCTCCCTCATTAAGTGCATGAGCAGAATGAAGGAGCAGAGAGAGAACATGTGTCCAACACCACCCGATGGCAGGCCAGGAGCAAGAGCTCCACTATTACGCCCTTTTACTTCCGGCAAAAATTGTCTATCACTGGCGTAACAGTGGCATGATGGTTCGAGAGTAATCAATTGATATCTTATTGGATGTGAGGCCCGGTCGAAAGAAGAGAATACATACTTGATACCGTAAACTTGTTCACTAGCTTATGACTAGGCTGGGTGTAGTGACACTTGCCTCTAATCCCAGTATTCAGGAGGGAGAGAAAGGCAGGTCTCTGGGAGTTCAAGGTCAGTCTGGTCTACTATATGGAGCTCCAGGACAGCCGGGGATGCATCAGGAGACCTGTTTTCAAAAACAATAACAAGAAGCAAAAATAAAAACCGAAGCAAAACAAGAGCCAAGTTATAGCTTAGTGATAGAGTGTTTGCCTAACAAACAAGGCCCAGCATCATAAAATTAAACAATAGAAGTTTAAGTTAAAGGTGTCAGCTGGAGCCAGGGGGGTGGTGGAGCACACCTTTGATCCCAGCACTTGGGAGGCAGAGGCAGGCAGATTTCTGAGTTCGAGGCCAGCCTGGTCTATAGAGTGAGTTCCAGGACAGCCAGGGCTACACAGAGAAACCTTGTCTCGAAAAAACAAAAACAGAAACCAACCAACCAACCAACCAACCAAACAAACAAACAAACAAACAAAAAAAGTGAAAAAGTGTCAGCTGGACATGGTGGTACCTGCTTTTAATCCCAGCAGAGGCAGATGCTGGCAGATCTCTGAGTTTGAAGGCTAGTCTGATCTACAAAGCAAGTTTCAGGACAGCCAAAGCTATCCAGAGAGACCCTGTCACAAAAAGGGAAAAAAAATTGTCAAAACACACACACAAAAAGGTAAAGACTGAAGTAACTAAGTGAGGTTCAGAGGATTGTTTTCTGAGGTAGGGGTTCTCTGTGTACTCCTGGTTGTCTTAGAACTCAATCTGTAGACCAGGCTAGCCTCCAGGTCAAAGATACACCTACATCTGCCTCACGAGTGCTGGGATTAAAAGCGTGAACCAGGCACAGGTGTTCAAGGGATTTTTACCCATTACATATTTTGCAGTATTATATACAGTTCACAGTGTATTGTGTATTTGAGAATATATTACAAGTATTGTGTATATTGGGTATTTGGTGAATATTGTGTATATAATACAACTGCATTAGATCTCTAACTCTCAGCCTATTTTTCCCTATCTCTACTTCCCAATGTAGTGATTAAATTTCATTTTATTCTTTACTTTTTCATTACTAAGGCACTAGGGAACAAACTCAGGTGAGGCAAGCACACCACCACTGAACTACATCTAAAACTGTTGTTTTCTTGAGATGGTACCGTTCCCTAGCCCTGAACGTCCTGGAACTCACTGTGTGGCCCAGGCTACCTTGGCCTCCCAAGTGCTGGGATTAAAGTCATGTGCCACCAAGGCCAGGCGGCTTATCTATTTTTGAAGCACAGTCTTGTTCAAATGCAGCCCAGCTGGCCTTGAACTCTGCATTCCTCCTGTCTGACTGCTGGCATTTTATCTGTACGCCACCAAGTGGGGCTCTGAATTAAGCTTCTTGTTTTGTTTTGTTTTTTTCGAGACAGGGTTTCTCTGTGTAGTCCTGGCTGTCCTGGAACTCACTCTGTAGACCAGGCTGGCCTCGAACTCAGAAATCCACCTGCCTCTGCCTCCCAAGTGCTGGGATTAAAGGCATACACGCCACTACCGCCTGACTAGGATTAAGCTTCTTATCAGGATCAGAAAACTTGTCCCGGGCTATCTCTCGCGATTGAAGTACTGAGTCAATCACCTATAAATGGTCAGAGGTCGGCTCTGAGGCTCATTACGATTCCTACTTGGAGGCCAGATCGAGTCATCCAGTCTCCAGTGGGTGTTCTCCAACTGCACTTATCGGAACTCTTGCGGAACTCAGAGTGCGGACTCCGGGTGGAGGGTTCAGGTTTCACCCTCCGGGGACCTCGAGCCTCTGCAGTGCCTGGTCGCTCGCGGAAGAGCGTTTGTAAGCCGCGGCCGCGCGCTCCGCCTGCACTCCACGGAGAGGCCCCGCGGCGCGGCTGGCCGAGCCAGGAGGCGGCGACCCGGGCTGGGCCGGGACTTCCTTCCTCTGGGACAGCAGAACCACCCGCAGGCGGCGCGGCGCGGAGCTCGCGGAGCTAGAGCGCAGTGATGGGCTCCCTGCTGAGCAGCGACGGCTCCAAGTCGGCACCCGCCTCCACCACCCCTCGGACGCGGGAGCGCAGCGGGGACCCGGAGCTGCCCATCACCTCCTTCGACTGCTCGGTGTGTCTGGAGGTGCTACACCAGCCGGTCCGGACCCGCTGTGGCCACGTGTGAGTGTCGGGTGGCGCGCCCGCCCAGCGGGGACGGATGCTGGGGAAACCGAGGGCACAAGGTGGGTGGGAGTAGAAGCAGCGAGTATTGGGCAAACTAATGCAGAGCTTTGTGCACCTGGACACCGGGAGACACCCAGGGTATGTGCTTGTGTGTATGTGGTTGGGGGCGCTTACACACGGGATTGGGAGAGCCGGGGAGTAATGGGGCGGTAGGACAGGGACCTCAGACAGGCACATAGGTCGGGCTAGTCTTGACTGATCTGGTGTGCCGCCCACTCTCCCGAGAACCTGGGTGAGTTTTGTTTTGTTTGTTTTGTCTTTTTTGGAACTGTGCACATGTTCCAGAACCTCCAGTGGCTGATTTCTTTTGCTGAAGGGGACCTGTGCAAACTCTTTTCAATTCCCACACGCGTTCCTTTCCCAACACACGCAGACCTCGACCCCTCGAAAATCGTCAAGGCCAAGTAGAACGTGCCAAAGGCTTTCTGAGGTCGTTAGCTTGACCAATGGATAGGGTGGGGCTTGGAGCTCGGATGTTTGCATCACACCACTAAATTCACCGGTTTAAAACTCTGCTGCAAAGTGACCGGAGCTTGTGAGCTACCTACGGTAGGCATGGCCCCTACCCAAAGCGAAAGTATACGCAGTTTTCTTCAAAATGTTGCGCAGGTAGTGAAAATTCATTGCTGTTGCAAAAGTAAGCAGTAGTTGTTTCTAAGAAGGCTTTAAAAAAAGAAGCCGCAGGCGTAAGCTATTAGGGTGTGTTCTTAGTGTTTGAATTAGCAGAGAGCGGGGTATTCAGGCAGGGTTTTTTTTTTTTTTTTGTCTGTTTGTTTGGGTTTTTTTTTTTTTTGTGGTCACATGGGTGTGAGTTGTGCTTGCCTGCGTGCACAGATCGGAAGCAGCCCACTCTGCCGTCATCTCTGATGAAACTAAGGACAATCCGATAAAGTACAAGAACAAAAACAAGCTGGTGTCGACATTTGGCTAACCAACAAAACAAAACAAATCTCGGTATATTAAAAATGCAAATGTGCGACCATGTTGTTAACAGCACATGAGGAAGGCTGGACAATACGGGGAACCGGGTAGCCCTGGTGCCCACAGGGAGGCTGGGAGGAGAATGCACCGCCCACACAGTGCTTGAATCTAGAGTGCTCTGGGTGCTAGCTACTTGGTGGTTTTTCTCAGGACCTGTTTTCTTCAGCTTTGCACTTTAAATTCAAGGTTTACATTTTTAACGTCTTTTCTAGGTAGTGGTGTTGCTTCCTAGCTCTTTGACAGATCATCCAAAGGCCAGGGTGCCAGGGTGCCAAGGTTCTGTTGTGTAACGGTATGAAATATTTCAATTAGGTCAGAACAATAGCCTAAAGAGAATTCCTTTTTTTTTTTTTTTTTTTTTTTTTTTTTTTTTTTTTTTAGTTTTTTCGAGACAGGGTTTCTCTACGTAGCCCTGGCTGTCCTGGAACTCACTCTGTAGACCAGGCTGGCCTCGAACTCAGAAATCTGCCTACCTCTGCCTCCCAGGTGCTGGGATTTCAGGCCTGGGCCACCACGCCAGGCTGAGAATTTTATATATATATATATTGGTTTTCGAGACAGGGTTTCTCTGTGTAGTCCTGGCTGTCCTGGAGCTCACTCTGAAGACCAGGCTGGCCTCGAACTCAGAAATCCGCCTGCCTCTGCCTCCCAAGTGCTGGGATTAAAGGCGTGCGCCACCAACGCCCGGCTCGAGAATTATATTTTTAAAAAGCTCTTTTGTTTCCTTTTGGCAGGCTTGGGGAGTGCGTTTGGGTCTCAAAGCAAGCGGTCTCGCCTCAAATCCACTCACGTAGCTCGACAGTGGAATCAGAGATGAGCAGTAAGCTCCGAGAAGCCCTTCCATTGCTCTGTAGGGGCAGCTGTGCCACTGTAGTTGGCTGATTCCAGATTGTTTTCTTGGGTTGGGTTTTTAAACACTTTAATTTATTTGTTTCTACCAAAGGAGACTATAAACTTACAAAATGTTACCTTTCTCTCTGTTTAATCTTCTTTCTTTGTTAAAATCAAGAGGAAACTGACCACTGGAAAAATAGTCATAAAACATCCTAACAAGGGCGGGACGAATCACCGCCCCTCCCTTAACGGTTCTTTGTTTGGACAAATCTATGTCCATTGTTCTGGCTGTGGGCAGAATTTCCATGTTCTTCCTTTTAGCGGACTTGGGCCCCTTCCACTTTATAAATGGTAACCAGAGTCCTTTGCACTGGAGAGACTGTCGTTAACAATCGTACACTCTAAATGAATGACTCTCTTCCTACCAAGCTTAAGTTGGAAAATGAGAGAACTGCAAGTGCATCCCTCTTATTTTTATTATTCCGTCGCGGGGTTAGATTGCAAACCGGGCTGATTTTAGTTTACACACCAGTAAATGACAACAGTCCTCAGGATGAATGTATAGGGGAACCTTTACACACAGTGACACAGCGTGCAAGCACGTGACTGCAAGTCGGGTTTGGGATTCAGCCTTCTTGTAACCCAGTGGTTGACACTCCCATTCTTGGTCTCTGCTGTTATGAGCATGTGAGGCCCACAGAAGCCTGTGAGCAAGGCTGAGAGCTGGAAATGTAGATCACAGTAGTGTAGCACTGGCATAGCCCTCTGTCCTGGACTGGCTCTCCAGTGCCCCCCACAGATAGGTACAGTCCACATCTTTATCTTGAGAGAGTCCCGTGTACCCCGGATAACCCTGAACTCACTGTGCCGTCAAGGATGACCGAGCACATTTAGACATTACATTTCTTTCATTTTTTCTTTTTTCTTTTTTTTCTTTTTTTTTTGAGAAGTGGGTCTGACTCTGTAGAGCAAGCTCCTTGCCCCCGCCCTCCTAATCGCTGGGACTAAAGGCATGTGCCATCCTTACTGACAAGCGCTGTTTCTTCCGCCTCCCTGGTCTAGATTACAGGCATGCTATTCATGTGATTGCCTGAGTATGGACCTCAGGTCCTTTGCCAGATAGGCAGGCTGAGCAGGCACGCTACCAAATGAACTATACCCCATTCCTGTTTGTTTGAGACAGGGTTTCTCTGCGTAGCCCTGGCTGTCCTGGAATCTGCTCTGTATGTCAGGCTTGCCTTGACTTCAGAGATCTGCTCTCCTCTGCCTCCTGAGTATTGGGATTAAAATTTTGTATCACCACTGCCATGACACCTGCTTTTTTGTTTGTTTTTTGGGGATTTGTTTTGTTTTGTTTTGTTTTGTTTTGTTTGAGACAGGGTTTCTCTGTATAGCCTTGGCTGTCCTGGAACTCACTCTGTAGAACAGGCTGGCTTTGAACTCAGAAATCCACCTGCCTCTGCCTCCCACGTGCTGGGATTACAGGCGTGCGCCACCACGCCGGGTTTGTTTGATTTTTAAAGATTTATTTATTATGTGTAAGTAGACTCATGGTAGCTGTCTTCAGATACCCCAGAAGAGGGAGTCAGATCTCATTATAGATCGTTGTGAGCCACCATGTGGTTGCTGGGATTTGAACACAGGACCTTCAGAAGAACAGTCAGTGCTCTTAACTGCTGAGCTATCTCTCCAGCCCAGCTTGTTTGTTTGTTTGTTTGTTTTTTAGTGGAACTTGTGGGTTTTCAATTAATTTATTTAAGTAAGATGACTGTTTTAGTTAGGGTTTTACTGCTGTGAACAGACACCATGACCATGCCATATCTTATAAAGACATTTAATTGGGGCTGGCTTACAGGTTCAGAAGTTTAGTTCATTATCACCAAGGTGGGAGCATGGCATCCTCCAGGCAGGCATGGTGCAGGAGGAGCTGGGAGTTCTACATCTTCATCTGAAGGCTGCTAGGTGAAGACTGGCTTCAAGGCAGCTAGGATGAGGGTCTTAAAGCCCACACCCACAGTGACATGCTTACATGCTTCCTCTAACAAGGTCACACCTCCAAATAGTGCCACTTCCTGGGCCAAGCATGTACAAACCATCACAATGATACATGCTTCCCAGGATACAGGGATGGAGGCAAGAAGATAGCTTTTAGGAATTGGCTTTCCTAGCTTGTGTGTCTTGGAGGTTTTGTTCTAGTAGTCAGGTGTGGTAGGTGTGTAAGGATGTCTTGAGACAGAGTCTCATGCACCTCAAACTGGCATTATGAGCAAGAATAACCTTGAACTACTGATATTCAGGGCTCCATTTCTCCTACTTTGTGGTTTCTCTTTCTGTGTGTGTGTGTGTGAGAGAGAGAGAGAGAGAGAGAGAGAGAGAGAGAGAGAGAATATCTTGTTTTCTTGTTTTGTATCCCAAGATGCAGGAAAAGAGTAAAGCATCTGTCTTCCCATGTCCTTGTAGACGTCCATCAGAAGGTGTGGCCCAGATTATAGGTCCGTCTGGATTAGAGTTGGATCTACCTACTTCAAATCAAGTAAAAAAAAAAAGTCCCTCACAGTTGTGTCCTTACTTTTTTGGATTTTAGTTAGTTCCACAAGAAGAGTCACCCCAGGCCTGCTGTGAGCGTTCAGCCATCTGATAGACAGATCCTGGTTCTGGTGAGGCATACCTGTGAGCATTTGACATGTAGAATCCTGGGAGACTGCCACAGGTTCAAAGCCAGCGTGGATATCAAGTGTTAACCAGCTGGGACTGCTGGTGAGGCTCCTTCTAAGCCACTTTAAGGAAAGTGGATGAAAACTCCATTAGAGATCAAGCAGGAGGCTCTAAAGCCTGTCCCAAGAGCAGCTCTCCAGAACTCAGGTTCTGTATAAGAGCAGGAAGCGCTCTTAACCACTGAGAGAGGGAGGGGAGAGGGAGAGGAGGGGAGGTGGGACTGAAGATTGAACCCAGGGCCTTGTGCATGCTCTGAAAGCTAAGCTGCATGCCCAGCTCCAATGGTCTGTGGTTTCTCTGTAAGGACTTTCAGAGCTGCCGATCAGCCACAGAGCTTTCATGCCGCGGAAGAACACCCCGTGTACTCGGTTAGAATGTCTTGTGTGGGGCCTTTTATGCTACAGTTGGGAAATCCTTGTGTGCTATTGTTCTAGTAGGTGAGCACTTTTTTTTTTAAAGCACCAGGTGACCACTCCTCGATCTGGCAGTTCAGTGTTGGCCTTCGATTGAAGTGACTCTAAAACAAACCATAGTTTGTACGATTTGGTGTTCTTCCATAGCATCAGGCAACTGATCTTTTGTAGCTTAGCTTGTGTGTGTGTGTGTGCCATACTAGACATGATAGGGCTATTGGTTTTCTCCTCTCCCCCCGCCCCCCTTCTCCCACTCGCTCCGGCCCATCGGTCTTTTATTTGTTTCTCATTACAGATGGTTGTGAGCCACCATGTGGTTGCTGGGCTTTGAACTCAGGACCTCTCGAAGAGCAGTCAGTGCTCTTAACCGCTGAGCCATCTCTCCAGCCCCCGGCTATTGATTTTTCTTGCTGTGCTGGGGCCTGAACTCAGTATCTCACTCTTGCTAGGCAAACACTATAGCACTATATACACTGTACCATTAAGCTATCCTTGGGCAAGACCAGTCTGATCCATTGTTGAAGGGGGTTGGTTTTTGTGTGTGTGTGTGTTGTCTTATTGTGGACTGTTCACCTGTGACTTTTGCTTTGGATAATGGCTCCCCTAACTCTGTTTCCATTTCTATGCTGATATATATAGATATATCTTATATACAACTTATATAAAGATATGCTGGCTCATATCTTTTTTTTTTTAAACTCTGTATAGAGAGGTTCTCACTCTAACCCAGGCTGACCTGAAACACACTGTATAACCATGACCAGCCTTCAACCTAAAGCAATCCTCCTGCCTCAGCCTCCCAACTGGTGGGATTACAGATGTGAGCTGTTAAGTCTAGCCAGCACATCCACAATGAAGCTTTGTGTTGAGTACCTCAATTAAAAGGTTAGGTCTGCCACCTGCTGTCAACAGCTTCTTCCAGACCCCTCCCCCACAGAACACTATCTCCCCCAAACCCCACTCCTCATCCCCAGAGAGTACCCAGGGCTTCCCTTTCCTGTTTGAATTCATTTAGAGTTTAGTTTTGCTCTGAGACTGGGGACATATGTCTCTCCAGTGTCCTTAGCTGTGTTTTCCTGTTTTCCTCCCAGTACTCTGCTGGCCTCTTCATTACAGGGGATTTTGGCTAATTACTTTAGAGAAATAGAATGGGTTCATGAAATAACAAATAGTGATGTAATTAAGTTTCCAGCTGGTTTCCAAGTGGTTGAGTCATTATGGATTTCCTTATTGGTTTTCTCCTGCTGTGCTACAAGGGGACTGGGGTTGGTGCTGGAGGAAAGGGCCACAGTCCCCAGAGAGAGGACTTCACCCCAAGAATTCTGGGAGATGGCATTGGAGCAGTACTGGGCTTGTAAGATAAGTCATTCATACCAGCAAAGCCAGGGGGTTGGGTTCCTGTGAAGTCTGATTTCAAAGCCCTGGGAATGCTCTCAGAAGCATTGTTGTTAATGGTGGAGGCGGTGGCTGTTTTTCATTAAAAATTACATTTGTTTTATGTGGGGTGTATGTAGAAGGGTGCATGTGCTGGGGTGCGCCCTGGGGTGTGGGGTCAGAGGACAACCCGTGGTAGACGCCTCCTACCACTTGGTAGTTCCCTGTCCGAGGTCAGAGGTTTGAAAACAAGAAGCCAGATTGTTGCTGCTTGACCCTGGAACTCACTCTGTAGTCTTGCCTGGCCTGTGCACCAGTCTGGTCCTTAGTTTACAGAGATCCTCCAGCCTCTGCCTCCTGAGTACTGGGATTAAAGGAGTATGCCACTACTCCGCAGTGGAGTGAGATCTTCAAGATGGTATCCCATTGGCAGCCATCATTTTCATCCTTAACTATATTCTTTGTGTTGATCTCTCTCTTTTTGTGATTTTTCCCCACTTCACAGCCTCCTGGGGGGAGTGGTCAGGGTAGACTATTGAATACCTCCTTTCCTTAGTGTTCGTTCTCCCATTCCCCTCCCTTGGGGTCTTCCTGGCAGAAAGACATCACACTTTTTGAGAAAGGATCTAATGTAGAATTTAGGCTGGTCAGCCTTTTACATCATTGGGGTTGATCTTGAACCGTGGACCCTCCTGCCTTTGGCCTCCAAATGCATGTGCCACAGCACCCGGGGCTCTGTGCATTTTATTATCTATGAGCATACAAACAGTGCATACAAATATTCTTAATCAACTGAGCCTCAAGACCCCATAGCCAGGACACCACAGTATGATTTACTCATGGGAATTTTAGCAATTCCCAGAAAAGCCTCTCTATTGGGCAATTTCTTCTCCTAACTGATTGTTGTGTCAACTTTTTGGCCACGTTCTGGGCAGCCACTATTGTGCCTGGGTTGTGTAGGAAGGACCTTGTGTTCTAAGTGGCCCAGGACCTTTCCCACAGTGTTAACTGTAACTTCCCTGTCATCACAGGAATGTGTTTGTTTCGCTCCTCAGCTTGAGTGAGGTGATACACTCTGACTCACACAGTGTGGACTGGGTTGATGAATTGCTGTGATTGTTCACAGCCTGTAACCCAGATCTAGAACAGTTAGTCCCTATACACTGACAAGTCACCTCCTGTCCTTTCTGTCCCCATGGCTAGCCCCATCTGCCCCATTTGCCTCTGGAATTAACTTTGGGACCGTGCAAGCTCTTAGACTTGCAGAAGGGGCATGGAGTTTATTTTTGCCCACCTTCTCTCTTTGGCACCATGAGCAGCCATTTGCTGATGTAAGGCACCAGTATGTTCTGGCCTTTTGAGTCAGGGACTCATATAGCAAACTCACCAACATAGCTAAGATGACCCTGGACTCCTCCTCCTTCCGATCTCCGGACTTCTGAGATTCCTGGTATATACCAACCTTGTCTAGTTTATACAGTGGTGGGGCTGAGACCCGGGGCTGCATCCATGCAGGGCGACTGAAACGTACTCCTAAACCTAATGCTGGTTTTCAGAGACAGCATCTCTCTCATGTGCCTCTAGACAGCCTTGAACTTGTTCAGGCTCATTTTGGACTTCTGGTCCTCCTTCTGCTTCCTAAGTGTCAGGGTTGCAAGTTTGTGTTCCCACACCCAGCTTAAGGCACCAAAGTTTATTGAATAGCTTTTTTTTATTGAACAGCTCTCATGGGCTGAGACTGTATATGCTTTTTTTAAAAGTGTTATTAATTATTACATGTAAATACACTGTAACTGCCTTCAGACCAGAAGAGGGCTTTCTCTGTTTAGCCCTGGCTGTCCTGGAACTCACTCTGTAGACCAGGCTGGCCTCGAATTCAGAAATCTGCCTGCCTCTGCCTCCCAGAGTGCTGGGATTACATCACCGCCCGGCTGTACATCATCTCATTAATAGTATAATTATTTCACCCACCTTGAGGAAATCATCCTGTCTGAGGTGTTGGACAGGCCCGACTGGATTGGTTAATGTTTTGGGTCTCCACACACGGCCAGAAGTAGAACTTAGATTCTGTCTTTTTACCCGGGAGAGGTCGAATGGACCATAACAAAGCCAGATATCTCAATCTTCTTTCTTGAGAAGTCTTATTGTGTAGCCTTGGCTATGCTGGAACTTGTGATATAAACCAGGCTGGCTTTAAACTCACAGATCTACCTGCCTCTGCTTTCTGAGTGTTAGAATCACAGACTACCGTATTTTCTTTATTTTTAAATTATGTGTATGTGTGTATATGTGAGAATGTATATATGTGAGTACCGGTGTTCTGGGCAGCCAGAAGACATTGGTGTTAGGAATGGAACTCGGGTCCTCTGAAAGAACACTATGAACTCAAGTGCTGAGCCCCATCTCCTGACGCGTCCTCGGTTTCTTTTGAGTAGGTTTTGCCGATCTTGCATCGAGACCAGTATAAAGAACAATAACAAATGGACATGCCCCTACTGCCGGGCGAACCTTCCTTCAGAGGGAGTGCCCGCAACCGACGTAGCCAAGAGGATGAAGTCAGAGTACCAGGACTGTGCCGAGTGCGGAACTCTGGTGAGTAGCACAGTCCCGTGTCCGTGAGCACAAGCAGAGGTTCCCAGTGAAAGCCATCATTCCACCCTCTCCAGCTCTCCAGCTCCCCCGCGTTGGGGACAGGCTCTCGTTCTGTAGTCCAGGCTGGATTTAAACTCGCTATCTCCTGCCTCCACTTTGGAAGATTTTGTGATTGCAGACATGCCCCACCACACCAGCGCTCTTAGTATGTGTGTGTCCGCAGCACTGGTGCTTCCTGCATCCTGCCTGAGTGCTGTTCCAGCAAACCAGAGACCCAGCCCTCATTTTTTCAGCGTCATTAAGTTCCCTGTGCCAGCTATGAACCTATTCTGTAGCCCCACCAGCCTTTTAAAACAACCTTTTTGAAACATGGAAGTGTTACTTCATTTATTTTCTTACCACTGTCCAGGGCTGGGAAAATAACATTGTGTTAGCTCATTCTTATAATCTCAGCACGCCGGAGGATCTGCTGCATGTTCAAGGCTGGCCCAGTCTACATGGCAAGTTCCAGACCAGCCAGGACTGTATAACAATACACTGTCTCAGCAGCAAATACCCCAGACAAAAAGTCAGTCCCCACGTGGTGGTTTCTCTCCCTTTGCCTCAGAGCCTGGAAACCAACTGGATACTGTCCCCCATCCCCCTGCCTAGCCCTTAAGGAATTATTTCTGACTAGAGTCAAATGCTAAATGGCTCTCAGCTTGGGGGGGGGCATCCCCGCTCAGTGACTGATTTTGTTACCTGACCCTCCCCTTGCCAGGGTCCTAACTGACACCCTCCCTGAGTCAGTCACTGCCTGGGCCTTTGAGGCAAGGACGCACAGAGAACATGGCACCTCCTGTGACCTTGTACCCACCACTATCCACTAAAGCCTGGGTGCATTTACAAATATTTATATATGTAAGAATAATCTATCGTGGCCACCTGACCAGAATTTGCACATAACCTTTGGGGACAAGCATCCCGATGTCCAACACTAATTCTCTCTTCCTGTTTCTGACTTGGCACCAGTTATTTGTATTTTGTGTGTGGTGGGGCACACGTGGGCAGCCTTCCCATGCTTGTCTATCTAAAACAGCCTTCTCTCAAACCCCGGATGAGCCCCCCTCAGACTCTTCACTCAAACCCCGGATGAGGCCCCCCTCAGACTCTCTTCTCTGGTATCAGATCAGTCACAGGATTGCGATTGTACGAGGAGCCCTGTGCCAGTCTCTTGCTTTCTAGGCTACCCTTCTGCCCAGGAACGCTGCCTGTTTCCGAAACAAGTTGCAGCTTGTCCTATTTCACTGCCCAGGCCAGCGGCTCTCCTCCTTGAAGCCTGGCCCTACTTATTCCAGGAAGAACTTCTTAGCTACCTGTCGTGAGCGTCTTGGTTCCTCTGTTGAATTTATCTGCAGCATTAGAATAGGCCAGAGGCTCATGGTCCATCATCTCTGTAACAGTACTTTATATACTGTATGTATGTCTAGACTATAAGTTTGTCAATTTGTCAATGTACAGTCCCCAGGTTGGTGATTTTTCTAAGGAAAGTTTATTTTTCTGTTCTTTTCTTAAAATGTATTTATTATTTATATCTAAGTACACTGTAGCTGTGCTCAGACATACCAGAAGAGGGTATCAGATTTCATCATGGATGGCTGTGAGCCACCATGTGGTTACTGGGATTTGAACTCAGGACCTTTGGAAGAGCAATCAGTGCTCTCAACCACTGAGCCATCTCTCCAGACCCAGCTTGAACAAAGAATGCAATTTTTTTTTGTTTTTTTTTTTTTGTTTTTTGTTTTTCAAGACAGGGTTTCTCTGTGTAGCCCTGGCTGTCCTGGAACTCACCCTGTAGACCAGGCTGGCCTCGAACTCTGAGTTCCGCCTGCCTCTGCCTCCCAAGTGCTGGGATTAAAGGCGTGCGCCACTACACCTGGCTTTTTTTTTTTTTTTTTTTAAACAGTCTTAGCCTAGTCTACCCTGGAACTTGTGATACTCCTGTTTAACATCCCAGGTACTGAGGGTTATGTGTGTACTGCCACACCTACTTTAGAGCTAAGTCGCCTTTCTCTCTCTCTCTCTCTCTCTCTCTCTCTTTCTTTCTTCTCCCCCCCTCCCAAGCACCCCTCCCCCCTTTTGAGATGGTCTCACCCTGTAGGCTTATGTGGTCTGGAACTCACTAGGTAGATCAAGTTGGTAGAAGTCCCTTGCCTCTGCCTTTCAAGCGCTTGACTTAAAGGTGTACACATAATGTGCGGCTGTTTCCATCACGTGGCACAGTTTTTGAAGTTGAACTTCCCACGGAGGTGTGGGCAGAATGAGGCAGGACAGACTGGTGTAGACTGGCTGTGGGCTGCCACCTAGCTGCAGCCGTGAGGAGTTTCCCCCAGCAGATCTTACCTGCCTCTCTGAGCGTCTTACAGCATCTCTGAGTATACTCTGCTATGACAGAGCCCCCGAACAAGCAAGGGCTCCTTATCCTGCCCTGATGAAGATGGACAAGAGGGTGGGTGGCTTCTGTTAGTTAGCTGTGGCAGTTCGGTGAAGTGTGCTGTGCTTTGTAAAGTTATACAACACTGCTGGTCAGGACACATCAATGACATTTTTTACACCCCCCCCCTTTTTTTTCCCTTGGTTTTTTGAATTTTTTTTTTTCAAGACAGGCTTTCTCTGTATAGCCCTGGCTGTCCTGGAACTTACTCTGTAGACCAGGCTGGCCTCGAACTCAAAGATTTCCCCTTGCCTCTGCCTCCCAAGTGCTGGGATTAAAAGCATTCGCCACCACTGCCCGGCTCTCTTATTCTTACGCTTTTTCTTCACCTAGACTCTTTCCCACAAAACCTATTTGCATAGCAGCATGCAAAACAGTCTTTGCTATTGTACACCTTTTGACTTTTTTTAGGAAATAGCATGCTTTTCAGAAAAATCAACATTCAGTTTCTGAGATGTTTTGGAGATTGTGTGTGTGTTAGATTTTAAGCACAGTATTTATCAATTTATCATTATATTTGTTGTTGTTATATTATTACTTTTTGGTTTTTCAAGGCAGGATTTCTCTGGGTGGCCCGGGCTGTGCTTACTCTCTGTGTAGACCTGCCTGGACTCAATCTTAGAGCGCTGTCTGCTTCTGCCTCGAATGCTGGGACTAACGGTGTGGGCCACCAACGTGCAGCTGTTACTCTCGATAAGGCCTGCACTTTGTGACTATTCTGTGAAAATAAATCAGTTTATTGACAGTCCCAGTGTACCCTGACTGGCTTCCATAACCCCCCTTGCCACCGGGAGGTTCACCTTGAATTTGCTTTGTGTAGGTCTGCCTCAGCGACATGCGGGCCCACATAAGGACGTGTGAGAAGTACATCGATAAATACGGCCCAGTGGAAGAGCTTGGCGGGACCCCATCGAGGTTTGTGGGGATTTGGTAGAACGCCGTGCCGTGTGTGAAGAATCCAAGCCTGGGAGGCTGAGGGGGGAGTTGTGACTCTGAGGCTATCCTGGGCTACAGAGTGAGGCACTCCTATGCGAAACCACTCAGAACTGGACATCTCTATTTGAATAGTGGGTGATTTCAGTACCCAACTCTTTTATCTTTCTTTAATATTGGGTGTGTGTATCTGTACCCGAGTGTGTGTCTGCACCATGCAGGTGCGGGGTCCTGCAGCGGCCAGAGACTGGAGTTACACAGTTGTGAGCCCCACATGGGGGCAGGAACTGAACCTGGGCGCTCTGCTAGGGCAGCCGGTGCTTTTAACCACTGAGCCACCTCTCTAGCCTCGAATTTATACTTTTTGACCTAAAAATCCCAAAGGATCACTCTGTTCTTATATTACTGCTAATGTACCCGCTGTTGCAGCATTTGCTTTACAAATGGTGCCATAAGTTTCAAATTGAGTATTTTTGCTGTAAACAGAGGATAGTCTGCTAGATCTACCAGTAGGGAGGAAAGAAGGAAGTCTAAAAAACAGGTTGAGAAAATATGGCTTTGACTGCAAGTTGATGGAGTTCATGAAAAATTTAAAATATATAGAAACTGACTTAAATTTCTAATTTCTTTTGCCAGTTAAAATTATAACAAAGAATAAAATTTTACAGCTAAGCTTAGTAGTACATGACTATGATTCCGGGATGCAGGAAACCAAGGTAGAAGGATTGCCAATACAAGGCTAGTTTATGCAAACTTGGAGGACAGTTTGAACAAGACAAGGAGATCAAAACAAAGAAAGCCCCATCCCAGTACGGTGGCACACCCTATAATCACAACGTTCCAGGAGCCTGGAGCAGGGGGACTCCCGAGAGCTTGGGGAAAGCCTGAGCTACACAGCAAGACTGTTGTCTTAAAACAGAAGCCAGCCAGGTGTGGTGGTGCAGGAGGAGCAAAGCAAGCCTGGGCTAAGTAGTGAGACCCCCCACCCCCCACCCACCCCACCCCCACGAAAAGGAGCTAACCTAGCTATGGCCTACACAACTGTTGTCTTTTTGAAATTTCTAACTAGGAGGCCGCCCTAGCTGGCCACTATGAAGTGGTTGTAATTCTGTGCTATTTCCAGGTGTGCATGTCCATTTTGTGAGAGTGAGCTGGATGAAGACTGCCTGCTGGGTCACTGCATTATCCACCACAGATCAGAAAGGAGGCCTGTGGTAATGATTCTTATCTACTACCTGTCTGTCTATCTATGCAGCATCCGAATTTAAGATACATTAGAAGCTACGTCGTGGCTCATGCCTGTAATCTCAGAGGTGGTGAAGGGTAGATGTAGACGGTTTGAGGCCAACCTGGGCTAAACAGAGTGCTGTGCCAGCTTGGGTTACACAATTAGAACCGTGTCTGCTCCTCCCCCAAAGAAATGGTTCATTAGAAACTCGACTTATTTTCTAGTTTTTAATGTTACTACTTTTACTTACCACACACAGTTCACATGCAGGGTTTAATATTATGTGGCTGGGCATGATGGTGCATGACTTTGGAAGGGAAAAGCATGTGGAACCTTGTGAGTTTTAGACTAGCCTGGACTACATGGCGATTTTCAATTTTTAAGAAAAAGATAGACAGGCAGTGTTGACACATGCCTCTAAGCCCAGCACTTGTGGGGCAGAGGAAGGTGGACCTCTGAGTTTGAGGCCAGCCTGGTCTGCAGAGCACAATCCAGGACATCAAGGGCTACACAGAGAAACCCTGTCTCAAAAAACAAAAACAAAAACAACAACAACAACAAAAAAACCAGAGACAGGGCAGGGAGATACTCAGACGAAAAGAGAAATGTATAGAATATAACTGTGTAGCCCTAGCTGACCTCGTAACAACTTTCTTTGTAGACCAGACTGACCTTGAACTCAGATCTTCCATATTAAGATATGAAGCCACGTGTGCTAGTAGACAGCTTTAGCCACAGAGAATTCAAAGCTAGCCTGAGCTACATGAGAAACAAAACAACAGAACAGTGCTGGGGAAATGTCTTAGTCACATGAATGCTTGCACAGACAGGAGAACCTGAGTTCTGATCCCAGTGCTCCCTTGAAGCCTGTGTGTGATCCATCAGTAGCCCCAGGCCGAGGAGTACAGAGGAGGGAGATTCCTTGCACTGGCTGGCCAGCCTGCTAGCCTGGGCTAAATGCTTAGCTTCAGCTTCACTGAGAAGCTCTGGCTCAACAATGAATTGGAAGGGGAGCTGAGGGGCTGGGCCAGTGTTTAAGACACTTGCTGCTCTTCCAGAGGACCGGAGTTCCGGGGCCCACGCATGGATGTGGCACACATATCATACATGCAGGCGAACACTCATACGTGCAAAAATAAAAGCCAGTAAATCATTTTAAATAAAATAAAATCCTTAATGAAAAGCTTGGCAACTTAAATACATGAAGTAGAAATGAAAAAATAAAAGCAAATTAAAGACACAAGGTGCAGAAAGTTGATGTTGACCTCTGCACCTCACAGGAGGAGGAACAGATGTGACCCTGTACATATACACACAAACGCATGGACACACACACATACACACGCACATCACACTCACCACCAAACTAAACCAACAGTGTTGATGTGTCCAACAGATTCATAGTGAAGTTTCACATTCTATGGTGACTTCCTTTTTTAAAATCTGGCATTAATGGTTACTTAAAACTTGTTCTTGAACTATTTGTCTTTCTTTCTCCAGTGCTGTCCGCTTTGTCAGTCACAACCTAATGAAACCCCAAGTACCTTCGACGGCAGTTTAATTAGACATTTGCAAGTCAGCCATACTTTGTTTTACGATGATTTCATAGTAAGTATATTTCTATCTTTTACATTATATTTTTTGCTGTCTGTATTAAACTTACTTTTTATAATCCCCGTGAGTAAAATTATACATGAAAAATTGATCGTGTAGGTAGCATTAAGTATTAGCACTAAAGAGAAAGTCATGACAGTCAAGTGCCTTGTAAAATTGACTATTAAGATTGAAGTAGCCGGGCGTGGTGGCTCACGCCTGTAATCCCAGCACTTGGGAGGCAGAGGCAGGCGGATTTCTGAGTTCGAGGCCAGCCTGGTCTACAGAGTGAGTTCCAGGACAGCCAGGACTACATGGAGAAACCCTGTCTCAAAAATCCAAAAAAAAAAAAAAAAAAAAAAAAAAAAAAAAAAGATTGAAGTAGTCCTCTTTAGTCAGCTGTGGTGGTGCACACCTTTGATCCCATCACTTGAGAGCAGAGGCTGGTAGAGCTCTGTGAGTTCAAGGCCAGCCTGGTCTACATAGTGAGTTCCAGGCCAGTCAGGGCCTCGTGATAAGACACTACCTCAACAGACGAAAATAACAGGATGGACTTCCAATGGAGATTTCACCTTTGTTTTCTGTGGACGTGAGAGGGGCTATTCCAAAGCCTATATTTCACTTTGAAAAATAAAGTATTGCTTATATTTTCTCTCCATAAATCAAAAATAAAGTGTAAGTGTTCTCTTTCTGAGTACACTATTGTTATCTTCTGATTAGAGGGCATCCAATCCCATGACAGATGGTTGTGAACCACCATGTAGGTGCTGAGAATTGAACTCAGGACCTCTGGAAGTCCAGCCAGTGTTTTTAACTACTGCACTATCTCTCCAGCCCACTGAATCCTAGACGTGTCCCCCCACTGCTAGAAAAAAATTGCCAGTTATTCAACTCTACCCTAAGAAAACTAGCAGGAATGCGTAGACTTTATTCCAGATATCTGTGAAATACAGATAACATCCTGACCAGAATTTCTTTTTTACTTCCTAAATCTTCAGGTTTTAATGTACGTTTACTTACAAATATATGTGGATGTTGGGGGGGGGGTCTGGGGTTAACAAGCAGATGATAACGGTTGTACATTTCTGAAGGGGGTGGGGTTGGTCAAGGAGTCAAGATTGCCAGGAACTTACCTTCCAGGAATTTGAGTAAGAGACCCGTTTTTTAGGTACCAACATGGAGGCCAAGCACAAAATGGAGTTTTTTAGCCATCGCGGTGAGCCCCTGGAAGTGTAGTATGTGGTCTTAGCCACTGAGCCATATTTCCAATCAGGGTCTCTAATTCACTATAAGTTATTCATTAAGACCTGGTAGCAATAGTTGAAAGGCCAGGGAAGTAAAACAGGAAAGAGTGACCTCAAAAGTAAGTTCTGGATCTATGACAAGCTTCCGGAAAAGATGGATAGGCCATGTAACCAAGAGAATTTATTTCCTGAAAAACGAACATTGGATTGCCCTGTTCCTCCCAGTTCTCAAACACTACTGACTATTTCTAATTTTTTTTCTGTATTGTAGGATTTTGATATAATTGAGGAAGCCATTATTCGCAGAGTGTTAGACCGCTCACTCCTTGAATATGTGAATCAGTCAAACACCACATAATTTTATGAACAGGAAGGGGACCGGTCACTCGTACCGTACAAGATGCTGCTTGAAGGACTGGAGGGAAGGTGTCAGTGATGGAGAAACATGTACCACAGTGGTACATGCTTGCCTTTGTTATGCTGCATTCAAAAACTGTTTTTCTGGTCTAGATCTCCTTTACATTCTTGAGTTTATTAAACATTTAACCACACGAAACAACCCCCATCAGCCATTAGCAGATGGAAGGGACACAACGCAGGCTGGCTGTGTGATGGAGTGGCTTCGTGTGTACATTAGTGATGCTGTGTATAACGCTATGTATCCCCAACTATCATCACGGTTAGTCGAAAGCCAATCTCTGTCCTATGTTAAAAAGAAAAAGGAAGGAAATATGGGCATTAAAGGAAATCTGAAATTTATTCAAACTCTCATGCTCTAATCTCCAATAAAGAACGTGAAAAACAATCTTATGAGAAAGGAGGAAAGGAAAGAATTTGAAGTCACCAAAATCCAATTTAACCAAACTTTTGTTTTTCATTTTAACATCTTAAAAAATATAAAATATGGGCTGGAGAGATGGCTCAGCAGGTAAGAGCACTCACTGACTGTTCTTCCGAAGGTCCTGAGTTCAAATCCCAGCAACCACATGGTGGCTCACAACCATCCATAATGAGATCTGATTTCTGGTGTGTCTGAGCACAGCAACAGTGTACTTACATATAATAAATAAATTAATCTTTAAAAAATATAAAATAAAGCACATGTACTAAAAGCCAGATACAACATGCATAGCTTAATATTTCATAAGAAACATTGTTCAAGGATGGTTATGTGTGTATGCCCTTGGAGGCTGAGCAGGATTAATTCAAAGCCAGCCTGGACCACATAGTTAGTTGCAGGTCTGCCTGGGCTAGAGTATAAGACCCTGTCTCAAAGCCAAAGAAACAAAAGCATTATGAGCACATGTATTTCGACATCTATGAATAGACTTCCATCGATTATGAATGTCACTTTATTGAGGTCCAACTTCAATTCTCTTTGGCCATACCTTGAAGGTTGACCGAGTCTTCTTAACACTATTTCATTCCTTGCTGTATCCTACAGCAAGGTCTTTCATGCTGAAGTTGTTTCCTTCTATGGACCTGAGATCAGTAACTCTCTACAAAGCCTGCTTTCTTTCTGTAGGGAATAGTATTTCAAACCACAGAAGCTGAGGATGGTAGCTCATGCCTGTAAAGAGGATCTGTTGTTCAAGGTCTTACTCAGCTACAATGCAGCATCAAGGACAGCCTAGGCTACACAAGACCCTTCTCAACCTGCCCTCTTTTTCATTCCAGAAAAAAGAAATTCTCTTAAGGTCAATGACTGCTATTGAGGTGTCCATTGTTTCGAGGAAAGAGCCAAGAAACAGCTGTATGCTTGTAAAGATAAAAATGGCCAGGCATGGTGGCCATGGTAGCCAGGCCAGGATGGCTGGTAACTAGAGATCCTCTGGCTCCAGCCTCTTGTGTTTACGGACACACAGGTGTGTGCTGCGCTGCCATGTCTGCGAGTCCCTTGTGGGACAGCGCCAACGTCTTTTGTTGTGCTCTGCTCTCTCCCTTTCACCCACCAGTTCTTCAAGCAGTGTGCATTTATCACACGTGATAAATTTTCACATGTGATTCTTTAATGTTACATTCAGGACATATACTAGGATTTCCATCTTGGAATTGAAAAAAAGTAAACAAAGACTATAGATATCAACTCCTGACAGTGAAGTGTTATCTGACTTAAAAATGCCTTTTTGTAAAGGGTCGGTGAGTTGGCTCAGTAGGGAAGAGCACTTCATGCTGAGCCTGGGAGTCAGTTTGATCCCTGTGACCACATTTGTGAAGGAGAACTAACTCCCATGGGTGCAAGCATCCTCTATTACCCCCCGCACACACACACCTAAGCATGATATGGTTTGTATTGTAATAATTTATAAGCATCATTTGTTGCACATTTGCTGTCATAATCATGGGGTCATGATTTCTTCCCCCCTTTTTAAGACGGGTTCTCACACGCGTTCCTGGCTGGTCTGGAACTCATTGTGTAAAGCAGCCTGGCCTTGAACTTCAGGTGATCTTCCGGCTTCTACCTCCTCGTGCTGGGACTTAGATGTGGGCCCCGGCTTCTAAAATTTTCCTCGTAAATTGTCCACAACTGCTTTGATATTGTTACTGTTTGCTCCTCAGGACAAGACCACTAGGAAGATAGAAAGTCACGAGGGAAAGTGCTTCAGGGCAAGCCTTGAGTTCCCTCACTTATCTTAGGTGATGTGTCAGATCCAGGAACTGTCGCCCTAGGGCCAGTGCTGGAGCACAGTCACACTGTAGCTCTTCAAACTTGCTCTTCAAAAGTAAGACTTTTGCAGCCTCTCTCCCTCAAGTCTGGTCCGGGTGAGTGATACAACAAAAGTTTTTTAGAAGTGCCCATCAGCAGGGAAAACACAGCACAGTTGTGAGTATTGGTAACTACCGCCCTGCCAGTCAATCTAGGTTAATTTAGAGCTATATGAAAGTCATGAGTAAGTTTAAAGGCCTATGGCGGAGGGGGGAGGCTGGAGAGATGGCTCAGCGATTAAGAGCATTGGCTGCTCTTCCAGAGGACCCACATGGCAGTTCACACCTTTCAGTAACTTCAGTTCCAGGGGGTCTGACGCCCCACACAAGACATATACAGGCAAAACACCAGTACACATAAACACCGACAAAACTAAAAAGCCAAAAAAGCATACTCGGGATAAATGGGATGGTTCAGTGGGTAAAATGCCCTCTGAGCAAGGCTGGCACCCAAGTCTGTCTGACCCCCATAAAGGTTGTCCTTTCAAAGCACTGTGGCATGCTTGTGTCCGAATTCCCACACAAAGAGTAAAGAGGTGTGGGGGTGGGGAGATGAGTGAGCAGTTAGGGTCCCTGCTAGGTCTCAGCCCCCATGTAGGACAGCTTACCCAGCAGCTCTCCTCTGGCTTCCACTGGTGCTTGGGAACACAGATGCATGCTCACAAATACTTAAACATAATCTAAGTTGGGCATGATGACCACAGCCTCTAATTCCAGCACTTGGGAGGTCAGCGGCACGATGGTCAGGAGGAGTGTAAGGCCAGCCTCAGCTAGACAAGTTTGGGGCGGGCCTGGGGTTACATGTGACTCTGTTTCAAAACACCCAAACCCTGTGTTCCGAGTACTAAATTCAAGTACATGGACAGACTCAGAATCTTACCCAAGGCCTTTTTTGTTTGTTTTTTAATTTTGCTGCCCACCTATAGGATAAGTTAGGTGCTGGCCACCTGAGTTATTTTTTATTCTGAATTGCTGTGTTTTGAATATGAGACAAAGATACAATTTCACTGTGCATTTATCTTATGAAAAGGAATTTGGTTCATTGCTTTAAAAAGTAAAAACAAGTATTCAAAGTTGTTGATCACCAGTAAGAAACTTTCATGTGCTTTTTGTGAATATTGCCTACTGAAACAACTCAACCGGGGGAAAATGATGCTGTGTTGTTTTAAAACTAAGTTCTCCTAAACTGTTGGTGGAAAAAGGGGTTGTGATCAGCGGGAAAGAGGTAACTCCCAAGAACCCATGACTCTGGCGATGTCGGTTCCTGCTGTTACTGGGGATTAGGTGTGTTTCATTTCAAAGTGAACTCCAGGTTTTGAATGTTTATCATATGATGATTTGTATGCTTACACACTGAAGGTATTTTTTGAAGTACTAAGAGACTTTTTCTTTTGTTCAAATATAAAAAACTTCTGATCAGACTTTAAAGTGTATAAATCTTTTTCTTTTGAAAACTGTATTATGAGAAACAAAGGATGGCAGGACCATTGCTTTCATTAAAATGTCCACTATGTCTACTCTGGTGTCTTGTTTTTGTGATGCTGGGTATCGGACCTAAGACCTCACACATGCTGGTCAAGCAGCCGAGGGCCAAGCTGCATCCCTCCTCTGATTCCTTCTTAACAGATCTAGTTACCCAGGCTGCCCTTGAACTCAGGTAGCTGGGCTTGATTACAGGCCTGGGGTCTCTGCAAGAACAGCAAGTGGTCTCCATCACTGAAGTGGCTCTCCAGCACCTGAAACATTTTAAATAATATATAATATATGATATATATTATACAATTAATAATATTATACATTTAATATATTAAATTATATTTAATACATTAATATATTACAATCAATATATTATCAATGGCATGACATTAATATATTAATTATATTAGCATATTAATATTAATTTTTAATATATAAGCAATTAATTATATAATGTATAGCAAATAATATATACAATATAATTGAATAACATATTAATTATAATATATAATTTATACATTGCTTATATATTTTATATTATATATAATATATTATAGGCCTGTGGTGGGTTGAAAGAACCCACACCCAGGCTCTTAGAGAATGGCACTCTAGGGAGTGTGGCCTTGTTAGAGAAAGTGGCCACTGGGAGTCTGCCTTGAGGTCTCAAATGCATAGTCCATACTGCCTTTACGCTCACTGCTAGCGAACCCAGATGTAGAACTCGAAGCACCTTCTCCAGCCCTATGCCTGCACTCTGACATGCTTCCTGCTGTGACAATAATGGACTGAACCTTGGAACCTGTTAAGACAGCCCCAATTAAATGTTTTCCAAGACTTGCCTTGGTCATGGTGTCTCTTCACAGCAAGAGAAACACTAAGACCAGGCTAATGCCCACCATGCAGTTTTACAGTATCTTTTGATGGGATTTCAAGGTTGTGTTCTACAGAAATGTTCACCCTGGGGCTGGGTGGAAACCACTTCAGAGAGGGAACATCCCCCTCTCACCACAGCGGGGATTCACACTGGAGCCGTGGGAGATGCCCAGGTGCTTTCTACCGAACTACACCCAATCATCCCAGTTAAAGATAGTTAATAAAAGATGGCACCTGTAATCCCAGCACTTGGGAAGCAGAGGCAGGCGGATTTCTGAGTTCGAGGCCAGCCTGGTCTACAGAGTGAGTTCCAGGGCAGCCAGGGCTATACAGAGAAACCGTCTCGAAAAATGAAAGAAAGAAAGGAAGGAAGGAAGGAAGGAAGGAAGGAAGGAAGGAAGGAAGAAAAGAAAGAAAGTGCAGAGCTCTAGTTCCCCTCCCCACCCCACCCCCACCCCTCTCCTAGATCTAGATGTGTTTGTGTGAGTGAGGACTGCACAGAGGCTGGAGATTGGTCTTCACCAATCAGTCTCCATCACAATCTTTATTTTTGAGGCAAGGGTCTCACTGTGTGGCTCTGGGTAGACTGGAACTTGCTATTTAGACCAGGCTGGCTTTAAACTCAAAAAGACATCAGCCTGCCAGTGTCTCAAAAGGTGTGTACACCATACTTATTTACAATTATTATACAAACAAACAAACAAACAATAGACAGAGAAACTCCTTGTTGTCCCCCGCCCTCCACCGGTTTCATATTAGATTTCTGATAAAGCTCAAAGCACACAGAATTTGAATTTTCACCTTCCTAAGAGGCTGTGGGTTTTCTCTGACTACTAATTGATACCGCCTGCATCTTAACCCTATTTGTTTTTGTTTTTTGTTTTTTAGGATTTGATTTTTTTCAAGACCGGGTTTCTCTGTATAACCCTGGCTGTCCTGGAACTCACTCTGTAGACCAGGCTGGCTTGGAACTCAGAAATCTGCCTGCCTCTGCCTGCCTGCCTCTGCCTCCCAGAGTGCTGGGATTTAACCCTATTTTTTTTTTTTTTTCGAGACAGGGTTTCTCTGTGTAGCCCTGGCTGTCCTGGAACCAGCTCTGTAGACCAGGCTGGCCTCGAACTCAGAAATCCACCTGCCTCTGCCTCCCAAGTGCTGGGATTAAAGGCGTGCGCCACCACCGCCCGGCGATTTAACCCTATTTTTAAGACAGGGTCTTGTTATATAGCTTTCGCTAGCCTGGACCTCACTTTGTAGACTAGGCTAGCCTGGATTTACAGAGAGCCTCTTACCTTGGCATGGGATATAAGTCGTGAATAACTGTGATTGTCCCTCTTCCCTATTTTAATGTTTTGTTTTGCAATGGGTGTTGTGATCATAAAAAGAGAAATAGGGGCTTGTGAGATGGCTCAGCCGTTCAGAGCACTGACTGCTCTTCTCACAGCCATCTGTAGAGATCTGACGCCCTCTTCTGGCATGTCTGAAGACAGCTACAGTGTACTTACATATAACAATATATATATATATATATATATATATATATATATATATATATATATTAAAAGAACTAGGCATAAGAATCTGTTCTACGGCGGTGTGGGGAGGGGATGGAGCCCAGGGCCTTGCGCACGTTCGACAGGCTTCCTACCACTCAGCTAGATCTCTAACCCCCACCCCATGTTAGCTTAGTGACTTTTCAGAGCCTATCTGCAAATGCAGTCATATTTCCAGGAAGTCAGGGGATGATTAAGCGCCAACACTTTAACATGGAGAAGAGCACAACTCGCCTATAGCCATCATAGTTAAATATCTTTATTGTGTTGTGATGAGGATTAGCTATGAGTTCATGCTCATTCATTGCTCATTCAGGTATTCTATCAGTGAGCTGCATCCAGAAGAATGGGTTGATTTTTGGGGGGTTGTGGTGGATGTCTTGTTATATTATCCATGTTGACCTTGAACCCCTGGGGTCTAGTGATCCTTCTGCTCTCAAACAGCAGGGACTGGACAGGCGTGTAGCATTAGATGACAATAAAATTCTCTCATTAACATTTTTCTCTAGAGTTTCATGTAATCCAGACAGGCTGGTATCCAGTTAGCAAAACAGGAGAGGAAGAAGATCCTGACCTTCTGAGCCTCCCTCTCCCCTCTCCACTACATAATCAAGGGCGCCTCCACACTGAGCTTTTCTATGGTGCTGGAGCATACCAGGGCATCGGGCACAACACCAACTTAACCAAATCCCCACCCCCTTTGATTTCCTTCCTTCCTTCCTTCCTTCCTTCCTTCCTTCCTTCCTTCCTTCCTTCCTTTTCGTTCTTTTGACAAGATCTCACTCTCTAGCACTAGCTGGTCCCCAAGGGGTTCAGCCTGCCTCACCCTCCTAAGTGCTAGATCACAGAAGTGCACCACCATATTCAGTTTTCCTCCTCCTTCCTTTATGGCCTTTTGGTACTAAGAATTGAAGTTGGGCTGATATAGTGTGTTGTGTTTTATAAATGGTAGAGGGAATATGTTTGGTGGAGGTGTGGTAAGGTGTGGGGGGAACCCCCTGAGGAACCAGCCACGAGATGGTATAGGATAGAATAGTTTATTCAGGACACAGGGAGGGGAGTAGAGACGGAGAAAGGCAGAGAGTGGAGGTTGGCCATGAGCATGTGGAGGGGGACAGGGAAGCGAAAGGGGAGAGAGGGGGAGCAGGAGGAAGAGGGCAGAGCTAGAGCAAGGAGGAGGTGGAGGGAGAGAAAGAGAGAGAGAGAGAGAGAGAGAGAGAGAGAGAGAGAGAGAGAGGGAGGGAGAGAGGGAGAGAGAGAGAGAGAGAGCTCTGTTGTTGCTGGCTGTTGCTAGTAACTGTGGGGCAGAGCCTAGACAAAATGCTAACAGTCTAGGAGGGTCTTAATTGGTCGTTCTCAGCCAGTGAAAGAATAAAATGACAGGAAAAAAGTTAAACGCTATAGATAGCATGAGAAGTCAAAGCCCTCAAACAGGAGTAGCCAAGAGCCAGGGTTGAAGAAAGATGCTTTTGGAGGAGAGGAGACACCAGCATGCAGGAGTCACACCGGGAAAAGGCCCTCTGCTTTGCAGGGGTCAAGGGACTCTGGCCACCCGGAGCAGGGTGAGCCTGGCTCAGGCAGGCCTGGCCCTTCTCCCCTATTCCCTCTGCCTGGCTAAAAACTGTTGGATTACATCCCTAAAGCTAGCCCCCAAGATCTGTTCCCTTATTTGACCGCTTCCCCCTCCTGACACGGCCAAGGTCCAGATCAAAGTACTAAAGTCCACGGCCAAGGTCCAGATCAAAGTACTAAAGTCCAGCGCTCAAAGCCCCCTTCCAGCTCACCTCATTAACATGCCCTGTTAAAATTGAACACCTTGTTGGGCAGTGTTGGCACTCGCCTTTAATCCCAGCACTTGGGAGACAGAGGCAGGCAGATTTCTGAGTTTGAGGCCAGCCTGGTCTACAGAGTGAGTTCCAGGACAGCCAGGGCTACACAGAGAAACCCGGTCTCGAAGAAAACAACAACAACAAAAAAGTATGTCTTCTATCTATCCAGAGGCAGTCCTTTGTCCCTCAGGGGACAAATATCCCGCCCTCTCTCCCAGATTCCCCTCCCCTCCTCCCGAGTCCTGTTTCCTGTCTGTCTTTTATCCCCTGCCCTTTTCCCCTCTGGGGCAAATCTCCTTAGAGTTCTGAGAACTTGGTCTTGGTCCTGAGCTGATACTTTTCCTCTGTGAGGGGCCACTTGGGAATGCAAGAAGCCCAGTATTTTCTGGAGGGCTGGACGTTTTAAGGTCTCTAGTTTTCCTTTCCTCATTTAGAGTTGCTCAGTTTAAAGGGAGCCTGGATTTAGCCGACTGTCGCACAGATGTTGTGTAAGCACGCCCCGTCTAGCTATGGACTTGTTGAGCCAGTCCTTCTCCACGGACTGGCTGGTTGGAGATGGAGACCTACAAAGCCTTTGTTTTAAGGGGTTTTGTCTCAGCCCAAGAGGGTGAGGAAGAAGCCAGTCCACCGTGGAAGTTGGTTGTCTTTATTACCTAGTTAGTCATGGCCCCATCTCCCTGTCTGTCTACCTGTTTGGGAGTCTCAGGACCTTACCCTTGCCTGCAAAATGCTCTACCACAGGCCACCTTGCCAGCCTCAGCCCTGGCCCTTCCATTCAGTAGTCTTGCTGGCCTGGTAAAGTTTTTAGTGTTTGCATTTTTGAAAGTTTCCCTAAAATGAAACTGGCAGTTCATTTCAGGGTGAGTGCAAAAGTAAAATGAACACAGCCAGAAAGTAACAGAGGGAGAGGTGGCTTACCTGCTGCCGCCCAGTGCTAGTGTGTGTGTGTGTGTGTGTGTGTGTGTGTACTTCTACCAGGATGCCCTTCTTTTACAAAGGAATCATGGGGATTTTCTTCAGTGGCCTGTATATAGTCATGTCTATTCCTAAGCACACTCAACTAAGGAGTTCACTCCTGAACAAGTTCAATCTAAGAAGACAGCTTTAACGTATTAGACCTGGAACAGACAAAAGGTGGGACCGGAACCTCTCCCATTCTTGTAGTTTTCCAGTTGCTTCCTCTAAGGCATTCGTTTTAACCAACAAAATAGACTTTAAGTTCTGTAATGAGACACAGCTAGGTTCCATCAAGAAAGAAAACTATTGTCTTGTTTGTTTTATTTCCGAGTCGAGGTCTCACAGGGAGCCCATTTCGTGGTGGAGGCTGGCCTGAACACCCTTTTCCTGCCTGCAGTTCTGAGATCACGTTGGGTCCGCCATGCCTAGCTCTCTCAGCTAATGTGTTGTTGGACTTAGACATTCTACCAACTATATGCTTCCAGCTACACCAGACGACCTAGACCACAGGAGGGCGTAGTATAAATGTATCTGTGATAGGCATGTGGAAAGTTAGGACTGCAGACAAAGTCTCGCATCAGCTTCATTGTTCGGTATTTTTTTTTTTTTTTTTTTTTTTCTGAGACAGGGTTTCTCTGTGTAGCCCTGGCTGTCCTGGAACTCACTCTGTAGACCAGGCTGGCCTCGAACTCAGAAATCCACCTGCCTCTGCCTCCCAAGTGCTGGGATTAAAGGTGTGCGCCACCACCACCTGGCTCATTGTTCGGTATTCTTAGGAATGATTTTACAAGCCAGCCCTCCCATGCTGGCTGATGGACTGGCTCAGTGAGCCCATACCCTGGGCAAGCAGCTGAGGTGTTTATTTAACAGATCAAAGTGGACACGGCCTCCAGGTTCTCCCAGCATCCCACAGTTCCAACTATTACAAGGCATGTCTGTCATCCCTTTGTCTCCCTCTCCATCCTGACCTTTACAGCCTAGGGGCTGGGCTGCCCTTCCCCCAAGAGGCTCTTCCCTAATTAATCCAGTGTGTCAGCGACCTGCCTCTCAGCCTGTTTTGGTCTTTTTGTACCTTTGGCCTCCTGGTTGCTGTACTTGGTTCCCGTTTATCCAAACCCTCTTCCTACGTGGTTTCAGGATTATGAACACTCTGGAATTGCTCAGATGTGTCTGCCCCTCCGCCATATATGTAGGAACAGTCATATCTTTTCTTTTTATTTTTATTTTTTTGCCATTCATGTGTATATGTTTCTTGTGCTTTTTTCCACTGTATTTTTTTTCTTTAAAATAATAGTGGCAGGTCTTTAATCCCCAAAACCCAGGAGGCAGAGGCAGACAGATCTCTGAGTTTCAGGCCAGCTTGTACTACAGGGCAAATTCCAGATAGATCCTGACTCGACAAAACAAAAAATCCTTGCTACTTTATGTTTTGCCTACATGTATGTCTGTTTACTGTCAAGTGTACCTGATGCTCTTGGAAGCGAGAAGATGTAATTGCATCTCCTGAAATTAGAGGTGCAGACTGAAAGGGTTAACTCAGGAACTTTAAACAGATCAGAGGCTAAGTTACATTCCTGAGACCACGAGGGGAGGGGGAGACAGACCTAAGGGTGGGGACACATTCCGAAGGACTGACCCTGGTCACCTACCTAACAACCAATTAGTTTAAATGTAACCCTCTTCTGCCAATCACATAGTGCTTAATGGCGGTGGCCCTGAGGAGTGTATAAAGGCCCACACAGCACGAGGTGTGGGGTCATTCTCTCTGTGTGCAGGGCGACTTCAGCATGCTGGATTTAATAAAATTCCTTTTGCGTTTTGCATCGATTCCCGACTCCGAGTGGTCCACCTCCCCCGAGTCTTACAAGATGTCTGTGAGCCACTGTGTGGGTGCTGGAATTGAACCTGCGTCCCCCGGCGGTGCTGTTAACCACTGAGCACTTAATCTCCTGCCCCTTATTTACTTTTCTCTTCCTCCTTTTGTTTGTTTTGTAAATAGAGAGGTTTGGAGTTTGATAGGCGGGGAGGTAGGGGGAAATGTGATCAGAATATGTTGTATCAATTTTAAATAGAAAACTGTCTCATATAGACAATATAGTTCCTGTGTGGCATACTACACGGGAATGAGTTAAAATACCATCAAGAAGGTGACCCTGGGAAGCTAGCGTGCTCCTCACGTGCTCGCCTCCCAGGAAACCAGATGGTCGGCTTCCCTGCCCTGTTAAGGAGTAAAAAGAATAGGAACCAAGTGCTTATACCTGGCAGAGGAAGCAAGGATTCCAGCAACCTACCCTCTCGCTCCATTCTCTTTCAGCCTGTCACGTGGTGACTTTAGGAGCGCCTCCCTGCATAGTCATGCATAATGAGACTCCTCACAAGGTTTCCTCTACACCCTCGGGCTCCTGAAGATCGTTCATTTCCTATCCTCACAGCCACAGTTGGTGAACTTTAACACTTCATCACAGACCAGCTTTGCTCCTCCAGTTTCTCTGTGAACCATCATTTTGCATTTGTTTGTTTTGTTTTTGTTCAAGACAGGGTTTCTCCTTATAGTTTTGGCTGTGCTGAAACTCAATCTGTAGACCAGGCTGGCCTCGAACTCAAAAATCCCTCTGCCTCCTAAGTGCTGGGATTAAAGGCCTGTGGAGCAGATAACTTAATTTCAAGTTTGATGGCATAGGACTTTGAAGCCGTCCATGTTAGTCTAGCCTGGTGTGTCAAGTATCAATGTTTCTACTTAACAATGCCAAGGACCACGCCTGTGATAAACTGCAGAAGAAACCCAACTAGTGGCTTTTTTGTTTGGTTTTGTTTTGGTTTTTCTAGACAAGGTTTCCCTGTGTATTCCTGGCTGTTCAGGAACTCTGTAGACCAGACTGGCCAGGAGCTGGAGACCCTCCAGCCTCTGGTGTGTGCCACCGATGCTTGGCTAGTCTTTTTTTTTTTTCCAATTTATTTTTCTTTTGTGCATGTTTTTGCCTGCATGGATGCCTGTGCCTATGTTCAGTGCCCAAGGAGGCCAGAAGAGGAAGTCAGATCCTCTAGAACTGGATTTGCAGATGGCAGTGAGCTGCCACGTGGGTACTATCTGTGTCCACTTGAAGAGCAGCTAGTGTTCCTAACTACTGGGCATCTCCCAAGCCCCTAATGTCTTAAATGTCATCTGTTATAATTAGACTATGTTTAAGTTTTTTTTAAAAAATATTTTGCTTGTTGTTTTCTTTTCTGTTCTTTCTCTCTTTTTAAAGATTTGTCTGAGTACACCATAGCTGTCTTCAGACACACCAAAGAGGCATCAGACCTTGTTACAGATGGTTGTGAGCCACCATGTGGTTGCTGGGAATTGAACTCAGGGCCCTCTGGAAGAGTTGCCAGTGGTCTTAACTGCTAAGCCACCTCTCCAGCCTGTTTAAAGGTTTTTAACAAATTGGAACTTTTCCTCAAAGTTAATTGAGGATACCCTAATATACTCTGGACTTTCCCTATCTTCTCTTTCCCACAAATTTTCATTCCTATTTCACGTGGCTTTACTAGGAATTAAGGGCCCATTCAGGAATACACATTTATTGTTTCTGCGATGAGTGCAAAAATATCAAACTAGTGCACAGGTACATGCTTCTACCTCCTCCTCCAAATCTAGCGTTCTCGCTCCCCTTAAACAAAACGGTATTATAGCAGCAGACTGCATCTGTCACTTTGTTTAAAATGAAAATTCGAATTCACAGCAGCTCAGGCTGACCTTTGAACATGAGATCCTCCTGCCTTGGTCTCCCCGAGAACACACATTACAGAGTCTAATGAGATCGTGGGGCAGGCCAGCCTGGTCTAATTCCAGAGCTAGTTTGAGGACAGCCAAGGCTACAGAAAAACGGCCTCAAAAACAAAACAACAAACAAAAATATACCAAAAAACCCAATTTTCCCCATACTCCAAAAACAAAACACAGAAAGAGGAGAAAAATAAGAAAAAGAATAAAGAAACTGTATGGAAGAAAAATCTCTGCGAAAAGAGAGACAAGAAACACACCGTAGGGCAGCTTCGGAGGCTCCTGGAGACCACCGCCCATTGCTTTCGTCACAATCTGCCGCCCGCCGCCCCGGTTGCCATAGCATCCGAGCAGGCCACCACCGCCCCCGCCCTGCCATGGGCGGGGACCCGCGGGCGGGCTGGAGGCGCGCAATGCCGCGGGACTGCGGCTCCGGGGGTGGGGGCTTCACGGTGCACCACGAGCCTCACTCGGGCCTAGTTCCATGAGGCCTGCGCACCCCGGGACTGAAACCAGGAGGCGGCGCAGGACCACCACTCTACCGGCCCGTGACGGAGACGGAGCGTGAGACGCGGCGGGGCTCGGGGCATCTGAGGTGAGGCCGGCGGGTTGAGTGGAAGAGACAGAGAGGCGGGCCAGGGAGAGCGTGGGAAGCCCGAAAGCGCCTGTGAGAGCGGCAGCGGCGGCAGAGGCTAGGCTCACTGCCGAGCGCCGGACTTCATAGCCCGGAGGCCGGGCCGCCGGGGGCGGGGCCAGCGGCTCCTTGGCAGCCGGGAGGGGAGGAGCTTCGGCGCGCGCCGTTGATAGAGGCAGCGGCGTAACCAATGACTGCCTCTTCTACCTCACCTCCCGCTAAGCCCCGCCTTCACGCCGTGTCCCCCCCGCCCCCGGGGGAGAATGGGCGGGACCTGCTCGTGCTGCTGCCTTGTCTCTGCGTTCCGCCCCGCCCCCGAGTCCCGCCCCCTTCCTGACGCAGGCCGCTTCCTGAGCGAGCCGCTTCCTGACTCGATTCCCTCCCCCCTCAGGGCTCTCTCGGGGCGTCGGGCTCAGGGCCGCCACCTCCACCTCGGCTCCTGCGGGCGCCGTCGCCTCTCCCGCCCACCCCTCGCCATGTCCGAGGAGCTTTCGGCGGCCACGTCCTACACAGAGGACGATTTCTACTGTCCCGTCTGTCAGGAGGTGCTCAAGACACCGGTGCGGACCGCGGCCTGTCAGCACGTGTGAGTAGACGCCCCTTCCCCTCGTGCGCGCCGGCCCGAGGCCCGCGACCCGCCGCCCCGTGTCCCCCGCCCCGCCGCCCGGCCTCGCCCGGGCCGCCCGCTTTCCTTTTCCGCACCCCGGGGGCGGTGTTCGGGCCCTCTCGGCGGCGTCCCTCGGCGTCCTCGCCGGGCCTGAGCGGAATCGCAGAGAACGTGGAGCCTTTTTGTTTCCTAGCAACCCTTGAGGCCGGGGCGTTGAGTGCTCGGCCCGGGCCCCGCAGAGGCGAATGGGCCGCTCGGCTGCCGGCCGCGTTTCCCGGACTTCCCTCCGGTGCTTAGTCCGCAGCCCGGTCCGTGCGAGCGCCGCCGTCCCCGCCCCCCAGCGAGCCCTCGGCTCCATCCTTGAGCGTACTGACGAATTCGGTGACAAAACGGTCCAGGAGCAGGCAGCCTCCTTCTCCCAACCCGACCTGGCAGGGTTTCCGGGGCTTGGGATGGCTCCCTTTGTGCCGGCGTGATGTGTATTCTTGCTGGGTTAGAACGAGCATGGAGGCGAGATGCCATCCAGCCAGAGGAGGTGCTTCCTCCGGGGACGGGGTAGATGGAACACAAAGGCGCTGCTCTGGGCAAGGGGGCTGGAGGTAGGTTTGATTGGGCAGGGGGCTGGATTTCGGTCGTTTGTCTAGACAGCCAGCGGCCGCGGGCGTCGGAAACAGGCCCTGAGAGAGTATCCCGGGCGTCTGTCAAACCCGGGGACCCATCGGAGCCAGGAGGAACTAATGTCATGTGCGTGACGGGGTCTCATGGGGCTCTGGCTGGTTTCAGCTCCCAGTGATCCTCCTGCCTCAGACTGAAGGCTAGGGCCCTCAAGCTGGGCTCCCCCAAGGGGATCCTCATAATACAGACAACCAGGTCCTAGGCTCCCGTCCAAAGGTAGAAATGAATTTTTGGCAGGTGGGGCCTGAAAGAGTTGTGTGTTTTCGAGCAGCTGAAAAGATTTCAGACTTCTAGATATGGGCCTCCCGCCACTATTTTTTGTTTTGTTTTTGTTTTTTTCAAGACAGCATTTCTTTGTGTGGCCTTGCTTATCCTAGAACTACCTCTGTAGAGCAGGCTGGCCTAGGAGTAAAGGCCTGTACCGCCGCCCATCCCGCCGGCCCCAGACACGTTTTAAGCGTTTTAATTTTTCAAGCCACAGGTTGAAGCCAGGTGAGGTGGTGCTTGGGAGCCTCAGGCAGATTCTGTCTTTGAGGCTAGCCTGGCTATCTAGTGACTTCCAGTCCGCTCTGGACTACACACCAAGCAAGACCTTGTCTCAAAGCACAACCAACCAACAGTACCAGTATTCTGACAGTCTCCCTTCCAAGGATCGGTGGCTAGAATTTTGGGCCTTAGTCAAAACTGTAGTTTTTTTTGACATCGATAATTTTAATTTAAAAAAATTGTACAATATATTCTGATGATAGGTCCCCTTCCACATGCCCCCCTCCCCCTTTTTGGTTTTTTGAGAAAGGGTTTCTCTGTGTAGCCCTGGCTGTCTTGGTACTCACTCTATAGACCAGGCTAGCCTTAAACTCAGAAATCCACCTGCCTCTGCCTCCCAAATGCTGGGATTAAAGGCGTGCGCCACCACTGCCCGGCTTTGCCTCCCTTTTTAAACATAACATTTTCATTTATTATATGGGAGTTTCACATCATGCACCCAAAATCATACTCACTGCCTAGACCTTCCATGTCCGCCCCCAACCCATGTGACACCTCTGCGCCTCCTCCGTGAAAATTAAAAAAAAAAAAAAAAAAAAAATGAAGTCCAATTTATGTTATTCATATATTCACTGGAACATGGTCTAACTCTTAAATGGACCTCCCACACTGCCACCAGAAGCCTTCTGTTGTGGATAGCTAGTTTTCAGTATCTGTATCACACTTCTTAACAGTTTTTTTGATTAGCTTTCTGTGTAGACTGCCACCTGCCACTTCTTTATCTCCATATTTAGCAAACAAACAAACCCTCAAGTGAACCAGAATAAAAAATAAACACAGAAACAAAACCACCACCAAAAAAAAAAAAAAAAAAAAAAAAACCCACCCCACCAGAAAATGTAATATGTAAGGAAATGGATAAAAAAGTGCCCAAAGCAATATCATTAAAAAAAAAAATCTATAGGAGTACCATTGAACTCTTGTGTTTCTACCAGGCATGGGTTGATTCTTTACTGTTCTTCCATCTTCACTAATTCTATCCGATGGTTCTCATGTGAATTAGCTTTTAATGATGAAATAGATAAGTCGTTTTTGTTCTTCTGGAAAGATTAAAGAGAACTGAAGAAATGGCTCTGAGGTTAAGAGCAATTACTGTTCTTCCCCAGGACCAGTTCAGTTTCTACCACCCAGATCAGGCAACTGTTAACAACTACTAACTCTAGTTTCAGCTGGGTAGTGGTGGTACACACCTTTGATCCCAGCCCTTGGGAAGCAGAGGCAGGCTAATTTCTGAGTTTGAGGCCAGCCTGGTCTACAGAGTGAGTTCCAGGACAGCCAGGGCTACACAGAGAAACCCTGTCTCAAAAAACTAAAAAAGAAAAAAAAAAAAAAAAAAAAAAAGACAAGAAAAGGAAAAAAAAAATCTCTAGTTTCAGGGGATCCAACATCTTTGCCCTCTGCAGGTACTTGGACTTACATCTGTATCCATACACACAAAACACATTAAGAGTTGTAAAAAAAAAATCTTTACAAAAAAAGACTAATGACAGCCTGACATTCCTTTATTTGGTGCTGATGAAGTGAACAGAAGCTATAATAACTGCTATTTGTATACATGGTAAATCTTTTATGTACAGAATCAGTTCAGATACTCTGAGGTCACTGATCTCATGTCACTGACCCCATTGTCATTTTTAGCTCCCTCAAAATTCTGTGTGCAGAATTCCATTATATTTCTCTTGTACATTTAAAATGAATGACTATAATTTGGCTTGACATCAAATGATGATCTTTTAACTTAGTGTGGACTTTCTTCAGATTAACTTAATGGAGTTTGACATGAGCAGATTGGCTCTCTACCTTCACTTTTCCTACTTCCTTCATAGTTTTTGGCTGAACAGTGAATTTGAAAAAGAGTGAGGAAAAGTTTTATATAGATGGGAAGGTAGATAATGTTGAAATGTGGTCTAGATTGACTGGATTGAATGGCGTGTAGAAATTGATCTGTTTTTATTGCTAGAATTTAAAGTACTCTATTAGTTTACTACATCTTTTTTTTCTCCTCACAGAATTGTAAACAAACTTATATTTTTCTGTAAAATCAGGTTGTGTGTTTGAGGTGGGGCTTACAATTGAGCTCAGTGCCTTAATGTATGGACTTACTCCAGTCTACCAAACTATCCCCCTTTATTGAAAACGGATCCCACCCCCCCTCAGGTAATATATCCTAATTACAGTCTTTTCTTTCTCTACTACTCAGTTCCTTCCAACTCCCAACCCATCCAGATCCATTTCCTTTCTGTCTCACTAGAAAACAGGTGCTGGGTATGGTGGAGCACTCAAAGAGTCAGTGGCAAGTGGATCTGCAGAGTGAGTTCCAAGTTGCCAGGACTATTCAGGGAAAACCTGTCTTGAAAAACAAAACAAAGAAAGCAGGCTTCTAAGGGATAATAATAACGAAACTTTTATATATAATAAAACAAAACTTACATCAGAATTGGACAAAGCAAACATATAGAAGGAAAAGAATACCAATTTATGCTAGGCAGTGGTGGCCCACACCTCTAATCCCGGCACTCAGGAAGGAGGCAGAGGCAGGTGGATCTCTGAGTCTGAGGCCAGTCTAGTCTACAGAGAAAGTTCCAGGACAGCCAAGGCTACACAGAGAAACCATGCCTCAAAAACAAACAAAACAAACAAACAAAAACAAAGGAGAAGAGAAGATTATTAAATTGCCTTCTGATTCATAGAGAGGATTAAGGATTTGGGTCACTGGGGATCTCATAGACACTAAAAATAAGTTCTCATGACCATTTCAATGACAGGAAGGAGCAAAATCATAATTACTTTACCAAAAATATAAATGTCCCTTTAATCTCCATTTATTTCTTCAAATAGCAATTGTCTAAGGTTTTCTATTTGGCACAAGGGGTACTCAGTACACTTTCTTGGGTGACTATTGATGTCTAGTGGAGAAAACCTATAAATGAGTGTTAACTGATATTTACAAGATTTTAGGTAGAAAATTTTATGTTGGTACTTAAAGCAAGTGTCTAAAATCAGTTTAGGAATATAAACATAAATGCTGATTTCCTTGATGAAATTACTGGTATGAATTTGGATTTTGGGCATGGTGGTATATGCCTTCATAAGTGGTAAGGAGTGTAGAAGCCAAAGAATATATGTAGTAGGAGTTTACATCTATTGGCAGGAACTTACTGGGCAAAGCCATTGAATGTTTTCCTAGAAATTAGAGACCTATCTATTTTGGCAGGGGAGCAGTATGGTGAGGTTTCTTTCACTTTTAGAAAGTTTATATTAGTGCCAAGTTTCAGGTTGTCATTTGAGACTAGTAATGTTGACATGTAAGGGAAGAAAGTGATTAGACCCTTAAACTAATAGTGATAGTGCAGAGAAGAGACCCCTGACAATTTAAGGATTTGTATAAGATTTGATGATGCATACCCAAGTAGTTACATTATATACTGTATATAGATCTGGAATAAATGGAGGTAAAGTTGTTTTGTTGTATGCATCAAGGAAAAGTATGTAACTGAAAGCAAGAAGAGAAGAGGTCTTAGACCCAAGTGCTGGCAAATACATACATAACTAGAAGTAGAGAGAGCTGTACCCTGAGAAGTAGTAGACAGGATAGGAAGAAAACCAGGCAAGACAAAAACAAGCAAAGCAACAACAAAAAATCCAAACCACAGCAGTGACCTTAAAGGTCATCAGATAGCCGGGGCAGTGGTGGCGCACACCTGTAATCCCAACACTTGGGAGGCAGAGGCAGGTGGATTTCTGAGTTCGAGGCCAGCCTGGTCTAAAGAGTGAGTTCCAGGACTGCCAGGGCTATACAGAGAAACCCTGTCTTGAAAAAACCAAAAAAAAAAAAAAAAGAGCAACCAGATATAATACTTTTAAAAATAAGTAAAAACAAAGTGAGGGATGAGGGTAATAGAGCTAAAGTGCTTGCCTAGCATGCACAGGGGTGTGAGTTCAATCCCCAGCACTGAAAAGCAAAGTAGGCTTTGGATAGTACAGGCCTGCAACAGCACTGGAAAATCAGAGAAAGGATAGTTGGAATTTTAAGGCTGGGTTGTTGCAACTGAGATCTGCTTCAAACCACCAAAACATTTCAGGAGAAAAGAGTGGGTATTGATAAGGCTCTCTTACTTTTTAATCTTAAAATTTTGGTTTCTTTTTTATTTTTTTGTTTTGATAAAATTTTGACAAAAAGCAACAGGGAAAAGACTTACAATTACAGTCTTTTATTTTGGAGACATCAAGGCAGGAACTTAAAGCATTGCATCCATAGTCAAGATCAGAGACATAATAAATGCACAGAACCTTGCTTGTTCCTCAGCTAGCTGATTATATAAATTTGCTTGCCAGGTGTTTAGTTCAGGGCTGGAAACCAGGGAATGTTGCTGTCTGAAATGGTCTGGGTCTCCCTACATGAATAACTATCAGGGCAACCCTAAAATATACCCACTGATCCAACAACCTAATCTAGGCAATACCTCAGTTGACTTTTTCTTATCCAGGTGATTTTTTTTTGTGTTGTGTCAGGTGATTTGTAAAATGTCAGGTAATATTTGTATGCTGCTAGAATTAAGTTCTAATCCAAATGAAAATTTACATTTAGTAACAATTCTGGGAAGCCTTAGCTTCCTTCCTTTGAGACCCAGTTTTATATAGCCAAGGCTGGCCTTGGACTCCTTATATGACTGAGTCTGGAATTCTGATTTTCCTGTCTCAGGTTCTGAGAATGATAAGCACGTGTACCAAAAAACCAGGCTTTTCTATTTTTGAGATGAAGTTTGAGCTATGTAGCTCTAGCTTATTGGGAACTCACTATGATTTTTTTAAAAATTTATTTGTTGACAGTCCAATGCATATAATTTGTTCATTTTCATCTTCAATTACCCGCTCTCATTTTCTTCTCAGTCCCTCCAAATCTATTAACAACAAATTCCCTTTCTATATGTACTGTTCTGAAGTTGTAGGGTTTTTTTTTTTGATATGTTGAGATAGTTTAGTAATTTTTTGGTGTCCTCCTTTTCCTTTTCTATCACGCTTTCTTTTGAAATAAGTTCTGCTTAGTTTATCTGGTCTAGTAAAAGATAATAAGTTTATATCTGAAGAGGCATTTTTGAGGTTTAGAAGGAACAGTGAGATTGGAAATAAATAAATATATTTATTTATTTATTGGGTGTTTTTTGTTTGTTTGAATGAGGCTTTTTTTTTTCTTTTTAAATAGTTCTGGCTGTCTTTGAGCTCAGAGAGATCCTTCTGCCTTGCCCTCTTGATGAAAGGTGTGTGCTACCAAGCCTGTCTTTGTTTTATAGTTTTCAAACACAAATGTAGCTGGGTGTGAAGACACATACCTGTGGTTCCCAGTACTCTGGAAGTTAAAGTAGGATTGCTCTGTTTGAGCATTAGAGTAAGAACTTTCTTTAAAAAAAAAAAAAAAAAAAAGTAAAATGGACATGTGTAGTGTCATTTTGTTACTGTCTAATCCAGTTTTAGCATTATTGCCAGAGAAAGAATATATAACATTTAAAACTGAGCTGTACATTTTGGATAGCTCAGCTACGTATCCATAATCACTTGCTTGTGTTTCTTTTCTCCCCCCCCACCCCCCACCCCAGACAGGGCTTCTCTGTGTGGCCCTGGCTGTCCTGGAACTCACTCTGTAGACCAGGCTGGCCTTGAACTCAGAAATCTGCCTGCCTCTGCCTCCTAAGTGCTGGGATTAAAGGCGTGCGCTACCACGCCCGGCAAAAGATTTATTTATTTATTATATGTAAATACACTGAAGCTGTCTTCAGACACCCCAGAGGAGTGCATTAGATCTCATTATGGATGGTTGTGAGCCACCATGTAGTTGCTGGGATTTGAACTCAGGACGTTCGGAAGAGCAGTCAGTGCTCTTAACTGCTAAGCCATCTCTCCAGCACGTTTCATATTTTTTTTCTTCCTGTAATTGACTTGTAATAATGTTTGGCTTAGTTTCTGTAGAAAATGTTTCCTGACTGCAATGAGAGAAAGTGGAATACACTGTCCCCTATGTCGTGGGAGCGTGACTAGAAGAGAAAGAGCATGTCCGGAACGGGCCTTAGATCTTGAAAATATCATGAGGAGGTTTTCTGGTAGCTGCAGATGCTGTTCAAAAAAGGTAGGCTTATATTATGTAATTGTTTTCATTTTCCTGGTGAACCTGACTTTGAAAAGAAAGACATTTCCAGGGCATTATGTTATACACCTATAATCTCTGCCCAGGAGGTTACAAGTTCCCAGTTAGCTTGGGCTACAAATTGAGAGTCTCGAAAACACAATAAACAAGATGTTATTTTGATTGAGAATTATGTAGAAAAGACCAGAAAGTTTTATATCTCAAAAACCTTGTTGAATTTAGAGTTGAATTTATGCAGGGCCTCACTAGCCCCTGCATAAAGATTTATTATCTAAGTACACTGTAGCTGTCTTCAGACACCAGAAGAGGGCACCAGATCTCATTACAGATGGTTGTGCGCCACCATGTGGTTGCTGGGATTTGAACTCAGGACCTTTGGGAGAGCAGTCAGTGCTCTTAACTGAGCCATCCATCCAGCCCTCTACCTAACTTTCAGATGTTAATTTAGTCAAATAGATTTATGAACTGAACTCTGGCTGCCCACTTAGTATTTAAGAAATCATGAAATACTTGACGGTTTAAGACTGGTTTAAGTTTTAATTAACCGCACGGGATAATCAGGTGTTGATAACATTGTCTAATGTGGATTCTATTCTACTTGAAGAAGGCTAAATGGGTCAGGAGTAGTTAGACCTTGAGTTTATCTTTTTGTCTATTGAGCATTTACCCAAGTCAGATCTGCTTTCTATCTCTTTGAAGAAGGTGTTGAACTGAAAAGGAAGTGAAATGAAGATGAAAACAGTGGTATTCTGGTTTCACTTCTCAGAGAGAAACCAAAAAATATTTGCAACGCTAATATGGGAACATCATTTTTTTTTTCTACTTGTAATACTTAAAGGTGCGTGCGCGCGCGCACACACACACACACACACACACACACCCCTTTTTTTAAATATTTATTTTATGTGAGTATACTGTCACTGTCTTCAGACACACTGGAAGAGGGAGTCAAATCCCATTACAGATGGTTGTGAGCCACCATGTATGTAGTTGCTGGGAATTGAACTCAGGACCTCTGGAAGAGTAGTTAGTGCTCTTAACTGCTGAGTCATCTCTCTAGCCTGAGGCAGCCTCTTAATTTGATTTCTTCTGAGATGTGGTGTCTAGTAGTCCTTATTGTTGTTGACCTCCTGGCGAGGATGACCTTGAACACTGACTTTTTTTTTTGTTGTTGTTCCACTGCCCAAATGCTGAGACTATAAACATGTGCCACTGTTGACTACCTTTTTCTCTTTAGTATTATCATTTCAAAAGTAAAGTTACTTGTTAATCCCGCCCCCCTCTCCAAAGAGCTATTGGAACTTGTGTTCTGTTAATCTGATGAACAACAATGTATTACCTAAAATTACTCTTGTTTTGTTTTGTTGGAGACAAGGTCTCCTTTTGTATCCCTTGGCTGATCTGATTGTGTAGACCAGATTGTCTTTGATCTCTAAGAGAATTGCTTTCCAAGTATTTGGGTTAAAGGTGTGTGCCACCCAGCCTGATACTCATTTTTTTATAGGAAACTTTTGAACTTAAATATTTAGTTACCTATCTTTATCTTTTTTCCTATTATTGACAGTATCTCAATTTTTTTGTATTCTGTTTTAAAGATTATATTTTAACCAATAATTTACAGATTAAATTCTATCGCATGAGACATCATTACAAATCTTGTAAGAAGTATCAGGATGAATATGGTGTTTCTTCTGTCATTCCAAACTTTAAGATTTCTCAAGATTCAGTAAGGAGCAGGTAAGCAGCATTTATTCTAAAAGCAAAATTTTAATTATTGAAATGAGAATTGCTTGGGGAATTATATGGTATGTATATGTTTAACAAATTACACTTAGTATCCTAACTAGAATTTGTCTTCAAATTTTATTAGATATATACAATATTGAATCTTGGAGACCAGCTTCATGATATACTTAAGCTCATCCTTACCCAGAGCCTTTCTTGGAACAAAAAAAAAATTTGTGGTTGTAGAATAAAAATTATAACTGGGAGCTTAAGATTTAACTGATTTTTCTGATGAAAGAATTTGGAAATTAGGCAAAATCAGTTTAAATGTATTTAAATATTGGAAATTTTTTTTATTGCTCTCTAAGGAATAGGCTTAGTAGTATTTGAAGGTTATTCTGATAACATTTTAGTTCTTTTTTAGCTACAATGTTTTAAAGCTTTTTGTGTCTTTTCTCAGATCTATTCTACTACTACTACTACTACTACTGCTACTTTTTTTTCTTACTATTATTTTGAGACTGGGTAAAATGTATCCAAAGGTGGTTTTGAACTTATTACATAGCCCATGATGGTTTTGAACTCCTGATTCTCTTGGGCACTTGGCTTATAAATGGGCAGTCCCAAACCTGGCACCTTCAAAAAAAGTATGGCTTTTTTTAAAAGTGATTTTTTAAAAAATTATTACTTCATTTAAAACCATTTATTACATTTATTTGTGTGTGTGTATCTGCACTGTTTTGTACATTCAAAAGTCAGAGGATAACTTGGAGGAGTTAATTTTCTTCTTCCATATGGATCCTAGTGATTAAATTCAGGTCATCAGGCCTTTTTTTTTTTTTTTTTTAAATAAAATAAAACAGGGTCTTGGACTACATGTCATCCCTGCTGTGCAGGGACTCAGACCAGCTTGGCCTTAGAGAGCGGGCATCAGAGACTCAAAGAGATCAATGTTTCTGCGGTGATTATAGGCGTGTACCATCACTCCTGGTGTCATCAGGCTTAGTAACAAGTACTAAGTTTTGCTGAGCAGTGTCCCAGCTCTTCTGTGAGCGTCCTTTAAATTTAGATACCTAATTTATATCAGCAGATCAGGGAAAGGTTAGCTAATATGAAGTAGAAGTACTTTGGTAATTTTTTGTTGTTATTCTCTATACCCAGGTACAATACTGAATAGTAACAGAAGCTCAGTATATTCTGTTCAAGTAAATAATAGTGATAAGATGTATAGCCATTAATCTAGTTTAAGAAAGAGAGCAGTTTCCTGTGAGCTATGTCCCATATGAACTCCTTATTCTTTTTTTTGGGGGGGGGGTTGGAGACAGGGTTTTTCTGTGTAGCCCTGGCTGTCTTGGAACTCACTCTGTAGACCAGGCTGGCCTCAAACTCAGAAATCCACCTGCCTTTGCCTCCCAAGTGCTGGGATTACAGGCGTGCGCCACCACCACCCGGCCCTGAACTCCTTATTCTTATAACCACTGTTCTTTCATTTGGATAGTTAATCTCTTGTTTTTCTTTATATTTTGTCATCCTCACATATATTACTAAATGTTTGCTTCATTTAGAAAATTAACAAGCTTGTGTACCATAGTGTGAGCAAACACAGTTTCTTCAATTTTATAATAGTTTGTGGAAATCATTGTGATGAATAAAATTTTAATTTCAGTACTTGATCCATGTTGCTAATATTTGTACTTTAACCACCATTTACTGAAATCTCCAGTAAATTGTTTAGGAATGTTTTCACTGCTCTGCAGAACTCATCAGGTTCTCATTTTACTTGATGTTACTTTGATCAGTAGATGAAATTGTCATTTCCATTTAGTGATTTATTTATTTTATGTATATGAGTACACTGTAGCTGTACTGATGGTTGTGAGCTATCATGTAGTTGCTGGGAATTTGAATTCAGGACCTCTGCTTGCTCTGGTCTAAAGATTTAAAGTACACTGTAGCTGTCTTCAGACATACCAGAAGAGTGTGTCAGGTCCTTTTACGGATAGCTGTGAGCCACCATGTGGTTGCTGAGATTTGAACTAAGGACCTTCAGAAGAGCAGTCAGTGCTCTTAACCACTGAGCCATCTCTCCAGCCCCCATCCCTGTGCTTTTACTTAATTTCTGCTGTATTATAAGTATACAACTATTTAGTTTTTTTTGCCCAATTTTTCTTAATCTGGGATAGTGTTTTGTTAGATTTATTCAACACTGTATCTCAAGCTCTAAGCAAAGATCCTAGAGTGTATTCCATATACAGTCTCTGCTTATTGGGCATTTTTATATTGTTTTGACTTTGATATTCAGTTTCACTGTGCAGCCCTGGCTGATGTGGCCTTGATGTAGACTAGCCTGACCTCAAACTTTGTGGTGCCTCTGCTGCCGGACTACTGGAGTTACAGATACACACCATCACACCTGTACTACAGGTGTTAAATGTTAAATGACAGACCCTACCCCATCCCTAGACAGATTTTGCTCATTTGGTTCGTTAGATTCATTTGGTCAGTGAGTGTTTAGTCCTAATAACAATAGTCCTTACCTGTTTTTCTTTTCTGTTGTAACTTCCCCCAGTCCCTCATATTTCTCTGAATTGTAGTAGAGTTTAATTGGTAGCTCTTGAATCTGCCTGATGGCACTCTAGTCTATGTATCTCTGTGTATATGGACACGTGAGTGCAGAGGCCAGAGGACGTCACATCCCCCTGAGTTTGGGGTTACAGTTATCAGTGCAGTGATGGTTGCTGCAGCCAAATCAGGTCCTCTTTTCTTTTCTTGGATGATTAACTACTGTGTTGTCTTCCAGCCTTGCTAGTGTATTTTCTTTAGTGCTTAGAAAAAAGGGTTAAGGATGTTAATAACTGGCTGATAGTACAAGGTACTATTCCAGACGCCTGCCTTTCTTTTTCTTTTTCTTTTTCTTTTTCTTTTTCTTTTTCTTTTTCTTTCTCTTTTTCTTTTTCTCTTTTTCTTTTTTTTTTTTCCTTTTCTTTTCCTTTTCCTTCTCCTTCTCCTTCTCCTTCTTCTCCTTCTCCTCCTCCTCCTCCTCCTTCTCCTCCTCTCTTTCCCTTTCCCTTTCCCTTTCCCTTTCACTTTTCCTTTCTTTTCTTCAAGACAGGGTTTCTCTGTGTAGCCCTGGCTGTCCTAGAACTCACTTGGTAGACCAGGTAGGCCACCTGCCTCTGCCTCCCAAGTGCTGGGATTAAAGGCATGCACCACCACAACCCTACTCCAGACACCTTTCTTATTTGACCTTTTTGTATATGTACGAGTCTGTTCCAGTGGTGGCAGTGGTGGCAGCAGTGGGGGTGGCAGGAGCAAAGGCCAGTGTTGGATTCCATCTTCAGTAGCCTTTTTACCTTAGATTTTGAGATACAGTCATTCCCTGAACCTGAAGGGGCCAAGTATCTGTCTCTATCTCCCCCAAGCACTAGCTTTCATAAATGCTTTCCTTAAAGTAAGTGAATTAATACAACAAGATAAGAACTATAGGGATAGACCTGGTTGGTGGTACAGGTCTGTACGTCCAGCTACTCAGGAGGTTGAAGGAGAATCACAAACTCAAGACCTGCCTGGGCTTTCATGGCCAGACAAGACAACTTTAGCAAGATGTTGACCCAAGTGCTGTGGGATAGGGCTGTGTGATGCCCTAGATATAGATATAATGATATCTAACAGAAAGGAAGGAAGGAAGGAAGGAAGGAAGGAAGGAAGGAAGGAAGGAAGGAAGGAAGGAAGGGAAAGAGAATGAGAAAGAGAAAGAAAGAAAGAAAAGGTGTTCTATGTTTTTTTTTTTGTTTGTTTTGTTATTCGAGACAGGGTTTCTCTGTATAGCTCTGGCTGTCCTGGAACTCACTCTGTAGACCAAACTGACCTCGAACTCAGAAATCCACCTGCCTCTGCTTCCCCAGTGCTGGGATTAAAGGCGTGCGCCACCACCGCCCAGCTAAAAGGTGTTCTCCTATGGTAGAAGTAGGCTGGTGAGCTGGAAAAGAAGTCCCAAAGCCTGCATGTACTTGTTTTTATAATATTGACAATATTTATCATGTTCTGTGGCATGTTAGTTTCTATATGCAGTGCCCCTTCTGATATTCCATATGCCACTGACTTTCTGGCCTAGGGTACAAGTAAATATGTCAGGATAGCCTGTGTATTAAGAAGGTGCTAATGAAGCCAAGTTTCTTTTCTTTTTAAGGAATAATCAGCATTTAAAAAGTTCATGTTTTGTGAAACCTCAACTTTGGAAGCCGTAGGTACATGACAAAAGTTCACAATATTTACTTCAACCCTTCAATACGTAGCCATATCCTAGGTACATGACAAAAGTTCACAATATTTACTTCAACCCTAGGGTTTAAGAATTTAACAAGGAAAGCCGGCGGTGGTGGCGTACGCCTTTAATCCCAGCACTTGGGAGGCAGAGGCAGGCGGATTTCTGAGTTCGAGGACAGCCTGGTCTACAGAGTGAGTTCCAGAATAGCCAGGACCACACAGAGAATTTAACAAGGCGAGCTGGAGCACTGCACTGCTTGTGCTTCCAAAGGACCTAGGTTTGAAGCTCAGTACTTACAAGAGGGATCACAACCATTTGTAACTTCAGAATCAGTGGCTGCCGCACCCTTTTTTGGCCTCTGCACTACATGCATGACACCCACACACATTTTTTTAAAAATTAGCAAGGGCAAGTATGGTAGCATATGTCTGAAGCACTATTTCTAGACCCTGTCCTTGCCTTCATTTCCCCTCATCACCCCCAAAAGAACATCACTGAGGAAAAGGATCTTATGTAATTAAAATTCTGTGTTTTCTAATTTACACTTTTGTACTTGAATATTGTAGAAGTTTGTGTATTTGAGGGGGTTTTAGTTTTTGAGATAAGGTCTCACTATGAAGTAGTGGCTAGCTTGGAATACTCTAGTCCAGGCTGGCCTCAGACCTATGATCTTCTGTCTCAGCCTCCTGCCCTGTTGTAATCTACTTTAAAAAACATGAATGGAGCCGGGCGTGGTGGCGCACGCCTGTAATCCCAGCACTTGGGAGGCAGAGGCAGGCGGATTTCTGAGTTTGAGGCCAGCCTGGTCTACAGAGTGAGTTCCAGGACAGCCAGGACTACACAGAGAAACCCTGTCTCAAAAAAAAAAAAAAGAAAGAAAGAAAAAAAAAACATGAATGGATAGGAATTCAAACGGTCTAAGTTGATTTGGAAAGCAGTGCCATGAATATTTAGTATTTTATGACTGCTTAGAGTCTAGACTCTTTTTAAATGGATGTGCTTTTCCTTCATGTGTACCCAGATGTGTGCCTGATGAGACCAAAAGGTATCAGGTCCTCAAACTGGACGTAGATATGGTTGTGTGCTGACAACTGACCCTGGGTCCTCTGCAGGGGCAGAAAATGTTCTTAAGTGCCGAGCTGTTTCTAACCCTTGAAGTTAAGGCTGGTCATTTTCATTAAGCAGCTCACATTAATGACCCTGATGTGTTTATTATATGGGGTATTAATTATTTCCCCCCTGTGCTTCTTAAGTAATAGGAGTGAAACATCTGCATCTGATAACACAGAAACTTATCAAGAGGATACAAGGTAAAATTTTAAAAATTCTTCTTCAATAAGTAATATTGTTGAATAATATAGAATATTTTTCTTTGTGGTGGTTAAGAATTTAACTCAGGATTGAACGTGCATTATACATTGATATATATATGGTGCTCTATGCCATTGAGCTGTAACCTTGAATCCTCATAATAGATTTCTCTGAGACAGTTTTGCTGTACCTCTCAGGCTGCCCTTAAACTCATGATACTCTTGCCAAAGTCTTCAGAGTGCTTGGAGTTTCAGGCCTGCAAGTTATATAACAACAGATTAGTTATTCGATTTTTATTTAAACATTTAAAAAAATTTAGTGTGTGTGTGTAATAAACACAAATAGAGATCTAGAGGATAGCTTGCAGGAATTGGTTCTCTTTCTATCATGTTGGTCCTGGTGACTGAACTCAGGTGGCAAATGCCATTAGCTGCTGAGGTACCTCTCTATCTAGCCCAGGTACTCTATTTTTTAAAAAAAAAAACAACAAAAAACAAAACATGTATTCAGTTTTGTCACTAACTGTAGTGCTAGAATTAATGCTTCAGAAATAAGCAGACCTTAAATAGTTGTTGCTTTCAAGAACATATATGGACTTATTTCTTGGTAATATTTATTCCATGCATGATTCAGGCAAAGGTGTCAATATTGAACTGTTCCTTGCTTGACATTTAGAGGAATTAAATCCAGTGGTACTTGATTCTTAGATTGTTTCAAAGTACACTTGTCTTAGGGTTTCTATTGTTAAGATAAAACACCATGACAAATGCAACTTAAAGAAGATAGAGTTTGGGCTGGAGAGATAGCTCAGTGGTTAAGAGCACTGACTGCTCTTCCAGAAGGTCCTAAGTTAAAATTCCAGCAACCACTTGGTGGCTCTCAACCATCTGTAATGATGCCCTCTTCTTGTGTGTCTGAAAACAGCTACAGTGTACTTGCATACATAAAATAAATAATTTTTTTTTTTTTTTTTGGTTTTTCGAGACAGGGTTTCTCTGTGTAGCCCTGGCTGTCCTGGAACTCACTCTGTAGACCAGGCTGGCCTCAAACTCAGAAATCCACCTGCCTCTGCCTCCCAAGTGCTGGGATTACCACCCAGCACCACCACTGCCCGGCTAAAATAAATAAATCTTAAAAAAAAAAAAAAAAAAAAAGAAGATAGAGTTTATTTGGGGCTTATATTTCTAGAGGATTAGAGCCTGAAGCTAATCTAGCTGCTGGCAGCTAGAGCAGCTCTCATCTTGATACACAAGGAGGAAGCAGAAAGCACTTGTGTCAATCTTTTGAAACTCAAACTCTGCCCAATAGCACACTTTAAATAGGCAACTCTTAAACTTTCTTTCCAACCACTACTAACAAAAGGGGACCAAGTATTCAAACTTGTGAGCCTTTGGGAGCAGTTGTTATTTAAACTACTGCATTCTTGCTATCAATGTCTTTGTTTTTTGCTTTTTTGGTGAATTTTGTTTTAGATTGTTAATCTGAAGTAGATCAAAGTAAGAATTTGCTGGAAATACTTTTGGTTTTTCGAGATAGGGTTTTTTTTTATATAGCCCTGACTATGCTGGAACTCACTCTGTAGACCAGGCTGGCCTCGAACTCACAAATCCGCCTGCTCTCCCAAGTGCTGGAATTAAAGACATGTGCCACCATTGCCTGGCTAGGGAAATCCTTTTTAAACCACATCATGTGCTTTTGGGGAGGGGAGTAAAGTGCATTTGTTTAGATCAAATAGCTACTTACCCCTTACTCAGCCTTCTCAGTGGTCTGTGGAGTCTGTAAACTTTTTTTTAAGAATTACTTTTTTAAAGATCTATCTGTCTGTCTAGATATCTATCTAGATGTCTATCTGTGTGTGCAGTTTTAATGCCTGCATGCAGAAGAAGGCATCAGATCTCATTACAGATGGGTGTAGGGAATTGAACTCAGAGTACCTCCAGAAGAGGTGAGCCAGTGCTCGTAACCAGCATCTCTTTAGACCCTTTACATAGGAACTTTCTAAAATGTTGGGTTTTTTTTGTTGTTGTTTTGTTTTTTTGTTTTTGTTTTTCAAGACAGGTTTCCCTGTGTAGCCCTGGCTATCCTGGAACTCACTCTGTAGACTAGGCTGGCCTCAAACTCAGAAATCCACCTGCCTCTGCCTCCCAAGTGCTGGGATCAAAGGTGTGCGCCACCTCTGCTTGACCACCAGTTCTTTATTATGCAAAACCCACTTCTCTTACTCTCCTGTTGGCATTGGAGGTGACCTTTCCTAGGGCAGCTTCTTTCTTTTTGGGCAGGTGAAGAAGCAAATATTTGCATATCCTGCGCCATCCACCCAGCAATTAACAATTGAGAACACAGATATGCACTGTCATAGCCTGTTGATGCAGTGTCTTGGTTATCCCAACTGTTTCAACCTCTGAATACTGAGAATTATAGGCATGGACTATCATACACAGCTTTTTCTTTCCCTTGGTGCTAGGGGGAAAATGGACTAAAGTGATAAATACTAGTACTGTATAAAGTGAGATGGTAAGAGAAATTCTGCTCTGCATCACGTGTTGAAAATTTTCATAACTTTTAAATCCCCTTTTAAACAAGAATACCTTTTTTTTTTTTTTTTTTTTTTTGAGTGTGTATGTGATGGTTTTGAATTTCAGTATTTCTCATTTGAATTGCTTTTTAGTTCTTCTGGGCATCCCACCTTTAAGTGTCCCTTATGTCAAGAGTCAAATTTCACCAGACAACGTTTATTGGATCACTGTAATAGTAACCACCTATTTCAGATAGTTCCTGTGGTAAGTACATATATTCAAAAGAATCTTTTGTTTAAAGCATGTGGTTACATGTATTTCTCTTTATGTATACAAAGGGGAAATTTCTTTATATAAATTTATATTTAAATGATGAACATGATAGATTTTTGCTAATAATTGTAATATTCTTGTAAAATGTAAGAATGAGATTTAAAATTTGATAACCTCATATAATCAAGATAATTATTGTGAGGTAATGTTGTAGACTAGTCTAGGAAAGAATGAAAAGTGGTGATAGCCATTGCTGTGCTGTGGCAGAACCACTTCTGTTGGGTACTTTATTCTGCTGGATGCAGAGGACTGGATCCATTCATGCGAATCTGCTGCAGAAGACAATGTATGTGTGTATAAATATAACAAAGCTGGGCTGGGCATGGTGGCACATGCATTTAGTCCCAGCACTGGGGAGATGGAAGTAGTTAACACCAGCCTGATCTCCAGATAGTCCAGGCCAGCCAGAGCTACATATTGAGACTTAGATTAAAACCAGTAGATAGTTTTAATTGTATCTTTGAAGACTCTTTTATGTGAATGTATAAAGTAAGAAGTCAAAGTTTTTATATTGAAGCATAGTTGTCTTTTTTTATGTCATTTTTTAGGGTAGATTGATGTAGATTGCAGAGTTCCAACTTTATATCCCTGAAGAACTCATTTTGAGTATATATTTTATAGCTAAGTGATTTTTTTAACTCTAGACAATACAAGAGATATTAAGCTGGAAATTTTCATTTATTTCCTTTCCCTTGCACTTGCCACAGAAGCATTCTATTACTAAAATACATCTTCAGCCCTGTCTCCTTTAAAGATTTATTTATTATGTATACAGTATACATAGATGCCTGTAGGCCAGAAGGGGGCATCAGAGATACATGGTTATAAGCTACCTTGTGGTTGCTGAGAAATGAACTCAGGACCTCTGGAAGAGCAGCCAGCAGTCTCTCTCTTTTTTTTTTTTCCTTTTTCTTTTCTTTTTTATGGTTAATAATCTTATTTATTCACTTTACATCTCTCACTGCCCCCCTCACCCCCCACCTGTCACCTCTTCCCAATCCCCATCCTCCCCTCCCCTTCTTCTCTGATAGGGTATCTTCCCACTCTGCACTCAGTGCTCTTAACCTCTGACCAACTCTTTAGTCCCCCATCTCTGGCCGTATAAGTTTTCCTGATATTTGTGACAAAGTCTCACTTAGTTGCCCAAGCAGACCTCGCAGTTATATTATTCTTCCTGCCTTAGCTTCAGGAAGAGGTGCTTCAATATACTTCTCTACATGTATACAGAGAAAGGTTCTTGATTAAAATTTGGATTTAAGTTATTAAACAATATATTTTTGCTGATAATTGATGACAAAATGAGACATTAAATTTTTATTACCTCCTATAAAGGGAAATAAAATTGTGAGGTAAAGGTAATGTAGACCAGTCTACAATAGGGCTAGGGACTACAGGTTTGTGCCACAACAACCAGCTTCTTCAAAAAATAAGGAGTAAGATGTATTAATTAATAACATTACTAGCCACTCCTTATTTTAGCAAATATACTATCAAAGAAATATGTGGGAAGTCTTCATATTTAAGACATCATGCTTAGTTTTATATTGAATTATATAATTTTTTTCCTGCATAACATTCTGTGTATTGTCAGCTTTGGTTAGAGTCCAGTTATTAAAGTTTCTTTTTATGTAATTTTAAGTCTGTCATCTAGTCACTTTTAAAAATGTACTTCATTAAAACTTTTGAGGATACAGTTTAAACTTTATAATTCACTCCATTTTTATTTTACATATAAATGAAATCAAGCTAGTAATAATTCTGTAATGGTTACTAATTAGATCAAATAATATATAGTTAATAAAAACTCAATTACATTGATCTTAGTATAGGCTACATATGATGTTTTTTAGTCATATAACTATAGAGATTTAAGTAATACAATGTCCATAGTCTCTCTTATTAGTGTCATTTTCTATGGTACTTTGCTTGGTAAATGATATAGTAATGGGATTTGGCTTTTAGAAATTAAGAGGTGCCGGGCGGTGGTGGCGCACGCCTGTAATCCCAGCACTCTGGGAGGCAGAGGCAGGTGGATTTCTGAGTTCAAGGCCAGCCTGGTCTACACAGAGAGTTTTCCAGGACAGCCAGGGCTACACAGAGAAACCCTGTCTCGAAAAAACCAAATCCAAAAAAAAAAAAAAAAGAAAAAGAAATTAAGAGGCACATGGTAGCACATGTCCGATCTCCCAGGACTTGGGATCACAAGTCCAAGGCCAGCCTGGACTATATAGTGAGACCCTGTTCCAATCTCTGTATACCATCCAGTGCTTTTTGATTTCAGTCATACCTTAGAGACACTGCAGGTTTGAGTATAGATCATAGTATTAATTATTGATGAAGGCCAGGTGTGGTGGTGAATGCCTTTAATCTCAGCACATGGAAGGCAGAGGCAGAAGGATCTCAGTGAGTTTGAGCCAGCTTGGTCTAGATAGCAAGCTCCAGGATAACTGGAGCTACGTGAAAGACCCTGTCTCAAAAAGCCAAAAAATAGAGTAAGAAATTGATGTGAACTTAACTATACTTTTTTTGAGTTTTTAGTGAATATAAATGTTAAAATTAGTTTGTATATACTGTCTGTTAAGTATGCAATAGTAGTATGTCTAAAATATATATATTTGAGTCAAATGCTTCATTGCTAAGTAGTGTTAATGGTTATTTGAGCTATTGGAACAGTGGTGTCAAATAGACACACTGGGTAGATATAAATTTTCAGTTTTTAAAGAAATGTAATATCTGCAAAATGCAGCAAACTGAAGCACAATAGAGTATACCTGATGTTTTCAGTAACATGAGCTTGTATTTAATGCTCTCAATAATTATATAATGTTTCATTATTTTTGTTATTTTTTTTTTATTTAAAACAATCTGTTTCTCATAGACATGTCCTATTTGTGTGTCTCTTCCTTGGGGAGATCCTAGCCAGATTACTAGAAATTTCGTTAGTCATCTAAATCAAAGACATCAGTTTGATTATGGAGAATTTGTGGTAAGTGAGTTCTTCAAGATTAAGAAAGTTAATTTAACTCTTTCAATCTGGATTTGAGTTTTCAGGCAAGTTGTGGAATCAGACTGCTTAGATAAAGAGCAAATTGCTGTTTTTAGTAGTAACATTGTTAAGCTTTGTGGAAGTTCTGAGAATTGAATTTATTATTTATACTAGAGAGATAATTATTGGAAAAGTAAGCACCTTAATGCAAAATGAAGGTTTAAATAAAAATTATTTAGAATTAAGAGAAATGATACCTCTTTGAAAAATAAAATTGGTACAACCTGTGTGGGAAAATGTGTTTCAAATATAGAGTAAAATAGAGTAAGCACATGAGGCACAGTTACACACCAGACCAAAGGAGCCCATCAGAACCCAGGGTGTCCACTTAGAAGGGCAACAAGGGCCTTAAACTAAAATGGGCCAATTTCTTCTTTTCATATTCATGAAAATTTTCCTGTTATTAATTGTGAAATTGTACTCTATTTGGCTTATGTGTGGTTAAGGTCTTATTTTAATAAACGATCAATTCCAATAGAGAATAACTGATACTCATTTTCCTGTTCAGGTAAACATAGACATGCATAATTTTTATTTTATGGAATTTGCAGTTTTAGTCTACTATTTTGGAATTTATAATGTTCATAAATTTACATGTGCCGCTTTAGTGATTGGGGAGGTAGTTGTATTTTAGTATTAAGTTTCCGTTTTAGGAGCAGTTACTATGTCTGGAGGACTATATTTAGAAGAGCAAAATAGTTTTTTTCAACCATATTTTAATCTAATTTTTTTGTTTTACCTTGCCATAGAAAACTATTTCAGTTGTCAAGCCAAAGTCTTGATATCTTTTAAAGCTAACCCATGTGACATAAAATTAACAGCAAATAACCTTTTTTTTTAAAGATAAGATTTTTGTTGTTGCTGTTGTTTTGCCTGGTGAGTTTGTTTTGGTGCCGAGGATTGGACTCAGGGACTCAGTACATTCTAAACAGCCATTCTACACCGAGGTACCAAGCCCTAAGTCCTAAAGAGTCACTTTATAATTTAGAGCTGTGTTCCATGCTTAGGTCCATGCTGTGATTAAGAAGCTGTTCTTCAACTGATAATTCATTAAATACTTATTTTTCTTAAAATTACTTTCCCTTCAACATAGAAATATTTTGTAAAAGTGATACATATTTACCATATTAGTTTTAATTAAGTGTAATTTTGGTTAGTATAAAGTATCCTCTGCTGAACAGAACAGTTATTAGTTATTACAAAATAAGTATTGCTGAACTTAAACTTTTAAAAGTTCATGTATTGAAACCTTATATTTTGTTACATTAATTTTTGAGATGGGGTCCCATATGTCCATGCTGGTTTCAGATTGCTGGGCCAAGTTATCCTCCTGCCTCAGGTTCCTGAGTGGCTGAGAGTATGGCAATACCATGGTGTTCATCTTGCATTTTAAAGCAGACTGCACATAAACTCCCTTGTATGCAAATGTATGTAAAGATGTGTACTGCATTAGATAAAATAAAATTGAATAGTTGATGACTTTCTTGTTGACATGATACTTTTTTTTTTTTTTTCAAAAGAATCTTCAGCTAGATGAGGAAACCCAATATCAAACTGCTGTGGAAGAGTCTTTTCAAGTAAACATGTGATGTGTATAGACATCTCTGCCTCCTTGCAACCTACAAGTGCCATCTTTAAGGAGAAGACATGAAGTCACCGTTTTCAGTAATTTGCTGTGCATATTAATAAAAATAACAATTCAGTCTACTGTATTAGGTTTTTAATTGAAAATAAAGGTGGGCCACCCTAATTCCATTCTCTAGACAATTACTTTAACAGCATGGAAAGGGTTGTATTTTACTTGTGTGGTGAAAAGGGAATCTCTGTTGTCCTTTTCTTCCTTGTATTACATATTCTCAATGTTTCATTAAGTTGTTTTTTGCTATAGTTCCTTCTATTTAGTACAGAGATAACAGCAAATTCTGAACGATGTGATTCCTATAAAACTAATAAACCTGAGCCATTTGTCAGAACTGCAGAATGGAAACTTGAAGTGCTAAGTGGGATGATCCAAAGGGATTTTTTTAAAGTATAGATTCTAGCTGAGGAATTCAACAATAAGAAAATTGTATTTATATAATGTTTAGTATTTTTGAAGACTAGTGAGATTTCTTTAATAATTTTTACTTTGAAAAAGGGTATTGTACAAATGTTTCTTCTTTTGCTATTAGAACATCAGGAGAAAAGTTTTTTTTTTGGTGGTTAGTTTGGTATTTCAATCTAGGGTGAGGAATTTGTAAGCCTAAATGTTATACAACAGTTCTCTGTAGTCAGTATTTCTCACTAGCTGATGAAACTTTTCAGCCAGTGAATGATACAATTAGTTTTTTTAAAAATCCAAAGTTGCAGATGTATGTGGATATGTACATAGACGGACGTTTGCATGTATATATACACACACATATATATATCTTTGCCTAGAGTTTGTCAGGTTATGTATAGAATTTCTATTAAAGAGTTTTAATAATGGACAAGCAATATAGGATTGAAGTATTTATCTCATTTGTTTAAAATTTTGTATTTTACCAAGTTTTTAAAACAGTAAGCCAAATATTACGTGGTACAGTTGGCTGTTATTACACCTGAAAAATGTGTTCAATGGTGCTCCCTTGTTATGTTTAAAAATGGTGCATAGCTGATGTGCAGTGAGAGATTTTACCAGCTATTGTTTCACTACATTTTAGTCAAAACAAAGTTTGTTCTTAATCTTTGGTATAAAGTATTGTAGAGAAGGCCAAGTCAAAGAGTAAAGGGTGAAGGGGAAGTCTGACATTCCACGCTAACATAACACTGTTATGCTTTCTTTAAAATAACTAAACGCAAAAGAAAATCTCTGAAGTAGTTTGCTGCTAATATATACATATATTGTAAAAAAGGTATATTTTGATTTTCTTAATACCCTTGTTGACTTTTCTACAATGAACATTTTTTAACTTGATTTAATAAAAATGTTAATTTTGGATGTGCAGTTTTGTAAAAACCTTTTTCAGTTAAACATTAATGACTTTATTTATGTTCAGTAATATAGACTCCCAAGAAGCCATACATCTTAATGCCTTTTTTCTGTTGTTTCTTGAGCGTGACATTTATTGTGTTTTCTAGCACTCTGAGTTGACATACAAGAGTATAATTCTAGGAACATCTATATAATGAACTCTTTAAAAGGAGACATGTCCATAGTTCTCCAGTTTAAAGCAATAACTTAGATGCTTTTAAAGTTTTATTTAGCCAATATGTTCCTAAATCATCCTTGGTTGTACAAACTTAAAGGGAAACTTGTACTAGAGATCATTTTGGAATTCTGTTTTGAAGTCTTGTGGATAAGTTATATTAATATATTTTTCATGAGAAGTATCTTTTTTTTGCATTAGTAACTACTTAAATATGGAAAAAACTTTTAAATTCTCCTTTTGTCAGTGAATTAAGAACAAAGATTGACTTTAAAATTTAATTCTGGGGTGGGGGGGGAATCCTCAGTAGTCTTGTTTAGTAGCTATCAGGATAAAGGAGAGAAACTATAGCAATATGCTGATACATCAGTTTCACAGATCCAGTTAGGAAAGCTACTTCTTCATCTTAGTTTAGTTTATGTCCATAAATACAGTGTTAATTGGGATGTATTGCTTTATTTTTTAATTAAAAATGGTTTTCTCCTACTTGTGTGTCTTAAAATTTGTCCTCAGACAAACATTTTTAGGTCTCCTAAGACCCTGCAAAACATGTAGGAGATTTTCCATTATTTTCACTTGAAAAAGTTGTCAGGCTGTTAAGTGCTGATATTACTACTGTATATTGGGTTGAAATTTTATATACATTGGGTATAAGATTTTGTTTTTATGTATTTCCAATGCTAACCATCCGTATAAAGCCATTTCATAAAGTGTCCATTCAGCAAGATATTTCAAGTCCTGTTAGCATTCAAGCAAAAACTCAGCTAGTTGACACCTTTAATGTGGAGAAATCAGCTATAGTCAAGATAGGGCTCTAAGAATATTTTGCATATCTGTGTTGGGTTCCTTTTGATAAGTATCTCTGTCTTCAGTGAACCATCCCTTCTATAGGAATTGTAGATCTTATATTCAAATAGACTCCCATCAAAGGAATGATATTGTAGCTTATGTAGAAAAGATGTGTCCTAGAAAACACCCAAAGACCATGTGCAGTCTGTAGTGGAGGTGGATATATTACACGATTATACCTGTTTTGTAGTTTCAGTTCTACAGTACATGATTGGGGAGAGAATGGAGACAAAGCATAACAGGTTGTTTATTGAGAGCTGGAGAGATGGCTCAGTAGTTGGGACCTTGGAGCACTTGATTCCCAGGACTCAAGGTGGTTATCCATCTCCATCCATAACTCCAGTTCCAGGGCATCTGTAGATGTTATACACACAGGCAAAACACATACAAATCTACTTTAAACAGCCATAATATTAGAGGGTAAAGGGGGATAGAGGGTTAGGGATGCCACTCAGAGTACTTGCTGACGAAGCTGGGCAACTAGTCTTATCCCTGGAACCATACACTAGAAGGAAAGAATTAACTTCCACAGAGTTGTTCCCTGACCTCTCCACAGTAGTTTTTTTAATGACAGATACAAGGGCCTTGTGAAAAGGGAATGAATAGCTCTCCACACCTAATAGCACTTGCCTGCTATGGGCTTGAGAGAGGCCATCCACACTATCCTCACTAGTAAAAGATAATGTGTGTATTCCAATCCTGCTAAGGTACAAACTGTGTTCTGATTTTTTTTTTTTGTTCTGGACACTGAAGCACATGCTCTGCAGCTAGGGCACACTTCCAACTCCTGTATGAGGGGTCCTGAAGAGGGCGGTGATGAGGCCGGGCGTGGTGGGCACGCCTCTAGTCCCAGCACTCTGGGAGGCAGAGGCAGGTGGATTTCTGAGTTCGAGGCCAGCCTGGTCTACAGAGTGAGTTCCAGGACAGCCAGGGGCTACATAGAGAAACCCTGTCTCAAAAAAAAAAAAGGGGATGCTCAGGCAAGGGGTTGCTGCATAGGCAAGAACAGCCTGAGCTAGATCCTGTCTTAGCCTCTTCTTTTTGTTGTTTTTTGTTTTTTCGAGACAGGGTTTCTCTGTGTAGTCCTGGCTGTCCTGGAGCTCACTCTGTAGACCAGGCTGGCCTCAAACTCAGAAATCCGCCTGCCTCTGCTTCCCAAGTGCTGGGATTAAAGGTGTGCGCCACCACAGCCGGGCCTGTCTTAGCCTATTACTAAGTGTATTAGACTATAGTTCCTGATCATAGTGGTGCATGGGCAATCCCATTACTGGGGAGGTGGAGAACATCCTGTTCTCAAGATCCTGTCTTTAAAAAGGTATCAGCACTTGAAAAATAGAGGCAGGAGAATTAGGAGTTTGAAGCCAGCCTCGTTTTTAAGAACTGCATGCTTGTGTGTAGAGAGATGGCTGCTTTTCCAGAGGATCAGGGTTCAATTCCCCAGCATCCACGTGTCAGCTAACAGTCACCTGCAACTCTGGTTTCAGGCCATCTGATATTCCCACTTGCAGGTTTCAGACATGAATATGGTGTAGTCTCCATGCACATGAAAAAAAAAAGTAATGGTCATGGTAGCAGTTGAGAGCTGGAGACAGAATCAAGGCGTTCCTCATCTATCTATGCGAGGCAGAGAAATACTGTATAGTTGAAGATGGATATAAGGCAAGGGAGAGTGAGGATACAAGACACATGATTAGTTGGATTACTATTAAATGGAAGGAGGTGGAGCAGGAGACATTGGGTGTGAGCAAGGATATTACAGGTCCATCCACGGGCATTGATGGACGTGACCCCTATCCAAGAAAGGAACAAAAGCGTGAGTGGCATTCAAAGTAGGCTCTTTTGGCTTTTTTTGTTTTGTATTTGTGTGTGTGTGTCAGCATGTGTGTGTTCATGTATGTCCCAGTAATAACTTGTCTTCTGCTCAAATTAGAAATGTGGAGCCTTATAAGTTTCACTTTCTTCACAAGATCCTCCTCTGTAGCCCAGGCTACATAGAACTTGAATCCTGTCTCAACCTCTTGAACACTGGCACATTCCGTAACACTAACTAAAGTGTTGGTGTTCGAGAACATTTCTTTGCCCAGGCAGGCTCTCAGTTTTGGGGATGCTGTATATAATGAACAGCCAAGAACTAGCTGGTTGAAGAAAGGTGCAGATGGCTTGACAATGCTCTGGTGTTTCTGACTGTGGTGTGTGTGTGTGTGTGTGTGTGTGTGTGTGTGTGAGAGAGAGAGAGAGAGAGAGAGAGAGAGAGAGAGAGAGAGAGAGAGAGATTGGGAGGGAGGAGGGAGGAGGGAGAGAAAGAGACTGGAAATGTGAATGCTGTGCACAGATCTGGAGGGTAGAGGACAACTTTCAGGAGCCTCGCTGTGAGTTCCAGTGATCAAATTCAGGTCATCAGACTTGCAGGACAAGCCCATTCTACCAGCTGAGACATCTTGGTAACAAGTCTCAAGTTTTCAAACCATTTGGTAGGTATGGCTTGAATCCTCTTGTTTCCTGGTTTTGTTTTGTTTTACATATTTAATAAAACTGTATAAATAGACTAAAAATAAGTTGTAGAACAAACTATTAATGTCACCCAACCTTAGTGGGAACAGAAGGTCCTTCAGCTATTTGGCATTTTCATACATTTAGAAGAACCTCTCCCCTCCTCCACCGCAACCCACACTTAAACTCTTCCACCACCAGTATTCTTGTCGTGTGTTTTACTTAAAGGCTCTTTACCCCTTTCTGGTTCCTTGGTATTTTCATTCACTTCCACACAAACACACAAACAAGAAGCTAAGTTCCATGTATGGAAATGGAACCTGCTGTGTGTGTCTGTCTGAGCCAGGTTCTCATATTTTTTACTGGGCCTGTATTTTGAGTAGCTGGGGGTGAGGTCCTACCTTATAGTGAAATGAAAGTCTTGCCGGGTAGTGGTGGCACACGCCTTTAATCCCAGCACTTGGGAGGTAGAGGCAGGTGGATTTCTTAGTTCGAGACCAGCCTGGTCTACAGAGTGAGTTCCAGGACAGCCAGGGCTACACAGAGAAACCCTGTCTGGGGGTGGGGTGGGGGGGGAGTCTTAATGGGACTGTATTGTGGCTCTATTAATTTTGAATAAGTACCCTATTGCGATCTTCAGACACACCAGAATGGGGTCCCATTATAGATGGTTGTGAACCACCATGTGGTTGTTGGGAATTGAACTTAGGACCTCTAGATGAGCAGTCTGTGCTCCTAACCACTGAGCCACCTCTCCAGCTCTGCATTGTAGATTTGTTTAGCCCCATGAGAGGTCAGGAAACCTTGGGAATAAATTTTCAACTCCCCAGAAGGCAGTTGGGCTTCTCAGAGGGGCCACTGACAAGGGGCTTTTAGTGATGATTCTGAACTAGGGTGGGTAGCTTCAGGGCCCAGTCAGCTTCTGAAACGCCTGGCCAGAGGAGATAAGGCCAGAACTGAGCTGGTTTCCAAAGTTCTTCACGGTCTCACCAAATATAATAGAACTCATAGCAGCCAATCAAAATTATACTAATGTCACTGCTTTGTCCCTTACCAATCACTTTAAAGGTTATCTAATCCTGTAAAATTCCCCTGCGTAAAAGGGGCCCATGAGCTCCTTGAGCTGTTGCCATTTTGTTGAATGGTTGACTCCACATGCTTGTGATTTCTGCAGAATAAACACTTTGCCTTTACATTCTTCAGGGATTCTTGGTCCCTGCTCTCATCTCGTGGAGACTGACTCGGAGCACGGAAATCTATCCACCCAGCTCTCTAAGTTCCCACTGGCCGGGTTGCTACCACGCCAGCTCCATGCTTCAGAACCCCCACAGCCTTTGTGGTGCACTTCTGGCAAACCCACGCTTTGCCGCTGCACCTTTCTCGAACCCAGTTGAGCCACGGCCTGAAGGAAAACACACAAATTTAGAAACAATGGTATCTCAATCGCTGGGCACATCAACTAGAATCCTAATCTTGTAAGCCACATTAAATCCTCTGGTGGCAAATCCTGGTGGATTTGTCATCTAAACTGAGGAACACCGGTAGCTACATTTTGTCCCCTCCCTGTCCCTGTCTGGAAAGCCCTCTCTCGTTCCTGCCTCCTTTTTTCCTCTGTCCAACCCAGAAGTTCTGCCTACTTATCCAGTGTTTTGTTCTTTTATTTACAAGAAGTCACCTGAGTATGTGACTCCTTTGTTCCAGACTGCCTCTCCTGGGAAAGCGGAATTGACATCAAAATACAAATAGCGCCAGGGTCATTCACAACATTTGCCCCTTTCTGCCCACTTAAAAGACTTATCTCAGATACAAATTGTGCACAACTATTACCATTTTGTAATTTATAAAGTACAAGTTAGACCTAATAACCAGTACATAATTTTTGTCAATTGAATAGAACACTATCATCTATCCTAACTAAACCAACTTATAATTCTACACCTGACTTATGTCCTGGCTTTAGATTGTGTGCCATCTGAAAACCATCCTCTCAAACCTATATTTTCTTTATCAATGCTAAACAGCTTGGGTTGGCTATGAGACTACCAGTCTTTAACCGCATCAGAAATCCAAGAATGACTAATATTACCTGAAAATATGAGAAACACGAAACATAGGTTCCAAAACTTAGCCAATTTAAAGAGACCCGCTGATCACCTGGACAGTCCCTTATACTTCAAAACGTTGGCGTATCAGTCTTCAGCCTTCTGGCCCAGGATCATCTGACAGATCTTTGGTCTTTTTGTTTTTTGTTTGTTTGTTTTTTGTTTTTTTGTTTTTTTTTTTTTTTGAGACAGGGTTTCTCTGTGTAGCCCTGGCTGTCCTGGAACTCACTCTGTAAACCAGGTTGGCCTTGAACTCAAGAGATCCACCTGTCTCTGCCTCCCAAGTACTGAAGATGTGTAGGCCATTTTTAAGGATCGACATATGATTTATATATCAGACAAGACAATTGATTTACAATAATACAAATTTAGGTGCATCAAAAACATTGTTTTGTACAGTATCACTTATTATTACCTGCCATGGTATGTCCAACATCATGGTCTCTTGGGCTTCTCAAGTTCTCCAGGAATGATCCCTGCCTGAGCTAGGCTGTGGGCGTGTGATCAGAATGGGAGAAAACAGGAGCCTTTCCTTCTTTTGCCTTCCCTGTGAGGCACTACACATGCATTCCAAGTGTCCCTGGGAGATAGCACTGTAGCAATGCTCCAGTTTCAGGGACAGGCGAGCTGTAAGAAATGTTATGTTACTTTAGAATTAGTGGCTTTGAGGGCTGGGGATGCGCTTTAGTTGATCGGCTCTTGGCTTAGCATTCTAGAGCCCTGGTTGATGTTCATCCCAGAATACAGCTGAGTGAGGTGGGTATGTGAGGGCAGGGGAAGGGGTCAAGGTTATCCGGATATAAAGTCATTGAGACTGGCCTGAGACAATTCCCTTTCCATTTTATTTTGAAGATTTATTTATCTATTTTATGTGTATGAGCACACTGTAGCTGTACAGGTGGTTGGGAGCCTTCATGTGGTTGCTGGGAATTGAATTTAGGACATCTGCTCGCTTCAATCAACCCTGCTTGCTCTGGTCAGCCTGGCTCACTCAGACCCAAAGATTTATTTATTTTTATAAATAAGTAGCTGGGCGATGGTGGTGCACACTTTTAATCCCAGAATTTGGGAGGCAGAGGCAGGTGGATTTCTGAGTTCAAGGCCAGCCTGGTCTACAAAGTGAGTTCCAGGACAGCCAGGGCTACACAGAGAAATCCTGTCTCAGAAAAAAAACAAAAAACAAAAACAAAACAAAACAAAACAAAACAAAAAACACTGTAGCAGTCTTCAGACACCCCAGAAGAGGGTGTCAGATCTCATTACAGATGGTTGTGAGCCACCATGTGGTTTCTGGGATTTGAACTCAGGAAGAGCAGTCAGTGCTCTTAACCGCTGAGCCATCTCTCCAGCCCTTAATATATTTTTTAAATATATATATATATATATATATGTTTTTCAAGACAGAGTTTATCTTTGTAGCCCTGGCTGTCCTGGAACTCACTCTGTAGAAAACAGGCTGGCCTCAAACTCAGAAATCTGCCTGCCTCTGCTTCCCAAGTGCTGGGATTACAGGCGTCCGCCACCACCGCCCGGCTGAGGATTTTGTTTTGAAGAAAATAAGAGCAAAGGTGGTTCCCCTAAGAACATTTAAATGCATTCCTGAAATAAGCATGGATTTGTGGAGCTTGGGACAGAGTTCCAGGAGAGAGAGAGTGGGAGAGGGAACGGGAGGGGGAGGGAAGGAGAGGAGAGGAGAGTGAGACAGAGAGACAGAGAGAGACAAAAAGAGAGACAGAGAGACACACAGAGACAGAGAGGAGAGAGAGAGACAGAGAAAGAGAGAGACAAAAAGAGAGACAGAGAGACACACAGAGACACACAGAGACAGAGAGAAGAGAGAGACAGAGAGAATGAATCTGCTTTTTCACCAAAATAGTCCAACTTTCCCCTCTCCCTGAAGATCTACCCTACTCCCATCATTGGCCTGTTGACTTCTTTCTTTTTTTTTAATTTTTAATTTTATTTTTTTCATATACATATTTTTTTATTAAAGTTAACTTTGAAAATAAGAATAATGACAGCATTGTTCCACAGTTTTGCAATCTTTTTATGCTTGACAACCGAAGACAGTTGGAGTCTCAGACCTGCTTTATCTGGCTATTGCTTTCAGCTGCAGTGGCACCAGAGAAAGGAAAACTCCCCCAAAGGATTTCAGGACCTTTGTAGGATCTGTTAACTACATGAAAACCACAGCACCAGAAATGGTGTCTCAGCAGAATCCGGCCACCAAATCAGCATCAGGATGACCGCTCCTTCCCTGGCCAGCGTGTTCAAAGGAAACTTGCGCTCTTGTTAATTCAATTTCAATATTTACTTATTTATTAATTTACTTACTTATTTATTTAATTTATGCCAGCAATTGAACACAGGGCCTTACAGCTGAGCTACAGCGTCCCCTAGATCCCAAACTAGAATTTCTGTTTTAGAAACAAGGTCTCCAGTCGGGCGTGGTGGCGCACGCCTGTAATCCCAGCACTCAGGAGGCAGAGGCAGGCGGATTTCTGAGTTCGAGGCCAGCCTGGTCTACAGAGTGAGTTCCAGGACAGCCAGGACTACACAGAGAAACCCTGTCTCGAAAAACCAAAAAAAAAAAAAAAAAAAAAGAAAAAGAAAAAAAGAAAGAAAGAAACAAGGTCTCCTTTCTGGGATTATAGGCATATACTCAAAGCCGAGATTACATAGTACGATTGTTTGGTTTTTTTTTTTTTTTTTTTTTTTTTTTGTCAAGTTTTGTTCTAGAGACTGCCACACGTCATTCACGACGAGTACTGACCCTGCAGTGTTTAGAGTTGGAAAGCCTTTCTGTGTCCACCTGATGCCCTTTCACTCGTTCTTCGACCCCATCATGAGATGAAAGCCCAGAGCAGACCCAGCTGGTTCAAGGCTGCCCCGTCCTTCCTCATTCCTGCCCGCTGCTACCACTGAGGGAAGACAGGGCCTGACCCGCCCCTCCAGACTTTAACAGCTTCCTTGCTTTCTTGCGGGAAGATGAACCCACAGGACAAGTGTGTTCTCGTCAAGAACCGTGCACTTTTTGAGGCTGTTTTCCTGGCTCCGATGAGGCTCCTTCTCAGATCACGCCACATACATGAGACAGCGACCACCTCCAACTGAAAGGCTTTGACGCAAAATACAATACGGCGGCGGGAACACCAAACGCCAAAGACAAAGGAAAGAAAAAGAACCGTGGTTCTCTTCCCACTCTCTGTTGTCCAACGGACACACCTGCCTCGTTCAGAGCCATCAGGAGATGCAGTGGAAATGAAAAGGAAGGTTACAGACTCCATGCAACCGTACACTCTTCGGAAGTAGCTGGCGCTTGGTTGGCCTGACATTAGATACAGATATCCGTAATGTGGTTCCTGCAGATGGCTCAGTTATCAACCACAATATCCCAGGTCCAGAGGGCTCCTGCATTGCATTTTTTTCTTTTTCTTTTTCTTTTTCTTTTTCTTTTTCTTTTTCTTTTTCTTTCTTTCTTTTTTTGTTTGTTTGTTTGTTTTTCGAGACGGGGTTTCTCTGTGCAGAAAATAGGTTGTCCAACCTGCCTGCCTCTGCCTCCCAAGTGCTGGGATTAAAGGCATGCGCCACCACAGCCCGGCTGCATTCCACTTTTTTTTTTTTTCGAGACAGGGTTTCTCTGTGTAGTCCTGGCTGTCCTGGAACTCACTCTGTAGACCAGGCTGGCCTCGAACTCAGAAATCCGCCTGCCTCTGCCTCCCAAGTGCTGGGATTACAGGCGTGCGCCACCACGCCCGGCTTTGCATTCCACTTTTTAAGTTCAAAGCGCTTCTTTGCCCGTGCGGCTGTGGTGCTGCTGGGGGTATCCACATCCATCGCCCCTGCCATTTTGGAAATACACTGGCCTCTTGACTTTCTGGTTGAGCTTCAGCCTGGATATATCTAGAAGACACTACTCTATGATCACACTTGTCGCATGGTCTCATGATGAGGCTGGCTCACAGCTAGCAGCTCAGTAACTGCACACGGAATTGCCTGTGGACTAATGAGCCTTCAAAATGCAAATTCAGTGGCCATTGGGAAGCTGAAAGTACGTGGACCTCTCTCTGCCTTGGCTTTGGAAATCTTGGGAAACTTGTTTTCTTGAGAGACGGGACATATCATAACCCGTTTTCACGATTCTTACGGGAAATCTAGCGATGTTGCAGAGAGGAGCGTCTGTTTCTTCTGTCGTATGTGAGCTGCACTGCTCCTAGATTTCAGGGAGTGTGGAAGGAGCGGAGGAGGGCAAAGGGATCATCAGAGGGAAAGCAAGATTCCCTTCACAGACGGGTTGGAACAGTCATGTAGTGGCCACTAGATGGCAGCATAGAACCGCAACACGGCAGGGCATTTAAGGCCGCAGCCGGTTTGCAATCTGGCCACTCTACAGTCAGTGGAGAAGGGAGCAAAGCCTTGCGGTTTGTGTACTTGCTACACTCATCTCCCGTCTTGTTTTCCCTGTGCAACAGGATGTTGTCGTCCACACAGTGCGCTCCAAGCCTCACGCTCTGCAAACGTATCTGATAAGCTTTTACAGGCTGGTTAACCTTCTAGTCTTCATCTGAGATATTTGTCATCACACTTCAGAGCTGTGCAGTTTTGGAGATTCGTCTGGAATCCCTAACCGTACATTCCCTCCACTGAGAAGTCAGGGAACCAGCGCTTCCCACCGTGACTCACGCACACAGTAGGTGCTCAATAGATGCTGGCTGACTGGCCTGAAGGGAAGTGGAGGAAAGGGGTCTTAAAATGGGAGATGTGGAGTGAAAATTCAGCATGATGTGGAGGGTCACAAAGAGGGGAAAGGGAAGAAACATAACACACCTGCACCCTTGCCCCTCCTTAGAGCAAACCTACTACACAAAACTCATGGACCTTTTGCCAGGTTTTTATTAGTATTCGCTTATCTGTATGAGACAATGGCCGGCAATGACTTCTCCATGTATCCGAGAATGATCCAGAGCTCTCGATGGGATCCTCTGCTTCCCCAGGCCTGGGATTACAGGTCTATACTTGCAGGTTGAACATTAGTCAGGAGACAGATGAGTCTCCAGTTGCACATCCACTGAATGGCAAACGTAAATGCTGTGGAGTCTCAGGGACGGAGCCTTGGTGGACCGCGTTGGCACTGTTCTGGACACTGGCAGGACAAGCTTGTCCAGATGATGGTGGAGGGGTGAGGTCGGCCTGGTGTCTGGGGCCAGGAGACAGTCAGGAAGAGGGTGAGCAGAGCACATGTTCTTGGGGGTGTGGGGTGTGGAGGGAGATCTGGAGATACAGATGGTGCAATCTGAAGATTCCTAGGAGGCGAGCCCAAGAGTGTCTATCATTTATCTTAGCAGAAAAGGTCTTTAATTGAGGCAGTGACCTGGGTAGTACAAACTTTGGAGACATGCAGAGTACAGTGGTCTGCAAACGATTAGAAACAATATTTTGTTTTAAAAAAAATTATCTAAACCGGGAGGTAGTGTCGCACGCCTTTAATCCCAGCACTTGGGAGGCAGAGGCAGGCGGATTTCTAAGTTCGAGGCCAGCCTGGTCTACAGAGTGAGTTCCAGGACAGCCAAGGCTACACAGAGAAACCCTGTCTTGAACCCCACCCCCCAAAAATTATCTAAAAGTGGATGGAGAGATGGCTCAGTGGTTAAGAGCACTGACTGCTCTTCCAAAGGTCCTGAGTTCAATTTCTAGCAACTACATGGTGGCTCACAACCATCTGTAATGGGATCTGACACCCTCTTCTGGAGTGTCTGAACAGCTACAGTGTACTCACATACATTAAATAAAAATAAATAAATAAGTAAATAAATAAATACATTTTATTTAAAAATCCAAGAGAGAGGCAGTGGAAGCTCACCGTGGAAGCCCCTCCTCCGTGCTCCCCTTCCGTGCTCCTGCTGGTTGTAAGGAGCAAGGTTTCTTTTGCAATGATATGGATGACTGCGGATGCACAGTTGGTAAAGAGAGACACGAAAGGCTTCTGTGACAACCCCTAACCTCACCCATCCCCACCCCTCAAAAGTAACAGCCTAAACAGGAAGCTATGGAAGAGAACTCTTAAACATTATGTTAAGGATCCAGAAGTTAGCTTTCTATAACTGATGGCTTCTGGCAGGCGTTCAGGAAGGGAAGAACTCAGTTCTATTTACGGGGCAAGGTCACTGAGAGTTTGACCATGATCTAGTGAGTACAGACAACACAGATTAAACCTGTTTTTTTTTCTATTTTTTTTAAATTTGTTTTTATTTCTAATTTTTGGGGGGAGGGAAGTAAAAAGTGGGGGGTTGGGAGTGGACATGGAAGGACTGGGAAATGCTCAGGGTGCATGGTGTGAAATTTCCAAAGGATCAACAAAAATATGTAGAGAAAAAAAACCATCTAGGTATTTTAGCCTCATTCTGTTGCTATGATAAGACACTCTGATAAAAGAAATGGATATCCAGAGTCTAGTATGGTAGGGACTTAAGTCAGCAGGAGAATGAAGCAGCTGGTGGTATTCCGCCCACAATCGGGAAACTGTCACTCAGTTCTTTCTCCTTTTATATCGTTCTGGATCCTAGCTAGGAAAGGGTGCCACCCATAGTGGGCAGGCCTTCCCGCCTCAGTTAGCGTAATCAAGACAATCCCCCAAAGGCATGCTTGCAGGCTCTGCTTCCAATTAATTCTATATTCCGTCAAGTTGGCAGTTAACACTGATGAGGGATATAGACAAGTTGGTAGTTGGCCTATTATGTGCAAAGCCCTGCATTTGATCCCAAGTGTCACTCAAACCAGGGACAGGGGTACAAGGCTGTAGTCTCAACCAGCACTCAAGAGGCAGAGGCAGGAGAATCAGAAATTCAAGGTAATCCTCAGTGACAGAGTTTGAGACCAGTTTCAGGTTACATGAGACAGGAGGAGGAAGAGGAGGAGGAGGAGGAAGAGGAGGAGGAGGAGGAGAAGGAGGAAGAGGAAGAGGAGGAATAAGATAGAAAGAAAAAGAAAAAAGGACAGAAGGAAGGAAGGGAGGGAGGAAGGAAGGAAGGAAGGAAGGAAGGAAGGAAGGAAGGAAGACATCAGCAAAATAGTTCAGCTCTGAGTTCGGTTCTCTGGGCACACTTGATAGAAGGAGAAAACTGACATCACAAGTTTTCTTCTCCCACCCCCCCTCCCCCGCCCCACATGCTATGGCATGAGTGTGCCTCTGCTCTTCATATATACATTCCAAATAAATACATAAAACGTTCTTACAAATATTCTAAATACCATAAAAGACTACCTGCAGCTACTATGTGTATATAAATAGAGACAGTAAATTGATCAGATACTTAAGTTTGAAAATTTTACTAAATCATTTTTCAAGTGCATAATTTTAAAAGGTGGAGAAGATGGTGAGAGAAGTCGAAAATGCTAATGATGTCATGTAGAAGTCAGAGTGCAAACCCACCTTAAGTACCCAGTGTAGAGTGCTGCTTTGCAGGGAGTAAGTTCTCTCCTTCTACATGTGGGGCTCAGGGATCAAAGCTTGGTGGCAAGTGTCTTTTCATGCTAAGCTATCTTGCCGGCTGGAGTGTTGCTGTTATAGCTCTTTGTGTGTCAGCTGGGTAATGTTTGCTGTCCAACCTGAGCCTTCAAAACATCAGCCAATCTGAATATAAAGTTTTCATTAGGATCTCCATCCAACCACTGCATAATAAAGACAAAGGTGGAGGCATTCTATAGGATGGGGTTGGAGGAAGGTTTCAGTAGAGTATTTGTTTACTGTCCTCAAGGTCCTGGGTTCAGTCTTCCACACTGAGAAACACTTTTACCAGCGTATGGAAATATAGACCTGCTGTAGTCAGTCCATTCATAAAGTTAACCACAAGGCTACCATGTAACCCAGCATTATACTCCAAGATAGATTCTGAGAAATGAAAACAAATAAAAATTTGTACATAAACTAGGTATGGTGGCGCATGTCTTTAACTCTAGCATTCAGGAGGCTGAGGTATATGATTATAAGTTCAATGCCAGGGTGGGCTACATAGACTCTATCTCAAAACAAAAACAAAAACAAAAACAAAATCCAACCAAACAACTAACCAAACAGAACACTAGAACAAAACCAAACCAACAAACAGCCCAAAATCTCATAGCCTATTATTCAAATGCCATTAGCTGATAAAGTACTTTAGAAAACTGTGTAAAGTAATGTTATTTGTCAATAAAAAGAAATGAAGTATTGGTATATCCAATAGCATGGATGGCTGTTAAAAACACAATAATGGAAATAATCCAGAGACAAGATAGCACATATCACATGATTCCATTTATACAAAATGCTCACAGTAGGAACTCCACAGAAACAGTTAGGGGATTTGGGGTACATGGGTCTGGGGACATGGTGATGAAATAGAATATTGATGCTAAGTGCTATAGCATCAAAATTATATCTTTTTAGAAAAGATTTATTTACTTATTTTATTTGTATGAGTACACTGTAGCTGTCTTCAGACACACCAGAAGAGGGCATCAGATCCCATTACCGATGATGGCGAGCCACCATGTGCTTGCTGGGAATTGAACTCAGGACCTCTGGAAGAGCAGTCAGTGCTCTCAACCTCTGAGCCATCTCTCCAGCCTGGCATAATTATATCTTTGTTTTTTTTTTTGTTTGTTTGGTTTTTTTTGTTTTTTTTTTTTTGTTTTTTGAGACAGGGTTTCTCTGTGTAGTTCTGGCTGTCCTGGAACTCACTCTGAAGACCAGGCTGGCCTCGAACTCAGAAATCCGCCTGCCTCTGCCTCCCAAGTGCTGGGATTAAAGGCGTGCGCCACCAACGCCCGGCGCATAATTATATCTTAATGTCACAATTATCAGGAAAAAACCCCTCACCTGCCATGGGTATCACAGCACTAGAAAGGACTTCAAGATATCATCAAACATAGTTTAATCAGATATAGTTTGTCAAGGCATTTGGCTCGGATTGGAAGTCAGGCATGCTCCCTGGAGGAGGTGGCTTAAACCAAGAGATGAGAGGACTGTAGAAGATGACTGAGGAGCGGTTCTGCAAGGAGGCCTCAGAGACGCAACATATGCACGTAACCTCACAGCATCTATGATACTTTGTTAGTTACTTTCTCATTACTGTGACAAACTTCTCTTAAGGTCCAAGAATTTGGGAATAATCCACTACGAAACCAAGTTCTATCCAGCAAAAAGCTGATATATATCAGGGAGACAGCTGGGCTTGGGATCCAAGTCATGTGAGAAAAACAAAACAAAACAAAACAAAACAAAACAAAACACAGACTAGGGGGGGGGCAGGGACATCCAATCAGGTTCATGCATACACTGGGTATTTCACACCAGGTATTTTAAATGACTTCCTATGTATCAGGTATCTCTCAGGAGGCTTTCTTGAGAGCTTGTCCTGGATTGAGGCCAGCCAGTCAGAGCTCTTTTTGTACCTGTGGTCTCTGTTCCAGCTGGGTGCTAACCATTGAAGCACAGAGTGTGATATTATGACTTGGAGCATCTGGGACATTTGAGTCGGAAGCCGTTTCCGGGAGTTTAGCTTAGAAGAGAATGGCGACCGTATACAAGATGGACTCTCTGTGGTTAAGGGAGTCTGCGGCACCTTTGACAAAATCAACCTAATAAAGCAAAGGTTTCCTCTGTCTCATGCTTTGAGGGCAGACAGTCAGTCGTGGGAGAGACTACAATCAAGACAGAGAACTGCACGCTCAGCTTTCTTCTTCCTTCCCACTTTATTTAGTCTGGGATCCCAGCCAGTGAGATTTCCACCTACACTCAGGGTGCGTCTTCCCCACTCAGTCCTCCGTGAACACAGTCCCACAGAGGCATGCCCAAAGACGTGTCTTCGAGGTGATTTCAAATTGCATTTACAGTGAGATGAGCGTAACCCTACTCTGTCTAGACTGAATCCCTATTTCCTTCCATCCCACCCAAACCATGTGTCCTTTAGGACTTTTCAAATTTTAACCTATAATTCAATGATCCAGAATCAGTCCTTACCTTTGATTTCTGTTTCGTTCTATCTCATGTCCTGTCCAAGCTCCATTGACTCTACTGACAAAATATTCCCCGGGGCTGGAGAGATGGCTCAGCGGTTAAGAAGAGCCATCACTGACTGCTCTTCCAGACGTCCTGAGTTCAATTCCCAGCAATCACATGGTAGCTCACAACCATCTGTAATGGGATCCGATGCCCTTCTGGTGTGTCTGAGGACAGCTACAGTGTACTCATTTACATAAAATAAATAAATCTCAAAACATATCTTCCCAGGATGCTCTTTGCACCACCGTCATGGCTACTCTGTTGGTGTGAACCAGTTCTCCTGGAGATTTTTTTTTTTTTTTTTTTTTTTTTTTTGGTTTTCGAGACAGGGTTTCTCTGTGTAGTCCTGGCTGTCCTGGAACTCACTCTGTAGACCAGGCTGGCCTCGAACTCAGAAATCCGCCTGCCTCTGCCTCCCAAGTGCTGGGATTAAAGGCGTGCGCCACCACCGCCAGGCTAGGTTTTTTTTTTTTTTTTTTTTTTTTTTTTTTTTTTGGCTTTTCGAGACAGGGTTTCTCTGTGTAGCCCTGGCTGTCCTGGAACTCACTCTATAGACCAGGCTGGCCTTGAACTCAGAAATCTGCCTGCCTCTGCCTCCCAAGTGCTGGGATTACAGGCGTGCGCCACCACCGCCCGGCTCTCCTGGAGATTTTTACAATAACTGAATCATCTCCATCTGTGGGTCTTTCCGTGTAGTTTCCAGTACCGCATCCAGAAAAGTCCTGGTGAAACTTGTTTGTTGCTCCCTGTTCAAGATCGTCCAGCGGGTGTTTATCCCGTTGAGTAGAAGCCAAATCTTGGCCACGCCCTCTCCTCCCCGTACGCTCCGCCCCTTCTGCGGCCATCTAGTTCAAACTCTCCAGCGACCCACCGTCTTTACGATTCTTTGAGTATGCTCTCTGCAGAGCCGCCGGCATGCACTCCTCCCGCTGTTCACAACTCTCTGGCTGCAAAGTCTCCAGTGTTTGCACCCTAACTTCTCTTCCAATATGCAGAAGCCATCTTTGTTGTTGATGTTTACAAGGACAGGGTTTAATAAAAATAAATTTCTAATTAGGTGGAAGTTATAGACTAAACGAAGCAGTACTAAAGCAAATTTTAAGGGGGTGGGGAGGTGCAGTTGATGCTAGCGTCTCCGCAGGGGCTTTGGCAAGCCCCAGAGAAACTGCGAACTGGATTCAGCCACAACTGAGGATGGATCCGTGTCACCACTGAGGTAAAGTGGGGCTGCTTCTGTGGCACTGGCAGGGGCAGCCACCAGGCAAGACAAGGCTCCATTTCACGCAGTCCTTGGCCTGGCGCTCACTGTGTAGCCAAGTGTGACCTTGAACTTTTGATCACCTGGCATCTGCCTCCACGAGGCAGGGGTTCCAGGTGTGGGCTACCACGCCTGGCTAAAATGTCACCTTAGTAGTAAATGTTTCCTTGATCACCGCGTTGAAAATTAATTGCGTTCCCCCAGGCTCTCCTTGTCTCTCCTTAACCGTGGTGGATCCGGCGTTGTGTTGCTAAGTCACGGAAGGTGTTCCGCTGGAGCCCGTACTCACCCCTGCACAAGCTGGGAAACCCGCTTGCCCTCTTTTCCCGCCCAGCCCTTCGGGCACTGGGAAACCTCTGAACGAAGGAGGAAAGTTGCCAAGAGCCCAGTGCCTCCTTCTTGGCAGCTCTGGCAACCCCGCCCCCCTCTGACGCCATCAGCTACCCAAGTCCCTCCCTGCCCAAGTGCTCGGCTCTTGACCATACTTGAGCACAGACAACCTAGTTTATGGCTTACACGTCATCACCCTTTGCCTACAGTCTAAAAACACCACCCTAGCCAGGTTGTGTGACCGCCTCATCCCCGTTCTTCGGGACTGATGGGTCGTTGCCAAGGCTCTTCTCTTTAGTGCTTTCTGCTGGTGCCTGAGGTCAGCAGGTGGGCAGGCCAGGGTGGGACTGTTGGTGCACACTCGTAGCTCTCGCCTCAGAGGGGATAAAAGAAAATTTCTTCTGGAGGCAAGTAGGAATGACTATGACCCAGGAACATCCTGGTAACAGTGTCATGCAGTTCTAAAGTAAACGAACAAAGACGGTCAAAAATAAAGGTATCTTAAAAATGTGTGTAACTTTAACTTTTTCGAACCTTTTTATTGTTTTGTTTTGTTTTGTTTTGTTTTGTTTTTTGGAGACAGGGTTTCTCTGTATAGTCCTGGCTGTTCTGGAACTCACTCTGTAGACCAGGCTGGCCTCGAACTCAGAAATCCGCCTGTCTCTGCCTCCCAAGTGCTGGGATTACAGGTGTGTGCCACCACACCCGGCTTCGAACCTTATTTTTAATGATGGCTCTTAAACACCTTAACCTCCCTTGTAGCCCTCCACCCACTAGAGGTAGTGGTTATATTGGAAGAGTCCGTTTCCATCCAGTCTGGTCACTGGGGTCGGGGCAAGCGTTTTTTATCCTTTAAGGTATCTTGCTCTCTCATTCCCACTCCTTTAGTCTCTTGGGCTCCTTGCCTAGAGTTTTATTTCTTTGTGAGACTTGCCTTGACTTCGTGCCCATGGTTACTGCTTATTATTACCAATTACCTTTCTGTCTAAGGGTACTTTTTTTTTTTTTTTTTTTTTTTTTTTTTTGGTTTTTCGAGACAGGGTTTCTCTGTGTAGTCCTGGCTGTCCTGGAACTCACTCTGTAGACCAGGCTGGCCTCGAACTCAGAAATCCGCCTGCCTCTGCCTCCTAAGTGCTGGGATTACAGGTGTGTGCCACCACGCCCGGCTTCATCATTCCCTTTGATTTTTTTTTTTTTTTTTTTTTAATGACAAGGTCTCATTGTGTAGCCCTAGTTGACCTGGAACTAGGTTTATAGACCAGGCTGGCCTTGAACTCACAGGAATCTCTGGCCTTGGCCTCCAGAGTTCTGGGCTACCAGGGCTGACTGGCTATGGGCCTTTGAGAGTGGTATGTGGGAGTGGATCCTCCCACTCACTGCCAGGCAGGGTCTGTCTCCACAGCTCTGGCTGGCCTTGAATTCAGAGATCTGCCTGCTCCGGCCTCTCTGGTGCTAGGATTACAAATGGGTGGAGTCACCATGGGCCGGCCTCTTTTGAGAAACATTGCCCAGTGTGGTGGGGCTCACAAGTTTATAATCCTGCATCTGCGAGGCTGAGGCCCGAAGATTGCTGCAAGTTTAGGGCCACCTTGGGATACACAATGAGTTCTGCCTGAACTACAGAGTAAGCCCCTGCCTCAGTACGCCACTGCACTTCTAAAAGAAAGAAAGCAAGGAAAGGAAAAGGTTGCAAAAACCGGTAAAGACAAGAGTATTAGAGCTGAGGCTGAGGACTGTAGCATCCACTGTCCTCCAGTGACCGGATTCTACCATTTCTGTACACGGAAATGGATGTTAGCGCTGAAGAGACGGCTCACTGGTTAAGAGTCCTTGTACTACATCGTGAGGACTGAAGTCTGATTTTAGCACCCATGGCAGGAAGCTTATCAATGCCTGTGACTCCAGCTCCGAGGGTCTGACACCCTCTCCTGGCCTCTGCCTGTGACTCCAGCTCCGAGGGTCTGACACCCTATCCTGGCTTCCGTGGGTACCTTCACACACATATGCATGTATTCACACAGACACACAAACAAACAAAAAATTACAAAAGAGGGGGTCGGAGAGATGGCTCAAAGGTTAAGAGCACTGTCTGCTCTTCCAGAGGTCCTGAGTTCAATTCCCAGCAACCACTTGATGGCTCATAACCATCTATAATGAAATATGGTGCCCTTTTCTGGTGTGCAGGAATATATGCATACAGAACACTGTATTCTAAATAAATAATTAAAAAAAAATTATAGCTGGGCAGTGGTGGCGCACGCCTGTAATCCCAGCCCTTGGGAGGCAGAGGCAGGCGGATTTCTGAGTTCAAGGCCAGCCTGGTCTACAGAGTGAGTTCCAGGACAGCTGGGGCTACACAGAGAAACCCTGTCTCGGAAAAAAAAAAAAAAAAGAAAGAAAAAGAAAAAGAACAAAACAAAACGAAAAAATTACAAAAGAAAGAAACTGCTGTTAGAGTATTATCTGAGCTTTTCCTTCTCCACTTTTCCATGTTCTTCCCAGACCTTCTTCTCTCTTCCCCCTCCCCATCCGACAGTTCTGGTGATGTCTAACCACATTCCTCTAGCCAGGCCCCGCTTGCTGATAGCCAGTGGAGCCATGAACTCACCAGCAGACTCACCATCCTTTGGGTTAGCATACTTGTGATCCAATGGACTCTCATAAGGGCCACCAGCCGGGAGCCAAGCCCTCAACACACCATTGGGGCCATCCATATTCTATCTTACCCATGACAGGAACATTTTATTAATGCTACACAGAGAGATGTGAGAGCAGGCAGGGAGACAGCTGGGAACAAGCCAGTGGAGGAGACACAGGCACAGCCATTTGTCCCTTCGGTGGAATGTGTCACTGTGGGAGGTGACTGTCTGTGGTGGATTTCTTTGGAGTTGTTAGGGAACAAACAAACAGCACTTCTGATAGAAAAAGTCTCAAAGGGAGGACACAGAAGGATCCCAACTTGCAGAGGGCAGAGTGCTCTCCACAGAAGGGTCAGCAGTCTGGGCTGTGAGGTCTTATTTACGGTTGTGGGGTGTCTAACAGAGAAGACTCCTCAGATGGGTTTGAGCCAATGGAAAGTCTTTATCAGCCCTCTGGTGTCTATGATGAGTTTTCAGGATCCTAGTGTAGAACCAAGCCTTTCTCAGGGTGAACATTTAAGTCACACACACACACACACACACACACACACACACGTACACGTACACGCACACACAAATATCCTGGGTTGACACACTTCAGTTATTAAGAAGAGTTGTCCAGGAGCAGAGCTACAGAAGCCAAAAAGCAAGGTTAACACAGTTAGAGACTTTTCCATATCTGTGGACTTCGATGGATTAGGTCTATGCTTTTATTTTGGCTGTTGGTGCTGTCAAAGCGCTGTTTATTGACTTACATCTAGGTTTAACCAGTCGGCCGTCTCTGGTGGATAGACCACCACAGTTCTGGAGGTCCTACTGAGATCCCCAGGGACTAGACCTAGAGACGCCGGGAGTCTCGGAGCCCTTGGAAGTGAGGAAGAATGTGGTGGTCAGGGGAATCTCTAGGGGGTGCTCAACCTGGGATGTTCCAAGTTCCCAGGACTCCCTTTGATCAACCACTGTCTAACAAAAGGAAACACATTAAAAAGTCACCTCGAGGGCCTCTCTAGGACGTGCCAGAGACCTGGGAATGGGGGGGGGCTCCCCAGGAATCAGTGGGGGTGACCTTAGCTGAGGTTCACAGCCGTGGGGATATGGAACCTAAAAAGGCTGCCTTCTGTACTGGCAGGGACCTCATTGGAATGATAGGCATACCAACCCATCCACAAAACTTTCAACCCCAGATTTATCCTGTCTACAAGAAATGCAGGGATAAAGATGGAGCAGAGACTGAAGTAACAGCCGGTCAATGACTGACCCAGCGAGAGACCCATCCCATGGATAAGCACCAAGCCCCAACACTATATTGATACTCTGTTATGCTTGCAGGCAGGAGCCCAGACAGATGCAGATACTCACCGCCAAACATTGGATGGAACTCAGGGACTCTGATGGAAGAGCTGGGGGGAAGAATTGCGGACCTCAAAGGGGCTAGGAACGCCACAGGAAGACCTACGGAGTCAACTAACCTGGACCCTTGGGGGGCTCTCGGAGACAGAACCACCCACCAAGGAGCATGCACAGGGGACCTAGGCACCCTTGCAGATGTGTGGAAGATGTGCAGCTTGGTCTCCAGGTGGCTCCCCCAACAACTGAAGTTGGGGCGGGGCTAAAGCTGGTCCTTAAAGCTGTTGTGTGTGTGGAATATGCTCCCCTACCTGGGCTGCCGTGTTTGGCCTCAGTGGGAGAAGATGTGACTAGCCTTGCAGAGACTTGAGATGCCAGGGTGGGGGGGATACCCAGAGGGGCGTCTCCACTCTCTCAGAGGAGAAGGAGATGGAAGATCTGGATGAGGAGGGGACCAGGAGAGGGGACAGCAATCAGGATGTAAAGTGGATTTAAAAAAAAAAAAGTCACCTGGTCTGTCACCTCTGGAGAAGTCTGCTTCTGCTGTCTTCTGTTTGGGCAGGTAAGAGAGGTCAGACACGGCCGTTCATCCAGTGTCTGGGGTCTGTGTGAAATGTCACTGTGTCCCACCTGTCTGTCTCAGGTGTATGAATGTGGGGTAGCTACTCCTGGTTGTCTTTTTTTTTTTTTTTTTTTTTTTTTTTAGATTTATTTATTATTATATGTAAGGACACCGTAGCTATCTTCAGACACTCCAAGAGAGGGCCTCAAATCTCATTAAGGAAGGTTGTGAGCCACCATGTGGTTGCTGGGATTTGAACTCAGGACCTCTGGAAGAGTGGTCAGTGCTCTTAACCACTGAGCCATCTCTCCAGCCCATCTGGTTGTCTTTGCTGTGTGTTTCTGACAGCTCTGTTTTCCTGTGTTGACCAGTGGCTTTCTCTGAGACCCTCCACCCCCACCCTAGCTTATGAACTCTGACTCTTGATGGGGACTTGATTCTTTTTGGCTCTCCGAGGTCACCCAGAGAAGCCTACAAACCCCCTGCCTGTCCCGTTCCCGAGTACTTGCATGTATTTGCCGCTTGACTTCTGCTCAGGATCCCGGTAGGTCTGGGTCCCTGTGTGGAGGGGAGGTGGGGTCTGGCAGCAACTAAAACGTTAACTCTGGTCAAGATCTTATACTCAGAGCACCCCATACCATTGAGGCTCTCCTCTGGGGAACACCAGAACCCTGGCTGGCTAAGGCCTGTGTGACCCAGTATCCGTCTCTACTCCTGGGCTACCCTTGAGCCCAGCTTGAGAAACCGGCTACCCTTAATCTCGCTGCCCTCTTTCCTCTGAGGGCCTCTGGGTGCTCACCCGTGACTATCATGAGATGAAAGACAAAACCAGGTATGTGGGAGATACAGTAGCTACTTTAACCAAAAAGATTTGGACCCAAGCCATACACCCCAGCCCAGAGAGCAGAACTGAGTCTCAGATGGGGAAGGGCCAAGTCCAGCGCCATATACACAGACCCTCAGTTGGTATGCTTCTACTACCGTGCGTGTCCCGTGTCCACGGTACGAGCAAAAGGAGGGCGTCTCCTCACTGGGGAACAACGTTAAAAACAAAGAGAACGGCATTTAACTATTATTTAACTATTATTTGAATTATTTTGTGAGTCACCATGTGGTTGCTGGGATTTGAACTCAGGACCTCTGGAAGCGCGGTCAGTGCTCTTAACCGCCGCGGTCAGTGCTCTTAACCGCCAAGCCATCTCTCCAGCTCCGATGAATTATTTTGATGACTTAAAAAATGTCAATACTGAGTTGTATATTTTAAAACAAATTTTATTAGTTTAATAAACAAAACAAAACAAAACAACCCCCCCCAAAAAAAAAAAAAAAGCAAAGAGAACCTCTTGCTCCTCCTCGGGGCTATTTGGCTTCCCCTATGAATTCTTATCTTCTACTCCTCCAGTTTGAGGATATAAAAATGATAACTTCACTTGAGGGAAGAGAGAGCTGGGACACTGACCTGGCAACCCAACAAAGAGCCCTAAGACCAGTGAGGACATACCCTGACCCGGCATTGCCTGAGACTCCATGGTACAAGACGAAGTAGAGGATGCAAAAAGAAAACAGCTCAAAGCACAGGTCGGTGGGGACTCCAGAGGGAACGGTCATTCTCCCAGAAACAGCAGGAAGGACTCTGGTAGTGAACCTTTGCCAGGCTGGGGTCCACAAAACGTCCTCAGTTGCTCAGACCAAGCTATGCTATACCTAGACTAGTCAGCCTAGAGTGGGATATCTCTGCTAGATGCCAGGTTTGTGCTCAAGTGAATCTAAAACAGAGAGCCCTTACCTGGGAAGGGATTTGAATGAGAGGCCAACACCCCGGTGAACTCTGGGAAAGTGACTTCATTGCGATTGGCCTGCTGGGGGAGAATACAGTACTTGCTAGTTTTTTTTTTTTTTTGTTTTGTTTTTTGTTTTTTTTTTTTTTTTTGTTTTTTTTTTTGGTTTTTTGAGACAGGGTTTCTCTGTGTAGCTCCGGCTGTCCTGGAACTCACTCTGTAGACCAGGCTGGCCTCGAACTCAGAAATCCGCCTGCCTCTGCCTCCCAAGTGCTGGGATTACAGGCGTGCGCCACCACCGCCCGGCGTACTTGCTAGTTTTTATTGATACCATTTCTGAAAGGATAGGAGTGTTCTTCATCCAGACAGAAACTGGTCAAACAGTAGCTAAAAAGCTCCTTCACGGACTGGCTCCCTGATTCCGCCTCCCCCTAGCAACAGAGTCTGACAGCGGCTTTCGTGGCTAAGACCTCTTCAATTAATAGCTAAAGTTTTAGACACAAGTTGAAAACTTCATTGTGCAGACACAACACCGAGTCCTAGGCAGGTTAAAAAAAACCCAAACTAATGAAACTCTTAGTAGAGTCCAATGAAGGGCGTTACCCCGTGGGTCCACCACAGCCAGCTTGAGAAAGCGGAAGCCACAGATGCTGCTGCTGTTTCTGGACTACGAGTCCATTAAAATGAAAGTTTCTTTGGTCTTCTAGGCTCTTGCAGGCCCTGCCCCTCTGCTTCCTCCCGAGTCTTGTTTTTGCACTACGGGGGTGAATGCGGGATTCTGGTCCAGGCCCCGCCGTCCTCAGGCCTGGAAGATGTTAGCTAGTGTGATTACAGACCAGCAACCCGCACGCCCTCCCGGCCTTTGCTTACGGATGCCCGCTCTAAGTGTCTGGTTGTACCGAGATAAGGAAAAATGTTGGAGTTTATCTTTTGAGATAGGAATATGGAGTTTGCGATCCTATGTGCGCCCTGTGGCTGGGCCCTCAGGTTGCCAGAAACAAGGGGGTTTCCATTGTAAAAATTGGGGTTGTGAAACTGAGGCATCCTGGAAAATTCCTTAAGATAGATTCTGGCCTTTGAGAAAGAGGGAGACACGGGGGAATCAGGCTTTATGCCACAGCCAGGGAATCCTAGGGGCAGATTTAAACCATCTCTCAAGGTCTCAGACCTCTAGGTGCTAGCAAAGATCTCCTACGCATGCCAAGGCCCTGACCAAGTCTCCCGTCCTAGACACCTAACACCCCCAGGGCCAGAGTCCTGCCTTCCCCCATCCAGGAAGCAGAGGAGTCCATCCCTCGTTTTCATTCCTGCCATGGTCCACCACTTAGTTAATCATCCCCAGCCGGAAACCAGCCAGGACTGCTCAGTGCGCTTAGATCTGAACCCCCATATTATGCAGGGAACTAACCGGACTGTTAGCCATTGACAGGCAGACCTTACTGTAGCTGGGGGCTGGGGGACAGCCTGGATGAGCAAGAGTCTGAAAAGTGTGTAATATCCAAAACCCTTTGCCTAGGAACTGCCCCTGATTCTCTTGCCCGCTCTTGTGCACTACAGGTTAACTCATCGGGCAATAGAATTATTCCTGGGCCTCTGAGACTACGTGATGGGCATATATTAGTGGAGTAACTACAAACTGCCCCTACTAATGCCTTCCAAACTGAGAAACTCCTTTTGTGCTTCTTAGTACACATTCTGCCCCAGGTATACCTATATAGGATGGACTCTGGAATATATATATATATATATATATATATATATATATATATGTACGTGTGTGTGTGTGTGTGTGTGTGTGTGAGAGAGAGAGAGAGAGAGAGAGAGAGAGAGAGAGAGAGCGCCATAGACACTAGCCTTTATCATGAGAGATAAATATGCTAAAACATCAGTAGGCAGGTTGGTCATGGCCAAGAAGTATTAAACATTTCCATTTTTGAATTAAAGCAACAGTTAAATTCCTTCACAGAAATGGTCCAACAAAATCAGAGAGAAGCTTACTTTTCATGAGATGGGGGGTGGGGTGGGGGTGGGGGACTGAGGCTTTGGAAAAACACTCTTGTGTTTCTATATTAATTGGCCAAGAATAATTAGAGAAAATCTTGTCATGGTTCGGCAAAAATCTCAAAAAGAAAAAGAAATAAAGACATAAGTCAGATAATTAGTGCCAGTCTCTGCTCTCTTAGTTCCCAGGATACTCTGCTATCAACACTGACTGGGCCTTTGATTCTCATTCTGATAGATTAACAGTGGGGCCCTGAATCTTAAACTATTTGCCCAGTTATGTAAAGGATGAGTCATGACTTGGGTCATTCGCTAAGACCACTGGGGGATGTAACCTGGGGAGTGTAACAGCCCCCAGACCTTAGCACAACTGACCCCATGGTGGAGGCACCATTCAGGCCTTAAAACTCAGCGTGTAGCACCACCTGCCAAAATGAAAACAAAAACCCAGTCCACTAAAGTCTATAGTTCTGGGAGCAGCTCTAAGTCTAATAATCTTGTTTTTTAGCTTCTGTTGTTCTGCTTGTGGCTAACTGTTCTTGTAAACTTAAGTATGACAGTCCCGGGAGTGCTGTTTGTTTGTTTGTTTGTTTGTTTTCTGGTGTGTGTGTGTGTGTGTGTGTGTGTGTGTGTGTGTGCTTAAAAGCCCAGGATGGCTGTCTTAGTTAGGACTTTAGTGCTGTGGAGCGACACCATGACCATGGCAATTCTTATAAAGGACAACACTGGTCTTACAGTTTCAGAGGTTCGGTTCATTATCATCCTGGCGGAAAACATGGCAGTGTGCAGACTGATTTGATGCTGGAGAAGGAGCTGGGAGTTCTACATCTGGATCCTCTGGCAGCAAAGGGGCCTGGATTCCACACTGGGTGGAGTTTAAGCAAAGGAGACATCAAAGCCCATCCCCATGGTGATGCACTTCCTCCAAAAGGCCACACCCACTCTAACAAGGCCACACCTCCTTTTTGTTGTTGTTTAGGTTTGTTTTGTTTTTGTTTTTGTTTTTTGAGACAGGGTTTCTCTGTGTAGCCCTGGCTGTCCCGGAACTCACTCTGTAGACCAGGCTGGCATCGAACTCAGAAATCCGCCTGCCTCTGCCTCCCAAGTGCTGGGGTTAAAGGTGTGTGCCACTACTGCCTGGCGAAGGCCACACCTCCTAATAGTGCTTCTCTCCATGAGCCAGACATTCACAGGCGTGACTTATGGGGCATACCTACTCCAGTCACCACAGTGGCTATGCACGCAGCCCTACAGACTTACAGACTCTGGCAGCACGTCATAACGTCAAAACATGCAGCATCTTTGTCTGGCAGCCTTGCGGCGTGTGGGAGGCAAGAGCACATACTTTAGTCGACCGGGCTTAGCGCTTCCTCTGACCGGATCCACCCTTAATTTCTATTCCCATCTCACACCCTCTCAGCTACTTTTTTTCTTTTTTTTTAAAATCCCAACATTATGCAAGTGTAGTTTTTCTCCCCTCATAAAATATTTGATGTGCTTTTATAATTCTGCTTTTGAGACAATCTGGCTGATTTTTTTTTAAAAGTCTGTTCTGTCTTTCTTCATAAGTATGTTTACTTGCAATTGCCTGAAAAGTGAGAATAAAAATCTGAGCTATGTTTTTTTTTTGAATGCAAAAATATTTATGAATATTAAATTTGGTGATGAGCCCAGCATAGGATATTTGGTAGAACATTTAATTAGACATTTATTGACTCTACAACGGTAGCTTTAATTTTAGTTAAAAGCTAATCGTTTTTCATGCCTTTCTTTATCTTATATGTCTTTGTGTAAACCATTTTTTTTTTTTTTTTTTGGCTCTTTGGCCCTGGGCCCTGCTTCTACAGTACCAAATGGACAAAACAGCCTAAGTCCTCTGACTCCATGCCTTGGTGCTCCCTGGAACTGTCACTCTGTGGAAATTTCCTGTCCCTCTGTGGAAATTCAGGGCAGTGTCCACCTGGGAAAGGCAGTATGGTGGGAGGAGGCGGCTTTCTCCCCAAGATTCTTGGGTCATGGGCTTCTTACAAAGCTCTTTTTTGTTGTTTTGTTTGTTTTGTAAAAATTTATTTATTCTATATGTGTGAGTACACTGTTGCTGTCTTCAGACACCCAAGAGGGCATCGGATCCTCAGTACAGATGGTTGTGAGCCACCATGTGGGTGCTGGGAATTGAACTTAGGACCTCCGGAAAGAGCAGTCTGCTTAACCGCTGAGTCACCTCTCCAGTTCCTTACAAAACTCTTTAATAAAGAGCAAATTGGGAGTGCTGGGAAGAGGACTGGAGCACTGGCGGCTCTCCCAGAGGACTCAGGTTCTGCTCCTGACTCCAACATGGTGCTCACAATCACCAGGCATTCCACCTCAGCAGGCTTTGAGCGCTTCCTGGTCGTTCAAGATTCCGCTTGTCGTGAAGTCTTTGTTTAGCTCTGTGCCCCGTTTTTAAAATTGGGTTCTTTGGGTTGTTGGTGTCTTCTTTCTTTCTTTCTTTCTTTCTTTCTTTCTTTCTTTCTTTCTTTCTTTCTTTCTTTCCTCCTCCTCCTCCTCCTCCTCCTCCTCCTCCTCCTCCTCCTCCTCCTCCTTCTTCTTTGTTTTTTTGACAGGGTTTCTCTGTGTAGCCCTGGCTGTCCTGGAACTCACTCTGTAAACCAGGCTGGCCTTGAACTCAGAAATCCACCTGCCTCTGCCTTCCAGAGTGCTGGGATTACAGGCGTGCACCACCACCGCCCGGCTTGGTGTCTACTTTCTTAAGTTGTTTATAAATTTTGGATATTAGTCCTCTGTCAGATGTAGAGTGTGGAAAGATCCTTTCCCAATCTGCAGACTGCCATTTTGTCTTATCGACAGTGTCCTTTGCCTTACAGAAGGAGCTTTTCAGTCTGACATTCGCTCAGCTATGTTCATAGCAACCTTATTCATAATAGCCAGGAACTGGAAACACCCCAGATGTCCCTCAGCCGAAGAATTGATAAAGAGAATGCGGCACATTCTACACAATGGAGTACTATTCAGCTATAAAAAAAACAGAGACATCATGAATTTTGCAGGCAAATGGATGGAACTAGAGACTATCATCCTGGGTGAGGTAACCCAGTCCCAAAAGGACGTGCATGGTATGTACTCACTGATAAGTGGATATTAGCCATGAAATGCATGATGCCCGTGCTATATTCCACAGACCCAAGGAGGCTGGACAGGAGGGCGGGCACAAGCAAGGATGCGAGAGTCTCACCCGGAGGGGAGGATGGAATGGTCATGGAAGGCAGATGGAGCAAGGGAAGTGGGGGGGGGCGTGAGAGGGGCGGGTGTGGGGAGGGGCATGGGAGCCGGCTGAAGGGCTGAGGGCAGTAGGGGGAGCAGGGGGGCGTCTCCAGGAAGAGACCGAGACCTGGGAGAGGGGAGGCTCCCGAGAACAATGAAGGTGCTCTCAGCTGCAACTCCTAGCATTGGGAAGACAGAGTCTGGATGGGCTTCCTCCTGTGGCCAAGCGGGAACCCCAGTGCAGTGACAGGGATACCAACCCACCCACAAAACTTCCAACCCCTGTCAACAATAAACGCAGGGATTGGGGATGGAGCAGAGACTGAGGAAATGACCAACCAATAATGGGGCTCAACTTGAGGCCAGTTCCATGGGCAGGCACCGATTCCTGACACTGTTAATGCTATGCTTGCAGACAGGAGTCGAACATGGCTGTCCTCTGAGAGGCCCGACCCACCGACTGACTCAGACAGATGCAGACACCCACAGCCAAACAGTGGATGAAGCTTGGAGACTCTGTGGAGGAGTAGGAAGAAGGATTGCGGGCCCCCGAAGGCGATAGGCACTCCACAGGAAGACCAACAGAGTCAACGAACCTGGGCCCTTAGGGCTCTCAGAGTCTGAACCACCAAGCAAAGAACATACACGGGCTGAACCTCGGCCTCCCGCACATAGGTAACATGTGCGGCTTTGTCTTCATGTGGGTCCTGAGCATGTGGAGCGGGGTCTATCCCAGAAACTTGCCTGTACGCCGGATATGCTCTGGCTTGGCTGTCTTGTCTGGCTTCAGTGGGAGAGTAAGTGCCTAGCCCCACAGGTCCAAGGGTAGGAGCATACTTAGGGGGCCCTTGGCCTGCTCAGAGGAGGAGAGCGAGATGGGGGTAGGATTGTGACTGGAGGTGACCTGGAGGAGGGCAATGAATGAGATGTAAAGTGAATAAGTAAAATACATACATACATACATACATACATACATACACATACACATACACATATACACACATACATACACATACATACATACACACATACATACATACACACATACATACTGTGATGGTACTGTATGATTGGCCCAGGAAGTGAACCTATTAGGAGGTGTGGCCTTGTTGGAGTAGGTGTGTCGCTGTGGGTGTGGGCTTAAGACCCTCCCCCTGGCTGCCTGGAAGTCAGTCTTCTACTAGCAGCCTTCAGATGAAGATGTAGAACTCTCAGCTCCTCCTGTACCATGCCTGCCTGGATGCTGCCATGTTTCTGCCTTGATGACAATGGACTGAACCTCTGAGCCTGTATATTAAACTGAATTAAAGGAGTGGTGACCTTGGGGGCAAGATTCACCCAGTTAACTTTAGGTCCAGGCATGGTAGTACAAGCCTTTAATCCCAGGAGGCAAAGATAAGCAGATCTCTGAGTTCAAGGCCAGCCTAGAAGGAGCAAATTCTAGGTGAAGAAAAACTTTAATCCAGGGTTGGTGGACCATACCTTTAATCCCAGTGCTTAGGAGACAGGCATGCAGATCTCTTGAGTTCAAGGTCAGTCTAAGGAGCAAGATTCAGGACAGCCAACTTAGGCAGTGAAGGAGCTGGGAAAAAGGAAGCTAGTGATAATGTAATAGAACAAGGTGGCCAATGTTCTAGCTCCTGCAAGCAGCAGAACTCAGCAGCTTCGGCCACGTGTCTCTGGCTTTATATTAAAAGGAAGGAGACTACTGGGACAATTGATGCTGGTTAGCTGGAGCTAAGAAATTAGTGATGATTAAGAAAAGACCAGCATAACTGAGGTGAAATATAGGAAGTGTTTTCTGAGAGCACAAAGAAGCTGTATTCCAGAGATAGCCAAGTGTTCCTCATGCTGCAGCTGTACTTGGTAATGTGTAAGAATCATCCAGATGGTACTGGTTTTGAAGGCATGAAGGCATCATGAAGAACAGCTGAGGCTTGGTACTGTGAGAGGCAATGAAAGACCATTGGTGAAAGTGTACCCTCAGTTGTAATTGCCAGCCCAGGACTGAAGGGGTCATGCAAAGGAGTTGAGGCTTGGTACTATGAAGAGAGCCTATGAGAGGCTTTGGTGAAGCATAGTTGCAGTGGAAGACCCTAGCATATTGGAGATGCCAGTACCATGGGATGACCACCAAGAACAGCAGTGGCAGTGGAGTGGATCAATCTGAACTTAGAGTGCTACAAAGGGCAGAGCTGGAGGTGACACCAGCTCTTTGGAGATACACAGAAGATCATGTGTGGATCTCAGACACTGGAACAAGAAGCTGTGAAGCTGAAATTGACTTGGGGTACCCAAAGATGTTAAAGATGCCAGAGCCACAGGATGCCTGCCAAGGAAAGCTGCTAACAGGGAGTGGAACAAGCCCAGGAGAAAGAACCTTGTTGCAGTCAACAAAGATGAAAAAGGAGTTGAATATCTGAAGACTGCTTTGCCATCAGTCTTGGAGATGCAGAGTTTGGACTTTGCCCAGCTGGTTTCCTGTCTTGCTTGGGGGATTACAGTTAAGTGATTGAATGAATCTCAAGAGACCTTGAACTTTGGACTTTTAACACTGTTGAGACTGCTATAGTCTACCGGGACTTTTGAAGTTGGACTAAATGTATTTTGCATTATGCTGTTTCAGTATGGCCCCCGTAGACTCATGTTTGAACAAGCCTATGGGGGCCAGGGAGTGGAATGTGATGGTTTGTATATGATTGGCTCAGGAAGTGAACCTATTAGGAGGTGTGGCCTTGTTGGAGTAGGTGTGTTGCTGTGGGTGTGGGCTTAAGACCCTCCCCCTGGCTGCCTGGAAGTCAGTCTTCTACTAGCAGCCTTCAGATGAAGATGTAGAACTCTCAGCTCCTCCTGTACCATGCCTGCCTGGATGCTGCCATGTTTCTGCCTTGATGACAATGGACTGAACCTCTGAGCCTGTAAGCCAACCTCAATTAAATGGTGTATTTTATAAAACTTGCATTGGTCATGGTGTCTGTTCACAGCAGTAAAACCCTAACTAAGACACATACATACACATACATACACACATACATGCATACACACATACACACATACATACATACGCACACACACACATACATACACTCATACATACACACACATACATACACAATACATACATACAAACATACATACAAACATACATACACATACACATGTGTATGTACACATATACATACACATGCATACATACACATACACATATACACATACATACACACATACATATACACATACACACATACACACTCATACATACACACACTCATACATACACACATACATACATACACACATACACACATACATACATACACATATACACACATACATACACATACACACATACATACACACATATACATACACATATACACACACATACACACATATACACACATACATATACATACACACATACAAACACACATATACATACACACATACATACACACATATACACACATACATACACACACATACACACATACACACATAATACATACATACATACATACACACATAATACATACATACATACATACATACATACATACAAAGATCATCAATGACCATACCAGTCTCAGATATCTCTAGCACAATTAGAGCAAGTCAAGTCATTTCACTGTAGAGAAGCATCTGTTTTGGGGCGAATTTGAAAAGGTGCAGGCTGTGTTTGGTTGGTGCCGCTCAAGTGGAGAATATTGAATTCTAATCATTAAGTTTCTTCTCCCATGCGTACCTGTGGGCACACTTCCCACGGCTGCTAATTGTCTCTTTCCTTTCCTCCCTCTCAGATGTAGATAGTGATCTGTACTTTCTATTTCTTTAGAAAAGAATGAAGGAGGAGTCCTCGGTGTCTGACTGGAAGTCCTCTATTGGGTTCTGGGCCCTGGTGTAACTTTTTGCTTAGATGGGACTTAAACGAGGACACTTGAACTTGGAAGCCGTATTTTTTCTTTTTTCTTTTTTTTTTTCTCTTCTTCCCATTCTCATCAAGAACCTGCACTGACTCCCGTCTCGTCTCCAGCGGTCCGCTTGCCTTGTCAGAACTCAGTAGGGCCCAGCACCCACCCTGGAATCCACCACAGTGTAGCTCCCCTGATACTGAGCGACTGAGTTCTCAGGGACCCCCTGTGCTTAGAGGCTCTGACTTCTTTGTACCATTGTGGTGGTGGTGGTGGGGTCTGAAATCAAGAATCCGGGACACAATCTCCAGTTCCTGCTTCCCTGGCTCGGGCACAGGGTGGAATTCTGAGCGGTGGGTTCTCCTCACCCCAGGAGCCCCCCAGTACATCTTGGGAAAATGAGGCTGTCTGGGGCGGAGGAGATGGCTCAGTGAGCAGAGCCTTGTAAGACCGAGAACCCAAGTTTCATCTCTAGAGCCTGTGTGGCGAGCGGAATCGCGTCACCAGACAAAAACTGGGAAGGTTGAACGGATTCGGAAACCCCAGTACTTCTCACATCTGAGGACGATAGGCGTTCATGACCACCAGCCATGTAGCAGACACCTCCGTGCCAATGACGTTATCTACATGGGCCGGCCCAAGGGTAGCCAATAAGCTTCCCTTCCTGGAAATTCCTTCCTACGAAAGGTATTTCGTCTCTGGTCCACCCTGCGTAAGTGGTATGCACCCCTTTCCCACAATGAACCACGAATAAACAGATTGGAGGATGCACCGACTGTCTCTCTCATCAGGAGCCACAGTTAGGGGAAGGGACGCCTTCGTGATACAGAGCGATGCAGTCTAAGTCTCCCAAAGAAGCCCCTCCGTGCTCCCAGTGCTCCCAGACATTCACCCCCTCAACTAAGCTGAAGTTTCCCCTCCCCGGGGCCCCAGGCTCGTCCTGACTTCATGCAGTCCCCACTGGACATTTGGGAATTTTGGAAACCCTGCCTCTTCGGCCCCATTTTTTTCACCTGGGCTGCCCCCCCACCCCTATTAGCCCGATGGCGGAGAGTAGAGGATGCAATGTAGTCTAGTGCTCTCCTCTTTCTTCTGCCCCAGTGGCGAGGCTGAATGTGGAACCACAAGACCCAAAGCTGGGCATGGTAGCGCGCTCTTGCAATCACAGTCCTGCACGGTCAGCGGTCAGCGACAGGCAGGAGCCTGGGGTTTGCCGGCCGAGTGGGATCAGCGAGTTCCAAGCCGAGGTAGCCAGGGCTGCAGAGATGGTTCAGCCGTTTAAGAGCGCTGGCTGCTCTCGCACAGGTCTGGAGTTCTAGTCCTAGAACCTCCGTGGTGGCTCACAACCATCTGTAACTCCAGCTCTGGGACATCTGATGCTCTCTTCCGGCCTCCTCGGGCTCCCACGCGCCTATCACACACGAGCACCTTTCCCTCCGCAACCCCACGAGCGAGCAGTCAAAAAGACTACATGAAGCCGAGAGCTTCATTAGAACACTCGTAGTCTAAGTTGGGTTTGGGGGTTCAGTGTCCACAGTCCAGCATTTGGGAGCCTGAAGCTGGAGGGTCAGAAGTTCCAGGCCAGCCGGGCGGTGGTGGCGCACGCCTTTAATCCTAGCACTTGAGAGGCAGAGGCAGGTGGGTTTCTGAGTTCGGGGCCAGCCTGGTCTACAGAGTGAGTTCCAGGACAGCCAGGGCTACACAGAGAAACCCTGTCTCGAAACACCCCCCCCCAAAAAAAAAGAAAAAAGAAAAAGAAGTTCCAGGCCAACGCAGTATGTAGAGTAAGGGAATACTTGTCTAAAAACAATAGACCAATATCATCACCACAAAACCTGCAGCCACCTACAATGTATAAAATACTTCTTTTCCAAATTTTCCGTTTTCTGTGAGGTCATATTTTCCTCCTCCTCCTCCTCCTCCTCCTCCTCCTCCTCCTCCTCCTCCTTCCTCCTCCTCCTCCTCCTCCTCCTCCTCCTCCTCCTCCTCCTCCTCCTCTTCCTTCTCCTCCTCCTCGAGACAGGGTTTCCCTGTGTAGCCCTGGCTGTCCTGGAACTCACTCTTTAGACCAGGCTGGCCTTGAACTCAGAAATCTGCCTGCCTCTGCCTCTCAAGTGCTGGGATTACAGGCATGCCCCACCACTGCCTGGCTCTTCTTTTTCTTTTCTTTTTTTTAATTAAGTTATTTTATTTATTTATATTCCAAAAGTTGCACCCCTTCCCTGTGCCCTCCCCCAAGTTTTTCACTCTGTTCCTGCCCCCTCCCACCTCTGAGAGGGTGCTCCCACACCTGACTATCTCCTCCTCGTCCTCATCAGCACCCCTCTTCCCTGGGGCATGAAGTTTCCACAGGATTAAGTGTATCTCCTCCCACTGAGGCCAGACAAGGCAGTCCTCTGCTACACATGTGCCCAGGGCCACACACCAACCCACGTATGCTCCTTGGTTTTTGGCTTAGTCTCTGGGAACTCTGAGGGGTTCGGGTTAGCTGACACTGTTGTTCTTTTTTTTCTAAGATTATTTATTTGTTTATTTGTTTGTTTGTTTGTTTGTTTTTCGAGACAGGGTTTCTCTGTGTAGCCCTGGCTGTCCTGAACTCACTTTATAGACCAGGATGGCCTCAAACTCAGAAATCTGCCTGCCTCTGCCTCCCAAGTGCTGGGATTAAAGGCGTGCGCCACCACCGCCTGGCTCTAAGATTTATTTTTATTTATTATATCTAAGTACATCGTAGCTGTCTTCAGACACACCAGAAGAGGGCGTCAGATCTCATTACGGATGGTTGTGAATCACCATGTGGTTGCTGGGATTTGAACTCAGGACCTTTGGAGGATCAGACAGTACTCTTACCCACTGAGCCATCTCTCCAGCCCCACTGTTCTTCTTCCTATGGGGTTCAGCTCCTTCAATCCTTCCCCCTAACTCTTCCATAGGGGTCCCCAGCCTTAGTCCAATGGTTGGCTGTAAGTATCTGCATCTGTCTCAGTCAGCTGCTGGTAGAGCCTCTCAGAGGACAGCCATGCCGAGCTCCCATCTGCAAACACAACACGGCATCAGTAAAGTAGTAAAGTGTCAGGATTGTGTGTGCATGCACGGGATGGATCCCAAGTTGGGCCGGTCACTGGGTGGCCTTTCAGACTCTGCTCCATTTTTGTTCCTGCATTTTCTTTAGGAACAATTCTGGGTTGAAAGGGTTGAAGATGGGTGGGTGACCCCCTGCCTCCACTGGGGGCCTGTCTATCTACTGGAGGTGGTCTCTTCAGGTTCCATCTCTCTACTGTTGGGCGTCTTGGCTAGTGTCATCGACATTGAGTCCTGGGAGTCTCTCACTTCCTAGAAAGTCTCTGGGACTCTCTAGGGGTTCCCCCTGCCCCTTAACCCCCACTGCTGCATGTTCCGATTCACTCTCCTGGCCCTCTGGGCATCCCTCCTGACCCTCCCCACACTTGATCCTGCCCTCCTTTTGCCCTCCGCCCTCCCACCCAGTTTCCTCCCTTCCTCTGCCTCCTGTGATTATTTTGTTCCCCTTCTAAGTGGGGTTCAGGTATCCCCACTTGGGCCTTCCTTCTTGTTAAGCTTCCTACAATCTATGAGTTGTATCTCGGGTATTTTTGTTTGTTTGTTTGTTTTTTGTTTTTTTGTTTTTTGTTTTTTTTTCGAGACAGGGTTTCTCTGTGTAGTCCTGGCTGTCCTGGAACTCACTCTGTAGATCAGGCTGGCCTTGAACTCAGAAATCCGCCTGCCTCTGCCTCCCAAGTGCTGGGATTACAGGCATGCGCCACCACACCCGGCTGTATCTCGGGTATTTTGAGCTTTTTGGCTATTACTCACTTATCAGTGAGAACACGCCATGCATGTCCTTTTGGGTCTGAGTTACCTCACTCAGCACGGTATTTTCTAGTTCCTCCCATTTGCCTGCAAAATTCATGGTGTCCTCATTTTTAATGGCTGAATAGTATTCCACTGTGTAAATGAACCACATCTTCTGTATCTATTCTTCGGTTAAAGAACATCTAGGTTGTTTCCAGCTTCTGGCTATTACAAATAAGGCTGCTGTGAACATAGTGGAACACGTGTCCTAGTGGTATGGTGGAGCATCCCTTGGGTATATTTTCTACTGAGGAGTTGAATGTATCAGCAGATGTGAGGATCCATCAACATTTTACTAACCCTGACTATGCGTTTGTAAAACATTTCTGTTTTTGGACATGTACTTTGTCATTAAAATGTTATTTATAGTAACATAGAATGGTATTTTTATAATTACTTTTCCCCCCTGAGATATGGTCTCACATGACCTGGGTTGATCTCAAACTTATTAAATAGCTGAGAACTTTAAGCTTCCAAAACTTCTGATTCTCCTGTCTCTGTCTCCTTACTGCCAGGATTATAGGTGTGATTTTTATTTTCTTTTGCTAATTCTTGTCTTGTTCTAAATATTTACACTAGATCATTATAAATAAACAAGATCATAGACTATGTTCTGTTCTTGGAGTTTTTTTTTTTCCTTTTCAATAATTTCTGTTGTTAAGGTGACCTGGGTGCTTCTCTCTAAGAAACACCATGTGTGCTTCTTCCAAACTCCGTATGCCCGCTCCTGTGGGCAGAGTGGTCACCATGACAACGGATCTCTCCCATGCAAGCACACCGTAGCTCCTGGTTCATCTGCCCACAGGACACAACAAGGTTGTTGTGTGCAAGTGTCATAATGTCACTTACACTTGGGGATGTTTGTCTCTCTAGCACATCTAGGTCAGGGCTTCTTAAACTGTTTATCTAGAAAGCTATTTGTGCCCGAGAAAACCTTACATGATCCTGGCTAGATAGGTATATGAAATAAGCATAGAAATGTAACATTCACTGATAGTAAGTGATGAATTATTTTAAGCTGGTTCTAGTGACTCAGTTTGTAATCCCAGCTACCTGGGAGGCTGTGGCGGGAGTATCACAGATTCGGGGCCTGTCTGTACTCCAGAGTAAACTGAAACCAGCTTGGGAAACAGTGAGATCCTCAGTTCAAAACAAAAAGTGAAAAGTGTGTGTGTGTGTGTGTGTGTGTGTGTGGTGTGTTGTATGTGTGTGTATGTGTATGTGAGTATGTGTGTATGTGTATGTGAGTATGTGTGTATGTGTGTGAGTATGTGTGTGTGTGCATGTGTGTGTGTTTGCATGTGCACACATGTGCCCTCGGTAGTAGGTGGCTTGCCCAGAATGCATAAAGCCCTGGGCACCACAAAATGTATTTTTGAAAAACCGTTTAACATACATAAAATTATGCCATTTATTGGAGATAAAAGGCAAATTTTCATGGTCATGAGATGGATGTTTGTTCGAATAACACAAACCAATCTAAAGACATAATAGTTTGATACGTATACTTTGAGGTATGACAGTGGGAAAATACTTAAAACATTTTTCCATAATCAAACCTTCTTGTTTCTATATGAGGAAAAAAACTTAATATGTAGAACGAAAACACTGACGTTCATTGCAAAGTCAGGATAGGCCGGTGGCAAAGGTTTTTGCTGTTGAGCCTGATGACATGGGTTTGACTCCTAGATCCTGCACGGAAGAGAAAGAACGGACTCCTGCCAGTTGTCCTTTGACCTCTACATACAGTTAAAAAGTAATGAGCACTCGTTTCTAATGTGAGCCAAGGCATTCTGCGGAGTTCACTGGGGTAATCCTAGCTGCGGGGAGTGCTTGTACTGAGCAAAGCCTGAGCCGCACGCAGGGCAGAGAATCTGCCATTACACGATTTTCCAATAATTTTGGTCCTCAAATGCTCAGGAAACTTTTACTATTGCTATTTTTTTTTTTTTTGAGTTCCTCGGTGCAGCTGAATGCTTATCCTCTGGACACCAACAGCAAGGCCTCTCTACACCAGCGTAAAGTGGGAAGCGCTGAGCCCCTAATCTGAGACTGAAAAGGGGCATTTGAGGCTCTAAAAACATTTCTGTCCTCCAGTCCTAGAACTTCTAGATGTCTCAAAAACCCTTTCGTCTATTTATCCATGAAACAAAGGACAAGAGAGGTTTTAATCCAAACTTCGTTGTCATGGAAATAAACGCCCAGTGGTTTGGAATACCTGTCCAAACCATTTGACCCTGTAGCCACAGGATGACCCGCCTGAGATGTGGTGGCTACTGATGGCTTAATTAAAAACAAAACAAAACAAAACAAAACAAAACAAAACAAAACAAAACAAAACAAAACAAATTCTGGATTAAGATCTCACAGCCCTCCGCGGTACCGCCGAGGCCTTTCTCAGAGGAACACCAGAACGCTGTCTAATGACTGTGAGACCCGGTTCCAGGCCTACTCCTGGCTTACCCTTGAGTCTTGTTTGAAAATGTTGCCACCATCAGTTTGGCTCCCCAGGTGCTTCTATATGATTGCCATGAGATGAAAGATAAAACCAGGTACATGGGAGCCACAGGAGCGACTGTAACCGAAACCATTTGGGTCCAAGCCGGGTGCCTCATCCCAGACAGCCTAACTGATTGATCTGACCCAGGCTTTCAGATGTGGGAAAGGAAAGTTCACCAAGATATACATGGACCATCGGCTGGTGTGCTTTTACCACCTGGCATGTCCACAGTATGATCTATAGGGAAAGAGGCGCTTCTCACCACTGAGAAAGATAAGACAAAATCTTGCCTCTCCTAGAAGCTATCTGGCTTTCTTACAAGTTGCTCCTGAGTTGCTACCATACAAAGGAGCATGATGATGAAATACCATGACAAGGTGCTGCCTGACTCCATGGTAAAGAAGGAATGCACAGCCCAAACCCACAGGTTGATGGAGGACACCAGAGGGAAAGATCATTCTCCTATAAACAACTGGCAGGATTGTTGGTAACTGTCATGGTTTGTATATGGGGCTGGCACTATTAGAAGTTGTGACCTTGTTGGAGTAGGTGTGTCACTGTGAGCCTGGGCTTTAATACCCTTGTCCTAGCTGCCTGGGAGCCAGTCTTCTCCCCGCCTGCCTTTGGTGGGACTCTCAGCTCCTCCTGCACCATGCCTGTCTGGGCACTGCAAGGCTCCCGCCTTAATAATAATGGACCGAACCCCTGAACCTGTAAGCCAGCCCCAATTAAATGTCCTTATAAGAGTTGCCTTGGTCGTGGTGTCTGTTCACAGCACTAAAACTCTAATTAAAACACTTTCTGAGTTGCTTAGACTAAGGTATGTTATACCTAGACCAGATGGCCTAGCATGGGATGTCTCAGCCGGATGCCCATTTTGAACTCAAGCAAATTCAAAACATAGAGCTCCTACCCAGAAAGGGATCCAGATGAGAGAGCGGCACCCGAGTGAACTCTGGGAAAACTGGCTTTACCGAGACGCAGCCTGTCGGGGAGCATGCAAGTTCGTGTTAGATACCTTTTCAGGGTGGGTGACAGCATTCCCCGTTTGGACTCAAACTGCTTAACTAGCAGCTAGAGAGTTCTTCCAGGAGCAGGTCCCTCAATTTGACTTCCCACCTTAGCAATGAGGCTGGATAATGAATGACCAGGCTTTCCTGGCCAAAACCTTTCAGTTAATAGCTAAAGTTTTTTACTTAGATTAAAAACTTTGCTGTCCATATAGACCTCAGAGTTCTGGTCAGGTTAACAAAGGAAACCATTAAACAAACAAACGATCCTTCATTAGAGTCTTCCAAAGGATGGACAGGCCTCCTTTCTTTTGCCCTGCTGCCCCTCATGTAGGGAGGGGTTCACCTCTATAAGATTATGTTTCCAACACCTGCTGTCTTTACTGCTGTGAAGAGATACCACGACCAAGGCAACTCTTATAAGGACAACATTTAACTGGGGCTGGCTTACAGGTCAGAGGTTCAGCCCATTATCATCAAGGCAGGAACATGGCAACATCCAGGCAGGCATGGTGCAGGAGGAGCTAAGCGTTCTACATCTTCATCTGAAGGCTGCTAGCAGAATACTGGCTTCCAGGCAGCTAGGATGAGGGTCTTAAAGTCCACGCCCACAGTGACACACCAACTCCAACAAGGCCACACCTACTCCAACAAGGCCACACCTTCTAATAGTGCCCCTCCTTGGGTCAAGCATATACAAACCATCATACCTGTCCCTCTGCTTACCTGCCTCAGGGACCCGTAGTTGGCAAAAAAATCTCTAATCTTTCCTTTCTCAAGTTACTACAGACCCTCCAGTTCTCTATATAGGCTACTCATTGGACTGAGAGACTCAGCCATCCTCTGAGTTTACCACAAGTTTCCCCTTGTTCAAGTCTAGTGATACCATCTGGGTCAAGCGATTAACCAAAGGGTGCTGCAATTAGCCTGGGAAAGACCCTACATAGTGATTTTCTTTTCATCCTGTGACCATGAAGGTAGCTGGTATTGCACAATGGATCCACCACACCTGGGTGAATCCACAGATGCTGCTTCCAAATGAACCATTTCTAGACTGTGAATCCATTATTTTTTTGTTTTGTTTTGTTTTTTTGGTATTTTCGAGACAGGGTTTCTCTGTGTAGCCCTGGCTGTCCTGGAACTCACTCTGTAGACCAGGCTGGCCTCGAACTCAGAAATCTGTCTGCCTCTGCCTCCCAAGTGCTGGGATTAAAGGCGTGCGCCACCACTGCCCGGCTTATGAATCCATTGAAAAGGATTTCAGGTTTCATTGGCCCTGGCCCTTCCTCTCTCTGCCCTTCTACGTCCTCCTGACTCTTGAGTTTTGCACTATGGGTATGAAGACAGGGTCATGGTCCAAGCCCCACTGCCCTTAGGCCTGGACTGGAAACGGAGAAAGACAAATCCAGGGAAAGGTATTGGCTGTCACTGTGACTACAGACCAGGAACCTAGATCCCATCTTCACCCTTGCTGATGTCCACTTTGTCTGGTTGTATGGAGAATAAAAAGACATAGAAATTTATCTTTTGAGATAAAACTGCAAAGTTTAAAATTCCATGTGTGCCCTTCAGCAGGGCCCCCTAGTTGCCAGAAACAAGGGCGTTTCCACTGCAAAAATTGGGGTTGTAAAACTAAGGTCTTCTGAAAATCCCTTTAAAAGATTATGGTGCTCTGGCTGGAGCAATGGCTTAGCAGGTAAGAGCACTTAACTGCTCTTCCAGAGGTCCTGAGTTCAAGTCCCAGCAACCACATGGTGGCTCACAGCCATCTATATCCATGCCCTCTTCTGGATTCTAGCCTTTGAAAAACAGAAAAAAAAAAGCCAGGCAGCGGTGGTGGCGCACGCCTTTAATCCCAGCACTTGGGAGGCAGAGGCAGGTGGATTTCTGAGTTCGAGGACAGCCTGGTCTACAGAGTGAGTTCCAGGCCAGCAAGGGCTACACAGAGAAACCCTGTCTCAAAAAAAAAAAAAAAAAAAAAACAAAAAAAAAAAAAAAAAAAAAACAAACCAAACACCTGGAGAGTCAGACTTTATGCCACAAGAAGGTACTCCAAGGATCTAGTTAACCATTCCCAGCCAAAATTCAGCCAGGATTGCTAGCTATGCTTAGAGACCTAACTCCCTGTACTAGGGATAGTAACTAACCAGACTTTCAGCCCATTGTCAGCCCAGCTGGTTAATATAGACTTTTACTGGTTTAAACTCATGTTTAAACAGTCTTCTCTGAAGATACCACAGAACACCTGCCTCAAAGACATAGACCAAAAGTAACAAGGAAGACACCGGATCCCCTCCTGGGCTCCCATGAACAGAGGCACTCACACCCTCTCCCTATCATGTGCATAGACATACAAACAAACAAGTACACATTTGACCAAGAAACAGGAATGAGGCTGCGGAGATGGCTCAGTGGTTAGGAGCATTGGTTGCTCTTCCAGAAGACATGGGTTCAATCCCAGCACCCACATGGTGGCTCATAACCAACTGTAGCCTCCATCCCAGGGGACCTGGCACCCTCTTCTTGCTTCTTCAAGGGACACGTGGTGCAGAGACATCTATGTAGGAAAATATTCATACATTTAAATGAAGAGTGATGCTTCTTCCAGATGTGTGCATCTGGAACTGCAGGGGTGTTCAGCTGGGCTTGGCTCTGAGGGAGCTGACTTGTATCTGAAAACAAACTATGTATTCTATTACTTAAAAAAAAATGTGCATTTGTAGTTTCTCTGTAGTATGTGCTCATAGGAGTGCAAGTGCCCACGGAGTTCAGAACCTGGTATCAGGTCCTCTGGAGCTGAAGTTGTCCGCAGTGGCCCCTTGAAGTAGACATACAACCAATTAAGAAGCAAGTTCCGTTGTTATTCTTCCCCCTCTCCCCCTCAGTGTCACCAATCTCACTCCAGCTTATGCAAGTTCCTAGTACCCAGACACAAACTGAGCTAGACCAGAGTCCCCTGGGAATCCTATTGTGGTGGTCGGAGGGATCTATTACCCCATCTGATGGAGGCATACACCCTTTGTGTCACACTGTCCCCTGTGGGCTGGCTGCCCCAGAAGGACCCCCTCTGTGATATCAGCACAAATATGAGAACTGGGCTAGTCTGTGTAGGGATAGATGTTTCCCCTTTCCGTTTCGGTCTACTGACTTATTGATTAGCTTCTGGTCCTTGGATGCTTTCTAAGCATCAAAGATAGAGGTCCTTATAGGAAGAAGAATTTCTCTAGTCACTTATTCAGTGGCTGCAACTCCAGTTCTAGCCGGGCTGTCCAGCCTGCTGAGGTCACTGTCTGTAAATTTCGGATTAAGCTAGCATCTGCAACCCCGTGGTACCAACTCCTCAAACTAAATTAGTCTCTGTGGTGGTTTGAATAGGTTTGGCTCCCATAGATTCATGTGTTTGAGTGCATGTCCCATAGGGAGTGGCACTATTAGGAGATGTGGCTTTGTTTTAGTAGGTGTGGCCTTGTTGGAGGAAGTGTGTCACTGTGGGGGTGGGCTTTGAGGTCTCTTATGCTCAAGCTCCGTCCACTGTGGCATTTCAGTCCCGTTCTGGCTTCCTGCAGAATACAGTCACCCTACGGGCGCCTTCAGTTCAAGATGTAGAACTCCGAACTCCTTCTCCAGCACCATGTCTACCTGTATGATGCCGTGCTTCCCGATATGATGAGAACGGACTGGACCTCTGAAATTGTAAGCCAGCCCCAACTTAAAAAGAGAATTGTTTTATAAGCCACGGTGACTTCATAGCAATGAAACCCTCTTCCTGTGAGAATTTACACATCTTGGTGATTTTCCCTTTTTGAAGCACCCTAGCTAATTAGTAATAAGTCACAATTCCAAGAAATGTTGTAAAAAATGGTAATCTAAGGGAGGGACTTGGAAAAATCTCTGAATAATGTGGCAGCATGATCAGCATCAAGCAGTGTGGCTACCCTGGGCCTGGGTCTTATGAGTGCTTTTTTTGGGGGGTGGGGAACCAGAAAAAGGGAAATGAATTGTAAATATAGAATATATCCAATAAAAAAAGAGAGAATATATCCAATAAAAAATATTACAATTTACAAAAAAAATGAGTGCTTTTTTTAAAGGTTTATATATTTATTTATTTATTATGTATATAGCATTCTGCCTGCATGTATGCCTGCATGCCAAAAGAGGACATCAGATCTCATTATAGATGGTTGTGAGCCACCATGTGATTGTTGGGAATTGAACTCAAAATCTTTGAAAGAGCAGTCAGAGCTCTTAACCTCTGAGCCATCTCTCCAGCCCTTATGAGTGCTTTTATTGTCTAGTTGGTTGTGCATTGTGTTCTCAATGCAGAGAGACCTATATTCACCTATAATTATTATTTTTTTGTCTCTACATTTTGATATATGTATGCACACATGAATGAGAGGGTTGGAAGGGGCTTCTCACAATATGTTTAGGAGTCCTTATAACATTTCATAAAGAGCTGGTATTAAGAAACTTAGGTTGGGACTGGAGAGATGGCTCAGTGGTTAAGGGCACTGACTGCTCTTCTGAAGGTCCTGAGTTCAAATCCCAGCAACCACATGGTGGCTCACAACCATCCGTAATGATATCTGATGCCCTCCTCTGGAGTGTCTAAAGACAGCTACAGTGTACTTACACATAATAAATAAATAAATCTTAAAAAAAAGAATTTATTTAAAAAGAAAAAGAAACTTAGGTCATTACTTGCTGTTTTAGGTTTTAACTGAGATAGGATCATGTAGCCCAGGTTGACTTTAAGTTCTCTATGTGGTTGAGCTCGGTCTTGAACTTCTGATGTTCTATTTCTACCTGAGTTCAGAGATTACAGCCTTAAACCACAATCCATTTTACATAGTGCTTGGGATTGAACCCAGGGATCGAACACAGGCTAAACTCTGATAGTCTCTGTCTCTGGAATGCTGGGATTAAAAGTGTGATACCATGCTGGGCCTAAATATTTTTTTAAAAGTTATTTCTCACTTGATAGTTAGCTCCAGATAACTACAAACATTAACGCCAAGCAAAAGGAGACCCCTCCTGTATAACAGCTCAGAACACACAGGAGTTGCCAATCCAAAGGAAGAGCCCCTCCCCAAAAATGAACTTCCAGCACACATTCCAGAAAACCCGTTGCACCCGGGTTCTACCCTCCGAGCCCCACAATGCACACTTTTTGGAGGGAGACTCAGGTAAAGAGAACCACATTGTGAGATATTTCAGACCCCCTTGTTGCCCCTCTGCACCAACTCTTGCAGAATCCCTTTTGCCCTCGTGGCTTGCAAAAACTCAGGTCTAGAACGCCATCCTACTCTGTGGATTCCTGTGAACCACGCTTCCGAGAGAAACAGTGATCTGCGAATTTTGTGGTCCCGATGCCAGGTCTCCGGTTGATGATGTTTCCTAGGGAGGAATGAACAGCCCAGCTGGGCTGGAAAGCAGACAAAGACCCAGCTTCAAACACCAGGACAAAGCTCCAGAAGGCTCCCCAAGGATGCACAGGATGGACGTGAAAGCATTGGAGGCGAGCTAAACCCCTCCCCTCAAGGGGTGCTCCTGTAGGGGAACTACATTGAAACCCCACGACAGAAGATGATACAGAGGTCATCCAGCCAGCCCAGGTAGAATGCAGCTTTTGCCGTCGGATTCAGCCATGCCTTGCTAACTTTCTGTGAGACTCCTACTCAGACTTGGGTCATACCCTGTAATTAGAGCGGAAAATAGACTCTCCTGTCCCAGGAACTGCTACTTCCTGCTCTTCCTGCGTCTCTTCTCCTCCTTCCCAGTGATAGCTGTCTGCCCTGATGTGTAGAGTACAGTTAGATGTTTCAGGCACACACTGCAGCCTGGAAAGCCGGATGCTCACAATTTGGTCTTAACTCCTTAAAGGGTCTAACTTTATTTCTAAAAGAAGGTTGGTTGGTTTGTTTGCATTTGACTGTTTGCTTGTCTACATGGCCATATATCACGTGTGTACCTGGTACCTGCAGAAGCCAGAAGAGGGCATCAGAGTCTCTGGAACTGGAATCACAGACAACTGTGATCTTCTGTGTGGGTCCTTTAAAGACGGGCCGGTGTTCTTGATGGCCACGCCTTCTTTCCAGCCTCTTCCCTTTATTTTTCTTTGAGCCATTATTATTTCGGCGGTGGTGGCGCACGCCTTTAATCCCAGCACTTGCAGGCGGATTTCTGAGTTCGAGGCCAGCCTGGTCTACAGAGTGAGTTCCAGGACAGCCAGGGCTAAACAGAGAGACCCTGTCTTGCAAAAACCAAAACCAAACCAAAACAACAACAAAAAAGAGTCATTATTATTTCCATGGAGGTAGTAGACATTTCCCTGCAGCCAATGAGGGGCGAGCTATTTTTTGTGTACGTTGTTATTGGAGATCAAACTCAGGCAAGGGTTCTGCTGCCGAAGCATGTTTTCAACAGCAAACAGATGATTTCATGTCCATTTAAAATCCAGAGGTGTGGCAGGGCCACACATGATCCCCGACGCTATCTATCCTCAGGCATCCTTGGAAAATCATTCCTCCAGCTCTCTTCCTCGGTCGTCTTTCTGTGGAAACGTGTGTGTGCTTATTTCCATGTGTGTGACCCTTCAGGGTGGGCTCATTCTCTGGCATGTGTGCATTACTTTTGGCCCCACAGGAGTGATTCTCTTCCTTCCTAATACCATCTTGACTCCGTATCATAGCTCCTCCTGGCCCTAGCCAGGAAACAGGCTATTTGATTCTGGATTTAATAAACTATCATTAGAGTCTGAGGAAAGTCATGAGAGGTTGATCCACACTCTGTGTGTGTGTGTGTGTGTGTGTGTGTGTGTGTGTGTGTAAGTGCACATGTATATTTCTTTTTTGCTGAAGCGGTGTTAGTAACGTTGGAAAGCAATATGTATACATCAGGGAATATGTCTCAGTGACATGTTTTTAGCCGTTCAATGCTGGCCCAGTAAAGAGGGGAAAAAAGAGGCGTGTCAGCAACCCTGGACTTTACCTCCTTGATTGGAAGTTACTACAGCAGCAAGATGACTTGAGAGATGGATCATTAACATTAAGATCAAAGGCCGGAAGTTATGACGGTTAGTTTTTAAAAGTCAGCTCTGCCATGACTGCCATAGCTTGCAACATTCATCTGGAAGCCACAGTATGGATGCCTGGCATCGGCCTTGGTTTCTGGTTTTTGCCACATCTCTCCTGGTTTCTGGCTTGGTAAGAAAATTATCAGGAAAATTGGGGGCTCATCAATACCAATCATTTAGTGATAATTGTTTGCTTGTGTTTTGTTTTACATAATTCAAAACTTGGTCTTAAATGACCATCCCTTCCTGGGAGGTAGGGACTGGCAGATATTGATTATGAAAGGTCACACTCTGCCAGAGAGGTCCAGAGATTGTGACAGAAAATTATAATTTCCTTTCCTCCTCACTCTTGTGTGACAGGTTTTCTTTTGATAAGGCAGCGAACGCAAGTTTTGAAAGCCATTTTTATTGCTGAGTGACATACTGATTGATACTAGAATAACTTGGACACAGGTGAAGACTGACAGACGTCAGAGGCAAGCAATGCCCACATCGACAACGTTTTAACAAAATGGAGCTTCTCTTCTGCATCTTTGCCAGTCTAAAACTAGGCTAGGTGGTTTCTACCCTAAGCTAACTCAAGGTCTTATATGAAATTTCTTCTGGCCGAGGAAACCCTTTAGCTGGATTTTAAAATACATTATACTGAGCTGATGGCGTACAGATATGTAGAGAATTACAGATGCGAAGTGGCCCTTTCACACACGTTTAACTGGGGTTCAGAGTAGCTACTTGTAAATGTCTTTCTACAGGTGATGGGGGCACCTGTGGATGTGTGCTGTGTGGTTACCATATGAGGAAACAGGCCATCTGACCAGTTATTCACCCCCCGCATCTTGTTAAATGGTTTAGCTTTCTTTATCTTCACTGTTAGCTTTTTTTTTTAAACGCAATTGTACTTTATACCCGTGTGAAACAGCATTACATTTTTACAGCATGTTTTGGTGTGGTGTCGTATAACTCATGATATTCTTCCAAATCAGGTGGTGACCTCGTCACACAGATCCTTTACGATTCAGGACCATGAAGTCAATTGCCTTAAATTTAGAGAACCCAGGCATGACTCACACGGATTGTCTGTGGGTTCCGCCGGCTTCTCCCTAGATCACATTGATTAAGAAACTTCTTAGAGAACCTGGGGGAGATTGCCTTTAGTAAGTGCTTGCCCTCTCCGGGCACGAGGACTTGGTTTGATTTCCAGAACACACATTAAAAAGCCAGGCAAGGCGAATGTGCTTATACTCAGTGCTGGGGAGGCAGGGGGCGGGGCTCGGGAGGCAGGGGGCGGGGCTCGCTGAGGCTGGCTTCTCAGCAGTCCTGGCCTAACTGGTGAGCCCCGGGGCCCTGTGAGAGACTTTGTACCAAAAATAAGGTAGATGGCTTCCAAAGAATGACCCTTGTTGTTGATTTCTGAAACAAGAGCACACATATATGCCCCTGTACAAACCCCCACCCCCAAATAAATTTATGATGTTGATTCCATTTTTTTCTTCTCACTGAGCATGCAACTCAGTCATTTGTTTACAATCCTTTTTTTTTTTTTTTTTTTTTTTAATGTGTATTTTAGCCAGGTGGTAGAAGTGCATGCTTTTAGTCCCAGCACTTGAGAGTCAGAGGCAGGCAGATCTCTGAATTCAGGATAGCCTGCTCTACAGGGCAGCTGGGGATACAGAGAAAGAACTTGTATTTTTAAAAATTCACAAAATCTACTCATTGGTATTATGCTTAGACATTTGGTATTGTTTTCAGAGGTAGAGTCCTAGTTGAGGCACAGTGGTAGACATGGTGTTAGGTAAAGTTCCTGCCGGTAACTGGGAATAAGGTTTAGCTTTTCCAAGCACTGAATCTTGTAGGAGATCATGTGTGACGTGAGTGTTTTCATGAGGGCTGGAGCTGTGTGTATTGTCTTCTTTTCAAACTTTGAAGTTTCTTCCTTTCTTTTTTTTTTTCTCTATCTTTATCTTTAAATTCATTTGACAGGAAGCTCCAGGAAGCTTCAGTTTCTATACGACAGAAGACTAATCTGTCTGGTCAAAATGTTAGGTAAACTCCAGCTGACTTGTCTGGGATGTATGAAAGAAAGTACTATATCTTATTAATGGAAAGAGCTGTCTGGGTGTAACTTAGAGCCCCTGCGGCTCAGGCTTATCACCCCATCACCTGGGAGGCTGGAGGAGGGGGATTGAAGCAAGATCAAGGTTAGTCTAGACTGTAAAGTGAGTTCCAGCTTGAACTGCAGAGAGACCTGGCATTAAAAAATAAATACAAAATCGGGGCCACTGAGATGGCTCAGCACTAGCTACTGAGCTTCATAATCCGAGTTTAATGCCAGGACTCACACGGTACAGAGGGAGACATGACTACTGCCAGTTTTCCTCTGTCCACCTCATACAGACGCCACATAAACAAACGAACAAACAAACAAACAAACAAAGACTTTAAATATGATTAGCAAAAGGATCCAAAGTTGGAGCCAAAAATGCCATAAACCGCGAGCCTCGTAATAATACCTTTTCCCCTTTGTTTCCCAGCCAGCTCCAGAAAAGTTTGGTAAGTCTATTTTGAGTTTTGCTCTATACAGTGCAGGAAAGTTACGTGCTGAATCAGACGTGCAGACGCCACAAAGGTGTCCTTCTGCCCAGTGGAAGGCGTGCCGGCAGGTGCAGAGCCCCTGTAACCGTGTGATGAACTTTGATCAAACACTGGCTTTTTTTTTTTTTTTAAAAATGATTTATGTTTACTTACTTCTGTATGAGGGTGTCGGGTCCCCTGGAGCTATGGACAATCGGGAGTTGCCATATGGGTGATTCTAACTGAACTCGGGTCTTCTGGAAGAACAGCCAGTGCTCTTAACCGTTAAGCCCCGACCCATCTGCCCACCAGAAAAACAGAAGCACAAGAAAGGCCTCTACCGTGGCTTTCTGGGTGGACAGTTTCAGACTTTCATTTTCTCGTAGCCATGCCCCTCTGTTTACTGGCGTGCAGAGTAAGCAATGTCTTCTTCCTAAAGTAGTCGGACACTCAAGGGAGTGGGAACGACAGAGCACACACTCCAAAGACCCCTGTCCAGTCCCCAACCTGGCTCACAGGATGATCAATCAACTAGAGTCCCCATCAATTAATTAATACAAGCTAAGCCAGGCATGGTGGCACACGCCTGTAATCCCAGCACTTGGGAGGCAGAGGCAGGCGGATTTTTGAGTTTGAGGCCAGCCTGGTCTACAGAGTGAGTTCCAGGACAGCCAGGACTACACAGAGAAACCCTGTCTCGAAAAACAAAAAACAAAAACAAAAAAAAAAAAAAAAAAAAAAAAATAATACAAGCTAAATGAGAATCTGAGGCAAAAACTTATTTCCTTCTGACTGTGTGATTAATGGATTCTTTTTCCTTTCATGAACATAATGTTCAATATGGTTTTTTTTTTTTTGTCATTTCAGTCAAAGACATAGATGGGGGAATTGATCAAGACATATTTGATATCAATGAAGGTTTGTGGCTCTTCATTCTTTTTTATTATAATATTTTAAACACTTTTATTATTTGTGTGTGTGTGTGTGTGTGTGTGTGTGTGTGTGTGTACTGGGTTCTGTTTCCCCACCATATGGGTTCCCAGGGATCAAACTCAGGTTGTCAAGGCTTGGTGGCAGGCTTTTCTTCCTGGCTGAGCGATCTTTCAGGGTCCCCTTAAACTTTTTTATTATCATGTTTTACTTACATATGATGATGGCTTTCATTATGGCATTTTCATGCCTGTATATAACATGTTTGATCATATCAACCCATTACCCTCTCCAGGTCCTCCAGTTTCCCCACTCCCACTGTGCTGCACCCTCTCCTCAGCCCCTCCCATCTCTGCTCTCCAGCTCAGTTTGGCTTTTCCTCTTGTGAACCAAAGAGCTTCTTCAGGGTTACAAAGGCTGGGGGAGGGGTCATTCACGAGAGCGTGCTCTGCTTACCAGCAGGCTACACCTCTGAAGACAGTGTCTCTCCCACCTCCAAGAAGCCATTAAACTGCCTACAGATCTTTAGGGGTGGGGCCTTGTGAGCCCCTCTCTCTTAGAAGTTTTTAAAACATCATCTATTATGCGACACAGGAAGCCAATGTAATAACATGGCTTATCTCAATTCTTCTCTTAGATTTGGGACTGGACCTCTTTGAGGGAGACATCAAACTCGAGGTGAGTTGTGAGGACGCTTGTGTGGTGGATCCTGAGCGCCGACTTTGAGTACATGGGCATGGGCTGGCTGCTGGCTGAGGCGCTCTTTCAGAAGGTGCAGCTGCACGGTGGCAGATTCGGAGCATACGCTGCCCTGGAAGGACTCTGTGTGTGTGTGTGTGTGTGTGTGTGTGTGTGTGTGTGTGTGTGTATACATGTATATATACTGGAATATATATTCCTCCTCCAGTGCTTGGGTTTCTGTGTCGTGAAATCCACTATCTCTTAACGTATGTGGTGCTTTGAATGCTTTTTATTATTGCAGAAGAATTTTTGTTTAAAAACAGAACTTCACTGATTTTGTCTAGTTGAGTAAACTAAAACGGAATTTGTAACTATATCCAATGACTTAGGCTTTTATTATTAATAATAATTTTATTAGCCGGACGGTGGTGGCACACACCTGTAATCCCAACACTTGGGAGGCAGAGGCAGGCAGACTTCTGAGTTCGAGGCCCTCCTGGTCTACAGAGTGAGTTCCAGGACAGCCAGGGCTATACAGAGAAACCCGTCTTGAAAAAACAAAAAAAATTATTTATTATAATTATAATATATTATATAGTATTTGATATATTGAATAAATAATATATTGAATATATTCTATAATATTAAATATAGTATATATAAAATATATAATCATTATAGTACTATGTAATCACCATCACTATATATTATCATATTATTACAAATAACATAAAATATATTTATAAAAATATATTGTATAATATATAATTATCATTTATTATTATTGTTGTTATTTTACTTTCCTCCTGAAATCAGCTATAAATAATGATGTTAGAAAGGCTTCTCCCAAACCAGTTCTTTGAGCGTTGATTCTGATCTAGCCATCATGAGACAGAGAACACATGTGCTTAGTAATGCACTTATAATTGTTATGTTGTAGAAGTTTATGTAAACTGAAAATAGATAAATCAACAAGTTTGGTCATAATTTCAAATGTACACAGCCTTGGACAGGGACATTATCCAGTAGGGCTTTCTGCTCTTCAGACTTCCACTGTTTTTCCAACACACTCTGAGATCCCTCCCCGCCCTCTGTCAGAGGCTCGCCTCTCAAGTCCTCCTTGGAGAGAGAGCTGTGACCTACATCTGTTGCTCAGACCTGCAATGCAATTCCCACCTGCTCAAGCGGTCAAGGGAGGAGAACCACAGGTTCAGAGCCAGCCGGGGCTGCACGGTAGACCCGAATTCACGTTAAAATGCCGAAGAGAAGCGGGGGGGGGGGGGGGGGGGGGGACACAGTGTAATACTCATTCCACGGAGGCTCTTGTTGGGGTTTGATCGTACAAAAAGAAGGAGAAGCCAGGTAGTGGTGGCGCACGCCTGTAATCCCAGCACTTGGGAGGCAGAGGCAGGCGGATTTCTGAGTTCGAGGCCAGCCTGGTCTACAGAGCGAGTTCCAGGACAGCCAGGGCTACACAGAGAAACCCTGTCTCGAAAAAAACCAAATCCAAAAAAAAGGAGAGGGGGAGGGGAGCAGAAGAGGAAGAAAGGAGAAGGGAGGGGAGTGAAGGGGGAGAAAGAGAAGAGGGAGAGAGAGAGAGAGAGAGAGAGAGAGAGAGAGAGAGAGAGAGAGAAAAGGAAGGACTCCAGAGGGATGAAGGAAGGAGGGGGGAGGGGGAGAGGGGGGGAAAGGAAGGGATGATGGGAAGAGACGGGAGAGAGGATACGAGGCAGGGAGGAAAGAGGGACTGATGGTTTCCTCTTGGTCCTGGCCCCTTCTCTCTGCTTCTCCATCTTCCCTGAGCTAAGGCACCTCTGGACTAGGTCTGTGAGTGAGTCGGTAACTCTAGTCCTGCCTTGCCCCGCCAGCCAGCCTCCCCCACCCCCACCCTCCCCCGTCTCCATTTGCACACTGTATGTGAATGTCTACAAGCTACAGCAGATCCAGGTGTGCACTGACCCTCCCCTAGAGCCTCTCTCTGCAGCCGCCGGTCATGGCTTCACCAGCTTCATCGAAAGGAAATCCACAGCAGCTTCCGGAGTCCCCTCCGCTCCCCGGCGTGTCGCCTCCCTCTCCCAGCCCATTGGCGCCCCCTGCCAGCCTCTCCCCAACAGTCTGGCTCGGTCACTTCTCCCCAGCATCCAAGCCCTGTCTGTCGCTGGCTCCCCGCGTGTTTGCAAGAGCCTTCCAATTCGTCCTTCTCTTTCAAATATTGCATTTCCTTCTCCATGATATTTTCCACCCTGAAACCCATTTCCTGGAGTAAAGTCATGCTTTGGATAGGTGGCTGCGGGCCGAGGCGGTGACTCAGTTGAAGCACCCGCTGAGGCAGGGTGAGGATCTTGCTGCATTTACCACCCAGGTGCTTCTGTTCTCTGGAATGACATTTATTGAGTTGCCAGGACAGATGCATTAAAAAAAATACATTATTCACTTTCTATTATAAGATTAGGATGCCTTTAAAAATATATTTAGCTTTAATCTTACATATATGGGTGTTTTGCTTTTCATGTGTCTCTGTACACCATATGTTTTCTGAGGCCACTGGAGCCATAAGAGGTCCTTGATCCCTTGGGACTGGAGTTACTGGGGGTTCTGAGGCACCATGTGGGTGCTGGGAACCAAACTGGGTCCTCTGCCACAGCTGAGTCGTTTCTCCAGGATTCTCCTCCAGAAAAATTTCCATCTATCTTATGCCTAAGTTTTTTTCCTATGAGATTCAGATTTTAATGTTTGGTTTCATTATCACTCCCCTTCTGTGTATTTGTTTGTTTGTTTGTGTGTGTGTGAGCCCCATGTGATTGTGTGTACCACATGCATGTTGTGTGTATGTGAGAGCCTGATGAGTTTATGTATACCTCATGTATGTATGTGCGTGTGTTTATGCCTACATGAGTTTATGTGTGTAAGCCTGCATGAGTTTATGTGTACCATATGCATGTTGTATGTGTGTGTGTGTGTGAGCCTGCATGAGTTTATGTGTACCATATGCATGTTGTGTGTGTGTGTGAGTGTGTGTGTGAGCCTGCATGAAGTTATGCGTGCTGTGTGAGCTGCTGATGTGCGTGTGTGTGTGTGTGGGGGGGTTGAGAACTGGACTTAGATCCTGGAGGTGTTGACAGACCATTCTTATGTGTTTTTAATAGGTAAGTATCTACCAGTCCTTATAGTGTGTTTTCCGACAATCTTTTTTTGAGTACCATTTCTTCTTTAATTCTGTGTTAATTACAGTTATTTCCAACTGTAAATTTTATTGAATGAATTATGGTAGAAATTTAGACACATGCCCCCTTTGGTTTGAGTTAGCAGGAAGAACTGTAAACTTCACTTATTTCCAGACTGATTATTGATTAGCTTTGTCTATTTCACTTAACTGATCCTTTTCACACTTGTTCTTGATAGGCACGTGGGAGGAATTCCATCATTGGAGACCACTACCGATGGCCACATACCATTCCATATGTTCTAGAGGACAGCTTGGGTTAGTGCACTCTTTGGAGTTTCTGCAGCTACCATGTTCCTGAGGTGTCAGGACCAACATGTACCAGAATGGCCTGTTGGTGTTAAGGCTTTTCATTGTTGCTGTTGTTCCTTTGTGTGACTATATAAATTTACTTTAAAAAAATAAGCAAAATGCAGAATTAAAAGATCTTAAACATTTCTGACTGAATATATGTTGGTTTTGACCAGTATAAAATCAATTCAGTCAACTTTGATGGAGAACTTGCTTCGTGCTGAATGCTAAGGGCATAAAGATCAGGGAAACACTCTTGGCTTTAGTAAGGTTTGTTCTAGATTTTATTGCTATTTTAATATATATTCTATCTCCCTCTGTCATTTTCCTCCTCTCTCTCTCTCTCTCTCTCTCTCTCTCTCTCTTGTGTGTGTGTGTGTGTGTGTGTGTGTGTGTTCACATGAGTCAGTCTCTGTGGTACTCAGAGAAAAGGATGTATCCCTGGAGCTAGAGTCTGTCTGTCGCCTGACATGGCACAGGGAATCCAAGTTTGGTCCTCTAGAAGAGTAATGCACACTCTTAACCACTAAGCCATCCCTCCATTGCTGACACTTTTTTTTTTTTTTAAAGCACCATCTCCCCATGTTTAAGCATTTATTTATTTCTTGCAGCGTTGACAATAGAATCTAGGGCCCAGGGCATTCTAGGCAGATGGAATGCCACTGATCACTCCCAGACTGGAAAGGATTTTTAAAAAAGATTAATTTTCATTGCTTTTAGTTATGTATATTTGTGCATGGTATGCAGTGAGTGAATAACATGGGTGCGGTGCCTGCAGAGGTCAGAAGAGACGCCGAATCCCCTGGAGCTGTTAAGAGTCATTGCTGCAGGTCCTAGAACTAACTTCCAGCCCTCTAGAAGAGCAGCACGAGAGACACCTCCGCAGCCCTAGCCCCGCGCAGGATGTAAATAGGAGTGAAAAGCACAGAATAACCTTTTATAGAAAATGGCAGTTTGCCAGGATTTTATTGTGCCAAGTCCAGATGTTAACAAGAGCTCACCATCTTTTATCTTTTCCTGGAAATACATAATTGTTAATATGGTATTCAATTATTAAAGCGTCAGAAGAAGGCTGGGGAGATGGCAAGTGTGAGGACAGGAATTCGGACCTTCAGAACCCACATAAATGCTGTGCGCCTTGGGGAGCCGCGGTGAGTCCGTCCTCCCTGGAGATCAGGAAACCCAGAGCGAGCTGGCTAGGAGACTAGCCGCATGGGAAGCTCTGAGTGCGCTTGAGCGACCTTCCCTTAGAGACTAAGGTAGACGAGCAATGGAGGGTGAGTTCCGACATCACAGACATGTGCGCTCACACACGCGTGCACACACATACCGCACATACACACATGTGCATGCACACACAGCTACATGTACATACATGTGCACTCCATACATGCATGCACACACACACATACAAACACACACACACACACAGAGAAAAGGGTGGGAGAAGTAAAAAGAATATGACAATAACTAAGACAATTTTTTTGTACAGAAGAAATTAGTCTAGGAGTAGGGGAGCACACCTGTAACTCTGGTAGTCCTCCAGAAGGAAAGGCAGGGTGCTCCTGAGCCTGAGGCCTGAGCATACAGGAGAGAGAGAGAGAGAGAGAGAGAGAGAGAGAGACAGAGACAGAGACAGAGACAGAGACAGAGACAGAGACAGAGACAGAGACACAGAGAGAAGAGAGAGGAGAGAGAGGAGAGAGAAAGACAGAGAGAGACAGAAAGACAAAGAGAGACAGAGAGACAGACAGTAGGATACACAGAGAGACTCAGAGAGAGATAGAGACAGACAGACACCGGCAAAGAGACAGATCTACAGAGAGGACAGACAGACACAGAGGACACAAAGCAGCCCAGCTCCCCTTGTGTGAGCTCATTTCCTCTGTGGACTGGGGAAGCAACTCCTGCCTCTGACAAACATCAATCTGAAGATACCTTTGAGGGAAAAATAAAAAAATAATGTCTCCTTAAGAACCACTCGCTTCCTGGGCGGGGCATGTAGCTCATGTGGGAGAGTGCTCACCAGGCATGTGTGTAGCCCTGCACCTCACACGCGTCCCAGTACTTCATAGACATGGCTCTTAGTGTGTGACCAAGTGAGCAGATGGCCAAGGTGCAGCCCAGTCTTGGAGATCAATTGTCTAGAAACCAAGATAGCTTAAGAATTCAGCAGAGACCCTCCCATTCAGATAAAGAGACGCTTTCAACACTGTAACTATGGTGATGTAGTTTTCCTGTTTCTCTCAGTGAACTGCACTTCTTGTGTTGTCTTTTAACTCGCATTATTCCCGCACAGTATGTATGCACGTGTGTCTCACTGTGTGTGGGAGTGAGAGCCCTCCCCGCCATGTGGGTCCCAGGAATTGCATCACTGTTTGCTGAGATCCTGGGATGTTCTAGAACATTCTTTATCCTTGAGATGCCAAGGGTTATTCATGTGACCCAGGCCAAGCTTTCTACAAATGATCCAAAGTTGGCCAAAACCTGTGGTAGTAAAGACACGCGGTAAACGGGACAGCTTAACTTGGTAGAGGTCTTTACGGTTTGTGATTCTTCTACACAGTTCTGCTTGGTTCTCAGAATGGTTCAATACAGGACAGAAAGTCTCCTCTCGAAGCCTTACTAGCAGCTCCCATGTATAACCTGCTCTTAGGTAGTCACGTGGTGGCCATGTCATCCTGTCTTATTTTAAGGACATGTAAGGCTCTCTTGAAAAATCAAAAATCAGTGAGTAAATATTTTTTTTAAAAATAAAAGAAACAGAGATCTCACTGCGCACTTTTGTCTTCTGTCAGAAATGAATGCTAAAGGAGTCATCCTCAACGCGTTCGAGCGCTACCGCCTTAAAACATGCATCGACTTCAAGCCCTGGTCTGGAGAAGCTGACTATATATCCGTCTTCAAGGGCAGTGGGTAAGTTTCAAGGTTCTGAGCAGACTGTCGTTCCTCAGAGCAACAGTCCAAGGTCTTGCTTGACTTTTGGGCGGGGTGACAAATTCCTTTGCTATTTATGCAGAGTCTGACCTTTAAACCTGGGTTCTCTGGCCATAAAATAATGTTTTCAACAGTAGTAGAGGGTATCTGTAGGCCCCTGGGGTAGGTTCACAGTGCTATAAAAAGGAAAAAGTAGGGGGGAGAACCAAAGAGGAGGAGGTCCAGGAGGGGGGAGGAGGAGAAAGTAAAAAAGGAAGAGAAACCCTTTCTGGGAAAAAGGAAGAAAGATTCTGTCTCAAAAGGTAAGGTGGAAGGAAACCAAGGAAGGCATTCGGTCTGGCCATCCCGTGTACGCACATCTGCATACATGTGTGCACGCGCATCTGCAAACGTGTACACACAGACACACATATGCTGAAATGAATAAGAAAATAGAAAGTGTTTTCATACACACAACCAGACTACCAGTGTCAATGTTTAGTAAGCACGAACTGATGTCATTTTTGTTGTTGTTGTTGTTGTTGTTGGTTTTTTTTTTCAAGACAGGGCTTCTCTGTGTAGTCCTGGCTGTCCTGGAACTCACTCTGTAGACCAGGCTGGCTTCGAACTCAGAAATCCGCCTGCCTCTGCCTCCCAAGTGCTGGGATTACAGGCGTGCGCCACCATGCCTGGCTTGAACTGATGTCATTTATTCTATAGCCTTGTGAATGTCATCTCACTTACAACTTAATACTCTTTATTCTCTCTTCAAGCCAAATGCGTTGTAGATTGTGTGTGAATTCATTTTAATTAATTAAATGAATGAATGAATTAATTCATTCATTTAATTCATTTTAAGCAAGTCTTATTCCTTGGAAGGTAGCAGTGTCATTGACCCGAAGCATAATGACTCTGAGTAACTGCTCTCCTATAAACTTTTGTTTGGTAATCGAGGAGATAAGTCAACAGTGGTCCCTGCAGAGCAGCTGTGCTCTGTTCCCAGCATCCATACCGCGTGACTCACAACCACCTGAAATCCCAGTTCCAGGGGATTCCACAGCTTCTTCTGACTTCTGAGGCCAGGCAAACACATGCTCGCCTCCAGACACACCTACACAGAGATAAACAATAAAATTACATGAACCAAACTGATTTGGGGTGAAGGACATACCAATGCCATCTAAAGAAAGGGTGCGATTCCCAGGGAGGAGCATGGATAACTTGTCCTTGTGCAATGCATGGTCCTGAGGTAAATTCTCTAAAAGTCGTCTGTTTTCCAAGGGTTTTTATGCTGAGTGCCGTAAAAGCAAAAGTAACTTTTATTCGCTTAACGTAATTGCCATCTCGGAGACTTACTGGTTAATAAGCTCACCATTTCTTTTTTTAATTTATTCTATATTCTTTGTTTACATTCCAAAGACTTTCCCCTTTCCCCGTTCCCCCCTCACCAAATGTCCCCCCCTCCCCCCATTCCCCAATCCCCCCCCCCCCATTTCTCTGTTCTGGTACTCTCCTACAAAACTGGATCCAGTCTTTTCAGGACCAGGGTCCTCTCCTTCCTTCTTCTTGGGAATCTTTTGACTTGGTAATTGTGCCTTGAGTATTCAGAGCTTCTGGGTTCATTAATATCTACTTATCAGTGATTGTATTTCATGTTTATTCTTTTGTGATTGGGTTAAGGCTCGCCATTTCTAGTTCCTTCTGGTTGGCTGGTTCAAACTCCTCTCCAAGCTGACTGATTCAAGCTGGCTTCTCTCAGCTTCTCACTGAATTGCTCTGCTTGGCCTCAAACTAACTCTGCCCGTCTGTTCTAATCTGGCTCCCTCTTATTCTCTGGCTTCAATTGCCTCTGCTGACCTGCACTGATCTGCATGAACTCAGGCACAAACTCAACCCCACTGCACTGGGGGGCACTGACCCCAAATGATTGGCTGTCCCTGCACTGCCCTTAAGGAGCCATTTTCCTGTGTTGTCCCATGTCCCGTGTCCCCCCCGCCCCCCCTCTGACTTGTTCTGTCAAATCTTTCTGATTCGGCCACTTGCTCTGCCCCTTAATTAGATGTCATTTTCAAACACAGCTGTGTCCTTCTACAAACTAATTTGACCTTAAAGGTGCACACCAAGGGCATGCTTGCATCCCAGCCAGATTGCCAGGGCAGCCATGTTGCTGGATTGGCATCCCTTCACAGAGCGCAATTCAAAGTCGTTGTCCAGTGTGTCCCCCACTCAAAGGGGAAGGACATATGAGGTAAAGAATGAGCTCCACAGTGAGGCAAGCATCCTCTTCCTGGTCTGCATCAGGTGCTGGTCTTCAGTGGGAAACGTTCACGCTGGGAAGCAAGAGCTGTCCATCGGGACAAACTGTGACAGAATAGCAACAGTTCAGCATGAGTTCCTCCACGCCCTGGGGTTCTGGCACGAGCAGTCGCGTGCTGACCGGGATGATTACGTCACGATAGTTTGGGACAGGATTCTGTCAGGTATGTTTCTCTTATGTGCTCAATTACAGGTCAAGTTTCTGAGCAAGTAAGCATCAGTAGCAGCCTGGTGATGGGTATCTGTTACTTAGGAGACCAGATACGCTTCATCATGTCTGCAAATTCATCTGATATCAAGGTGCAATCAGCTGTCCAATTACAGGAAGCGAAGTAGCCTGGTATCTTCTCCAAATACCCTCAACTTAATGTCTTAAAATGATTGGAGCTCATGATAAACTTAAAAAATATCACATTTTAAATTTACAATTGTAATTTTACATATTTATGGGCAACAAGGTATTTTGTTATATGCATATTAATGAAATAATTAGCACGGTTATTGCTTCATTTAAAATAAACTCAATCAGCATGCCTGTCACTTACTCAGCATTTTTTTTCTTTTTGGTGAGAAGGCACTTTGTTGATAAGACGCTAACTTATTTACAATCTTAAAATATATAATACTCTATCGTGTATTGAATTAAATAATTAATAAAGAAATCCTGGCGGTGGGCAGTTTTGTTACCTGCCCCAATGGTTTACGTTCCTAAATGAAAGACGCACACGGCCTTTATATTTTGATATGCTTTAAACAGCACAGTCGCTGGGCCACTTCCTAACCTCCACAGGGTTAATCTTCCTCCTGCCATTGATCCCGAGTTATTATTTACTAAATTCTATGTTCTGCCTTGGCTGCCCTGGGCCCAGCTGGGCACACCCTCTCCACCCCTTTACATGGCGGCCATGCCTTTTTATCCTGAATTATTCTCAGGCAGGGCATCTTTCCTTTCCCCCACACTCTCCCTTCATAGCTGATCTCCTAAAATTTGGGAAATCCTGAAAGTCCCACCTCTGCCTGTTTTGCCCAGCTTTTCGCTGCAGGCATCTTTATTCACCAATCAGAACCAACTGGGGGCAGGTTCCCAGAAGCTGTGTGCAGGCACTCTTATACAGTTTTTTGGGGGACATAATTAGCATTCATATTATAAACAACTACAGTCATGAGCTATAGCCACTGTGATTTAAATGAATATACAAGTATTATAGTAGCCTTGGGAGTCCTCAACAATGCCTATCTCTTCTTTTTTTGTTTTGTTTTTTGTTGTTTTTTTTGTTTGTTTGTTTTTGTTTTTTCAAGACAGGGTTTCTCTGTGTAGCCCTGGTTATCCTGGAACTTATTTTGTAGACCAGGCTGGCCTGGAACTCACAGGCCTCCTGTCTTTGCCTCCGGAGTGCTGGGATTAAAGGCGTGTACCTCCACCAGTCAGTTTATATCCATCTTTTTCTAATGACTCTTATTCATGCTATCAGTGTAAGGTTCTATCTTAGCAGACTCCCCAAAGTCCTGCTTCCCACCCGAGAAGTCTGCTGTGAGCACTTTAAGCCTCCATCAGTGCTGGGTGGTGACAATGTTTCCACACTGCTTTGTAGAACCGGCCTGTCTGTTAGCAGTTGGGAGAATCTTAGACTTTCGACTCTCCCGGAAGTGCAAGTGTGTTTGTTAGTTTGACCGTTGCGACCATAACTGTGCGTGATGTCAGGTTCAAAGACGGGAGTATCCGGAACCCTTGACACTCTGTAGATAACGCATACAAAGTTCTCTCTGTTACACTTCGTATTTCTCAGTTACCAGCGTTTAGTAAAAGCACCTTAGTCTTATGAGCATAAAATAATGAAAGTTTTGAAAATATATTCAGGCAAGGAACACAATTTCAACATCTACGACGACAGTGTGTCGGATTCCCTGAATGTCCCATATGACTACACCTCGGTAATGCACTACAGTAAAACCGCTTTCCAGAACGGGACGGAGTCTACCATCGTCACGAGAATCTCAGAGTTCGAGGACGTGATTGGGCAGCGGATGGACTTCAGTGACTACGACCTCCTGAAGCTGAACCAGCTGTACAACTGCAGTGTGTGATGGGTGCCTTGGGATTACTCACTTCTTCTGCCTTGCTGGGTGGGGGGGGGCGGGGGGAAAAACATGCTCTGTATACATTTGGGTTTCTGAGATTATAAAAGCTAGATTTAAAGACTAGCTCTTGGGTCCCAATCTACCAAACATTTTCAATACTTTTCTTCTTACAAAGTTTATTTTTGTAAAACAGCCTGAATCCTTGTAAGAATGCCCCCCCTCCCGCCTCCATGCAGATGTTTGAGGTTCTACTAGTTCAAATACAAACGGTTTCTATATTCAAACCTCTCTGAAGCCAGAATGAGTCATGCAGTTGTCCCATAAATGAGACAAAACAACATTTGTTGCAGCATAAAGTTTTGACTAGCAGGAGGAATAGTGACTCAGGTTTCTACAGAATAGATGAAAACAGGAGGTCTATGGGACTGGGCATGCACACACACACACACACACACACACACACACACACACACACGGCTCTGTGGACAGACACGTGTCTGCCGGTCAGCAGGTCCTACAGTCAGCCGGATGTCCTCTTTCAAGTCACGTTCCTTGCAGTTTTGCGATCACGTTTATCACGTAGGTCATCCTGTGTGTGAGCGCTCACGTCGCTCTCCTTTTTTGCTTTTGTAGCTTCTTCCTTGAGCTTTATGGACTCGTGCGATTTTGAGCTGGAGAATATCTGCGGCATGATCCAAAGTTCGGGGGACAGCGCCGACTGGCAGCGGGTTTCACAGGTCCTCGGCGGTCCCGAGAGCGACCACTCCAACATGGGCCAGTGCAGAGGTAACAGGGCTTCATGATCCGCGGCTCCGGGCCTTCTCGTTCATTCCGAAAGACTGGCGTTTCCGTCATCTGGAATCTCTCATTTCCGTCAGAATTGTCATCTGTTTTAAAATGATCTATTTTTTATTATTTTAAATGAAACGCGCTGTAAAGGCGCGCCCGCTCTTTCTCTGCTTTTGTTCTCTCAGAGTGATTTTCCCTGCTACAAATCTAAGGCTTGGTTCTGTGGGCACAGAGCGGGACAGGGAGGAGCCTCTCGGGAGGACTGTGACTGGAGGGGCTGCGCTGACTTTCTGTCACTCCTCAGACCGTAGGAGGGTCTAGTGAGCACTGCTGGACTCTGAGTTCCTCTCTTCTAGACCCATAGCTGGACACAATTGTGAGTCTGAGGTGCCTGCAGTGGAGACAGGAAGCTCCACCTTAGGAGCTCTCACTTCCCTCTCCTCGTGGAAGCTAATCTCTGTAGTAAGACACAGGGCGCCTCACTGGGCTCACCCGGGAACTCCCTGACTGCAGAGCAGTATTTGAATGCGCGTACAGCGCCATGCTTGGGTTTTTTTTTTTTTTTCCCGTTTTCTTTTGGTTTTTATAACTGATTACCTGAGACTGGATACTTGTTTTCTTTAAATATCACTTTCTCATGGGTCTGAACTTGCAACTTGGTAAGTTATTTCTCCCTCGGTGAAACAAGCCAATTCAAGCCAGATTAAAATATATTATAAAGTCGGGTTTATTGTCATGAATAAAGAAGGGGGAAGAGAGAAGAGAAAGAGAGCATGTATGAGGGAGGGGAGGGGAGGGGGGAGAGAGAGAAGAGAGAGAGAGGAAGAGAAGGGAAGGGAAGGGAAGGGAAGGGAAGGGAAGGGAAGGGAAGGGAAGGGAAGGGAAGGGAAGGGAAGGGAAGGGAAGAGAAGAGAGAAGACCTAAATGTCTGGATTATATAAGGAGGAACCTCTGGGGGAGGGGTAGCTCAGCCCCTGGGCTGGAAAGTTCAGAGTTGGGACCAGGGTGTGCTAGGTAGGGACTGAGGGATGCTGGGAGAACCTGGGGGCCAGGTCTTTTTTTTTTTTTTGTTATGTAAAATATATACCTTAGCTTCTTGTCCTGGGGTCTGAAACCAAACAGAAATGTAAGATTAGGGTGCTTTGTGTCTGCTTGTCTTCGGTGGAGGGACACCGTCACTTGGTCACAGGAAACATCCTGCTCCCTCAAGTCCTTTCTTACTCATAAAGCCACAGATATTTAGGTGAGGACCCTCCTAATCATGACTTCATTATCCTCATCTCCTCCAAAGGTCTGACTGCCAAATGCTGTCAACCCATCAATTTGAAAGTTATTTCAACTGTATATGAACTTTGGGGGCGATAGCCAGATTGTAGCATCTGTGTATGGTGGGAATTAAGCAAACACTAAAGGAAGACACGTGCTCCGAGATCGCCGTCCTAACGTCTGACTTTGATCCATTCTGCTTGTGTGCTCCGAGCAGACTCTGGCTTCTTCATGCATTTCAACACCAGCACTGGGAATGAGGGGGCCACAGCGGTGCTGGAGAGCAGGATACTGTACCCCAAGAGAGGCTTTCAGTGCTTGGAGTTTTATCTGTACAACAGTGGAAGTGGAAATGATCAACTGAACATTTACACCCGGGTGTACACGGCAGGCAGCCAGCAGGACGGTGTTTTAACCCTTCAGAGAGAAATAAAAGGTACGGTACCCACATTTCTGTTGTTTGGGTTTAGGGTGAGGTGTTCTCGGAACTTGTAGCGGAGCAGGGGCTAGTGACACGTGACTTTCAAATAGAACTTGATCTGTCTTGATAAGGAAGTTAAAGTGGGGGCCCTTTACGCAATACTTAGAAGACATAGCTGGTCTCTGGAACTGTGGACTTGAGTTCTCCAGAAGTAATGAGAACACACTGTGAACTCTGGGCAGCACAGAGCGGCTTGAGAGCTAAAAGAAACCAAGGTATGGAGTGGACGGAGATGGGATCAGCTTCAGGGAGGCCTGGTCTCTCCCTAAAGAAACATTCTTGCCACCTCTCATCTTATCTCACGGTGGCCCAGTTTTACCAAAGTGACATTCCAATGGAAAAAGGACTCTTAACTTCCAGTTTAAAAAATAAATCCCGAGCCGGGCATGGTGGCACACGCCTGTAATCCCAGCACTTGGGAGGCAGAGGCAGGCGGATTTCTGAGTTCGAGGCTAGCCTGGTCTACAGAGCGAGTTCCAGGACAGCCAGGACTACATAGAGAAACCCTGTCTCAAAAACACACACACAAAAAACAAAAAACAAAAACAAAAAACAAAAAACAAACAAACAAAAAAAATAAATCCCATAAAGGCCTCTGCTGTGATATGAAATCAATGTCGTAGTGGGAGCTATGTCTGTGGGGAGGGGGAGTTCACATTTTACATCTACCATGTGCCCGCATGTTAAAGCAGACGGGGAGGGAAGGTATGTGGGACTGTATTACTCTCCTCTTCATTACAACAAAGAAAGAGCTATTGTGGACCACAGTTTGACGGCACAGTCCATCACGGCAGGGAAGGTGTGGGGCCGCTAGTCACACCGTACCTGTAGCCAGGAAGCAAAGAGACCCATGGTGGTGGGGGTGGACTCCTTTCTCCTTTGGGTGCAATCCAGGACTCTCCCCGGGCTTTAGTGCTGCCCCCATTTAGGATGGCCTTTCCATTTCAATTAACCTATTTCTAGAAGATCGCTCACAGACGTGCACAGGGCTAGTCTCCATGGTGATTCTGAGTCCTATCCAGTTGACACTCATGATCAACCGCCATCACAGCAACTTGACTACTTGTCTTGTTGTTCACACACTGGCCCCTTAATTTAATGACAAAGCCAAACGCATTATGAAGTGCATCCACACTGCCCTGTATGCCACGGTGTATGCCACGGTGTATGTCACGGTGTATGTCACGGCATATGTCACGGCACCTCATTCAGGAAAGCATATGAGATGCAGGTGCTGCTTGTGTTCATGGACACCTGTGAAGACTGAGGATCTTAATCTCACAAAGACTATGCATGCCCTTTGCATAGTATTCCATATTTATATGGAATTACATTAGCTATTAAAACTACATATCTTACTTTCATTAGTATACATTTATACATTAATATGTATATGAACACAAATATTAACGTATGCATATGTCATTGTCTGGGTTTGGAATAGAGAGCCGTCCCCTTAGCAACCTGTGGGTCTGTCACAGAAAGACAGTAACACAAGACCCTCAGGAACCTGCTTGTCAGCCCTCCTGGACTTCATGGGTAGGAACGACCATGATGAAGCTAAACCTTCAAATGTAAATGGAAGGTTTGTGTTTCGTCTGTAATCTATCCATGGACAGCAACAATATAATCTGAATATTTATACTTTATTTTAAGGCAATTTCAATTCTCATTAAATGCTGATATAGTTAAGTTTTCAGGCAGTGTATATTAACTGATATTTTGACATGATTTTTTTTTCTCCTGTTGTCATGGGGCTCCTGAAGACTTTCCAAGCACTGTTTCTTATTGAAGAAGGGGTATATGGCAGTTTGATTGTTTCCCATTCCAGCTTCTTACCAAAGGCACCATATGACTGAAAAAAAAAAAAAGAGATTTGTCCTCTAATTCCCTGCTTAAATGAGCAGAAAAAGTCTCCCATATGCAGTGGGCCAGATGTGTAAGACAGGAAAAAAGAGGGTGGTGGGAAAGAGGGTCACTGCTCTCAAGTAAGTTCCTAAAGCTCTGAGCCACTAGATGTCAGCAGGATATGGTTTGTAGGTTCCTGTTTAATACTTTTGAAATTCAGCAGACATCTGAAATGCTTAAATGTCTATGTTATAAGTATATTAAAAAGTCTTTGAGTATCAGCAATTCACAGGTGTTAATATTGGGCTCAACTGTTAACCAGTACAGAATGCCAGGGAGGCAGACACGTAGCAGTCAGGGATTGGGTGGTTACCCCTCCGAGAAAGGGAGAGCTACCTGAGGAGCAGGTATGCAAAGATCAAGTATCCCAGGGGACAGTCTAAGCTCAGCAACACCCTTAGGTCAATAATCTTATAAATGATCTCAGGATAAAGAGGCGAGAAAAACGTTCTCCACATCCATAGGAGGATGGGGCGGGGGCTCCTCCCTCTCAGAGGAGAAAGGGATGGACAATGGGGAGGGACTGTGTGAAGGGGAGCCAGGAAGGGAGGCAGCGATCGGAATATAAATTAGACAAATAAATCAATTAATGAAAATAAAAGAAATCAGATGCTCTGGGACTATCATTTGCTTTTGAAGATTGGAACTTCAATACTGAGCACATCAGCACAGAGTTCCTAGGTCCTTCCTTGATCTTGAAACAAGGACTCTTTCTGCAGAAATACCCACTGGGAGCTGGCAACTTTACTATGTCACATTGCAAGTGACTGAAAAATTTCGAGTGGTGTTCGAAGGACTCGGAGGCCCTGGTGCATCAGCAGGTGGTCTGTCTATCGATGACATCAATCTCTCGGAAACAAGGTGCCCTCACCATATCTGGCACCTACCGAACTTCACACAGCTTCTGGATGGCCAGAACACAGCTGTATACAGTCCTCCATTTTACTCTCCTAAAGGTTACGCTTTTCAGATTTATATGGATCTAGGCTCTTCGACGAATGTAGGAATTTATTTCCACCTGATCTCTGGCGCCAATGATGATCAATTACAGTGGCCGTGTCCTTGGCAACAAGCCACAATGACCCTCTTGGATCAAAATCCTGACATCCGACAGCGTATGTCCAACCAGCGGAGTATAACCACAGACCCAACGATGACCAATGGTTCGTGCCTCTTCTTCTTTATGGCTCGGGCGCTGATCATTATTTAAGGAGGGATGGGTGATTTGGGAATGATAGCACTGTTGGTTAATTGGAGAGTTAATTCCAGCTTCAGGGAAAGGATTTACCAGTGGAAGACGCAGACCCCCCCGGTAGGAGACTGTTAGGAATGTCAGCAAGGCCTGGACCTTGGGAACTAACCATCCCTGATTTCTAAGTATTGGTTTAGGAGCGCTGACTTTAGAGGCTGACATGCTTGGGTTCAAAGCTGAGATTTGCTTCTCATTAGCTTTGTGATCTCGAAGAAGAAACATTCCTGAAGCCCCACTGTTCTTGGCTGTTAAACCAAGGCAGGGACAATAATCCCACAGATCTATTAAGAGAGTGGGGAGGGGTGAATACGGAAGCCAGTTGGGAGGGAGAGTCCCTCTGCTGCTGAGCGTCTCACCCGTGCTGACGTGGTCGCATGGTGGCACAGTGGAAAGCAAGTCAGTTCTTTACAGTGAGAGCTGACAGTCAGGATGGAGGTGCTGGGACCTTGGGGGCAGCGGTGTAGAAGTGGAAAGGGATGCCTCATCAATGCTTCTGACAGGACTTAGTGATGGTGACGGCATTCCAAGTCTCGAAAAGAGCCATCACCCAGAGAAACATGATCGCCCTCGGAAGTACAGTAATCTTTTTGTCCCTGGAAACCGAATAGAGGGGACAGTAGAATTATGGGAAGTGGAATGGCACCAAATATACTTTAAAAGTCAAAATGACAGGAAAAATAGCGACTGAATCTGATAAAAAACAAACAAAACAACAAAACAAAACAAAACAAAACAAAACAAAACAAAACAAAACAGAAAACGGAAGTTTTCATTCTTTTCCAACATGTTCCTCTGGATGAAATGCCACTTAGGTCAGTTTATGAGATAAATTGTTCTTTGCTAAGATTAAAAAGCCTCAGCAACTTACTGCTTTGACTCAGTTAAACAAGGCCCAACTGCAACTCAGAAGGCCGGTGGGGCTCGATCCCACCAGACAGAAGGGGTTTCATGACAGGCAATATGCACGCTTGTGTCCTCCACTTGTTGTCCGGGGGTAGGGCCCCGCGGGCAAGCAGTCTCGTTTCCGTGGGGCGGTGTGGGCGGCCCAGCGGCTTCCCTGGGAATGCACGGCAGGTCAATAGCATCGATTGCTCCCCCGCAGCAGCAGCATCCTCGTGCCTCCATGCCTGTCCGTCATTCGAAAGCCGAGAAGACGCTAACCCAGCCCTTGAATATAAATTGCTTTTTTTTTTTTCAGATAATGGAAGCTATTTTTGGGACAGGCCTTCCAAGGTGGGAGTGGTGACTTCTTTTCCTAACGGAACCGAGTTTAGCAGAGGCAGAGGCTACGGCACGTCTGCCTTTATCACTCACCAGAGGCTGAAGAGCAGAGAGTTCATAAAAGGAGACGACGTTTACATCTTACTGACCGTTGAAGGTATCGGGATAATGGTCTTACGTGACTTCGCGCCTTGTCGTGGTGGTTGGCTGTATGCTGCGCCCCTTTGGCTTTTGTTTTTAGCCATGTGAGAGGTTGCGACAGGAAATGGGCAAGAGTGGGAGGTTTTTTGTTTTTTGTTTTTTTATATGAATGATTAGAAATATGAAACAATTTAATTCGACATATCAAAAGTTCCAGAGTCAACCTTTATTTACGACATCATAGAATAATAGTGAAAATATTCAGGCTGAAATCCTCTGGTATCTTACTTCCTAACACAGGAAACACATGACCCTGGGCAGGAGGTTGACCGGGTGGCCCTCAGAGCTCCTTCTGCCATCTGAGCATGGTGCTTGTCACTCCAGTCCTTTCCTCTTTGTGTGTGTGTGTGTGTGTGTGTGTGTGTGTGTGTGTGTTGTGTTCTCTCCTTTCCCGGAATTTTTTTTTTTTTTTTTATGTACAATGGTTTTCACTGCATGTGTGTCTGTGTGAGGGTGTCAGATCCCCTGGAACTGGAGTCATAGACAGTTGTGAGCCACCATGCGGTTGCTGGGAATTGAACCCAGGTCCTCTGGAAGAGCAGCCAGTGCTCTTTACTGCTGAGCCATCCCTCCAGCCGCCTTTGAGACGATGTTAGGTGGGGCTGGCCTCTCAGCCCGTTACCTGCCTGTCTCTACCTTTTCAGACTGTAAATATATACCGCCTCAGATGGCTTTAAAAAAAACCAACAAACCAACAAAATACGGGTTCTGGAGAGTGAAGTCAAGTCCTGAGCTAACAGCTGTCTGTCTGCCTTCGCCTGATCCTTATTTGACTGCCCATAAATGTTGTCGGGTCATGAATCAAGATTCCGTACCTTTTCACAGACCTTAACTCTTGAGGAGTATCTGCATCCAATGACAATGCAAAAAAGCTGATTTCCACCGTGCTCTCTCCTTCCCTCTGCAGACATATCTCACCTCAATTCTACATCAGCTGTCCCAGACCCAGCCCCCACCTCGACTGTCCGCGACGCCTGCTCTGAGGTCGAATGTCAGAACGGTGGCATCTGCGCTGTCCACGATGGCACAGCTGAGTGCAAGTGAGGGCTCCCGTGAGAGGCTCCACTACCTCACTCTCTCATGAGATCGGCTTTTACCCTTCTGGACCTTAGATGCTGATTAGTTCACATGCATCATATTGATCGAGGGTCCGAGTCAGGCTTCTATTGCTGCGATGAAACACCATGGCCAAACGTCCACATCATAGCCCGACACTGAAGGAAGTCAGGGCAGGAACTCACACAGGGCAGGCGCTTTGAGGCAGGAGCTGATGCGGAGGCCATGGAGGAGTGCTGCTCTTACTGGCTTGCTCCCCAAGGTTGGCTCAGCCTGCTTTCTTATAGAACCCAGGACCACCAGCCCAAGGATGGCCCCGCCCACAAAGGGCTGGGCACTCCCCCACCAATAACTAATTAAGAAGATGCCCTACAGGCTTGCCTGCAGCTCAGTCTTATGAAGGCATTTCTTTCCTCTCCAGTGACTCCATCCAGCCTATGTCAAGCTGACAAAGCTATCCAGCAGTTACTCTTTTGAACTCCATTTGGGACTTTGGCTAGTCACCATAACAATGACTCATGAAGAAACAGTGCGCCATAGTCTAATTGCCTGAGTTATATATCTCATTACATTACTTATCACTAAATCCTCACAGCAGTCCTGCCCCTGGACTCTGCTGTTCCCCATTTTAGAGTCGAATATGTTGAAGAGCTGAGTCCTTAGGCAAGGTGTGGAGCTCACAGTGGTGAACCTGATCCCCTCGGCTGGCTGTCCCCCTGTCCCCCCAGCTGCTGTTCCAGTGTCAGATTAATTGAAATCCGCCCTTTCCCTTTTTCCCGCCTCACCCGATGCTAATCTATCTCCCGGTGGTCTCGGCTTAAATAGTTATGCATGTCAGCGACTATCGGTGTTCGCATATACAAGAGGTGACCGGGCCCCTTAAAATGATGTTCACAGATGTCACCCATAAATGCCACCCCAAATGGCAGCTTGTCTCTTCCTGCAGGTGTCCCGCAGGAGAAGACTGGTGGTACTCGGGCAAAAGGTGTGAAAAGAGAGGGTCCACCCGAGACACCATCGTCATCGCCGTCTCTTCCACGGTCGCCGTGTTTGCTGTGATGCTGATCATCACTCTTGTCAGCGTCTACTGCACCCGGAGGAAATATCTTAAGAAGGCCGGTGCAAACGCGGCAGCCATGAATCTAGAAAATGTAAGTTGAGTTGCGGAACCACAGGAAGAGGAGCTGGACCGACCATCTTTACACACTTCTTCATTTTTAACTTTTTTCTTTCTTTCTTTCTTTCTTTCTTTCTTTCTTTCTTTCTTTCTTTCTTTCTTCCTTCCTTCCTTCCTTCCTTCCTTCCTTCCTTCCTTCCTTTCTTTCTTTCTTTCTTTCTTTCTTTCTTTCTTTCTTTCTTCTTTTTTGGTCTTAAGCCAGGTAAACTGGGTTGAGTCTCGTCGCACGCCCACTGTCACCCCTGTAAATGGGAGAGTCTTAGCTTCTTCAGAGGCTTCTTAGAGCAGCAGTCATTAGAGTCCGGGATTTGTATCTGGTTGTTCACGCTTCCTTGAGGTGACCACACAGCTGGTTCTTCCTGCAAGTCTACATCTCCCTAGAAAAGGGCCATGGCTTATACATAAATGTCTTTGTTCTGAGGGTCTTGGGCGTGGTTGGGTTCAGGAGGTGGGTAGAAGTATGTTTGGGGAAGTGCTTCTCTTTTTCTTTTTTTTTAAATTTTTATTTTCTATATTCTATGTTTACATTCCAAAGGCTTTCCCCTTTCCCAGTTCCCCCCCACCATACGTCCCATAATTCCTCTCCCCCCCCAACTATTCCCCAATCATCCCCCCCTCCCCCCACGATTTCTCTGTTCTGGAAGTGCTTCTCTTAAAAAAGATTCCAGTGAATTCTGGTTACTTCTGGAGTAACAATCCTCAAGGTGATTTTTCATGTGAAAGGTTTAAAGTTTTGCCTCAGATGAAATTCTAAATGACACATGGGTCCTAGACAATAGGTTCTCAGGTGTATATTTGGGAACTGGTCAGCTGGACTGGAAGTAGGTAGGTCTGGGCTTTGGTGTAGGTGTGCCTGGGTTCTAGCTGTCCTCCAAAGAGCACGGGGTGGGGGGGGCTGGGACAGACCCCCACCCACATTTTAACTTGAAGGAAAGGGGGCCAGGCCTTTGTACTCAGTATGTGACTGGCCAGTGCATGAGGGTGGACCCTAAGAAGTTCCACAAAACTGCCTAGACAGCAGCCTTTGAAGGAGGACATTTCTTGAATGAAAGTTTCCAGGCAGCATGGCAGGGTTGAACACCTCTCTCTCTCTCTCTCTCTCTCTCTCTCTCTCTCTCTCTCTCTCTCTCTCCCTCATGGTTTTTTGAGACAGGGTTTCTCTGTGTAGTCCTGGCTGTCCTGTAACTCACTCTGTAGACCAGGTTGGCCTCGAACTCAGAAATCCGCCTGCCTCTGCCTCCCAAGTGCTGGGATTAAAGGCGTGCGCCACCACCGCCGCCCGGCTAAGAGTGCAGTTTCTTAAGAAGAGCAACTACCATGTTTTAAGCGATTAAGTGGACCGTCTGGTATCTAGACACTATGACTCCACATTTTATTTAAGACTTTTATTTTTGCAAAATGGGCTGGGAGATGGACAGCAATGCTGAAAGCAAGGGGTTCTATTCTATTTTAGTATTAATTAGTCTATTTCTTCAACCTCATGAGATTTCTAATGCCATCACCTAACTATAGATTCCACCACAGTTTTGATATAGAAAACTTAGTTTTATTTCATGGACATCGGTGTCTCGCCTGAATGTATGTCTGTGGGAGTGTCAGAATCCCTGGAACTGGAGTTACAGATGTGAGCTGTCACGTAGAGTGCTGGGTACTGAAGTTGGGTCCTCTGGAAGAGCGGCCAGTTCTCTTAACTGCTGAGCCGTTTCTCCAGCCCACATCACATATTTTAAAAGTATATAAACTGGGCATGGTGTCGCACAGCTTTAATCCCAGCACTTGGACGGCACTAACTACATGGCAGTTACATAGGTAATACAAGGCAGTTACACAGCAGTGCCAGGACTAGATAGAGATCCTGTTTCAAAACAACAACAACAACAACAACAACAACAACAACAACGAAAGTAAATGAAATGTATACAAGTTGTTTTTCATTTGAAAGCCTTTCTCTCAGCTTTTTTTTTTTTTTTGAGTAAATGACAGTGATAGAGCAATCATGTGGGCCCCTGCTGCACTGCCTGTCCGAACCTGTGTCCATGGGCCAGGTCCCCACAGTCGGGAGGGATACGCCAGACTCAAGAGCAGGAATGACAGAGAGTGGTGAGGCGGGAGAACCAGCCATGTGGGTGTCGTGACTGTGAAGAGCCAGCCATATGGGTGTCCGTGACTGTCAAGAGTCCCTCCCTAGAGACTGGGCAGTGCAGGAGAGGTCGTAAGGGCTCAGCACATGTCAGGAGTAATGAAAGAAGGCGAGAAAACCAAAGAGATGTGCCTAAGTCCATAGAAAGGAACAAACCATCATACCAGGGAGAAGGCAGGGACTCTGCATGGACACATATGCCACCGTGATGTCTCAGGGGACGTGGCAAGGACTAAGTGGGTAAACGCACCACCATGATGTCTCAGTGACACCCCGAGTCAGTAACTATACTGTCAGGTGTGAGAAGCCCACTCCACCCCTTCACCTTTGCATTTCCTCAGTGTGCTCGGTGGATCGTGCAGACCCAGCGTACATCTTGAGCTGGGAGGCTCACCCTTCTGAGCCCTCACCGTGTGAGACTCTCAAGTCACAAGGGCTGGGACATCTTCCCAAGGACAGAGCAGGTGCCGCGTGTCAGCTGGGAGGGATGTCAGGAATCCGTCTCTGGGACTTCATTTGAAAACCAGACTGTTGCATTGTGACCCATCTCTTATATTGAGGGATTATGTCACCGATTGTCCCTTTTCCTTTCAGCAACACGCGTTTTGAATATTAACTCATGCCAGCGAAACGAAGAGCGACCTTCCGTCACAGAAGGACATTTCGCCCAAGCTATGTGACATTCACGGCATTCCAAACCAGATCGTCTTTGTAAATAGCTGAATGCGTAATAAATCATTATTTTGATAAAGTCAAACTGGTGATCTCTCTCCCTCCCCTGCTTCTCTCCACAGTTCAGGACCCTCCATACTGCCTGCGTAAAACTGTCAGGGAGAGGGAGAAAAAGAGAGACGGCTTTCCAAATTATCGTTCCTTCCATTTAAGGACAAACTATTAGACCTCACAGCAATTACCCAGAATCCCCACAGAAAATATACTGTGGGAGGGAGCCTGGGCTAGAATCTCAGGCGTTTCAGTGTTGTCCTGTCCCAAGGTAGGGGAGGACAGTGGATGCCCTTCCGGGACACCCTCACATGCTCTTCCAAACTTCTCCTTCCTTCCTTTCTCCTGTGGTCTTGGGGCCACTTGAGCCTGCCTTAATGTAAACTTGCAGCCACCAGAAAAGTTTTAGCTCAGCAGGTGGGCAGAGGAATTGTAGGAGCTTTGACATTTTTAAACATTACCAAGGACCCCAAAGAACGTTTGTTTACAAGTGTTCCACTGGTCAATACTGGCATTTAGAGGAACTTATAGGGTTAAACCAAGGTGGCTCAGGCTGACCACTTCCTGTTCTGCTCGAGGGCTTGAGGTGGGGTCCCAGCACCCACACTGGAGGCATACATCTTATAACCTCCACTCTAGGAGGGCTGATGCCTCTTCTGGACTGCGTGGGTACCTACACATGTGGAACAAACAGACACCACACACACACACACACACACACACACACACACACACACACATTGAAGGAGAAGAAGGAGAAGAGAAAAGAAGTTGTTGTAGGGCCAGGCGTGGTGGTGCACGGCTTTAATATCAGCAACTGAGAGGCAGAAGCAGGCAGATCTCTGTGAGTTCCAGGCCGGACTTGTCTACATAGTGAGAGCCTATCTCAAAATACAAAACAAACAAAATAAGAGTACGTTCTTCTGGGGTGTGCTTGCCTAATATACATGCGAGGCCCCTGGTTCAAACCTCAGTACTAAAAAAAAAAAAAAAAAAAAAAAAAAAAAGAGCCCATTTAGAAGTTAAGATCATGTTTTTAGTGAACAATAACGTATCTGTCAAAATAATAACTGGACGCCAGTTTACATTTCTTTTTGCAAATCTCTGAGGTCTAGTTTAATACAAGACAGCTGATTTCTTTCCTGCGTTTCTACAAGCAGCCCACTGGTGTGTGCTGTCTTGTAGAAATGAAGGACTAACCTTGTGGAAATGTAGTACAAAGGGGGACTCTGTCTGTTTAGACTCTGTCTGTAAACGTCACATGCATTTCGTGTCCCCCTTCTCCTCGCTTCTGCTGTGTTTTTGCTCTCTTCCCCTCCCTTCCCCTTCCCTCCTCTCCCCTCCCCTCCCCCATCTCCTCTCCACTTTGTGTCTGCATGCTACCTGCCATCTTTCCTTCCTTCCTTCCTTCCTTCCTTCCTTCCTTCCTTCCTTCCTTCCTTCCTTCCTTTTGTTTTCTCAGAGAGAGTCTCATTATATAGCTCTGGTTGTCCTGGAACTCACTATGTAGACAAGGCTGGCCTTGAACTCACCATGATCTGCCTTCGTCTTTAATCCCAAGCATTGGGATTAAAGGTGTGTGCCCCTCTGGCCTGGCTCCATATATATTTTAAATGGGTTTCAACTGTGTATGACTTGTGACATGCTACATCACTCATTTAGAAATTTAGAAAATTTAGGCAGAAAATTTGCTTAAACATCTTGAAATATTTCATTTTACGACATCGCAACAGCAGAGAATATCACTGCTGATCTCCAAAATATCAGTAAGTTCAGTACAGTTTACATTACCATCTGCAGTACAAAAATGAATGAGTTTCTCTGAGTCCTTGCCCATGTTTGGTTATTGCCATTTTAAATGTACTTTTGTTTATTATTATTATTACTAATTATTATTATTATTATTATTGACAATCTCATTATGCAGTCTGAGACGGTCTCAGACTTGCAATCCTCCTGCCTTTGCCTTTCTAGGGCTGGAATTATGGGCACGTCTCACCACACCTTGCTTATAGACTTCATTTTATATAGCAGTTTTACATTTGTAACAAAGTTAAGTGGACGCTGGAGAGAGCTCTCACTTATTTCCCAGACACCCATGGCCATCCCGGCAACCAATCACTCGAATCAGAGGGGTCTCCTGTGACAAAGCCACATTACAAGCTCACGGTCTCTGGGCGCCCACTCCTTTCACTGCGTTCTCATCTGGTGTTTCACAACCCCCTTGGCTGTGAGAAAGGCGTGGTACTCAGCCATGGTCTGCCCATCGCCTGCAAAATGGTTTCAAGGCTCTAACACCCTTTGCAAGCCACCTCCTCACCCTTCCCTCCCTTCTCATCTCCACAAGCCTGGGCCACTGTCCGGCCGGCAGCTTGCTCTGTTGGTAATATCAGCATTGCAATGTCTGTGAGGCGCTTGCTGTCACGCTGGTCTGCAGTTCTCTTCTGTTCCCGTTTTCCTTCTCACCACCTGCACTGAAATCTCCCAACGTCCTGATCATGCTCCAGTTGTGTTGTTGTTGTTGTTGCTCTGTCGTAGGAGGTCTTTACATAGCCTAGATACGACACTGTAGTCGGGTATTGCTTTAGGAAGGTATTTTCCCTAAGCCAGACCTGGTGACCACCCTGCACCGCCCTGGGATCAGAGCCAGGGCTCACGAATGGCAGGCCAGGGTTCCACAGACGTGTTCCTTCTGTGCTTCTCAGCCCTTCCTTTCAGTGGCTGCAGAGATTTACGTGGAGCGTGGTGGGGCGCGGCTGAAATCCCAGCATCCTAGAAGCAGAGGCAGGGAAGATGTGCTTTACACAGTGAGTTCTAGACCAGATGGGAATGCGCAGTGATACCTTGTCTCAACAAACAAACAAACAAACAACAACAAAAACCCCAGACAGGTAACTTTAGGAGACGTATCACTGCTGGTAGGAATTGGGCGATGGTCTACAGCCTTGGCCCATTTCCTGTTCCCTTTCCTTTCCTGACTGCAGGTGCAGGTGGCCCGCCACCCCATCCGGCCCCTTCCATGCCTTTCCTGCCGTGCGGAACAGCATCCCTTCAAAGCACACATGGGGGGAAAATCCTCCTTCCTGCATGTTGCTTTCCAACAGATCTTTAGTCATAGCAACAAAAAATGCAGCCAATATCCAGGAAAAGTGACACTGGCCTGTGAACACTATCTTGGTTTTCAACTGGTATGGACGACTAGCTTTAAAGTGTTGAGATTCTTGAAGGATTTTAGAGGTCACATAGTTCACATTACTTAAAACTTTGCCCGTAGACAATTCCTGAATACATTCAGTAGTAAGCTATTTCAAAATAAAATGGTCACATTTTGCATAGGATTTAAGCATACCCTATTTCCCAGACAAGAATCCGTCTGTTACAGTAAGATAATTCATGGGGAATTACATACACTTTCACTCAATCTTCTGAGTCCCCCCATGCCTGCAGAATCCAAGTTAACCTGCTTTTTAAGTACTAGGGAGAGGTTGAAAACTATTTAATCCAATACCCAAGACGATCTTAAAATTCTTGTGTCTGTTCTGATACTATCGCTACCCTGTGGGCCCTGCAAAGAATGGGCTTCCACCCAGATGACTTGCTTTCAAAGCCATGTTCAAATAAGAATGTGGAGCTTGCACTGAGGAGAAATAGGTGCTGAATCTTGAAGTTTAACATAAAACTAAAATTTACCGTCTAAGTCAAGTTGGATTGCCAAGGCCCAAAGGGTAACACTGTGTGTGTGTGTGTGTGTGTGTGTGTGTGTGTGTGTGTGTGTGTGTACCAGGGACATGAACTCATGTGGAGATAGATCTGTCACGGAACAGGCAGGGCTTGCTGCCGGGGGAGCTACAGATGACAGGAAGTTGCCCTTAGGATTCTCAAATTCTAAATTGGCAAAACCTGTTTTAAAGATCCGCCATCTAAACAGCCATGACTATCCCACAGTACCCCAGGAGGTGGACGTAGAACACACACACACACACACACACACACACACACACACACACACACCCACGATGGATAATGCATTCATTGTGGGGACCTAGGGAGCGTCCCTAGGGAGCTAATGGCTTTGTTGGGAAGAGGGGCCACTGTGCTCTCCAAGACTCTGAGGAATTCTACAGTCTTTGAATTTTTTTTTTGTGGTTGGTCATACCATGTCTTAACTTTCACCTACCGTGTGTGTGTGTGTGTGTGTGTGTGTGTGTGTGTGTGTGTGTGTAGTATCCCAGGCAGGGCAGGCCACCCCACTGAGCACCAGCCCTGAGGGGTTGCTTCAGTACAACTTTGTGTGGAACTTACACGAAGGTCTTCGTGATGGTCAATTGTGAAGCAGAGCCGTGCCAGGATAACGGGAAGCAAGGGCGTGATCGATCTGCATACAGGAAGAGGGGTGAAGCGCCTGTCTGGCCTTCTGGTGGAGACTGCAAAGATGGCTTGGAAAGGCATTTGCATTGCTAAGGGTCTGTGCGAACTGCTAATTGAAGGACTAGGCCTTGGACCTCGGACGCTCTTCGTTTCTGCCTTTAACTGCTGGTGTAGAATGTCGTTGAGTAGCCGCCATCTTCACCATAGTAGCAGCACCTACTAGCCGTCCCTCAAAGAAGTGGGTGGACAGGGACATTGACCCTTATTCACAAGTTCCCTCCTGCACCTGCCAGTCATATACTCTTGCCCTATTTCCATATGGCCTTGTGGCATCAGGAAGTGCTAGAGTCCATGGAGTGAGGAAGGTTAGCAGAAGTGGGGACTCCAGCTACGGGGATGAGATTTGCCAGTAGTGTGGACTGTGTGGGGTCCCCCACAGTTTGTAAATAGCTCCTGTTCATGCTCTGTGAGTATGCCTATTAAGCTCATTGGTTTTCCAGGCAGGACTCTGGTAGGCTTGGACTTTGGTTTGTCATTGGTGCCCTATAAAGAAGGGATAGAAATTTGCATCGTCTCTCCTGGAAAAGTCCTTGAGTTCCTGAAGACCTGAATTGAACACTGATGCTATAAAATCAGCAAGCCTCTGTCCCCACTCTGATGAGACTTTTCACAGGATGTCTTGAGGCTCTTCCAGTGTCCTGCCCATTCATACTTTTGAACACACACTACTCTGAGGGCGTAGGACTTTCAGATCCCACATAGGCAGAGGAGAAAGAGTGAGAAGGGGGCAGTATTTTGCTCATAAGTTATATCTTTTACCAAATCTATATTTCAAGTGTGTACAGGTCAGCTAGCTACCTGTTTGTTTAAAAATGGGTCTTGCTATATAACCCAGGCTGACCTCAAAGTCACCATCTTCCTGTCTCTGAGTCCCAGGAACTGGGATTACAAGTTCGTCTACCAGGACTGGCTTCTGTCTTAAAAACAAATACTCTCTTTTTCTGGTATTTGTAATATGGTGTGTTCTTTTGAGGTTTATTCTAGAGACTGTGTAAAATATTTAATATCTGACCATTTTCTGATAATTGTATGTCAAGCATATAAAACTCATTCTAGGTCTTCCAGGAGGGACTTTCTTTTTAGGTCCAAGGCGGCCCCTCCCTGAAAGTGACTGTGGGGGAGGGGTCCTCAACCTGAAGGACAGTGACTTGGTAAATACCAGAGAACTAAGAAGCCTTTCTTTTTAAAAGCACATTGGGATGTTTATTTACATATGGGCAAGAAGCAGGAACAAGAGTTAGAACTTGGATTAAGGGAAAGCATAAAGAGCAGAGGTATATAGAACCCAGATAAAGGAGAAGAGATTGCAGAACGGTGCAGTTAAAGGTGGACTCTTGGACCACAGATGAAGAACGTACAGGTCTGCATAAGGAGGAGGACACTTTATGGACTGCAGATCTGAACTTTGGGAAGGCTGGGTTCCGTGGGTGATGACAGGCAGCAGAAACAGCCACGGCATCAGGGCCTCTTGGGTCCTGTCCTTTGCTCTCCCCTCTTGCCCGCCTCTGTCAGACCAGCTCCATTTCCGAGGCAGGCTTGTGGTGGGACTGGCGAGACTGGACTGAGAGTCCAACAGCTCTGCCACAAACAGGACCTTGTCCTTCTTCCAAGCTCCGGTTTAAAGATTTGGTTGTCTTGGCTTTGGTTGAGTGTGCTTGTGAAAAGGGGGCGGCGTTGTGATTGGTACAGTTTGGCTCACATACAAACCCCAGCGGTCAAGAAGGGGAACGGAGACCATGTCCTTGGAAAATCACCATGGACATACTGTTTTGTGTGTGTGTGTGTGTGTTGCAAAAACTGATATCGGGATGATTTTTAAATGATATGTTAGAAGCTAGCTCAGTTCCAAGCTAAATGCTTAGTGTGCATGTGCAAAGACCCGGGTTTGACCCCTAGCTCATTTGTTAAAAAGCAACAAGAGGTTGAGAGATGGTTCAGTGGCTAAGAACTCTTGCCGCCCTTCCAGAAGACCTGGGTTCGGTTCCCAACACCCAACTCCAGCAGCTTCCAATTGCCTCCAACTCCAGCTGGCCTCCAAGGACAGCAATTGTCATCCAACCGTATGGCACAGATTCTCACATAGCTGATGAGTTATCAGTTGCGCTCACGGTGTAACACAAGTAGAGCTTGATTAACAGTCACCCAGAGCCCTCAAGCATGATATGAAATCATAAATCATACGTTTACACTGAACTTTTCTTGGTTGTAGCTGAACTATTTTAGAAATCCAAGAAACCGATCTGAGTTAGAAGAGGATGGCTTGGTTGGTCAGTTCCTTGGCTTGGGGGTCCGTTCCTTGCTCACACATTATGGATGAGGAGGAGACAAAGCAGAACTGTTCTATCACTTGGGGAAGGAGGTGATGGGTGCTCTTGAGTCTGTTCTGGTGGCCTCTGCTGCTGGCCTGAACCTCTTCACACACTTGGGTGCCATGTGACCAGACTCTCCAGGTGTCTTTTCCTGCCCGTACACACATCTAAGGTGTAGATTATTATTTCATAATACATTGGGCTAAAAATGGCATTAGCTCAGGATTTGGGTGTAGATTTTGGTGCATATAGGGGCTGAAGGGACTGTAACCCCTATTCCCTCCTGAAGGTCTGGAACTTTATAAAAGTCGCCCCCTCACACACATATGCACGCACCACAGAGTGTGTGTGGAGACCAGAGGATACGCTCAGGTGTTGGTTCTTGCTTCGCACCTCGTGTGAGACAGGCTCTTTTTGTTTTCAGACATATACACCAGGCTAGCTGGGTGTATCGCCACCGCGCCCCACTCTAGCTCCTGGGGACCCCACTGTCTCTGCCTTCCACCTCGCCCTAAGGACTGAGTGATTACCATGCACATGGCTGTTCCACTCAGATTCTGGGGTGCAGATTCATCCTTATCTTAGTTAAGTCCTTTATCTCTGAGCCATCTCCTCAGCCCAAGGTTCAGGCCCGAGTTGTATGCTCTAGCCCAGTGACTTTGAACTCTCGATCCTTCGGCCTCTGTCTGCCAAATGCTACCCAATTTATGTGGTGCTGGGACCAGACTGGACACACACCGGGCAACCACGTTACCAACCGAACCACTTCCTCTCCCACAACGAGGCATTTTCTTATCTTCTATTTGTTTTAAACTCCTTGTGAGTCGGAACAGAATGTGGCCACAGGCACTATTGATTTTTAAAATGTAATATTTGGCAATTTCATACACATATAATTAATTTCTCCATTCATTGTCCTCTTAATGCCCCTGCCTCATCTGATCCTCTCTCCTTTGCCAACCTTCCTGCTGCTTTCATGTCTTTTTAAATGAGCTTTAGTCTAATTAGGGTTGCTTGCGTGAGTGTGGATAGTAGGCTACTTACCTGCGTATGGGCAATTTATCGATGGTTGCACCACTGAAGACAGTGAGGTCACCCCACTGCAGAGTTAATGGGGCCCCACGTCTGCTCTGTCACAGCAGCGGGGCAGGCAGAACTCAGGAATTTTGACTGTGCTTACTGCTTACCCCACGCTGTCCCCCGGCAGGTGTCAGGCTATGGGAAGCCAGGATGCCACTCAGGGTGGTGAAGCATAGTCTGAGGTCTTGGGGATAGCTGGAGCTGGCTCGGGGGTCCCCTGGGCCTGCAATGAGGCCGGGACCTTCTGGTTCTCAGGCTCTTGGGCACCCAGGTGCCGCTGCGAGCCTCGGAAGAACTGAGAACGGAGTGGGGGCTTGTGGGTTGGATCTAGACCTGGGACCGAAAGGGAGAGGGGAGCTCTGGCCGGTCCCTAGGGGGATAGAGTCCTTGGCTGGTCCTCACGTTGGCTTGGCTTGAACTTGGCTTGATGGTAGTTATATACTCTCTGGGAGTGCAGAGAGACCTATCTATGGGAGACTAGATGGTGGCTTTACAGACAAAGGCCTCCCTGGCTCGCCAGGGCGGATCCCAGCGAAAAGAAGTTTTAAGGCATTTATTGTCATGGCAGAAAGCAGATGAATAAAACCGTACGCCACTGCTCAGGGCGGGCTTGAAGTTAAATACCTTTTGCAGGGAGGAGGGTCTGAGAAGAGAGTTTAATTGGCTAAGCCCTTCAGGCCTTTAGGTACCTCATTAAGATGGAGATCTGTCGAGCCGGGCGTTGGTGGCGCACGACTTTAATCCCAGCACTTGGGAGGCAGAGGCAGGCGGATTTCTGAGTTCGAGGCCAGCCTGGTCTTCAGAGTGAGCTCCAGGACAGCCAGGACTACACAGAGAAACCCTGTCTCGAAAAACCAAAAAAAAAAAAAAAAAAAAAAAAAAAGAAGATGGAGATCTGTCTTGAGCACACGTGTGGTCACATCCTCTACCTGTGGAGGGGCGTGGGGCTTTGCCCTTACATGACTGATGGTCACACATCTATGGAAGGCTGCTGCCTCATGTCAGCTGGTGTCCAGGAACCAGACAAATTGCCTGCTATCCCTTTAGGGTCACCGGGGTTTCTAGCCTGAGCCCAACCAGGAGCCAGGCTGCCTTTCACGGTCCTACACCCCATCAGTAGCCATAGCTGCCTAAAGCCCCTAGGGAATGGATGGCATGTTCTCATTACCCGTCCCTTACCCAGGATGAGTCCTAGGGAGGGTACGTTGTGCAGGTCACTTTATTCGTTGGTATAATTTCACCCTGGGATCCAGATTAGGTGAGGTTGGCTGGCCAGCAAATCCCAGGAGGCCTGCCACTGCCTCCTCAGCATTTGGAACAGAAACACAGGCTATCGTCCCTGGTTTTGTTTGTTTTCAGTGTCGGTGTGTTGGGCTGAACTTTATGCTTTATGGTCTTTGTGATTGCATGGCAAGCACTTTATCACTGAGTCATCCCCCAGCCCTTCCTTCACCTAGGCGTTTCTTATCTTCCTCAGAAGCCTAATCTCCTCTGTGAGAGCTGGGACCTCAAGGCCAGGGACGAGGCTCAGTGGGTAAAAGCACAGGCCACCAGGACTTACCCAGGACCCACATGGTGATGGGAGAGAACCGACTCCTGAAAGTGGCCCTCTGATCTCTACACATGTGCGTAGACACATACGCACACAAACACACACACATTTGTATAAACAGATACACATACACAGAGACACAAACACACACACACACACACACACACACACACAGAGGCATAAACAGATCCACTCACAGACACAAAAAAAGACATACACACACATTTGTATAAACAGATCTACACACAGAGACACAAACAGATACACACACACACACACACACAGAGGCATAAACAGATCCACTCACAGACACAAAAAAAGACATACACACACACACACATTTGTATAAAAAGATCTACACACAGAGACACAAACAGATACACACACACACACACACACACAGAGGCATAAACAGATCCACTCACAGACACACACACATGCACAGACACACACATACAGAGACACACACAGACACATACACAGACACACACAGACACACAAATGAATAAATGTAAAAAACACAACAATAGAAAGAAGAACTTTGATATTCTTTAAAAAGAATCTGTAAAAATACAAGTTAACGGTGTTCTTAGAAATGAAACTCTGCCAAAACCCTCTGCTTCTTCCTTCTGTCCCAGCCCGAGTGCATCCCTGCTTCCAGAGGCTCACTATACCCTCCCCCCCCCAGGAGTCCTTGCCATTCACTCTTCTAGTTTGCTACACAGAGTTCTAGTCAATAGCGAAGTGGCCGGCCATTCCTCTGGCTTCTGAGCGGCCCAGTGTGAGCATCTGAAGCCTTCGGCTCTTTCATTTCCAGCGTTCCGTGGATTTATCTCCAGCAACAACAGAGGACTTTCCTGTTTGGGGGCTCAGAGCAACAGATGATCCTCTAGGTTTTCCCATAAAGAAGGAAGCAGGGATCAGCCCAGCTGGGGGCAACCTAGGAGATTAGATAAGGTTCCATGAGCAGCACCTGGGGCCAGTGCTCTTGAACCCAAATGCAGTTTCTCTGATCTCAGTTTCACTTGAACTAATGGAAAACACTCAGCGAAGAGAGACATGTTGCCTTTACACATCCTGGGGCAGGGGTATGGCTGAGTGGTTGTGCACTGGCCCAGCGTGTCCAAGGCCCTGGCTCTCATCCCCAGCACCTCAGTAAAAATGTGCAAAGCCCAGCATTATGGTGCATGCCTGAAATACCAGCACTTGGGAAAGATGAGGCAGGAGGATTGCTGAAAGTCTGAGGCCAGACTGGGCTCTAAAACGTGTCTTGGTCAGTGTTCTATTGCTGTGAAGAGACACCATGATCACAGCGACTCTTATAGAAGAAAGCATTTAGCTGGATGGTGGTGGCACACACCTTTAATCCCAACACCTGGGAAGCAGAGGCAGGCACATCTCTTAGTTTGAGGCCAGCCTGATCTATAGATCAAATTCTGGGACAGGCCGGGCTTCACAGAGAAACTCTGTTTCAAATGAACAAAGAGATATAAATAAATAAATGAAAAAAGAAAGGAAGAAAGAAAGAAGAAGAAAGAAGGGAAGGAAGGGAGGGAGGAAGGAAGAAAAGAAAGCATTGAACTGGGTTTTGTTTACAGCTGCAGAGGTTTAGTCCTTTAACATCACAGCAGAGGGCATGAGGCTCCCAGACAGACAGATGTGGTCTGGAGAAGTATCTCAGAGTCCTACAACCAGACCCACAGGGATTGGGAAGAGAAAGGGACACTGGGCCTGGCTTGGGCATTTGAAATCTCAACGCCCACACCTAGTGATATGCTTCCTCCAACAAGACCACACTTCCTTCCTCTTTCCAATAGTGCTACTTCCTGGTGACCGAGCATTCAACTACCCATGAGTCCATGGGGACCATTCTCATTCAGATCAACACACACACACACACACACACACACACACACACACACGCAGCCTAGTCAGTCAGGGACACATAGCAAGCATGTGACTCGCAAAGCCAAGAAGCCAAAAATAAACCAAGAACACACGGAAAGATGCTAGTTTTTTGTTGTGGTTGTTTGTTTTGTTTTTGATTTTGTTTTTGTTGTTTTTCGAGACAGGGTTTCTCTGTGTAGTCCTGGCTGTCCTGGAACTCACTCTGTAGACCAGGCTGGCCTCGAACTCAGAAATCCCCCTGCCTCTGCCTCCCAAGTGCTGGGATTACAGGCGTGCGCCACGACGCCCGGCAAGATGCTAGGTTTTATTTATTTATTTATTTATTTTTAAATTCATGTTTCCGTTCCTAATACCCACGACACCTTCTCCCCCCTTCCCAACACTACCCAGGTCCCCCAAGTGCCTGGGGTGACTGTGTTGACGAACCTGAACTGAATGACATGTAACAGAAGGTGTGGTAAAAAATAAAAACCATGCTGCGAGGAAAGACTTTTTAGAAAGAAGATTTAAAGGAGAGACAGCACCTCATCTGAATTCCTAATTATAACGATCAGGTTGCTGACCTGAGTAATATTCAAGGAAGAGCCAGAAAGATGGCTCAGCGGGCAAAGACTGTCTGCTGTCAAACCTGGCGACCTGAGTTCAATCCTTGGGACCCCACCTGACTTGGGACCCCACCTGAAGGAGGGAATGACCCGACTTCCCCAGGTTGTCCTCTATATGCACTCTGTGGAAGCCTGGTCCCGGCACCCCACCCACGGTCACACCCACCACATAACTCCATTCACACAAAGAATTTGTTTTTAATGTAAAAAAAAAAAAAAAAGAGCAAAGAAAACTTAAAAAAGAAGAACCACTTCTTTCTTGGTACGCTCTGTTCTGCCCTGCCTTCTGGTGCACTGACCTCTGTGCCTGTCTCTCCTTTCTCTTGGGAGGGCCCCTTGAGATCAATACAAGAACCACACCTCAGAGAGAAGAGAGCTAATTCCGCAGTGACCTTGGCCCAGAACCCAGATACAGGCTCCAGATTCCACACTCCAACCTGATAACAGATTAGGAAAGTGTTTGTAACGACAGAACTCAGGGAGCCATAAACCAAGACATCTTTCAAGGACGCTGGCAGGAAATAGCAGGCAGGTGAGTGGGTCATAGCAAGGCTGGGTGGGCTCTTCTCTGGGTCTCAGATGGCATCAGGTGACATTCTTAGCCTCAGGTTGGTGGAAGCTAGGGGTGTGTGTGTGTGTGTAGTCTGAGGGGATTTATCTAATAGTCACAAGGATGTTGGGTCACACACAAGAGGGGGAGGGATGGCTGTTTAGGGGGGCAGCAGAAAGCTGGAAAGAAAAAAAAAATTGGCTCTTAACCTGTAACAACCCGGATGACTAGTCCCAGGTTTTAACCTGTCAATCAGCTTGTAGATTGCGGCATTGCAAATGTGGCCCCTCCCCCAAGTAACTTCAGTCCCAGTGCCTCCCACTTCTCCCGTCGGTGTGGGTGCGTGCAGTAAAGATTCATTCCTACATCTTCGGTCAATATATTTGATTTGTTTCTACAGTTAAGCGGAGTAAACCACATGTGTTTTTTGTATCCTTCCCTCAGCCCACCCACCGGAAGGCCCATCGCCGAGGGCTGACTTAATGGCAGGTAGAGATTCAACAGTTCCCAGTTCTGAGATGAAAGGCTTTTCTGCTTGGCTTAGGAGACCGCTCAAGGGCAAGTAGAAGCCGGGCAACAACCCAGCAAGAAAAAGATTCTGACCGTAATTCAGGCCGTTAGGATTTTCAGTAGATCAATAGTCAGGTTTGGTGCGAGATGATTGTGGGAGCAAGGAGGCAAGCGGAGGAATTGGGGGTGCCTGGCTGATGTATTGGACGCCATATATTTGTGCGAAAGGTCAAATGATGTCCTCACAGCTAAAAGACATCTCCATTAAAAAAAGCAAGCATGCCTTTACACTAGAAAATGATGACACAGTAATTGTGCTAGGTTGGCCTTTTATTTTCTTGCTAATATTACATCACGGAATCACAGAAGCGTGATGAGGAGGGGACAATAAAAATAAGTTATCAATGCACTATTAACTCAGCGTGCTCTCACCTATTAATAAGGCATTGATGTCTCTTCCTAAGCGTGTCCCATTGAGAGGCGCTTTCTCATTACCTCCAAGCGGCATACACAAAATGGCTTTTTTAATATACTCGTGTCTATGGATGCCTGGTGCTAAAGACTTGCTTAAATGGTCAAAGATATCCTATTTAAGAAACAGGAAACACTTACGTTGCACATTATCAACATTAGAATAGAATCTCATTATCCATTAGCTGGTATTTGTGCGGATTTACAACTCGCTTTAGATTGAGTTTTGCAGGATTTCGTGATCTTTGCCACATCGGCAGCTGAACACGTAGGTGTGATGTCTTTGCCCATCAGCTTGGTATTATTAGCCGGGATTATGGCTGGGGAAGTCTTTTAAGAGATGCTTCTAATTAACTATTAAATAAATGCGTGGGTGATATCATCTTCATAACCGAGAAGCTACTTGGAAATTGCCTTCCATAAAGTGGAAAGAGTTAAACTTTTTTCTTTGTGTTTTTGTTAACCTCTGCCTGTCTGCTCCCCGTCACAGGCAGAACCCTCTACGATGGATTGATTGTCTTTTAGACTTGAGTTCTCTTCAAAGTTTTCAAAGAGAAAAAACTAGAAAGAGAAACTATGAAATGGCCCTTGGGAATTAAAGATGCATCCGCGCGTGCCTCGCTCTTTCTGCGTTGAGGCGGATCTAGCACCAGCAGAACACATCTGCTTGTTCACACACGGAGAGAAGAAAACCTAATAGAGGCGAACCTTTCAAGCCATCAAAAGTAAATCACATTATAATTTAGAGAGAATTATATATTCATTAAATTGAAAACTTTTTTTGTATCATTTTGAATGAGAAGAGACATAAAAACTGAAGAAGCTAGAAGCGGCTGTCTTGTGTCTTCTGAAAGCTGACATCATTTCATTGGATTGAAAACCTACGGTAGGCTTCAATTTTGGTCACAAAGGGAAATTTTAAAGTAAGTCAGTACAGGTATTTCAACAGACTTAGTGTTTAATAAACATTAATCTTCCTTACCAAAGAACAAACAAACAAACAAACAAAAAAACCCAAACAGCAATAACAAAAAGCACTATAGAAGAATCTACTTTCAAAAGCAGAATTTAAAATATGCCTAAATTCATTAACGTAATGGTAAATATATCTGCGGCGATTGCCTGGGGGGCGGGGCGGGGGGGGGACAGGCCGGGGACACCCAGGAAGATGGAAACGTGGCTTGCCATCTGTGGGGAGATGGGACACCTGCTTAGAGAGTCTGTTTGTGGCAGGGATGGTCCGTCCTGTTTGTGGAAGCTGGGGTGTCACTGACGGCAACCTGGCAAGGCCCCCTATGGTGGGGGCTAGGAGGAAAAGGCGGGTGTAAGGTGGAGAAGAAAGGAAGAAGTTGCTACATTTGCATCCACCAGGGCCAGAGTTAAGGAAATTTACTGCGGTGCTCCCGGACCTGAGTTTTGATTCCCGGCTTGCTTAGTTGGTTCACAACCTTCCGGTTCCATTCCACCGGGTCCAGTGCCTCTGAACAGTCTCACATGTCCACACTGCCCGCCCCCCCCCCCTAGTTAAAAGTGTAAAACGAATGTGTTTTAAAACTACACCAATGCAGTCATTCACCCACGGATCAGCCCACCCACTAAACAACCAAAAACTGTCACATTGTTCACCACGGACAGAGTGAGGTGTCGGTTTATGGAGACAAAGAGCAGTTAGAGCAATCTCCGACCTCAGGGAGGGAATCCAAAGGCCAGCACGGGCTTGCCAGGGGAAAGGTCAATGCTGACATGCTATTCCCCTGCCAGCTGCAGGACAGTAAGGAGGGCTCCCTTCCCGCCCTCCGTCCCGCTTGGGATTCCATTTTTCTTTTCAAGGAAATGAAGTCTTGCTTTTGCTTCCTGAAGGCTTTTTTTTTTATTCCCTACTGCTCCCAAGACTGTAAGCTTGTCAAAGCTAGGAAAAAGGAGAATAAATGATCCCAGGTTGAGAGGGTCTCTGTGGAGTGTACAATGTATTCCAGTTGTTTGTTTTATCCTTAACAAGGAAGGTTTGGGATACTTTGTGTCCTTTCCTGGAGGTTATGGGAATATTCTAGTTCTTTTCTTTTCTTTTCTTTTCTTTTCTTTTCTTTTCTTTTCTTTTCTTTTCTTTTCTTTTCTTTTCTTTTCTTTTCTTTTCTTTTCTTTTCTTTTCTTTTCTTTTCTTTTCTTTTCTTTTCTTTTCTTTTCTTTTCTTTTCTTTTCTTTTCTTTTCTTTTCCTGTCCTCTCCTCTCCTGTCCTCTCCTGTCCTCTCCTGTCCTCTCCTCTCCCCTCCCCTCCCCTCCCCTCCCCTCCTCTTCCCTCTCCTCTCCTTTCCTTTCCTTTTGCCATGATAAAACATTCTGACCAAAAGCAACCTGGGGGAGGACAGGGTTTATTTGGCTTGCACATCTGCCTCACGGTCCATTGAGGGAAGCCAAGACAGGAACTCAAGCAGAGCAGGTGCCTGGAGGAAGGAACTGAAATGGAGATCTTGCAGGAGGAGGGTTGCTTACCTGCTCGCTCCTCATGGCTGACTCAGCTCGCCTCCTTATACAACCCAGAGGTGTACTGCCCACAGTGGTCTCACCCTGCCTTCACCAATCATTAATCAAAAGAGTCCACGAGCTTGCTTATGGGTCAGTGGAGTGGAGGGGTTTTCTCAATGGAATTTCTCTCTTCCCCGATGATCCTGGAACATTTTCAAGTTTGAAAAAGAAAATCCAGTTAGGACACACTATCGCTGACAGAACCCAAGAGGCAGGTGTTGAAGCAGAGACCACGGAGAGAGATGCTTAGAGACTTGGCCTGCTTTCCTGTACAACTCAGGACTACTTGTCCAGGGATGTCACCACTGATCATGGGCTAGACCCTTCTCATAGGTCATTAATAAAGACTAGTGTCCCCACAGATATTCCGACAGGCCAGCCTGATGGAAGCAGATCTTCAGCTGAAGCTCTCTCTTCCTAAATGACCTTAGTTGACAAGAAAACCAACCAATAAATGACAAACAACAAAGTCAACTAGTATCGGCAAAAAATATAGCTTATGCTAAAAGTGACAGATCAGTGAAGGAGGAAATGTGACTCTGCACACTTTGTCCCCAGAGCTCTTGGTAAAGAATCAGACCTTGTTCGTGATGTTCCTGTGTTAGTCTTGTGGGAACTGTGTGTCTTCTTCTGTCTGTTGTAGTCATCATTATTGTTGTTGTTGCTGCTGCCGCTGCTGTAACAGAATACCTGAGACTGGGCAATATATAAAGAACAGAAGTTTGTTTTAGTTTGTGATTCTGAGCCTAAGGTATCCAAGAGCATGGCTGCAGAATCTTTTTGGTTTCTAGTGAGGGTCTTATGCTGCTCATGGTGGAAAAAGAAAGGTGTGTGTGTGTTGTGTATCTGTGTACATATGCTCACATGGTATGCATGTGTGTGTGAATGTGTGCTTGTGTTATGTATGCATGTGTGTGCATATATTTGCATGTGTGTATTTATGCATATTTGTATATGCAGGCATACAAGCATGTATATGTATGCATGTGTGTGTGAATGTGTGTACATTTGTATGTATATACAGTTTCTGTCACACACTTTGGCCGCCATGAGCTGAACTGCTCTGCTGTGCCTTCTCAGCCACAATGGACTGAAACCTTCTGGAACTGAGCCAAGACAAGCCTCCCCCCCTTCCCACTGTCGCTGGCAGTGTTGTCACAGCGATGCTAACCTAATGACTACAGAGACTGTGGGTGGAGAGTCCTTTGAGCCACAATTTATCTCCCAGTTGTGGGCACAGGTTCAAATCCCGAGACCCCAACTAAATTTCCTGAAGGGAATGGTGAGAGCTTTGAACACAGTTCCCAGCTGGGTGACATCTGGGAGCTTTCACTCATCTTTGGGGAGATTTTGTCAAATTTCAGTGAGGCAGCTGGGTACTTACTATAGAAAAGATCTTGTGCGGTATGTTCAATATATATATAAAGCAGTAGACACAATTCTTTAAGATTCCCTGAGTATACTGCTAAGGATAATAAAATTCTTTTCCTACCCACTGATGATAGCAAATGAGACTAATTTCATTTTTTACTACCATCTTTAACACACACTATCCTGTTCAGAGATAGTGCCAGAGATATACACACACACACAGAGAGACAGAGAGACAGAGAGAGAGACAGAGAGACAGAGACAGACAGAGACAGACACACACAGACACACACATACACACAGACACAGACACACACACACACACACACACACAGAGAGAGAGAGAGAGAGAGAGAGAGAGAGAGAGAGAGAGAGAGAGGAGTGTATGTTGATAAAGGTCCCATTTCATTTCTGTACTCAGGAGTTCAGGATCCAGCGGGGATTCTGTCCTGAGAAAGGTCTCGTTGGGAGGCTCTAAGAAAATGCCATAGATTGGATGTCTTTAAAGCAGCAGAGGGTGATGTATGGTGGTTTGGGGAGCTGGAAGTCCACATTCAGCAGATTAGCTGTCTGGTGAAGGCCTGCATTCGCACAGATGTTGCCTTATGCCATGTCTTCACATGGAGAAAAAGGCTAGTTAGCTCTCTGATGTCCTTTTTTTCTTTTTAAAAGAAGATTCTATTTTCAGTTGTGTAGATGGATGGATGTGGTGGGGGAGTCATGCCTGTGAGTGCAGGTGCTAGTGGGGGCAGAGGGGACACTGCAGCTTCTGGGGTTGGAGCGACTTGAAGTTGTAAGCAGCCTGGTGTGGGTTCTAGGAGCTCAATTTTGGTTCTGTACAGGAGTGCTATGACGTCTTAACTGCTGAGTCACCCCTCCACCCCAGGATGTCCTTGTATAACTCCTGCTCATAGGGGCTCCATCCTCATGTCTAAACACTTCCCCAAAGCCTACCTGCTAAGAGCACGGCGTTGGAGGGTGAGCTTGGACATATGACCTGGGGTAGTTGTGATGGGGGAGGGGGTGGCATAGGTGTGAACTGTCACTCATCACATATCACACAACTCGTATTCCTTTTGCCATCTAGTGCCCGGGAACCATTGTGAAGTTCACTTTTACTTCTCCCATGGTCGTATCAGAAGAAGGAGGTCAAAGGCTCATGGGACTCAACAGGCACTCGAGGCTTGGGGGAGGGTCTGACACACGTGTTCAGACATGAGCTCAGGCACTGTGTCCCCAACAGCGTTAGAGTCGGTGCATCCCCCTGCGTCCCCCAGCAGCCCTCCAGCCAGTTCCTATCATTTCTTGCACGAGTAACTTCCTCTGAATCGGTCCCTCTGCATTTCAGGTCAGCCTACTTTCAGTCCATTTTCGGACTCTCCATTCGTGGGGATTCTTCACGCTCACGAAAGCTATGCAGTGAGCATCATGGAAGGTCTCCACTGGATCCTTTTTCCCCCCTCCATTAATTTATTTATTCACTTTACTTCCCAGTCACAACCCCCCCCACCCTCTTCCTAATCCCTCCTCCCCAGTCCCTCTTCTCATCCTCCCTTCCCTTCTCCTCTGACAGGGTGGAGACCTTCCCTGGGAATCCCCCCTCCCTGGTACATCAAGTCTCTTGGGGGCTAGGCACGTCCTCTCCCACTGAGGCCACACAAGGCAGCCCAGCCAGGGGAATGGATTCCACAGGCAGGCAACAGCTTTAGCGACAGCTCCCCCTCCAGTGGTTCGGGACCCGCATGAAGACCGAGCTGCACATCTGCTACATATGTGTCCAGACCATGTATGTTCTTTGATGGATTCTCTCTGGGAGCCCCCAAGGGTCCAGGTTAGTTGACTCTGTTGGCTTTCCTGTGGAGTTCCTATCCCCTTAGAGCCCCCCCCCCCCATCATTCCCCTAACTCTTCCATAAGAGTCCCATCTGGTGTTTGGCAGTGAGTCTCTGCTTCTGTTTCAGTCAGCTGACGGATGGAGCCTCTCAGAGGACAGTTAAGCTAGGCTCCTGCCTGCAAGCATGTCTTGTCTTGGATCTTTTTTTTTTTTTTTCATTTGTCATTCTTTTTTTTTTTTTCTTTTATTGGATATTTTCTTTATTTACATTTCAAATGACGCTTTCCAGGTCTCCCCTTCAGAAGCCCCCTGTCCCATCCCCTCTCCCCCTGCCTCTACGAGGGTGCTCCCCCACCCACCCACTCACATCTTCCTGCATCTTCCTGCATTCACCTACTCTGGGGCATAAAACACCCTCAGGCCCAAGGGCCCCTCCCCCCACTGATATCCAACAAGGCCATCCTCTGCTAGGTATGTGGCCAGCCCCACTGGTCTCTTCATGTGTATTCTTTGGTTGGTGGTTCAGTCCCTGGGAGCTCTGGGGGTCTGGCCTGTTGACACTGTTGCTCCCTCCATGGGGCTGCAAACCCCTTCAGCTCCTTCAGTCCCTTCTCTAACTCCTCCATCGGGGACCCCCAAGCTCAGTCTAATGCTTGGCTTTGGGCTTCCACCTCTGTATTTGTCAGGCTCTAACAGAGCCTCTCTGGAGATGGCTATATCAGGCTGACGTCAGCAAGCTCTTCCTGGCATTCACAATAGCATCCAGGTTTGGTGATTGTATATGGGATGGATTCCCAGGTAGGGCAGTCTCTCGATGGCCTTTACTTCAGTCTCTGATCCACACTTTGTCTCCATATTTCCTCCTGTGAGTATTTTGCTCACCCTCCTAAAAAGCACTGAAGCATCCACATTTTGGTCTTGCTTCTTCTTAGGTTTCATATGGTTTGTGAATTGAATCTTGGGTATTCCGAGCTTTTGGGCTAATATCCACTTATCAGTGAGTGTATACCGTGTTTGTTCCTTTGTGACAGGGTCACCTCACTCAGGATGATATTCTCAAGTTCCATCCATTTGCCTGCAAATTTCATGAAGTAATTTTTAATAGCTGAATAGTATTCCATCGTGTAAATGTACCACACTTTCTGTATCCATTCCTCTGTTGAGGGACATCTGGGTTGTTTCCAGCTTCTGGCGATTATAAATATTGCTGCTGTGAACATAGTGGAGCATGTATCCTTATTAAATGTTGGAGCATCTTCTGGGTATATGCCCAGGAGTGGTATAGCTGGGTCCTTGGGTAATACTATGTCCAATTTTCTGAGGAACCACCAGACTGATTTCCAGAGTGGTTGTACCATCTTGCAATCCCACCAGCAGTGGAGGAGCATTCTTCTCTCTCCACATTCTTATCAGCATCTGCTGTCACCTGAGGTTTTCATCTTAGTCATTCTGACTGGTATGAGGTGAAATCTCAGGGTTGTTTTGGTTTGCATTTCCCTGATGGCTAAGGATGTTGAACATTTCTTTAAGTGTTTCTCATCCCATCAAGTTTCCTCAGTTGAGAATTCTCTGTTTAACTCTGTTCCCCATTTTTAAAATAAGGTTATTTGGTTCTCTGGAGTCTAACTTCTTGAGTTCTTTGTATATATTGGATATTAGCCCTCTATCGGATGTAGGATTGGTAAAGATCTTTTTCCAATCTGTTGGTTGTCGTTTTGTCCTATTGACAGTGTCCTTTGTCTTACAGAAGCTTTGCAATGAGGTCCCATTTGTCAATTTTTTTTGGTTTTTGTTTTTTTGAGTCAGGATTTCTCTGTGTAGCCCTGGCTGGCCTGGAACTCACACTGTAGACCAGGCTGGCCTCGAACTCAGAAATCTGCCTGCCTCTGCTTCCCAAGTGCTGGTACAGGTGTGTGCTACCACGCCCGGCTTCCATTTGTCAATTCTTGATCTTAGAGCATAAGTCATTGGTGTTCTGTTCAGGAAATTTCCCCCTGAGCTCCTGTTCTTAAGACTCTTCCTCACTTTCTCTTCTATTTGAGTCAGTGTATCTGGTTTTATGTGGAGGTCCTTGATCCACTCAGACTTGAGATTTGTACAGGGAGATAAGAATGGATCAATTTGCATTCTTCTACATATTGACTGCCAGTTGAACCAACACCATTTGTTGAAAATGCTGTCTTTTCCCTACTGGATGGCTTTAGCTCCTTTGTCAAAGATCAAGTGACTGTAGGTGTGTGGGTTCATTTCTGGTTCTTCAATTCTATTCCACTGATCTATCTGCCTGTCACTGTACCAATACCATGCAGTTTTTTTTTAAACCACTATGACTTGAGGTCAGAAATGCTGATTCCCCCAGAAGTTCTTTTTTTTGTTGAGAATAGTTTTCAATATCTTGGGTTTTTTGTTATTACACATGAATTTGAGAATTGCTCTTTCTAACTCTGAAGTATCGAGTTGGAATATTGAAGGGGATTGAATTGAATCTGTAGATTGCTTTTGGCAAGATGGTCATTTTTTCTATATTAATCCTGCCAATACATAAGCATGGGAGATCTTCCCATTTTCTGAGGTCTTCTTCAATTTCTTTCTTCAGAGACTTGAAGTTCTTGTCATACAGATCTTTCACTTGTTTGTTTAGAGTCACACCCAGATACTTTATATCGCTTGTGACTATTGTGAAGGATGTCATTTCCCTAACTTCTTTTCCTGCCTGTTTATCCTTTGAGTAGAGGAAGGCTAGTGATTTGTTTGAGTTAATTTTATATCCTGCTACTTTGCTAATGTTTATCAGCTGTAGGAGTTCTCTGGTGGAGTTTTTTGGGTCACTTAAGTATACTATCATATCATCAGTAAATATTGATAGTTTGACTTCTTCCTTTCCAACTGTCTCCTTTTGACCTCCTTTTGTTGTCTAGTTGCTCTAGCTAGAACTTCAAGCACTATATTGAATAGATAGGGAGAGAGAGGCAGCCTTGTCTAGTTCTTGATTTTAGTGGGATTGCTTCAAGTTTCTCTCCATTTATTTTGATGCTGACTACTGGTTTGCTGTATATTGCTTTTACTGTGTTTAGGTATGGGCCTTGAAATCCTGATCTATCTAAGACTTAACATGAAGGGATGTTGAATTTTGTCAAATAAGTTTTCAGCATCTAAGGAAGTGATCATGTGTTTTTTTTCTTTGACTTTATGTAGTGGATTACATAAATGGTTTTCTATATATTGAACCACTCCTGCATTCCTGGGATGAAACCTACTTGATCATGCTGAATGATGGTTTTGATGTGCTCTGGGATTCAGTTTGTGAGATTTTTTTTTAATTTTTATTTTCTATATTCTATATTTACATTCCAAAGGCTTTCCCCTTCCCCCCCCACCATACATCCCATAATTCCTCTCGCCCCCAACTATTCCCCAATCATTCCCCCTCCCCCTACGGTTTCTTTGTTCTGGGTCTACAAAACTGGATCCAATCTTTACAGGCCCAGGGTCCTCTCCTTTCTTCTTCTTGGGAATCATTTGACTTATTAATTGTGCCTTGAATATTTAGGGCTTCTGGGCTCCAGTTTGTGAGAATTTTATTGAGTATTTTTGCAACAATATTCATAAGATAAATTGATCTGAAGTTCTCTTCTTTTTTGGGGTCTTTTAAGGTTTTGGTATCAGCATAACTGTGGCTTCATAGAACAAATTGGGTAGTTTTTCTTCTGTTTCTATTCTGTGGAATAGTTTGAAGAGTATTGGTATTAGGTCTTCTTTGAAGGTCTGATAGAACTCTGCACTAAACCCATATGGTCCTGGGCGTTTTTTGGTTGGGAGACTTTTAATGACTGCTTGCTTCTATTTCCTTAGGGGTTATGTGACTGTTTAGATGCTTTATCTGATCCTGATTTAACTTTGGTATTTGGTATCTGTCTAGAAAATTGTCCATTTCATCCAGATTTTCCAGTTGTGTTGAGTATAGGCTTTTGTAGTAGGATCTGATGGTTTTTTTTGAATTTCCTTAATTTCTGTTGTTATATCTCCCTTTTCATTTCTGATTTTGTTCATTTAGATGCTGTCTTTGTACCCTCTGGTTAGTCTGGCTAAGGGTTTATCTATCCTATTGATTTTCTCAAAGAACCAGCTCTTGGTTTGCTGATTCTTTGTATAGTTCTTTTTGTTTCTACTTGGTTGATTTCAGCCCAGAGTTTGATGATTTCCTGCAGTCTACTCCTCTTGGGTGTATTTGCTTCTTTTTGTTTTAGAGCTTTCAGGTGTGCTGTTAAGCTGTTAGTGTGTTCTCTCTCCAGTTTCTTTTTGGGGGCACTCAGAACTATGAGTTTTCTTTTAGCACTGCTTTCATTGTGCCCCATAAGTTTGGGTATGTTATACCTTCATTTTTCTTAAATTCTAAAAAGTCTTTAATTTATTTCCTCCTTGACCAAGTTATCATTGAGTAGAGCCTTGTTCAGCTTCCATGTGTATATAGTCTTTCTCTTGTTTTTGTTGCTATTGAAGACCAGCCTTAATCCATAGTGATCTGATAGGAGGCATGGGATTAGTTTGATCTTCTTATATCCCTTGAGGTCTGTTTTGTAACCAATTATATGTTCAGTTTTGGAGAAGGTACCATGAGATATTGAGAAGGTATATTCTTTTACCTAGGATAAAATGTGCTATAGATATCTGTTAAATACATTTGGTCCATAACTTGTGTTAGTTTCACTGTGTCTCTGTTTAGTTTGTGTTTCCATGATCTGTCTATTGACGAGAGTGGGATGTTGAAGTCTCCTACTATTATTGTGTGAGGTGCAATGTGTGCTTTGAGCTTTAGCAAAGTTTCTTTTATAAATGTGGGCACCCTTGCATTTGGAGTATAGATGTTCAGAATTGAGAGTTCTTCTTGGTAGATTTTTCATTTGATGAGTATGAAGTGTCCTTCCTTATCCTTTTTGATAACTTTTGGTTGAAAGTTGTTTTATTTGATATTAGAAACACAAACTAAACAGAGACACAGTAAAACTAACACAAGTTATGGACCAAATGTATTTAACAGATATCTACAGCACATTTCATCCTAGGTAAAAGAATATACCTTCTCAATACCTCATGGTACCTTCTCCAAAACTGAACATAAAACTACTTCAGCTTGTTTCCTGGGACCATTTGCTTGGAAAATCGTTTTCCAGCCCTTCACTCTGAGGTAGTGTCTGTCGTTGACACTGAGGTGCATTTCCTGTATGCAGCGAAATGCTGGGTCCTGCTTACATATCCACTCTGTTATTCTATGTCTTTTTATTGGGGGAATTGAGTCAATTGATGTTAAGGAATAGTTATTGTTGCTTCCTGTTATTTTTGATGTTATTTTTTATGTTTGTGTGGCTATCTTCTTTTGGATTTATTGAAAGATTACTTTCTTGCTTTTTCTAGGTTATAGTTTCCTTCATGTGTTGGAGTTTTCCATCTATTATCTTGTGTAGGGAAGGATTTGTAAAAAGATATTGTGTAAATTTGGTTCTGTCGTGGAATATCTTGGTTTCTCCATCTATGGTAATTGAGAGTGTTGCTGGGTATACAGTATTATATACTGGCATTTGTGTTCTCTTAGGATCTGTATAAGATCTGCCCAGGATCTTCTAGCTTTCACAGTCTCTGGTGAGAAGTCTTGTGTAATTCTGATAGGTTTGTGTTTATATGTTACTTGACCTTTTCCCCTTACTGCTTTTAATATTTTTTCTTTGTTTTCCGCATTTGGTGTTTTGACTATTATGTGATGGGAGGAATTTCTTTTCTGGTCCAATCTATTTGGAGTTATGTAGAATACTTGTATGTTTATGGACATCTCTTTCTTTAGGTTAAGGAAGTTTTCTTCTATAATTTTATTGAAGATATTTACTGGCCCTTTAAGTTGGGAATCTTCACTCTCTTCTATACTTATTATCCTTAGGTTTGGTCTTCTCACTGTGTCCTGGATTTTCTGGATGTTTTGGGTTAGGTGCATTTTGCATTTTCTTTGACTGTTGTTTCAATGTTTTCTATGGTATCTTCTGCACCTGAGATTTTCTTCTATCTCTTTCATTCTGTTGGTGAAGCTTACATCTATGACTCCTGGTCTCTTTCCTAGGTTTTCTATCTTTAGGGTTGTCTGCCTTTGTGTTTTCTTTATTGTTTCTATTTCCATTTTTAGATCCTGGATGATTTTGTTCAGTTCTTTCACCTGTTTGGTTGTGTTTTCCTATAATTCTTTAAGGTATTTTTGTGTTTCCTCTTTAAAGGCTTCTAGCTGTTTACCTGTGTTCCCTTTATTTCTTTAAGGGAGTTATTTATGTCCTTCTTAGAGTACTGTATCATCATCATGAGGTGTGATTTTAAATCAGAGTATTGCTTTTCTGGTGTGTTGGGGGTAACCAGGGTTCGCTGTGGTGGGAGAATTGGATTCTGATGATGCCAAGAAGCCTTGGTTTCTGTTGCTTATGTTCTTGCCCTTGCCTCTTAACATCTGGTTATCACTGGTGTTAGCTGGTCTTGCTGTCTCTGACTGTGGCTTGTCCCTACTGCAAGCCTCTATGTTAATACTCCTGGGAGACCAGTTCTTTCTGGGAGGAATTCGGGTATGGAGAGCAGTGGTATAGGGTCAGCTCTGGGGTGCAGACAGAAACCAGAAGGATCCTGTCCCCAATTTTTCCTTGGTTCCTGTGTCCCAATGGCTCTGGGAAGGTCCCTCTTGGGCTATGAATTTGAAGAGAAGTGTTGGTCTTACCTGTGCTCACAGGCTTGTCCGCACTCCTGGGAGGCTAGCTCTCTCCTGGCGCTATTTGGGTATGGAGTCCTGCGGCACAGGATCAGCTCCAGGCACCTCCTCCCTGATTTTTATGTAGAAGGCATACTTTAAAAATATTGATCTAGGGCTGGAGTGATCTGATCTATGGCTCAGCGGTTAAGAGGACTGACTGCTCTTTCATAGGTTCAGGGCTCAATTTGACTTGGATAATTTCTCAGTGTTCTTTCCTACCCTTCTGCTGGATGGGTCTTGAAGCTCTGCTCTGTGCTCTTCAGTTGGAGGAAGGTGGGTGGTATGTGACTCAGAAGCAAAATGTCTTGCTCCTGCCCCTTCATGTCTCTGTTGTGTGGCTGTCCTGAGGGGCGTGGCCATGCTCACCAAGCCTTCTGCTGTAATAGGATAGAAAGTAACGGAGTCAGCCAAGTGTAGACTGAGGCTCAGAAATGGAGATGAAACCTTTCCCTTTTTAAATGGTTTTCCCCTCCGGTATTTGTCACTGAAACAAATAGACAAAAATCCAGACCAATTCCCTCCCTGACAATCAGTCACCATCAGCAGGGATGAGGCCTGTGGGTTGAAGCTGGAGTCTGTAAATGTGGTGGCACTGGCAACACACGGAGGCAATAAACAGTGCACATGCCTGTCAGGATGCCAGGGCTACCTGCAATACCTGTCCCTCAGGCTTTTACTGGGGACATTCCGGAGAGCTCCTCGAATAACAAGACCTTCATTTTCTTATCTCTTATCTTATCTGGGAAAGAGAAATTAGTTATTTGTGTCTTCCAGATTATGACTTCTCAGTGGTTGGCTGAGTCACGGGTGGGTCACGGGGCTTCACGTGTGGCCATCATAGCGGTATTTCAACACACTGCCTTTCCTCATCCAGAACAGATAACAGCCGCTGCTTTCCGTGACCCAGGATGTGAATACAGGGGGAATCTCCCTTCTGAACAATGTGCTCCAGGGAGCTGGTGTATTCAGACCCGAGCATGGAAACAGGAACTCCAATGCCGTCCTCATCTAAGGAGAATGAGGAGCTATAATGAAGTCTCTGGGTTCAAGAAGGAACATAATAAGGAGTGAGTGACCTGCTTCATGGATAGTCTCCCTGCGGGGCTGGGTGAACATTTAAACACTGGGCTAACAATGTGCATACATAGCACTGTGTGAGTGGTGGGTAGTGAGAAGGCGGGACCTAGAGCTGTCCCTGTAGAGATGGACCTGCTGCTCTGGAGGTCATGTACTTCTTGTTGTCCATAATAGTGTCGGGGTTTGGTGACCGTTGGATAAAGGTTCATAAACAGTCCTGCTTCAAGCTGATAAGTCTCATGACTCATGAAGATGAAAAGAATGCATTTGTTTTTTGTTTTTTGTTTTTTTGTTTTGTTTTTGAGACAGGGTTTTTCTCTATATAGCCCTGGCTGTCCTGGAACTCACTCTGTAGACCAGGCTGGCGAACTCAGAAATCCGCCTGCCTCTGCCTCCCAAGTGCTGGGATTACAGGCGTGCGCCACCACCGCCCGGCCTAGAATGCATTTGTTAATCCAAGCACTTGGGAGGCAGAGATAGGCAGATTTCTGAGTTTGAGACCAGCCTGGTCTACAGAGTGAGTTCCAGGACAGCCAGGACTACACTGAGAAACCCTGTCTCAAAAAACCAAAAAAAAAAAAAAAAAAAAAAAAAAAAAAAAAAAAAAAACAAAAAAACAAAAAAACAAAAAACCAAAAACAACAAAACCAAAAAACCCCAAAACCCCAAAACCCAAACCCAAACCAAACCAAAACAACAAAAAACAACAAAACAAAAAATAAAAAACAAACAACTCCCCCCAAAACCCCCCAAAATTACCTGCATGACTGGACATTTTCAAATTCAGAAGGAAAATAGGGTACCTCTGCAGGCTAACAGAGTCCTGTTGTCCCACAGACACAGGACAGAAAGGACTGTAGTATGCCCAGTACCTGCTGAGGTAGCTTTTGTCAACCTGACACACCTGGGAACAGGGGGCCTCAGTCGAAGACCTGCCCACCTCACCACCTGAGACTTGCCTGTGGGAGTGTTTGTTAATTGATGAGGGAAGGCCCAGCCCACTCACTGGATAAGGAAGGTAACAGCAAGCCAGAGGGAAGCAAGCCAGTCAACAGCGCTGCTTCCGTCTCCGCTCTAGTTTTCTGTCTTGGCCTGAATCCACAATGGACTCAAATATGTCACCTATAAGTCAAGCACCTTTCTCCCCAGTTTGGTCTTGGTCAGCGTTTATCCCAGCAACAGAACTTAGACTAGGTTGGTGGGGATAACGTGAGGAAGAAACGTGAAGTCGGTAGCCCACAGCGTGGGAGGTGGTTTTCTCTGAGCAGTTGGCTTTCTGCATGACCCTCGTTCCCGAATCAACAAAGTTTGACAACATTAGGTAAGCACGACTATGCAAAACCACGAATCACGAACCGTGTCTGCGTCATGTGGGTATTACATGTGAGTGCAGCTAGCTGAGGCCAGAAGAGGGTGTCAGATCCCTGGCGTGAGAAGTAGCCAGCCTTGAACTGAACAGCTTTGTGCCCCAGGCCCCTTCGCGAGGACACCTCGTTTGAAAAACCACACGGTGCCCTGCATCCTGATTTCTTGAGCCACATCTGTTTACTAATTTCCATAACCTCAGGATCCCGGTGCTGCTGGCCGACGAGTGTAAAAACATGATTGGCGGAGGAGAACTGATCCTTGGCCTGTCATTTGTTATCATCGATCAGGAACTGTCTGGTGTGGTCCTGCGGAAGTCATGGATGGAAGAGCCTGGCACCTAGTGGCAATAGTTGGTATTACAGCTTCTCTCCGCAGATAGCTTGGATACAGCCAAATGAAGTGTGCGCGCAGGTTATCTGAAAACCGTGTACATTTTAAAGTCATACCCGTCTGATTTGGTGTCTTTCCTGAGTCATTGTTTTTAATGAGGGAGCTAATGTTCTCAGAGCCTCTTTAAAGGAAAAAAAAAGAATTCTGACTTACAAGTATTGTTTGCATTAAAAGTATTGTATTATTTGACTTATAAGTATTATATATACTATTTGACATGCATTTGCCGGTGCCTGTGGAGAGACGAGAACACTAGCTCTGGAGCTAAGCTAGTGTTGGAGGCGGCGTGAGCTGCCTGGTGCGGGCACTGAGCTCAGGCTGTCTGGAATTTTATTGCACAGCCACCTCTTCAGTACGGTTTGTTTTAGAAGCAGGAGTTTTTCCTTTCCTTTCCTTCTCCGTTCTTTCTCTCTTCCTTTCTTTTTTGGACAAAGGGTGTGCAGTACAGGCTGCTCTTGAACCTACAGAAATACCCCTGCCTCAGCTTCTCTGATGCTGGGAATACAGGTGTGTACCACCGCGGTCAGCTAGTTTCCTCGGCTCTGTCTGTCATCGGCTGGGGAGGATCAGCTGAGGGTTGTCCCTCTCTGACTTTTTGGCCATAGGAAGGATCAGGGCAGGGTATCTGTCCATCCATACACCACAGGCTGTCCAGTCATTCACGGAAGAGTTGGGGAAACTGGGACAAGCTGCAATGGAGTCAGTACAGGATGGAGATTTAAGTTCTCTATTTTATTACAGCCCACGTATGCTCTGGAGGGATCGACAGTGTGAGTTTTATTTCCGTGAAGCTAAGAGTGTGGGTTTACCAAAGTCCCCCTTCGTTTCGAAGCCCTGTTGGGATAGGTCTCCTGGCTGACGGGGTTTGGGGGGACAGACCTGCGTTATCTTCTCCCCGACTCGGACCCGAGAACTCCCATAGCTTGAACACCCCACCGCATGTACTACCTCCCAGGGGCCCGCATCTCTCGAAGCGGATGTTTGCGGCCCTCTGCGGGACACGCTGTTCGTAGCTCGTTTTTATATCCATCACTACAGGGAAGTCACTGGCATAAATTGTAAGAAAAAAAGAATGTCCTCGTCGTAAGAAATCCTTGCTGTCTTTGTCAGCAGTTACAGAAGTCAAGCCGGAACCGCCGAGCGAGTTTGTGTCCCACTCTCCGTCCGCTCTGTATTTGACAATGGGTGCCGTGGGCGCCGTTTGTTGGACTTGGGTTTTTTGGGTGCCGGAGACTGAGCCGAGGGCTTCAAGCATGCTGGGCCTGCGCTTTCCCAGTGTGATTCATTCTCTGGATCTCATCTGACTTAACTTCATCCGGTTACTCTGTGGCTGATGCCTTCATGTCACAGTGACCGGCCACCATCAGAAATGTCATGGCATGTCTGTTCAAGAGTCCTCCGACTTTGAGGACTCTGGAGGCCAAAGAACGGTTCATCATCTCACAGGGGTGGATGTATACAGGCTGCTTTCTCATCACCAAGGAGCAGAACTGTTCCTACTTTGTTTCCAACCCAATTACCCGGTAAAAGAAATCTCAATTCAATCAGTAACCAAACAAGCTAGAAGCCTAGATTGGGCAGATCTCCCACTACACTACTCTATTCCCATCTATATTATCCCATACAACTTGCGGTTTCTCCAGGCCACGAGCTTCTCTCTGCGGCCTCTGTTGGTCCCTCATAGCTCCTCCCCTTTCCTGTCGATCCTCTGTAGCTCCTCCCCCTTCCCTTTTCTCCTCCCCCAAACTCTCAGCTCCTCCCCCTTCCTCCTGCCCAATCATTGGCTCAAGCCTTTACTTGAAAAGTTAAGGTTGGGGAGAAGGTTCACAAGGCAACTTCTAGTCTGCAGCTCCTCTGAGGAGTGGAATTAGCATCAAAACGCAAGCCCAGGGCTATCCACAACACAGAACCTACATAGCCTGGAGATGATGCCTAAATTCCCAAAGCATATAGAATAGTTATCCAAGCAAGAAGGGACCGGGGTGAGCAGGTCTCACAAGGGGGAGCTGTCTGGGCAAAGCTGCAATGTATCTTCCACTTACTATTTTCAGCAGATAATACCTCTTCCATCGCCGGTTACGCAGGAACCAAAGGACCTGGCGATCCTAACAACTTATAGTTTGTGTCCACAACTCTAGTTTCCAGTTTCTTAGCTACATGCACCTTGAGAACTGCCAGTTTTAGTCATGTATATGGTTCTGACTCTGCGGTCCAGGGTAGCAGATACTCATCCTTGAGGAATGCGAGAGTGGGACGAAGGGGTAGGAAATGGTGGCATGAGTGACTCAGGCATGCTTCTGATTGGGAGAGAGGACGCTGGGAAGTCGTGTCCTAAGTGGAGAACACAAAGTCCACCTGCCGTTCCTAGCCTCCTTGGGACACTTACCTGCCGCAGCGGGGTGAGCGGTCCTCTCCCACACCCTGGAGTACTTCCGCTAGGTTAGGACTGTGTCACTTGAAAACAAGGAAGCCAAAGATCGGAGTTTGCATCAACGTCCTTCTCACTGGGACAGCACACTTCCTTTCAGATTAAAAGGACATCTGCATGTGCCGTCTCTGCCCTCTGACCACACAGGTATGGGGCCCTCTTTGAGTGTCATGGTGCGGGGTGTGTGTGTGTGTGTGTGTGTGTGTGCGTGTGTGTGTGTGTGTGTGTGTGTGCGCGCGCGTGTGTCTGGCTTTGAGCTTCTAGGGACTACAGCTTTTGTCTTGGATCTCAACTCAGAATGGAGTTTGCAGTATCAGGAATCCCTTTCTAGTTCCCCATGCCGGAGGTCCTGGGGACTGAGGCCTTTGAAAAGTCAGTACTAGGTCTGACTCGGTAAGGAAAGACTGCAAGAGCAACCTTGAAAATTTCTTTATTTATAGACATTTCAGAACCATTTAAATCAACAGACAATGGATTTTTCTTTTTTTTAGACACAATATACTGCATTTATCTTGAGGTACACATTGGGCCCATTAAATAGTGCTCCAGAGGCCAACACAATGAATGCCTGCTGTGTGGTTAGCAACTCACTGTTCTCCCAGCCCAGAGACTGTACACAGACTTCCGAAGTCTTAGAAAATACAATTTCCATTTACGTGAAGGAAAGTGCCCCAAGTTCGTTCGTTCTTTCTTTCTTTCTTTTTCTCTTTCTTTCTTTCTTTCTTTCTTTCTTTCTTTCTTTTCTTTCCCTTTTCTTTCTCTCTCTCTTTCTAGTTTTAGCTGAGACACTATTCCAAATGGAACGTATGAGAACAGAAGGCAGGCTTATGGCTAGGGAACTGGAAGCCCTACCCTACAGGACATTGTAAACCAAAGGGGGGGCTCGCGGGCTGCTAAGCTCTGTTACAAAGCCGCTAGTAGCCGCGTAGCCTCGGAGGAGGGCGAGGGAGACAACCGCAGACAGCACTCGCACCCAGCTTGAAGCACACTCGGCGGTTACTTGTTTCTGGCTATCACGATGAGCAAAAGTGTAAAACAAGACTTCTTGAATGAATACCCAGAAATGTGACCCGGCATGATACAGCCACAGAACCCTACATTACAAACCTACAGTATGACTAAAGTTCTGTTTCCACTATTTGTCCTCTGGGCCTTTTGATTCTTTTGCCTTAGCAGTGTTCGGGTTTTGAGAAAAGCAATGGGGATTCCTACAACGGACGTGTTTCTCAAAGCCCCGCGTGTCCACCAATAGATGGAACCCTTTCTGGGAGACTGCAACTCAAATTTCCTGGGCTCCTTGGAGAACGTTTTGTTTCCCAGTTTGTTATTCAGGGTATGTACTTACAGAAGACAGACACAAAGCACTAGGAAAATGATGGGTTCTCCATCCATCCACCCCCAAGCCCCCGAACTCCACACGGGGCACATGGATGACGGGCAGGGCAGGTGGCCTGGCAGTGTGACTGGAGCTTGATTATGCGTGTATCTGAGCAGCCAGAACGGGCTGTCACATTTCCCATAAGGTTGTGGCATTTCTGCTGGACAGGAATATACACCCCAATTTAGCGGCATGGGCAGTTTGATACAACTTCATAAATTTGAATGGTCTATGTGGGCTGAGAGAGAGAGAGAGAGAGAGAGAGAGAGAGAGAGAGAGAGAGAGAGGAAGAGAGATGTGGACATTTCACAGTTCATAAACTTGAGCGGTTCAACTTAAAGAGAGAACTTGCAGGTGTCTGGAAGATTCTGTGGAGGAAGCGGTGGGTGAAGACTTCAGTTTTCTCTCTGAATTGACTTCGTATTTTACATTTTAGCTGCTTGGCTTGCCTTACTGCTGACGTGTTCTCTTCCGACAGGGGAGGGGCAGGAAGATGATTTTACCCATGAGTTTAAGGATTCCCCCAAAGATCCGTTTAGATAGCACGTCTCCACAAGTACCACCGCCCCTCACCGGACTGTAGGGAATCTGCCACTAATGAATGAGGTATTGTCTTGACCTGGCTGGTTTTGGAAGAGGTTCCACTGCAGGATGCGAAGGCAAGGGCTGTTTCTACTTTCTGCTCTGCGTAGCCTGTCTGATTCTCTCTGGCTTATGAATTCCTTGTCTGGTCAGGATCCTTCTCAGACAGGTGCTCAGCTCAGAAGTGGTAATTATACTTATTTGTGGCTTTTAGAAATGCCAGCGCTGATTATCATTAAAAAAATTCCAAGTCAGGAAAAGAAAGTAGGAGCAGGGGAGGCAGATGCATTTCTCCTTTAAGATAGTCCAAGTGTTGGGGGTGTGCACTGACGTTGGGGGTTTATTGTATGTCTTCGAGGTCCATCTGTGGGCTCCTTAAAGATGGGACACGTCACTCTCCATGTACCCAGCTTCCAGGAAACGTTCATAGTCTCTCGCGCACACATACGCTGTCAGCAACTGTGACTGTGAAGCATCAATGAGTTCCAAGAGGGCGGGGGTTGGGCCTTTTCTCAGCCTTGGGGCTGGCTCTCAGAGGCGCTTACTGAATGTATGACCCCAAGGCCAGTCCTTGCTCTAAGGGAGGCTCAGGATCCAGTCAAAACTGACTTGGCATAACTATGCCAGGACCAAAGCAAATGAACTAAAAGAAGACTGACAGCCTTGTTTTGTGTAAGGTCCTTGCAAAGACAGGAGGAGTCAGTTGTCTACACGAGACAACCTTCGCAGCAAATGCAAACCATACTGAGGGCTTGTGTGAGAATTGTGGCCAAAGGCTGGGCGCTGGGGACAGACACAGTGGGGACCCGCAGTGTCTCCGTGGCAAGCTGTCTGTCCTTAATCTCGAGGGAAGTTCATTTTCTCAGGGTAGGTTAACTTTCTAAGAAGTTAGTTCCCCCTCGTAGAGGGCTGCTGTCTGAAAGAGACTCTCTAGGAGTCTTGGGCGTGAGAGGGCAGTATGGAAACTTCACAGATCCATTACTGACTCCGGACGCATTCCAGTTGCCTGATTTATGAACGATCCTTTTTTTATTTGCAGTGTTGTAGTATTTACATTTGGACTGTATGTTAGCAAGGGATAAAACTTATTTCTTAGTAATGAGATCAGAGATGAGAAACTAGACTAAGTATCATCTCAACTCTAGATCACAAGATGGAATCAAGTAGATCTCTAATGGCAAGAAAGAAGGACATATTTCACATGGCTGTAGGCCCTGCCTGGTGGGCTTTCCCCTTAACCATTGTTTCTTTTTTGGTGAACAGGAAGACATGATAAAATACGGTCGTCCGCTCAGGACGCACTGACTCCCGGTGGTCAGACCATCTCACCTGAGCAGCTCAGGTGTGCATCTCACTGCCAGGATATCTGCCCAGTGAGAGTCTGGGGACAGACTCAGGGACTATATGGAGGATATGTTGCTCAGAAAAGAATGGGACTCTTTGAAGTTGTATGCATTCAAAAAGTCAAGAGAAAGAAAGTGATGGTATATTTTGGGGGTATTTAATCACATTTAGCAAAATCCTTAGACATGTTCTGGAATTGTCAGAATAAGAGTATGATGATTGATTTTTTTTTTTTTTAAAGAGGAGAAAGAGATTGACTATGGAATTAGCAATTCCTCTTATTGGTATCTTAGGAATCAGTGCAGAGCTATGGCATATATAATAGAGAGGTGGTCTGTCTGAGTCCCGAGGTTTCCTAACTCAAGAGGTATGCTGAGCAGACCTCACATCTGTGGAGAAAGGCTCTTTCAGACCTCACTGGGGCACACAGGAGGACAGGATGAGGTTCCAATGTAGCTGTCACTTCCCCAAATGTCAGCACAGATGTGCAAGAATCAGCCCTCCCAACGGGCTTACGAAGCACATTGAATTCTGCACAGAATCTTTCCTGATTGCTTCTGAGTTTTCAGGGCTGGAGCTTGGGAGGCCGAGCGTCAGAGCTCAGGCTCTGCGACTCTTTGGGGTCGGTACACCACCGCCAACTGTTCTCGAGAGAGAGAGAGAATCCACGCGGTTGGAAGCCTGGAAACCTCAGTGGATATTATAAAGTAAAAAGATGTTATCTAAAATATCAGATTAAAAAACTACAGTAAAACACATCCATGTGTAACACACACACACACACACACACACACACACACACACACTTTTTTCTCTTTTTTCTTTTCCTCTGCTCAGTGAAACGAGCAGCAGTTACGGATCAAACGCAACGGTCATGATTTACGCCATTCCTAAGGACACCAGATATCCTCCATCAAAACATGATTTTTGGAAAATGCCTTTTGATAAAAAGATCTCCACCAAGCACAGAACATGAAAGTGTCATTTCACACTAACATCGCCAGGCACGGGAGGAAAACAACTGGCACAAAGCAAAGCGAGGCCCGGAGTACAGTGAACCGTCCACCGCCGACGCCCCACGAAGCGGACTGCTCTCAAGTGTTTACGTGTTTCAGCTTTGGCTGTTCTGTAATAAATACCATGCCTTCTCCAAGACCTACTGGGGTAAAATGAGTTCTCTGGATAGGACTTGAGTTCTTTTAGCAGCTGTTGAATGTTGAGTGACATACAAGGCACACCTCTAGGTGTTCTGCATCTTTATTGATGTACAAAATAGCCTGTTCACCATTCGGAAACGGAATCTGCATAGTAAGACTTTCTCTCATCTCTATTTACAGAGAAGGGTTTGTTTTGTTGTTTTGTTTCTTAAGTGCAAAAACATGGATCTGTGTCCTAGCCCACCCTTCCAGCCAGCGCTTCCACGCTCTGCCTCAGGGCGGACGGGGCTGTCTGGCTATATCTTGGGCCTCCAGCCATTGATAAACTGCAGTATTTTCTTTACCTGTAGTTTGCTTAGTTTGAAATCCTCGGAGAGGATCTCTTCTGTTAATTGAACAAGCAAATTCCCATCGATCTTTTCAGTGACAAAGAAAGCTATGACGTCTTCAGACAAACCAATGAACCGCAAAGACTTAGACACTTCCTCTATAGAGAGTCCTGACAGGTCAGCGGGTGGCTGCCATGGGGAGCCATCCCCACAGGATCTGGGGGCCAGCTGGAGGTGGAGCGGGGAGGAGAAAGGGTAAGAGACCGAGAAGATGTCCTGAATGCCCTTTCTGACAAAATACTGGTCCTCGGAGAGGTCCAGTGACCCTGCTGTGGGGTCCTCCTCAGCACCGTCAATTTTCAGAGGCAAAGGAGAGGTTTCAGGGGTGGCTTTCTGTTCCATTGGCTTTGGAGCCCTTGGGGGTAAGGCAGGGCAGGAGATGCTCTGCTTGGTCATGCCAGCTGCAAGGGAGTTGTCCTCGGAGCTCTCCAGACAGTAGCTGGCCGACTTGGGGCAACTGGAGACACCGCTGCTACTGAACTCTGCGGAGGTCGTGCTGGGCGGGCTGCCCAGGAGCTCGCAAGCATCAAATTCAAAGGGGGCTGGGCAGCTTCTCTTTGGTGTGCCAGGCGTCTTCTGTCTGGGGTAGCTGTAGCTCCTGCTCGGATCGAGCAGGAAGTCACTCCTTGTCTGGGTCTCTGATGCTCCTGAGTAATGGTTGGGCCAGGAGAGCCGGGAGGACAGAGCTTCAGCAGAAGGACTTCCAAATGGGGACTTGGGGTCCACAGAGTCACTCTTCACTCGGGTGCAGGGGTAGCAGGAAACAGGAGCACTGTTGGGAGGACTTGTATCACTCGGAGTGATGCTGCTTACGAAGCAAACAAACACAGGAAAGGAAATTAGTAAAAAAGTAACTTAACCCTTGCCCTTGGGAGGTCAGTACAGGTAAGTAGTTCTCTGTGAGTTCCAGGCCAGCCTGGTCTACACAGTGAGACCCTGTCTAAAATAAAAAAGTCAAAGCCCAAGCTTTTCCTTATAATTCTTCATAGATGCTATTTCTAAGGTGAGAAGGTAGTTAGGAATACGTGTGTGTGTGTGTGTGTGTGTGTGTGTGTATTTTTTCCTTAAATTCAGTAAATTACCCGCTTTTAAAAAAAGGATCAGTAAAGTTCTTTGTACTTGTGGCTTTGTATATAACAATTTAAAATGTTGCAGTTGAGATATAAATTTAATATATGTACATACATATGTTTTAGCTAATAAGAAAGTGCTGATAGTAAGTGCCTGCACCTTTACATTGAGAAAAATGTTCACAGCATGCTTTGGGCAAGCGTATGTGTGCAGTGGGCACCGTGAGGGGCAGAGTGGGACACAGAGGTGACAGCTGTTGCATGCCTGCATGCCAGAGACAGGGATGCACTGTCCAGACATCAGCACTGTCCAGAACTCTGGGTCCTCCCCAGTGTCTGGCAGGAAGAAATGTTTCCAATACAGCGCTCATCTTTGCCGTGGCTTCCGAATAGTAGATTTATATACATAGTTAAGGATTTTAATGTCCGGAGGACAAAAACAAGTGAAACCAAAACAAAAACTACCCACTTGGATGTTTATCAGGTTAGGGCTGCCCGCATCCTGGGGGCCATATTTTCACATCCTAAGATTGACAGTGAGACCAGAATGTGTTGAGAGGCAGGTGACCGGGTGGTCATATCTCAGGAAACAGCAGGTGACATGGGCGCTTCATCTCGCAGAAGCCTTTAAATGTTTCCTGAGAGAAATGGGTCTGGTCTATTTTGTTTCTTTGTAGCCATAGCCGAGAAGGCATTCCTGCTGGATTCAGGGCCGGAGCCCAGACTAAGTTTAAGGTTTAGGTTCTGGTAGAAAGCACTGCCTGATTGTGTCAAAGCCAAGGTGAACCTTGACAGAGCTGGTGTCTCAGAAGTGACAGCAGCCCACACACTGCGGCTAAGAGGAGGAGCCCCCGTGGCTTCCCACAGACGCTTGTGGCATCTTTTTTTTTTTTTTAAATCAAGATACCAGATCTTCCACCCAAGGTTAAAATGAGTAGAGGCCCAATTATGATCTTATAAAATTATTTTTAAAAGGCAAAGAGCATTTCCTCTTCCACCCTGCTGCTGGGTGGTATTCCCAAGGCCCGTGAACTGGCGGCCGTGGGTTCTGCTGGTGGCGGGGGCACTCACATGTTATGCAGCCCTGAAGAATAGTAAGACAGGGTGGGGCTTGGAGATCGAGTCTGTGGCCGAACTGGCTTGACCGTGCGAGGGGGGATGGAGGGGCTTGTGGACAACGGCTTTGCACTCCGGGGCGGCACAGGCGGGGCATTCAGGAGCCGGCATTCTTCCCTGACCTGGGGTGGGGAAAGAACACTCCAGGTTAACCACAGACTGGCATGACTAAGGCAGGGGGTAGGGATGGGGTGGAGGACTGACGGTGAGGTTGGGGAGCACGGCTCCAACGTGCAGGGTCAGGGGACTTTAAGCAGTAAAGGTAAGCAATATACACACACACACACACACACACACACACACACAGACATAGGCACACATATATACACATACACACACACTCACATATACACAGGCACACACACAGACATAGACATAGGCACACATATATATACACACACACATATATACTCATATGTACATAGGCACACACAGATACACACACATAGACATAGACATATACACATATACACACTCATATATACACAGACACACATACCTACACACACAGAGACACACATACGCATACATACACACTCACATATACACAGGCACACACACAGACATTGACACACACATATGTACACATACATACTTATATAAACACACACACACACACACACACACACACACACACACGAAGCTTGCCACAAACTGCTGGGAACAGACCGAGCTGGAAGGAACTGGTTGGTTAATGTTAGCTTCTGTGGAAATACAGCAAGAAGTGGGAAGCCCAGCCTTGAGAGACGCCAGGATGCGTGAGGCAGACGTGGACGTGGAGGCAGGGAAGGTGTCAGCCATGACAGCGAGGGAGCCAGGCTCTGTTGGAGTCCTGGTCATTCCCCATATGCAATACACTCTGACTCAGACTTTTGGAAATGTGGACTTGATTTTTGTCCATTGCGTTTGTGTGTGCACACATACTCAGATGTGCACATGCACACGCATGCGTGAGCTGATCCGTGGCACCTATGTGGAGGTCAGAGGACAGTTTACAGGAGTCAGGTCTCTGCTTCTGCCATGTGGGTCCTGGAGGTTAAATTCAGGTCATTAATTAGGCTTGGTGGCCTTTCCTCATTGGGCCTTCTGTATGGTTAAAGCTCTGCTGACAGCCATGTCTGCTGCCTTGGAAATATCACAGGGACCCTGTTTAGATGTGTATTTGAATTTAGGAGATCCAGGCTGGGACCAGAGAGTTGGCATTTCCTGTGTGTGTGTGTGTGTGTTTGTGTGTGTGTGTGTGTGTGTGTGTGTGTGTGTGAATGGACTATGTGCATGTTTTAATGGGCACAAATATTCTAGCGACTGAGCAAATGATCAGCCCTTTTAAAAATTGTTTTTTGAAGTCAGACAGGGTGGTGCATGTCTAATCCCAGCATTCAGGCTAGAGCAGAAGGATTGCAGAGTTTGAGGCTAGCCAGGGCGACACAGTAAGACACTGTCTTGGAAAAGCTCCCCACTCTTTTTCTTTTTCTTTCCTTTCTTTTTGAGTAGCTGGGATTACAGACAGAAGTTACTGTGTCTGGGCGAGTCTGCATTTCTAACAAACTCCAGGTGAACGTCATGCTACGGGCCCAGGGACCACACAGATGCAGAGGTAGCAACGGGAAGGCACTCCAATTCCAGAGCAGGACTTCTGCCGATAAAAGCCTACCGCAGTCAGATGACTCCCCTCATCTTTACACTGGGGATGACCTAGGCGACCCAGGATGGCCTGGGACCTCAGCAAGTGACTGTCCTTACAGCCTCTCCAGTCCCTGGAGTTCTAGAAGTGCTGACTCGGCATGCCCTTTTCCATGCTGGGCAGCAGAGGGCACCCCATGCCTGCTTGTGCTGGGCCACCCTGAACCATGACCGATTCAGGACTCTGTTAGACATGCTGAGCTCTGAGATATTTCACCTGCTTTCAGGCTGCGGTCCCAGCATCTCTTTTAGTCTGTTCTTCAACAACTTGTCTTGGGGACATGAGAACAGCAAGTGACAGCTGAGGTGACGAAGATGCTGAAAGTGGAATGAACGGCTCCCGTGACACATATACTTCCTTCGCTGACTGCATGCTGGGCCTCTAGCTGGGGTCCCGGGTCTGATTCGTTTGCCAAAGAAAATCAGCCAGAAAAGGGAGCCATATGATCAGGAGAGGTGCCTCGATTTGAGTGAGATGGAAGCAAGCTTATTTTTTATTTTACATTTTTGGAGACAGAATTATTATATAGCCCAGGCTGGCCTTGAACTTGGTATGAAGTGGAGGATGACCTTGAACCTATCTTTCTGCCTGCACCTCCCAAATGTCGGAGTCACAAGTAAATCTATCCTACAGCACCCACTGGGAGTGATTTAAAGAACATCAGTCATTGTATTTCAGCATAAGCCCCGGGGTCTCTGCTCTCACCCTGAGAACCCTCAGCCCTGGCACTGGGCTGGGAAGAGGAGAACTCTTCATTCAAGTTAAAGCTAAACACTTGGGCGGGAGAGTTCCTCCTCAAAGGCTAGAGCAAGGTGTCTGGTTTGTAATCTTTGAAACAGGGTATGCGGCAAAATGCAACTCTTATCAAACAAGTCCTCTTTGCAGCTGATCATCACAGGATCATCACAGACAACCACCACTGGTCCTGATGCAGAGAAGAACCACGATCATGTAGGGGGTGCATCCCAAGGATACACAACTCCTACGCTGACGGCTCGTGAAGCATGTCGGAAGAGGAGGTGGGAAGGCTGTGAGAGCAAGAGGACTCGGAGATCTACTGTGAGACTGTCTCCTAGAGATGTCAGGGAAGCCACAGCTGTGATACCGCAACAATATGCCTATCTAAACAAGATCTGAAGAATGATAACCCCAATAGACAGGCTAACGTAGAAGAGGAAGTATTATGGGTCCTGCCTTCATACAAAGAACTACAGCAACTAAGGGTAGGAGTTCTCTTTCCCCAGGGAGGAGTCCCCTAATTGATTATCCAATATCAGTCGGTCAGCTCAGAAGTCATGTACACGCACGCAACACAAAAAGGAATCAGTGGGTTGTATTTATGTATGTATGTATACACACACACATACACACACACACACACACACATTTGCAACAATAACAATTATAGACAGAGGCCATGATTTTGAGGGCCAATGGGAAGGTTGGAGGAAGAAAAAGGAACGAAGGGAAACAATTATATTTTTTACTTTTTATTAGAGTTCATTTTATTTTACATGTGAGTGTTCTGTTTGCATGTGTGTATGTGTACACATACATGCTTGGTACCCAAGAAAGTACGAATAGGGCATTGTATCCCCTAGAACTGGAGTTATGGATGGTTATGAAACACCATGTGGGTGCTGGGAATTGAACCTGGGTCTTTTGCAAGAGCAACGAGTGCTTTTAACCTTGGATACTTCTCTTCAGCCTCATAATTATATTTTAATGAAAATTAATTAAAAATTAAAAGGAGGGGCCAGGTGTGGTGGTATACATTTTGATTCTAGCATTTGTAGGCAAAGGCAGGTGGATCTCCGCAAGTGTGGTTACAAAGTGATTGCCAGGCCAACTAGGGTCACAGAGTGAGGCCCTGCCTCACCTGATCTCTCCAATACAACAGGCGGCAGCCACAGAAAGAAAAGTCAAACAATGGAGTCTAGAGAACTTAGGGGCTGTTCACTGACATACCATTGGGGTCTTCTTCTTTTTTTTTTTTTTTTTAAGAGGAACTGGTTAACGTTTTAATTTTTAAAATAAATGAGTTCTTCTCAATATCAAAATTAAGTGGAATGTGAAGAGAAAAGATTAGTGATGAGTTCAGTTCAGAGAACTCTGCACTTCAGAATCAGTCATTAGGTGCGATACTTCATTAGGAATAGCTTACCTCGCATGTCAGCGGCAATGTGCTAAGACGCCCGTTATGATGTATATTTCAATTAAAATTAACTGGCTGGCCTTAATATTAGAACCCAAAAAAAGCAGCCATGTGCGACTGAATGTGGCCTGGGCGTGTCCCCTCTTCCTGTTCTCATGGCCAAAGGCACCTGGGGCTGTCTGTCCGGATAGCACCTTCCCAGCTGGGCAATCCAGAAGGGCTTCTCAGGGCTGGGTGAGGCCGACAGTGAAAAGACGCTTTTGTAGATGTCAGGGCCTGCCTGGTGTGAGGGAAACTGTGGTTCACAAGTGTTTAAAGCTAAGCTTCAAAATGAAATGAAACATAGGCAGTGCTGGGACCTTCCACAGGAGAGTCTGGGGCTCTAACTCAGTTTAGCATGGAAAGATCAAGCTCCTTCGAAAGATCCTTTGGGAAAATGGTAGTATTACAACTACAACTTACTCGACGGGGATTCTAAGCATCTTTCTGCAAAGGCCCAGAATGAGGGGCTTGCTGTCCCAGGAGAGCAGGCCGGCCAGTCCTCAGCGGGGGAGGTGGCTGGCCAGCCACAGCCCCACAGCCCTGTGGCTGGGCACTTCCCACGAGGGCTGCCGATGTGGCATCTCTGGTGATCTCAGTTCACGGCATGTTTGGGAAGGATTACACACTGTGGGGGGCGGGGGGGGGGGGATGGACGGACACATTCTGGTGAGGGTTGGCCATGCCCCGTACTTCTCTTATTTTCTCTTCTGGCCTTTCGCGACAGCTGTGATCCTATTCTTCTTTGCTTCTTGACTTGGTTCTACGGGAGACATCGCTATGCGAGAAGATGGTAGCTGTTCTGTACATGAATTTTATCTGGCAGTCAAAGGTGACCGACACGAAGGGTCAAGCAGCCCGTTTGCTGCTTCCTCTCCTGTTCAATTCCACTTTCGGGAGCTTCGTGTCCAGCACGTTCCTTCACGTGCCTTTCACCGTGTCCTCGCCCAGCGGATGAGGGCTGGCCTCGGCTGGTCTTCCCTGAGGCCTTTGCAGACTAGCTCTGACCATCTTGCTGGCTGTTTCTCAGACTCCGCTTCCTCCTCTTTCTTCCCAACAGCGGGTCTGCTTGGTAGATCCCCAGCACTTGAGGCCCCTGTGCTTCCCTGCCTCGCCTGTCTTAGTCTCTTCCAGTTCATCCCATTTAACTGACTATGCCTACGGCCTAGTCCTAAAGGTAACACGCTCTGTCTTGCCACCAGGATAGATTCCTGCTTCTGAACTAGGCTAGCATGCTATTACAGTTATTTACCCTCCATGTATATTTATTCAGACCAGGAGCCAAAATGGAATGGACCGACATCGCTGTTATAACTCTCTAGTGGATAGAGAGAGCTTAGGCCTCCGTCTCCTGGCAGGGATACACTGCACAGAGCTTCGGGTGAAACTTAACTGATTAACAGGCTGATTTTTTTTTTTAAAGTAACAAATCAAAACAAAAACGCATTTCTATCTTTAAATCTAAACCATACACATCTTTTAGATTCTAATGTGGAAATTCGTATGTCGAGCTGTGTCAGCTGGGTGTAAGCCTCCGCGGCACCTGGCATTCGGAGCACCAGATTTTCACCGTCGTACTTTGACATGGTCACGTGGTGAAGACACAATGACTGCATTCTCCAGTTGTCAGCATTGCCACCTCTCGAAGTTCTTCCCAAGCAAGCATGCAAACCCTGCCCCGCGCCTGGAAGGAGAGTGCAGCCTGCCGGATACGCAGTACTCAAGGCTGAGCTTCATCTGGCACTGTCCGTCGATTATGGGTGACCCTGGCCTGTCTGTGCCGATGTGTTCAGAGGGGCTCCCGCACCAGGCTCCTCCTGTTTATGAAAGCGCCAGAAGACACCATACTGATCCAGATACGGCATGAAAGGTGGTTCCTGTCTGTGCCCGGAGCCTGGCCACCTCTGTTTCCTATCGTAAATCTTGTCAAGTATCTGTCACCAATAGTGTGGTGTCATCAGTTGTTGGCATTTGCACGGATGACACCGGGCTTACGTATAAAGTTAACTTAAGGAAAGGCGGAGACATCGAGCTGTTCTTTCACAGCCTAGGTGGTGTAGGAGGCGTACTCACGATCCTGTGACCTAACCCATGGAAAAGGTCAAATAGTGAGGATTTGAAGAAAACTGTTCTAGGTGTGTCTCCTGGTGTTAACAGGTAGGACATAGCCACCGTCTGTTCTCACTGTTTCTAAGAGTCTGAGGACTCTGTTAGCTTCACTTTCCTACTTAGAAATTCAAATGCATGCTAAGGGTCTGATTGCGGTCGGGCCGAATAACAAACATATATCACTCCCCGAGTTGGTTATGAGGAAGGGAAACAAATACAATCAAAATAAAAATCGGTAAGTGTATTAACAGAAGTGTGTGCAGAGGTTTTGTGGGAACACCATGAATTTATTCGAGATAGCAGGAGAATAAATTCATAGGACACTTCAGTGAGAAAGTCTTGGGGAAGCAGGATTAAGAGCATAATAAAGGGGGCTAGAGAGATGGCTCAGTGGTTAAGAGCACTGACTGCTCTTCCGAAGGTCCTGAGTTCAAATCCTAGTAACCATACCGTGGCTTACAACCATCTGTAATGAGATCTGATGTGCTGTTCTGGTGTGTCTGAGGACAGGTACCGTGTACTTACATATAATAAATAAATAAATAAATAAATAAATAAATGAATGAATGAATGAATCTTTTAAAAAAGAGTGTAATAAAGGTTAGATGGCATGCTGTTAGATATCTGGTACATCTACCATCTAACAACCACAGTGATGCTGTGGTCTGGGAGGGCGGAAGATGAGACAGACATCAATACCTTGTGTTAGAGACAGAGACAGAAACTCAAAGAAGAGGGCTGGAGAAACTATGGCACTTGAGGCTGAAAATACTGCTTGGATTGGACTTTGTACTTATTGATGGAGTCTGAAGAAGGCTGGGCCCCAAGGGAAGACTGAGGAGGAGAAAACCAAGTGTGACTGTGTCATACTGTCCACAGAGCAGAGACTGGGACGATGGAATGAGCCCAGAGAAGGACGATGCAGAGGAAGACGCAGCAGTAATGTGGCGAGCAGGTACAGCGACCAGAAAGCCCTGAGAAGCAGGGGAAAGAACACCATATGGGGCAGTCAGAAGGTCACCGGCCACCCTAGCCAATGGGGTTGAAAGGCACACAAGGCAGATTCCAGCAAGCGGAAGCCGGAAGGAGGAGAGGATGGGGTCAACAAGATACACCACTCACTTCTGGTATGGCCAGGAAGGGAGGAGAAGGGGGCACTGGTTAGAAGGGGCTCGGAATGGAATGGCCTTTCTTTTTGAATGGAAAGAAACTTGGGAATTGTGCCGGGCCATGTCACCCCCACCCCACCCCTCAGGACTGTATGCGCAAGTCTCACTGATGAGGACAGAGGGAGAGTGAGCACATACGCCCCCTGCAGTCTGCCTTTGCCATGCGCCTCTACCAGCCTCTGCCGGCCCTGCCCCTGCCCCTGCCCCTGCCTCTGCCCCGGCCCCTGCCGGCCACATCACACAGAAAAACAGGGCACACTAACTTATCTCAGTCAGCTAGCATGAGGATACAATGTATCTAACAGAGTGCAGGGCTCCATGTTTTAAGAAAGCATGGTCAATCACAACTTCCTTCACTGGGTTGAAGTCAAATGCGTGGTTGTCGTTATTGTCGTTGTCTCGTCGTCGGATAGGACTACTTCCCTGATGTCTGAAGATGGCCCGGAAGGTCAGATTTGCTCTCCTGCCTCCTTGGAATATGCATTTAACCCTCCCAGTCCTTCAAAACTGCCGCTGCTGCAGGCCCTGTTAGTCCTGAGAATATCTCCAGAGAACAAGACACAGGACCAAATGTTTGGGGGAAATGCAGGACGCTGTTTTCTTGAAGTGCCTACATGTGAAAAATAATTTGTGAGGCTCTGATTGTACACAGTGGGTTCCTGCGTGGTTGGAAAACAGGCTGGAAATATGGATGTCTGCACAGCAAAAAGTCAAGTCTTATATATGGTAGTGGTATTTTACACATATTATGAAGTTTTCTTTCTTCTATTCATATTCCTGGGATTCAAAGAATACAAAAACAAAAACAAAAAACAACAACAAAAAATGAAACAACAACTTGATGGTGGCACATGCCTTTAATCCCAGCACTTGAAAAGCAGATACAAGTAGATCTCTGTGAGTTCGAGGCCAGGCTGGTCTACAGAGCGAGTTCCAGGACAGCCAGGGCAGTATAGAGACACTGTCTTGAAAAACCAGAAAGAACTGCAAAGAGTAAAAGTCACCCCAAGTGTCTGTGACGGGGTGTGAGACTTTGGTTAGATGACATTTCTTAGGAAGCCTCTGTTTCTTGACACTCTGTAACTCCCTGCTCTTATTCTAGGCTGGAAATAATACACCTCCGCTAGCTGACCAATGAAATAATACAGTTCTGCTAGCTGACCAATGAAATAATACAGCTCCGCTAGCTGACCAATGAAATAATACACCTCCGCTAGCTGACCAATGAAATAATACAGTTCTGCTAGCTGACCAATGAAATAATACAGCTCCGCTAGCTGACCAATGAGAGGGCTTAAGAAAAGAAAGCAAACCATGTCAACAGGTCCTATTCTTTGCTTAGCATCGTTTAGATATCCTTCTGAGGAAAACTGAATTTCACAGCAGCGGCTGCTCAGACCCTAGGAGAACAGGGTGGACTTGGAGAAAACTGCCCATGGCCACGCCTCCTGGGACTTTACCATCTAAATCTACATCATGAACTTGGTGGTGGTGGTGGTGGTGGTGGTGGTGGTGGTGGTGGTGGTGGTGGTGGTGGTGGTGATGAGGTCAGAGCCTGCGGGAAAGATTATACTGCCTGGAACTGTGAACCACCACTAAAGGGTCTTTTGATTCTTCTGGGTTTGAGTCTTTTGTTTCTATATCGACAACAATTCAGAAACTGAACACGCCGGTGGTGCGCTTGCTCTACGCTGGGCTCACCTTCGTTAGGAGTGCTAGCTCCGAAGGAGCCAAATTCCGGACAGCGTCGGCAACTAAGAAAGGCATTTTGTAACCACGCTGCCTTGAACTTTGCAACCCTGCTTCCCTGCACGCTCTCTGCCCTGCATTCTACATTTCTTCCCACACTCCCCCCCCTCCCAGATAACAAAATCATTTCGGCCTTAAGAAATCTTATTTATAAAGAGTCTTTTATACAAAGAGTTCATAACCCTGCCACATAGCCATAAGCGGGTATTTTCAGCCAGACAGAAATGTTGAGTTTTATCGTTTCGAAATGTAAAGAATGAGTCCCCACTGCATTAGCTACCGAAGGCCAACTTACAGTCCGAATCCCCATTCTTAAGTGTGGTGTCTTATAACTTCCTTCATCTCGTTGTACACTGATAATAAGGTTCTAGGACAGATCCTACTGGGAGAAGGTCTCCAATATTCAAGCCCCAGGCAGGGACGAATAAGAGAGGGTGCTTAGGTCGCCCAGCTGGAGTCAAGATGGGCAAGCGGTTCTGAAAAGAAGCCATTGTTCAAGACCTGGGTGCCACTGGGGCCTCCGATAAAGATTTTTCTGAGAACCGAGTACAACATATGATATATATCACTGCATAACATATAACCTCCTTGTCAGTGTGACTTTACACAGATGGCAGAGTGCATGTCCACCAGGGCTTATCATTCTCTTTATCAGCATGCCAGTCACTAAAAGTGCCAATGGACATAGGAGGGGAAAAAATGTCTTGGCTTAGAAAATTTCATGTAAAAACAACCCACCTGAGAGGGAGGGCAAATCAGCTTCAGAGTTACCACCACAGCATGCTAATTCACACATCATTTCAATTAATGAATGAACACCCAGGTAGGGCTTGCTTACAAAGTATCCCTCAAAAGTTGTAATTAAAATGAAGTAAATGCCAAATGCTCTAGGAGACCTCATTAATCAGTGGGCTCTTGAGTGGAGGCTACTGTGGGCCGGTTAGCCTGATGCAGATGAGCTCTTCCATGCACTACTATCTTTGTCCTGGCTGGATACTGAAAACCAGGGCCTCCTGCACACTAAGTAAGCACTTCAGCCCCGAGCTACTCAATCCCCAGAACCAGCATCATTTTAACGGTTTTCAATATTTCATCCTGAATATTATAATGCATCTGGTGTCTTTAAGAAAACCTGTCATTTCATGGCTTATCTAGCACTAACCTATTTTTCTTTAAAAATGAAAAAAACGAAGCACCATTCGCGTGTGTGGCGTGTGAGTGTGGGTGCAAGCACACCACGGGGGTGCACGTGGAAGTCGAGGGGCCACCTCGTGAGAGCGTCGGTTGTGTCTTTCTACCATGAGCTCTGGGACTAGAACTCGGGCTGTCAGCCTTACGTGTGAAGCGCTCTTAGCCACAGCACTGGACCCAATATTCAAAAAAGGGAAAAAGGACAACGAATCACTTCTCATGATCACTTCCTTTAGTTTACAGACCAACATTTTTATAATGCTTTTTGTTGTTGTTGTTTTTTGTTTTTTTTTCGAGACAGGGTTTCTCTGTGTAGCCCTGGCTGTCCTGGAACTCACTCTTGTAGACCAGGCTGGCCTCGAACTCAGAAATCCACCTGCCTCTGCCTCCCAAGTGCTGGGATCAAAGGTGTGCGCCACCACCACCCAGCCTTCATAATGCTTTCTTAACCTGAGTCGTTAGGAATAAATCCTAATTCTGTTGGGGTGTGCGGTTGGTGGTGCTCAGTTACTAGAGCTGGGAACACTCTGGGAGAAAGGGAGCTAACAAAGCCTCGAGGCAGCCCTGCAGGCGGGGATGGGAGCATCGGTTCACAGGCACCCTTTTTACAAGCACCTGCGAGTTCTTCATCCCCCCCCACCCTCCCCGTACCCCCCTCCCTCCCCGCCCGAAATGACATTCGCTGCTGGGATCCTCAGAGTACCAGGACACAGTGCAGTTCTTACTGCCTGGTTTAATATATCGCCTTGTTTATGGCGACTCCATTGCTAGGTAATTATGACACGCACCCTGTCAGGTAGGCACTTTTAAAGTCAGGTTAAAATATTGTTCTAATTTTAAAAATCCAATGTGTTATGGAATGAGGGGGAGCAGCTCCTCGGGATGCGGAACTGTCTCTGGGTCCGGCTGTGGAGATGCGGCTGTCCACGGGCACCGCCTGGCCCTTCGGAGGGCATTTCTTCCCCTCTTCACCCATTGGTCGAGGACAGATGGGCTGAGGGATGAAGCTGTAGCTTTCAACTCACCCTCTAAGTCTCGTTGTGGTGTGCTTCTGCCCTTAGTCCCACCCTCTAGTGGTGAGTGACGTCATCCTTCCTCCATAGCTAGGTCCTCATACCCCGCCCCTCAGCAGCTGCAAGGGCATCCAGCCCGTCTGAGAGGTTAACATCGCTTCCTAGCTGGCTACAAGCTGGAATCGGTCCTGTATTCAATTATTGCTACTCTTTATTTTGAATGTTCCCTAAGTGCTAAGAAGCCGTGCCAAGTCCTTTGCATAACACAATAACACAGTGAAGAACTCACCATCCCCACAGGAGCTGACTCAGGAGGGCTCGACAGCCCTCCCAAGTGTGAAGCCGCTAAGTCAGTGTGGATGCGGGCCCATGTGCAGGACTACTGCTGATGACCTATCCAGTGGTGTGGAGATCGGTACTCTCCTAACTATCCTGTGGTGTGGACATTGGTGCTGTCCTGAGCCCCACTAGAGGAGAATGACTCCAAGGCTCTAGACTGTTCGTCTGGGCTGAGGATAACTCAGACCCTAACCTACAGCTGAAATCGCTCTCTTAAAGGGTTAGGGTTAGGGCCCAGCTTTCAATGCATCCGTTGATGGACTGCCCATCTTCATGATGGGTGACTTCAGTCTTCGTTCTACAGCTCGGGGCTGTGTACCCGGCCTCTCAGTAACTGAGAGAGCATCCCGTCAGAATGCCTAACAAACTCACGAACAGCGCCATAAAACTGGGTGAAACCGGTGGCTTCCGTCTAGAGCTCTCTCTGGGGTTCCCTTTCACCAGCGTTACAGAGCATGTAGTGCCAGCCTCCAGCCGGGGTGACGGTACAGACAGAAGACATCAGTCCCAGACGGGACACTGCTGTCCAGTGGCTTCAGAAGGTGGGGACCTGGTGACGCTGTTGGGTGTTTCTGTGTGAGGGTTGAACTGAGGCTTTGTACGCTCTGGGTGGCCTCTGCGTCTGGCTTCACACCTCCAGGCATACCCTGTACTGTATCCATAATTTTTTCCACTTGAGATTTTACTATTTTCTTCTAAAAAAAAAATTCATACTATATATTCACCATGCCCAGTACTGTGCTACGTAAGATCACTGTGTCCTAAGTGCACACTGCACGCTGAGCACGCACGCACGCGCTCTGTATCTCTCTCACTCTGCTCTCCCTACTCTTGGTAGTCTTCTTGGACCCCCTAAGTGGTTCCACTTTTACTTTCCTCTCCCTCCTCCTCCTCCTCTTCCTTCTCTCTCTCTTTCTCTCTCTCTCTCTCTCTCTCTCTCTCTCTCTCTCTCTCTCTCTCTCACACACACACACACACTTATGATTTATATAAACCCTGGGAACCTCAAATGGCAGAAACTATGTGCCCCCTTAATTTCCAGTTCTGTCAATTTTCCGGCAAACAGTCCCGCACTTCTGACAGCCATTTGAGGTGGGGAGGGGGGAAGGAAGGAGTAGGGTCCAGAGATGGAGACAGAAAGACAGAAGAGTCCTTGGAGACTGCCACTTGTCAGGTGTCTGAGTAGATGCTTTAGAAATATTAGGGGCTAGAGCAACAGCAGCTCAGGGTTCACGAGCTCAGTGTTCTCGAGCTCTGGCTGCTCCTCCGCAGGACCATGGTTCAAGTCCAGGCAGGTCCACGGCAGCTTTACAACCATCCGCAGCTCTAGTTGCAGGGGGTCTGATACCCGCACAGAGACATGAATAAAGGCAAGACATCGACACACATAAAATAAAATGAAGTAAATTATTAAAAAAAGAAATATTAGCTAGCAGCTGGGAATTAAGATGAAAAATAGAGGCTTGCAATATTCTAAAATGAAGAATGTGTTCATTACAAAGAATAATCAATCTAAGAGGAACTGTCAATTATCATGGTACAGGGATCTTTGAAAAGTTATCAGAACTTGCACATACACGTGCCATGGCCTGAGCGTGGGGGTCAGACATTCACGGGTGGCGGCTGTTTCCTCCTACCATGTGGGTGGGACTCAGCCGTGGAGATCAAGTTGTCTGGCCTCGTGACAAGCACAGCCTGCCTGCCGCTCCCGGCAAACTCGGAAAGTGACGAGGGCCTGCCAATGAGCTTGGCTTACTCCTTAGCTTGGGCTGCGATGCAATAATTCTAAGGGGGAGGAGGGGAAGGTCGCTTCTCCCCCAGACACCTCCTGTTTGCTTTTCCCTGACACACTCCTGTCAAGATAATTGCAGCCTATTTCAAAGTGGCCCTGACTACTGAAGGAGAAAAAAATGGTTCTTGCACTTACTCAGAGAAAGTGCAGAGAAAGACCATCAGAATCCTTAGCACAGCAGTGTCACTGCTTAGCGGCCGTGGGTGGAAGTCTGGAACAGGTGGACAGCCAGGCTCGGCAGTGCCGCACCACACCGTGAGACCTCACCGTAGCTACATTCAGAAGCCAACTTGCTTCCTTCCGGTGGCACACACTCTTTCTTAGACTCTTTTGTTGTCTTAGAAGCTCCTCGTGGGGACAGTCAACTTTCCGGATACGTGTTCTGCTGGTTTCGGTTATAGATTGAATGGGACACATCTCTCGGAGGAACATGTGTTTGAACATTTGGTTCCCAGCTGGCGGAGCTGTTGTGGGACGTGACTGAACCTTTAGGAGGTAGGGCTTGGTTGGAAGATGCTGATAACTGGAGGCGGGCCCTTCCTGTCCCTTCACCAGTTAGTGACTGGGTGGGGTGACTGCTTTCCCAGAACTCTAGCTACCCAAGGCAGGACCGACCGTGGGTAATTCTATGGGAGCACTTGCATTTATGGCCTGTCAAGGCTCCTGTCTGAAAAATCACAAGCTGAAGCCACATCTAACAGTCACGCCACTCTCTGGTTCCCCTGCCCCCACACACTAAAAAAACGGAAAATTCATGTCATGGTCACAGAACCAATAAAAATGGCTTCGTTTAAAATATCGAGCGTTTGCTTTAAAAGTAAATGATTTTCAGGTGTTTATAACATAACCTTTATGTTTATAGGATTTTATAAACACGGAGCATGCTGGGAAGAGTCTCTTGTGGCGTGAGAAATCGCTGTGTGGACTGGAGGCCTAGGTCTTCACGATATTTGCTTTTGGTTTCAATTTAAGTCTGATGTTTTTCTTTTAGAACCAAGGTCAAGATAGGAAGATAGCACAGTCATTTTCTTTTAAAAATTATTGCAAGTATCATTTATGTTAAAATGTTTATGTCATAAAAATGCTGCAACATCTTATGCAAATGATTTAACAGATGGATGAAACAAAAATTGCAGTTTAGAAACTGTGTGCATTGGGCTGGAGAGATGGCTCAGCGGTCAGGAGCACTGACTACTCTTCCAGAGGTCCTGAGTTCAATTCCCAGCAACCACATGGTGGCTCACAGTCGTCTGTAATGGGATCAGATGCCCTCTTCTGGTGTGTCTGGAGATAGTGACAGTGTACTTACACACATTAAATAAATAAATACATCTTAAAATGAATGTGTACATCAACGAAAACTATCTTGTTACCCTAACCTGTTTACAAATTCTGAGCGAGCTCAGATCAGTCACATCACAAGGAACTTGGAGAAAAGCCAGCTGCAGTGCCCACCAGAGTCACAATGCAATCTTGTCAAAAGACTCCAGGATCCCACTGAACCACATGGAAAGGCCAATGGCCTCCAGCTTCCTCTTCGTGAACATGTGTGAAAAGAGTACACAGATCATGTATGAAAGATTCTGAGATAGCCAGTTGATCACAAAATCCAAATGATTTGGGTAAAACACTGAAACATAAAACAGAACAATAGGAAAGTAACACTCCCCCCACCTCTTAATCTCCCTTAGTAGGCAAGGCTCCAGTCATACTCACGAGGGGACTCCTCATATGGGCATTCCTTACCCATGCTCATCTCTTACCAGCCACAGGACAGCAACAGTAATAAACACCAAGCAACGTTTCCAGCCTCTGGATCTGGTTGCATAAGTGACCTAGGTGTGATCACCTTGACAAGCACAAGGGTCAGTCAACAAACACAAGTGCCACCGCAAGCCGCAAGCCGGGCAGATCCAAGTTCAAGAGCAGAGACTCAGGTAATGTTCCTGATAAAGATCAAGGTCTATCATGACGTCACATCAAACACACCACCGAGTTCTGACATCACTAGCGGTGTCTAGTGCTTGCCAGGGAGGGTGCTCTGTACTTGTTATTTATGTTTTGAAAATCCCTGGGGAACCTCTGGTGTGAGTGTAAGGTCTGAGGATCTCAAGTCATTGAGAATTCTGCCGAGTCTGGGATCTCTTACTGAGTAGAGGCATTCCTCTGCACCTGGGCCTGAAGTCTTTGCAAAGTTCTCTAGGAAGCAAAGCACACTCCAATCCTGCAGCTTTTGGGAAGCCAATTGAGGGGTGTGGGTCCTACCTGGGGACACATTTGTAGCATCAAGAGCCCTTTGTGGATAGCCAATCAGATGTTTGGAGTGACCCACTGTCAATTCTCAGCCGGTCCACTTCCTGGCCCCAGCCTTTTGGGGTGCCTTTAATACACCCTCCCCAACCTCTCCAAGCAACTCCACAAAACCTGTGTGCCAAGGCCTGACCAGAAGTCACACCCTTTCCTTGCTGTCTCTCGGATCAGCCCCACCCCGCCCTCTTCTAATTCATGCATATTCTCCGATGTCATTTAAATGCCATTATCTCCATGAAAGCATCTCTCCGTCTCTCATGTACCTTTCACTAGAAGTTTCTCTGTGTGTTCTAAATTGTCAGACATGTATGTTATCTGTCTCTTCTACTGTTCCTCATCCTATAGAAAACTGAGAAGTACCAGTTGCACAGTCCTGGTCTTCCTGATGTTTGCATTTCTAGCAGCTGTCCCATAACTTCATAGGTTTGCAAGTGGATTTTTTGCACACATACACACACACACATACACTCACTCATGCACGCACACATGCAGTCACGCACGCGTGTGTGCATACACATACATGCCCATGCAGGCCAAAAAAGAGTATTGGATTCCCTGGAGCTGGGGTTACAGGCACTTGTGAGCTGTCTGGCATGGGTGCTAGGAACTGAACTTGGGTACTCTGCAAGAAGAGTGTGCCTCTTAACCTCTGTCTTCTCTCTTGTAAAAGACAAATTCTGCTAGAAATAAAAATAAAACAAATGAACACTCCCAAAAAAACATCACTGTAAAGACATTGTCAATAATGACATCCACGGAGTCATTATTGGTGCCTCTGTGGCTTTTGTCCCTCTAGACGGAAAGGGATACAAAGGTCAACCAAGCAGCAAAGGTACAGGATGGCTCTCAAACAAAGATGGCGGTCGGAAGGAAGGTCCTTCCTCCTGTTTGTACTGACTTTTATTTTTTGGGGGGTTGCTGGGGATTAAAACCTTTGGCCATATGCATGCTAAGAATGGATCCCAACACCGGAAGTTCCAACCTCAGACCCTGTATCATCCTTTCACACCAAAACCTGACAGACCTGTCTGTCATCAAGCTCTGAGCTACAGTCCAGAGAGGGAAAGAGGGAGGGAGGGAGGGAGGGAAGGAGGGAGGGGGGAGGGGGGAAGAGAGAGAGAGAGAGAGAGAGAGAGAGAGAGAGAGAGAGAGAGGACAAATTACACAGCACCTGGTTCTGTGGTATGTGTACGTGAGACCACCCCCTTATTCTGGTCTCAGTATAACTTGAGGACATAGGAGAGTCACTGGGGATACTGAGGCCTCTTGTTGCTCGCTGTCTTAATCCCTTCAGACACAGCACTGGTCTCCACCTTGTTTTACAGGTGAGCCATGCAGTTTCTCTGATTACTCTTTCCTCCTCTCTCCACTTCCACTTGGCCAGTGAAAAGTGCTGGTCTGCTCTCAGGCCATTTCCTGAAGGAAGCTCATGCCTTCTGGCCTCCCAGCACTGAGAGGGGCTACAGTTCAGACACGGTCACTCAGACCTCTGACAGGGGTCACTCAGACCTCTGACAGGTCTGCCCCTTCCTTTCCTGGCCACCTAGCCTCTGCTGTCTCTCCCCTGTGATTTGCTTTCTAGGCAACAGCAAATCAAGTTGAACTATCCCACTAGACCTCAGAGTTTCTCACCCGACGGAGTACATCTCTCACTTGCCTGACTGAAATAACTGGGCCAGCGCCCATACTCCGTTCCATATTGAATACATGTATCCATCACTCTGCTGGCCTTTAACTGGGGAGGGATTTGGTTGAAGCTGGGTGGTGGTGGCGCACGCCTATAATCCCAGCACTTGGGAGGCAGAGGCAGGCGGATCTCTGAGTTCGAGGCCAGCCTGGTCTACAGAGTGAGTTCCAGGACAGCCAAGGCTATACAGAGAAACCCTGTCTCGAAAAACCAAAAAAAAAAAAAAAAAAAAAAGAGAGAAAAAGAAAAAGAAAAAAAGAAAAGAAATGAAAGCCTGGCACATGGTGCCCGCACGGGAGTGACTTACTGCTTCGGATTTGGGAGGCACTGGAGGCGGAGGTAGGGCGATGTCCGAGGACTGCACGGTGGCGGCCAGGGTCACCTGGGCGGGAGGCGAAGAGGGGGCGCATGCCGCCCGCGTGGGGCCTCTCAGGGCGTCGCAGCGGCTCTTCTCGCTGAGCGAGCGGGCGAGCGGCTGGCGGCCGGCCTTGCCCTCCTCCAGCCACAGCTCCTCGTAGGGAACCTCGGGCTTCCCGGGGACGCCCGCGGGGTCCTCGGTAGCTTCCGGGAAAAGGTAGTCGCTCCCGCTGTCGCCGGAGTCCTGATAGGGAAGGAGATCGTGGGGAAACGGGGCCCAGTCTCCGCCCGGGTCCCGGCAGCCGTGGAGGAGGTTCACCTCGCTGTTGCCGTGGAGGTTGTTGCCGTACACACAGACGGAGAGCCGGTGGAAGGACTGGGTGAGCTCGTCGCGGGCGTAGCTCAGGGAACTGGGTACGTGGTTGTGGCCGGAGCACCGGCCCTTCTTGGGGCTCTTGCAGTCTTCGGTCCAGTCCGTCTTCACGTCGCGAACGGCCCGCGAATACTCATCGATGTCGAACTGCTCTTGGCAGATGCCCAGCCAGTGGTGGACCAGGGCTTCCGGCCACGCGTCCCCCTTCACCTGGTGCTCGGGGAGGCTGAACTTGGGCACCGTCAGGTGCAAGGGGAAGTGCGTGGGGAGGATCTTGTTGTGGCGCAGCACGCAGCACACCACCACCGTCTTGGTCTGGATGTTCACAAACTTGTAGCGGTGGCCCTCCCGGATGAAGTGGAGGTCGTAGGGGTTCCTGGGCGGGGGGCTGGGCACCGTCACGTTCACGGGCAGCCGGGTCTTCTCCACGATGTTGCGGATGGTGTGCTCGCCCTCCTGCATCTGCAGCTCCAGGGGGCTGCGGGTGCTGAATCTGCCCTTGCACTGGAACGGGAGGCTGATGCTCTCGTTGGTCCGGTGGTTCATACAGATGAGGCACGGCATCTTGCCCTTGCCCAGCTTGCTGATGGAATTGAGCTTCCCGATCTTTTTGAAGATGGTGTTGAGCCGCGACTTCTCCTTGAAGGTCTTGGCGTACAGGATCTCCGCCTGCCCCATTAGGGTGAGCTCGTCCCCAGTGCACAGGGTGATGTTGTAGACTTCAGTGTCTTCGTTGCACTCACCCGACGCCACCTACGACACGACAAACCGAATCGCACGTTAGTGGCGCAAACACAACAGACCAACACTGTGCTTCCTGCCAACCATTCGTTTTTTATTTCCGTGGTGAACAGCCGCATACCTCAATCTGGCATGTACATTTAACATTAGAGAGGAACCTGGGTGAACGCTGCTGAGAGGTTTCTGGTTTTGAAGTAAGTTTTTACTCTTTGACAGTTTCACACGTGCCTATAGGACGTTTTATCAGAGCGGCCTCCGTGTTCCTCTCAGCCCTCTCCCTCTCTACCCTTCTTTCCCAGTCCGCTCTGCTTCCTTAACTTTTTAGTTTTTTGTTTTGTTTTGTTTTTTTAAATAATAACTCAGTGAGTTGCTTGGGCTTGCTTGCGTGTGAATGGGGCTGGGATTATTCACGGGATCCTGGAGGACTTACCTATCAGTGGCCATAGCTCTAAAGAAAGATGACTTTCATCAGGGAAATGCAAATCAAAACAACCCTGAGATTCCACCTCACACCAGTCAGAATGGCTAAGATTAAAAACTCAAGAGACAACAAGTGCTGGCGAGGATGTGGAGAAAGAGGAACACTCCTCCACTGTTGGTGGGATTGCAAAATGGTAAAACCGCTCTGGAAATCAGTTTGGCGGTTCCTCAGAAAATTGGGCATGTCACTTCCAGAAGACCCTGGCATACCACTCCTGGGCATATACCCAGAGGATTCCCCTGCATGCAATAAGGACACATGCTCCACTATGTTTATAGCAGCCTTGTTTATAATAGCCAGAAATTGGAAGGAGCCCAAATATCCCTCAAAGGAGGAATGGATACAGAAAATGTGGTATATTTATACAATGGAATACTACTCAGCAATTAAAAATAATGAATTCATGCAATTTGTAGGTAAGTGGTTAGACCTGGAAAATATCATCCTGAGTGAATTAACCCAATCACAAAAGAATGCACATGAAATGCAATCACTGATAAGTGGATATTAATGAGCCCAGAAGCCCTAAATACTCAAGACACAAATAGCAAGTCAAATGATTCCCAAGAAGAAGAAAGGAGAGGACCCTGGGCCTGTAAAGATTGCATCCAGTTTAGTAAAGAAACCGAGGGGGGAGGGGGAATGATTGGGGAACAGTTGGGGGGGGGAGAGGAACTATGGGAACTGTGGTGGGTGGGAACTGGGAAAGGGGAAAGCCTTTGGAATGTAAACATAGAATATAGAAAATAAAAAAAAAAAAAAAAGAAAGATGACTTCCCCCTCCAGCAGCCACTAACTACCAATAGTGCCTCAGCTAAGAAAAAACCTTTTTATATTAGACAATATCAATTTAGATTTTAATCTAATTTATTATTATTATTATTATTATTATTATTATTATTATTATCTTGGTCTTTTTGACATATGGCTTCATATAGCTAGGGCTAGCCTCGAACTCACCAGGCAGCTGAATCCACCTCCTGCCTGTATCTCCCAAATGCCAGGATTAAAGGCATGTGCCACCACTCCTGGTTTTACACTGAATTATTAAAGCAGCTTTACCTCCTATAAACACAAAGAGGTCTAGTTGATGGATAATTATTCTGGAATATTAACATTATCTTTTTGTAATTATAAATAACATTTTCATAAACACTGAAGAAAAAATTTCTTTTTGCTATTTGAAATTTTACTAAACTTTGTCTTTAATTTTTTTTAATTAACAGATTTTTAAACTGTGGAACTGAGACAAAGGATTAGAGATATCCGTGTGTGTTGCTAGCCACTGAACCCGGGCTCTGAGCGGGCCGGACAAGTGGTTTGCACTAAGCTTCCCACCGGGTCCCCAAGACGCTTTATTTCTCGACTTAAAAATTATCACGCAGAGTGTTCTTGTTCGTTGGAAGAAGAACATAAAATAAAAATAACACAGACCTACTTCCCTACTGCGTATAACCTGTCAAGATCTCATATAAATAGGAAAGAGAAGAAGCAATATGTACTAGTCATCTCAGGGATATGCAAATCCACATTCTTACTTGAGTTTTCAACCATAATCTCTCCATTTTCCTGTGTATATACATCCTTAATGACAACATCATCTGACGTGTTTATTACACAGAGACTGGCTTTACTTTGTTAGGAAAAAATGAGTTTTCCTGAATTTATCAATTATAAGCAGAACTGCAATGACGTTTTTGACAGTTCAGTGATTTCCGTGGGAAGACGCAGCAGAACGGAAGTGAGGGGCTCGGCCACGCGCTCCTGAGAAGGGCCTGTGCCCTCCGCCTCGCTACTGCACATCACTGGGCTGGAGGGAAGGCCCGCATCCTTACTCTATCTGCTCGTGTTCCGTGTCAAAAGCTTTGGCCAGTCGTAAACTGATGCTTAGGTATTAACCTAAATATCTGCGTCTCTGCTTAGCTGTGCTTCTGTAATGTAAACTGAATGGTATTTTTCATGCTATGTAGTTTTGGATTTATTATTTGGCTTTCATTTTGCAGCTTCTCTAAATAATTTTCTTAATAAAAAAATTTACAGACAGTATTTCCGGAATTGTCTGTTGTGACGTATTCTGCTATGCTCTTAGCTGAGAAGATGGTTGGTTTCAAACCAGGGAGATTTTACAACCTTTCTAGAGATGTGTGACAGTTTCTGGAGATATTTTTGGCTGCCGCAACGAGGGAGCTGCTTTTTATCTCTCTGAGTCCAGTCCAGGGTACTGCTAAGAATGAACACTGCACAGGGAAGCCCGCTGCCCTGCCCCCAGAAGAGATTATCCAGGTTAAAATTTCAATCGCATTCAGAAGTTGGGAGTTGCTCGTATAATTACCAACACTGCAGTCCAGCACGTGGATGGTTTCATTTATTAATTTATTAAATTTATTTAGTTGAATTCCCTTTGGTGGATTATGCAACACAGGGGTCGATCCTATTTTTAAAGTCAATGTAGTATCTAGTATACTTCCTAAGTACTACCATTTGTGGTTGATTTGAAATGCTGTCTTTCTTATGCATTAACATTCACAAAACAAGTATTTAAAGATCGATGCATACACTTCTTTTTTAAGGACATATATCATAGTTCTCTGACCCACCATAGTTATACTGTTTAATTTCTATATCTTTATAATCAATCACTTTATATCTGATAACAAGACTCTTTTTATTCTGATTCAAAATCTCCACTGAAGCTGTCAATTAACCAGCCACTTTTCCTGGATCAAGAGAGTGGTCCTCATTTCAGTAGTTGTGGTTCCAGGGTGGTGTGTGTGTGTGTGTGTGTGTGTGTGTGTGTGTGTATACACAAGTGTACTTCTGTTGTTTTGCTAAATGATCAGAGTGTCAAGATTCCCTCTAAATGATTATGTTTATATACCTGTAGAGCAGTGTTGCTGTCAGCCTCGCCCGAGAAGCCTCTGGTTAATGGGCAACAGTTACTGTAGAAACCCCTAACTTGTCAAAGTTCTGAAACAAGCGACCTTTGAGTGCCCAGCCCTAAGTGGGGTATCCAGATCACATCACCTGAGGCTCTGTAGAAAAGCAATGTGGAAAGACTGCGAGAACCAGAGGGTGGGGAGACCACGATGTGGTTCGTATATCCGTGAACATACAACAGTGGCTACCTGCACTCGACCTGTTGAAGATGAGCCCCGTCACCCTGCCCTCAGGGATGAGGGAGGGGTACAGTTGGCCTCATCCTTCTCTGGGGAGCAGAGAAAAGATTGCAGGGGGAGAGGGGATTATAATCCTCAGTTGTGAAGCCACTGGAAAGTTGCCTTTGCTCAGGTAAATAACATCACCCGTGCTCATGTGGGCACCACTGATTAAATGTAGTGGATCAAACCAGCAAACGTATAAAGAAGACTCATCACAAAGAGAGAACAGTGGGAGGGAGTCGAGAAGGGGTAATGCAGAGATGTCATCAGTGTGTATTCATATATGTGTAAAATTATTAACGAAAGAAGAAAACAGACCATGACTACTCAGGGAGGTTCAGTATAACCACAGTCAATGGAGGAGAATATAACCCAGGCCCAGTGGCTCTGGCCACCGCAGTGTGGCCTTCTAGGGGAAACGTCAGGAGGCTGTTTCTATTGTCACTCCACACACATATGATCCCAGAAGATATGACTTCGGCTGTGATAGCCATTCCAGATGCCCACGCCCACGACTGTTCCCAGAGGATGCTTGAGGAGACCAGTATGACAGTGCAGAAATGCTGTGGTTAGCAAACAAGACGGCTGTGTACACATGTGACTGGACATATAAACAGCCCTCCTCTCAATCTCCCCAGGTCAGTTAAGGAGACTTCTCTCGTGTACTCTGCCTCCCGACCCCACACTGGCCTTGTGTTTGGGTCCAGATCTTGAGAATTGTTTTGGGGAGTTTCATTGCTTACTGTGGTCCTTTATCATGGGCGGACAAGACTAAGCTGGTGACAGGATACGCAGACAACTCACTGGGCCTGCCGTCCCAGAGAACAGACAGGAAGCAGAGCCTGGAAAGACCCGAAACGGGCCGAGGGAAGTGCCAAGGCGGCAAGAAGCTGAGGACGGTGAGCGCTATGGTGAGCGCTACACAGGCAGAGGAGCTTAGGGGACAACCGGCCCCAGCAGCTGGGGACGCTGAGGTGGCGCTGAGGTGGCACTGTACACTGAGCAGCAGAAGCGGCTGCCTGGGCTGAGCTCCTAGCCTGAGCTGCTAACTGCTGGTCTGTTGCTAATCAAAACTCACACCACGGGAGATCCAAGTTGCCTCTCTGTGTCTGATGTCTACCTAAACAGAGCGAAAGAACCCTCTGCTGGCTGGTGGCAAGAGTCCTCTCAGGTTAAATGCATTGGCTTAGAGGATGCATTCAGCAAAGGACTATATAGAATAGTATGTGCTTAAAGGAAATGGTGTTTATATCCTCTGCTTATTCATTTATTTATTGTTTTTAAGAAAAGACAAAGGAAAAACAGAAAACAGTGAACGGAGTTAATTTTCAGGATGTGTGTAGCGGGTAGGGCAGCGGGAAGTGGAGGAAAGCGAGACCTTTGCCTGTGCCCTGCTGAGCTTTGACCTTTAGACCCCACACATTCAAACAAGCTGAGGAATACCATTTCCTTCAGAAGATTCTGTTCCTTACAGCAGAGATGTGAACAGAATCGGAGGGAGTTGACTTTATGTGCACAGCAGGAAAGAATACACACGTGAGTGTTAGGAGTTACAGAGTTTTGAGTCAGGGAGTCGGCTCAGTGGGCACTTGCGATTGGGCCTGATGAGCTGAGTCTGATCCCTGAGACCCGTGTGGAAGAGGGAGAGACGAGACCCCTGCATGTTATCTTCAACCTCCACACGTGCGCTGTGGTTAGCATGTCTGCACGCTTACAAATAACTTACTGTGATAAAAACATAGAAAGCTACAGAGTTGGACTATGGAAGGAAAGGTGGAGATGAATGGCGAGAAGCAGGAAGAGTGAAAGAGAACACCTTGTAGGCTGGGTTAGAATCGGAACTAACAGAAGACACACAGCTACACACATGCTAACAGAAGAACACACAGACATAGATACAGATACACACAGACACACAGATACAGGTACATACACATAGATACATACATAGACACCTAGACACACAGACATATAGACACGACAGAGGCAAACATACACAGACACGCACACACACAAATAGACACACATAAACACAGGTACACACAGAGTCAGACACACACTCCTATACAGCAAACCAAGCACTCGACAGGAACCAGAGCTCTTTGAAAAGACTGTCTACAGTGGAGCAGGAGAGGCGCAGGATGAGCATGGGACACCGGTTGCCAGGAAACAGAGTGCTTATAAATGATGAGGACGTGTCATGAGAACACAGGAGATGGCCTGACTTAGTTCCCACGGACAAAATCTGCAACGGTTTGAGAATACAATAACTATAATAAATTACAATCTACAGAATACTGAATACAAGTTTATACTGACAGCAGAACCCACAAACAAATGAAAACAAGGGAATGGGGGAAAAGCCAGCCAATGTGGAGGAATGGGGCAATGGGAAAACCCAGACTTTGCCATGGCCACCTCAGTCATTTGTGGGTGCTAAACTTAGAAAAGTCTGAAGAAGAGCAAGCCATCGAGGGAGCTGCTGCCAGCTGATGGCTGGGGGGAGGAGGAGGAGTGGGAGGAAGAGGAGGAAGAGGAGGAGTGGGAGGAAGAGGAGGGAGAGGAGGAGGAGGAGGGGAAGAAGAGGAGGAAGAGGAGGAGTGGGAGGAAGAGGAGGGAGAGGAGGAGGAGGAGGGGGAGGAAGAAGAGGAGGAAGAGGAGGAGTGGGAGGAAGAAGAGGGGAGGAGGTAGAGGAGGAGGGGGAGGAGGAAGAGGAGGAGGAAGAAGAAGAAGAGGAGGAGGAGGAAGAGGAGGGGGACCTGTTGGCAACCCTCTATCTTCAAAAATATTTACATTAAGATTCATAACTAGCAAGATTCCAGTTATGAAGTAGTAAGGAAAACGATTTTATGGCTGGGGCTACTACAACTCGAGGAGTTGTATCAAAGGGTCGCAGCGTTAGGAAGGTTGGACGGCACTGCTCTAGGACGACTATAACGAACGAGGGAAGCGGGAACGAAGCACCCATGCAACCCGACCAACCTTGGCTGAACAGATTTAATAACGCCCGAGAGACTCCTGTCAATTCTGTACCCCGAGATGCCTGTGACGTAATGTTCCCGGAACCTAATCACGAACTATCAGACACACCCAAACTGAGAAACAGCCTCCTTTCTGTGCTCTCTGTTGGGTGGGTGTCTAGCCCAGGCTATCATTCCTGGCAAGTGCTCCTCCACTGAACTATACCTCAGTCATTCGCTTGAAATACTGAGAAAGGCCTTTCCAAGTGAAATAGAGGAAATGCCACCGTGGCTAACGGCTGCTGGCAGAGACTGTGCTGTTACTAAGTACAGACTTACAGAATTAACTTACTTTTTAGAAAGACTTTTGTTTTTATTTATGTGTGTCTATGTAGGGATGTATACACACACGCACGGCTGTGTCTGCAGAGGCCAGGAGAGGGTGCTGCAGGAGTTACAGGTGGCTGCCAGCCCCCCATATGCTGGGATCCTGGGAAACTGGGGTCTCTGGAAGAGCAGCGTGTGCTCCCGACAGCTGAGCCATCTCTGCAGCCCCAACGTTAAGTTTCCCAGCGGATTCTCTTGGAGTTTTGAGATTTTATTTACACAAGTGACTAAAAAAATGATTCCCACCATTTGTCACCTGTCGTTTCTAATGACACGGTAGTTGGAGGGGTGAGTATTTTCACCATGCTGTATTTTACATGACTACTATCTGCATTTAAACTATGAGAAATACACTGACCTGAGGCTTGTTTTTTTTTTTCTACCACAGGAGCAATTAACTTTCAACTTTTGGTTTTCTAAAAATTTCTACAGTGAAACTAATTTCTAGATCAACTGCTATTCAGCACCTAGTAATATGGTCATTTTTTTTTATTCCAACGCCCTGCTTTATGATTCCAGCATTATATTTCCAAATTTTAAAATGACTACAAGCTTGAGATAGTTTCTACATCTATGATTAATACTGCACAGTTCTCTCAGATAGCGTTTGCCTTATGGTTTATAACTCAGTCCCCGGGAGAAGGGCCTACAGTTTTATTAGTCTGTCTCTATCAGGCCTGGATATCAGGTTTAATGTTTATCAAACTGAACTTTTTCTTTGCCAATAAAAAGTGTCTGGCGGAAGTAAGCCCACACTGCTTCCTGAGTTGAAAGTGCCAGTGTGCATTTAGAGAGGCCAGGCAGAGCCATCTCTGTAAATAACCTGTCATCATTACAAGTCATCCCTATGTAATTTTAATCTCTGGAGTAAGCAATCTGTCAATCAACATTAGTACCATAAAAAACAAACAGCTCTGGCGTTTCCATGGTGAAGCCGAGTTTCCCAGAGGAGTCGTTTGTAAATTCCTGATGCCGGCAAGCTGATTCTAATGGTGCTGCATGTGGGGTTAAAGTCCACTTTGGGTGGCTCACAGGAGGATTATTATGTTTTAAAGATTGGTATCTAACTGTTTTCTTCGTATTCACATGCCCTAAGTGTAATCCCAGCTTCTGCTACGGAGTAGGGTAGGAGCATTCATTTAAGGAGTTGCATACACAGTCCCTGCGAGCCCAGCACTGTATAATGACCGATGTGACTGGGCCACGCCTGTGCTCAGGTATAGGTACACGTGTGTGTGCCAACAGGTGTACTGTCCCTAGTTGTTTGTAGACAGGGTCTCATTGGTACCCAAGGCTCGCCAGCAGACTATAGGTTGGCTGGCCAGCAAGCCCCGGGGGTCCCTGTGTCTGTCTCCCCAGAGCCTGGAGTACAGCATGCACCATCACATCTGGCTTTGTACATGAGTGCCAGGGATGGAGTTCAGTTCCCATACTGAGTCATCTCTCCAGCCTCAACTTTCTTTCTATAGGATCTGTACCTTGGGGGCCTCAGTCACCCTATTTTCTTGATTTTGGTCTCAGGAACTGTCCATTATTCATTTGACTTTTCACACACACACACACACACACACACACACACTCACACACAGCTTTTAATTTCAACTAGCATTTAGTTAAACTTACAACCATGTATTCAGGTCAAAGGTCAGCAAACTACAGTTCATGTTGGAAATCCAGCCCACTGGGTTTGTTTTATGGGGACATTGTCACACCTGTCGTTTATGTCTAGTCCAGGCTGCTTTCTCCTGACAAAGGCAGCATGAAGTGTGTGCAACTAAATAATTCATCACCTCTACAATATGCATCACGCTCTTTTTAGCAAAAATATCGCCAGTCATGGAAGGGACCATGGCGTTTGGAACGTGATTGCTACGGTACTCCTAGATCAGCTGAGCCTGGACCCTGTCTGAAACAGTACGCGGCTCTAGACAAAGCATCTAACTTTAGTGTCCTCTCACCTGTGTTTATTCTGCTGGATAAATGAGCACACATGAAGAACAGCTTTTGGCACGGGGACGTACTCAATCAACAAAGGTGACACGGCCGTTCCTTTTTTTCCAAGAACACCTGACTTATTCTCTATCACGTGTACCGTTTATGTCCCTGAGTTTCCCTTGAAAACACCCACAAATGTTTTCAAGCCCAAACCCCTGTCTGTAAGCATTATCCTCTTCCCCATATTGAATAGAGCTCAAGATTTTATTGAATGTGTTAACTTGGAATAAAACAGTATCAGAACAGAGCCTGTACATCAGCTCGGGCAAATATCAAAGGAAATGAGTCCACACGTCCCAATTTAGAACAGACTGCTCTGTGAAGCTCTCGGTTTGACGGACATATTTCCTTCTTACTGTAATCCTGTGGGACACTCAGGGGTTCTGAAGATGCGGGGCTCTTGATTTTGAGTCTCAGTGTCTGTTTCTCTTCTACTTGTGTAACAAACCATCTTCAGTGAGTATTCAGAGAATCGGTGACGCTCCTCAATCATGAAGAGATTAAAAACCCCTTCTCTCTAATCTCCCCTCCCCCAAGTCTGAAGCCAGTACTTTGGGCGTGTAAGGCAGGCACTCTACCATGGAACCAAACCCCAAATTTGTAAGGCATATGCGCTTTCCTAGGCAATTAAGATGTTGTTTCTACCTTTTTCTAACCTACCTTTATAAACACACACTTTCTGGAGGGAAGAAATTATAGGTCAAGTGAAATGCCATCCATGAAATGCACTGAAAGAGGAAGTCAGCCAGCTTCCGAGACCCGGGGCAGACGGGACGTGGAGTTAGTCAGAGGACACTTTCCTCGGCAAATGTCACTATCTGGGCACATGCAACGCTTCAGCCCACACTGTGTCTGCACGCTCAGGAAGCCAGCTTTCCTTCCACGTATAAAATGCATAGCGTGTGTGAGTACAGACTGCGGGTCTGTGCCTCCAGACCAGAGGTCACCATTAACGCTGGCAATTAGCCCTGCATGCGTGAGGATTCCTGTGGTTGCTGTCCGGGACAGATGAGGAATCTCACGGGGAAATGCTGCTCTTCCTCTGGCCATTAGCCTGTCAGTCTTCTTAGGTTTCCATCCATGTGATTTATTTGTCTAATTTCTTTCCTTTAAAAAAAAAAAGTTCTTTTCTTTTCTTTTCTTTTCTTTTTTTTTTTTTTTTTAACTGCAAAAGAAACAACGTGTTCTGTCTAAGTGCTTTGGTATGTGAGCCTGGTTAACATTTCCAGCTTCAATGTTTCCTGAGAGGAAGTAATTCAAAGTGTGTTATCTAAACAACTCTAATAGGTCTAATCCAGGAAACCATCCGGCTTTCACTGCTCATAATGCTGCTCACAATTAATACCCCAAGTCACTCTAAGCTACTGATGTAAAACTTTGGATGTGTGTGCACCCCAGCACAGATACAAATGCATTCTCCACCCCCTCCTCTCTGGGCAGTAGGTAATGTGTCTCTAGTAATCAAACAATGTAACTGTAATACAATGTAATACCCAAATAGCAACACTAGAAGACTGTCAGTTTAACTCGTAGCTTCTACGAGATCTGTTAATAACAACAATGGAGATGGGGTCCTTTGAAGTTAACTTTTGCTTTAATAAAGTTATATGTTGTTGTAAAATAAAAAAAGAAACTGCCGTTCTCAAGAGCAACAATGAATCTCATAGATACGTGCATTTAACATATGTGCCAATTATATACAATGTTTGATATCCCAAACTACAAATATAATTGTCTTCTGGAAAAAATGGAAAAAACTAGTGCTTTAAGAGTTGAGATAAGTGTTGATCCTGAGTGTCTGTGTAATGTATAATGTGTAGTGTGTAGTGTGTACTGTGTAGTGTGTGGGTGTGTGTATGTGTGTGTTTAAAAGAAGAAACAGGCTGGGGATGGCATGCACAATGGCACTGACTTAGTGGTGACGGCATGGCTTGGCAGACAATTCGCCACCTGGTAGTTTCTCAGAGGAGTTCACAAGGCCTCAGCAAACTAAAAGAAGCGTCGAGTGGTCCTCAAACACTGAGATGATCACACCCACATTGTGCCCAGCTTATCATCCTCCAGAGTCCAGACGATGTATGACATCTGACTCATTCTAAGGAAACCACGTCATTTTTTAAAACCGGCAAACAAAAATGGGCTGTGTTTAAGATTTACTAGCTATCTTAAAAATTCTTCGCTCTACCTGACAAAACGTTGCTTGCACGTGTCGCCACTGATCCTTTCCACCATCTGTGTGCTGAGGAGGCTCTCGGTGACCACCAGGAAGGCCTTGCACTCCGTGGTTTGGTTGAAAAGCCAGGGTGGGCTTCTGTGCTAATCAGAACACTGTCCAGTGTGGCTCCCAATTCCCAGCCCAGCAGATCAGACATGGAAAGGAAAACCAGGAGAGGGAGTACTGAGGCGTGCTCTAACAGTCACAGGGCGCCACAGGACTGAGATGGGACCTCGAGATACTGAGTTCCCAGGAGAGAGCGGGTCCCCAAGGCAACAGCCACATACATATCAAGAGAGGGTCAATGGATTTTAGGGCAGGAGACAACGGTGGCTTACTTCCTGCCAGTCCTCTCTTTAAATGGCAGAAAAGGCTAATACAAGAGACCGAATGGAAAGGACTTTGTTAAAATTCACAGCCACCCTGAATGTTGGGTGTCTACGTTACCTAGGCTCAGAGATTCTAGAGAAAACTGCTGGAGCAAACCAGGCCCAGTCTGTTTTGAAGAATCCCAGGAAGAATCCTCTCATTGACCTTATTAGATACTTAAAACACAAGGAGACTGTCTCTGAATGATCAAGCCGGAAACCTGGAGTGCCATTTTAAATTCAGAACAGTGGCTAGCACTGAACTTTATACTCCAAAAACAAAATGAAGTGACAACCAGGGTCTCCCTCATACTCGCTAGGTAGCTAAGGGTGACCTGAACTTGGCCTGCCTCACTGGGTACACCGGCTGTCTCTACCTAAATTGGCTGGGATTACAGGTGTGTCCTGCTGCAGCTAGCCTATTTACATTTTAAAAAAGAAAATAGATCAGTACAGGCTTTTGGGACAATGGAAAGTATGCTCAGATTACAATCTTGTCCTATCTCAAGCACACAGATGGAATGCGGCAGAGCAGAAGGGAGGCTGGGCTGGGCGAGGGGACCTGCGGTCTATTCTAGACTTCCCTGACTGTGTGCCCCTCTGAAGGCCGCTAAGGCACTGGCTTCTTTTTTGTTTGTTTTGTTTTATCTACTAAATGAATCAGGACTAGGTCACGTCTAGAGGCCCCTCTAGGTCTAAAATCGACAGTTACAAAAACTCAAACTCTTGTCCTGTAGGATTGTTCATAACATTTTAATATTGAATTCTTGAGCACATTTCTCAGTATCGAGAAATTATGTTAATTCCTGTGAGTCTTACACGATTATTTACCTACTTAGAAAAGGCACCCCGGGGCTTATCACTCAGAATTAAGAGAAAGGGGAAGAATGCCATCTTTGACAACGGAGACGATTCAGGGCACTGGGCTACGTCAGATAAGCGAGGCGCAGAGGGAGACGCAGAGCCTGTTCCCACTTCTGTGTGGAAGACACAGCTGAACACAGCATCAGGGGCAGAATGGGTAGTTCCCACGGAAATCTGAGCATACTCTCCATTGTCCTGGTAGCTTGTGCGGTTGATCCATTTTCTGTTTTAGTGAGGGAGTGCGGACTTCCCAGAATGGGTCGTTTTAGTGATGGTGGGGGATGCTGAGCTGTTGGTCAGACAGACACCGCTGCAGCTGGACAGGAGGAAGGACTACACGTGTGAGGTGCTGGGTGCCTTGTCTGACCACCTGGTCCTATCACTTCACACACTACAACCGCACCCAGCACCACGTGCACTTCCTAATCATCGTTGTTTGCACCTTTATGAAAACCAAAAATCCTGAGATCTTTATCCCCTGTTGCTGGCTAGTTTGTCCCCTTGACACGGGTTAGGGAGGGCTTCTGAACTGAGAATGTCTTCATAAGATATGCCTGTAGGCAAGTCTGAGGTGGTGCATTTTCTTGACTGATGACTGCCGTGGAGGGGCCCATCTTACCTCACTGTGGAGAGTACCAACCCTGGGCTGGTGGTCCTAGCGGTCTGAGCAAGCTGTGGGGAGCAAGCCAACAGCATCACTCCTTCGTGGCTTCTGTGTCAGCTCCTGCCTCTAGGTTTCCGCCTTGAGTTCTTGTATTGCATCCCTTACAAACTGTAAGAAGAAATAAATACCCTCTCCCCCTTTAAACTATCTCATAGCAACCGCCCTAGTCTTCTGGCTCCTATAGTCTTTCTGCCTCCTCCTCCTCCATGATGTTCCCCGGAGCTCAGGTGTAGGGACTGTGCTGTAGATGTACCAATCGGTACTGGACACACCCTTGACTACTTTTTTCTCTGTGTTTTGACCAGTTGTAGATCTGTAGTAGCCTCTGTCTGCTCAAAGGAATTTAAAAAAAAAAAAAAAAGCTTCTTAGCTGGGCAGTGGTGGCGCACGCCTTTAATCCTAGCACTTGGGAGGCAGAAGCAGGCGGATTTCTGAGTTCGAGGCCAGCCTGGTCTACAGAGTGAGTTCCAGGACAGCCAGGGCTACACAGAGAAACCCTGTCTAAAAAAAAAAAAAAAGCTTCTTTAATGAGGGATGAGAGTTATATTTATCTGTGGACATAAGGATAAGTATAAAGAATACAGTTCAAAACTATACTGATTTTGAGAAATGTAGTGTCGGTTTCTCCTTTAAGGTCTAAGACCTCTCTGTCCAACGGAACTTGGCGAAGTTCACAGAACCAAGCACACAATTCCGCCCACCCCACTGGGTGGGTCTTTTGTTCATTTAGACAGCAGTTAGTCACCACCTAGACACACATGCCACCTTTACGCCACTGGATATCTTGTCATGTTAGTCACTGCTATGATTCACAGGCTTTGCAGCTTATAGGACTATTGATTATTTATCTGCTTGGCAGCTGGGCGTAGCTCAAGTTGTTTTTGGTCATGGTGTTTTATCACAGTAGTAGAAAGCCTACCTAAGACACTTGTGATATAGCAAGTCCTAAACACAGTAATGGAAGGTCCTTCTATGAGGTCTGGGCAAGGAGAGGGGATGACTGTCCATATCTGACTAAAATTTCACTTTCGTTTCTCGACAATGAGAACTTGTTATTATTATTATTATTATTTTTTTGTCTGGTGAGAGAGTTGAAAGCTGGACCTGACTGACTGGAGAGCACAGTGTGACAGCGTCCAGTATAGAGCAGCAGCGCCCCTCCCCCAACCCGAAGGCAGTGACGTCCCAGCTTTTGGGGCAGTACTGAAGACAGGAAAGCTCAGATCCAAAGTTAAATCAAAGCCGCCCCCACCCTCGCTTGCTGCAACGAGGACAGGACGTGAATTAAAACATAATTGGTTAGTCATTATTTTGATGGCAAGAAAGCATGTGTGGGAAAATTTCTCATCAGCACTGGGCTGAGTTTGAAAGGCTGAAGACATTTCAAATAATTCACTCGCTATTAGCGTAATGTCCCCTGAAGATACTGGAATAAAGGGGTAATTTTGACTCAGTGACAAACTCTAGCTTCTCTATGTGGAGTGCTTAATGAAGACCATGGGTGTGAGATCCCGTCAGGCACTAGCAGACTTCTCCTAGAGGACCCTGGAAGCTGCGGTCTCTGCTGCTCTGTTGCCAGGGTGAAAGAAGGCACGACCAACGCGCAGATGGACAGGGTGTGTGTAAGCCCACGGCTTACAACTCCCACACCAGACACTTGAACAGGGCTGGACCACGGTGTCACTTAACTCTCACATGTGCCCAGGGTGGCAGTCTCACTCCCACTGCACAGGGGAAGACACCGGGAGCTGGGGTGGGGTGGGGGATGCAATGTGTCTGTGGTTACACTTACTGTCCGCGGGTGAGTATGAACTCAGCTCTAAATCCACAGCCTCATAGATCTTCTGATCATGGAGGCTTTGTTTAAAGAGACAGATAGCCTGAACATAGTTGTGTGGCTATTTTAAAAAATAAAGATTTATTTGTACTTTTTAGGTATCTGTGTGCCTGTGCATGATGGCCGGTGCCCACAGAGGCCGGGAGAGGCTGTTCAGTCTCCCGGAGCTGAATTACAGGGGCTTCTGATGCTGATGCTTAGAATTGAACACTAGGTGCTAGGAACTGCTTCCATCCCATGATCTTGACAAAATTACACACAGACACAGCCAGGGTGCCCAGGAACTAAATCACCTGCCACTGAAAATGGCATGTTACAGGTTAATGTAACTAGACCCAGGGGTTCAAATACTGTCCAAGGCGAGAGGCCATACATATACGTCCCAACTTCAATCTTTCCCCAAGCTCAAGATCCGTGTGGCCGCTACTCACACCACGTTTCTACTTGGAATTAGGCAAAACATTTGTTTATTTATTGTCTTCCTCTCCTACTAGGCTGTCTCCATGACGATGGGCCACTGCATACTCATGAAGAACACTCCTGAACAGACAGCAGGAGTTCAAAATAGTAGGTAACCAGTTAAATACTATATAAGAATTCATTTTGTGCAGTTCACCATTGACGGGGCCATCAGGTCAATAATCTTAAATGTATCAAGGCATCTTTTAAGGACAAGTTTTCTTATGCTAGAAGAAATGTTGGTGCGTGTGGCAGCTCCCACACTTAGCTGAGGTAGGAGGACTGCTGCGGGCTCACAACCAGCCTGGGCTGCAACAGAAGACCCTGCAGAAAGCATACACGGAAACAAGGGCACTTCATTTTAAAGTGAGCGTGGGTCGCTGACGCTCTCCACTGTATAAGTACAGTGTACCTTGTACTTGTACCTTGTACTTTAGTACTTTAGTACCTTGTACTAAAGTCTTGGACAAAGGACGGAAGTAAGTTTGCTATTATTATGGATTGTTATTTTTGCAGGGTAAACTTAGGACCTAACACACTCTAAGTGAGACACTACTACCGAGCTTTAGTTCCAATCCTGACTCTCTACGATGTCAATATACTTGGTATTACTTCAAATTATTACAATTCATTTCAACTTTGGACTCAAATGCATCTTTATGCATACATGTAAATATGTATGTCTTTTAGCAATTATGAAGTCAGCTAGTCATGAATTCATAACTACAAAAATGTCAAGAGTGTATCCCATGGGCCTAACTTATGGCATTCTTTTTATTTTTCTATGTTCACCCGTGTGTCTGCAAGCATTCATACAAGCGTACACGTGTGCATGTGGAGGCCTGAGTCTGATGTCAAGCATCATCTGTGACCACTCTTCTACCTGCTCACTGGGCCAGGCACTGTCAGTCGAACCCAGAAACCCAGATCTCACTGACACGTCTCACCTTGTTAATCAGCTTCCCGGGGATCAACTTCCTCTGCCTTCTGAGGTTGGAATCACAGTTGGGCTGCAATACCCACCTGGATTGTACAGGTTCTAGGGATCTGAACTCTGTCAAGTGCTTTAGCCACGGAGCCATCGCCCCAGGACCTATGCCATTTTTGAGTTGGGAAGTAAATTTTTCTATGTTGGTGAATTTTTCTCTGTAGGTTTAAATTTATAGAAAAACAACCCTCCACCTCAAAATCTGTCTCTTGGAAAGCAGTTTTGTCTAAGCCTAGCTAGTGCTAAGTTCATTTTGTCTTTCTCCAGGGGATCTATGAACCAAACATGGCTTTTTTTTTCTCCCCCAACCTTTCCAGTCTGCAGAGAACACCAATATCATGTTCACTGTTAGTTAAAGACCAGGATGCCCGCCCTGAGCTTCAGCAACACCCCGCAACAGTGTCTGTCCCCCGTTCACTCCCCCGTTCACTCACCCGGAGTGTACTGCCTACGCACACCAAGGCCTGGACCTGTCATTATACAAATTTCCCAAACTCTATCAATGGTTCTTTGAAGGAAAGTGAATATTTTAGTGATTGATGCAAACTGGATGGGACGGCCCTTAAAACTCCCAGAGCAATAAATAACTCTGGTTTAAAATGTCGATGCTTACAAGCATGAAACTCAATCCAAACCCACTGATCTCTGGATGCTCTGAGCTCAGTTTCATACACTAACCTATGGCCTTGGACTTGTAATCAGCGTCTCTATTACACACAGATTATTATTTTTTTGTGTGTTGCTTTGTATGTTTATGTATGGTCATATGAGTGAGTGAGTGAGTGTGTGTGTGTGTGTGTGTGTGTGTGTGTGTGTAAGAGGTCCATGCTGATTCTCTTTCTCTACCACTCCCAACCTTTTATTTTTGAGCCAGGGTCTCTAACTGGACCTGGAAGTCACCCACTGGCTGGGCTGAGGCCTGAGGCCTACCTATGGCCTCCTGTTGGCCTCTCAGCTCTGGCATTACTGGCGTGGACGGTCCTCTCCAGCTTCTCTACCCACGCTGGGGATGAAGCTCACGTCCTTACGCTCACACAGGAAGCATATTTCTGGTGAAGCCAATCCCCAGTCTACATCTAATGATTCACCACAAATATTCAAAAGGCTTCTAGAGAGACATCTTTGAAAATATTGGACACAGAGCGGGGTATGGTGGTGCACGCCTTTAAAGCCAGGCAGGTGGGTCTCTGCGATTTGAGGCCAGTTTGAACTACATAGTGAGTTCCAGGCTAACTGGGGCTACACAGTAAGACCATCTTTTATTTGCTTAGGAATCGTGATGTTTACTATTGACCACGAAGATGACAGGATAAAAATCAGCTAGGGGACAAGATCCTGGCCTTATACAGTAAAGACCCTGTCTTAAAACATTTTGCATGAACAACACGTGACCGAAACAAGAATGCTAACCTTAAGGGCCATACGCCATTCTTATGCCTGATTTGCTACCGCTTAGGAGATAAAACACTTTTAGAAAAGAATCTAAAAGTATTAGTTTCACTTTTACTTTTTTCATTTAGCTAACATTAAATAAAAGTTGTAAGGGGAAAGTTGAGACTTGTTAGAACACCCAGGAGGTCCAGTTCAGCTTCCTGCGCAGCTCAGTGGCAGCAGTCAGCTGGTGAGCCCGGAGCCCCACGTTTATCTATCTCCAACTCCTCACAACCTCAAAACCAAACAACAATCCCCCCCTAGATTTACTATTTTATGAATTAATTGATCTTAGTAAGTTTAAAAACAGAGTGTATATTCTCATGAACGTGGAAATGAAGGCTTGCTATCTTGAGGTCTTATAACTGGGACAATGGAGGAATTAAAAAAAAAATCTAAACTTTTATATATAAGTCAGACATATTCAGGAGAAGATTTTTATACAGTATAGAGTCTCACTAACTCTAATGATGAAACTACAGAAAGCAGACCACAGTGGATGCCTTTCCGAAGTGGGGACAGTGCTGTGCCCTAATCGTCATGAACACTTGTTCAGTTGGGAGTGACCTGGTCTGTGCTTCCTGAGGGGTGTGGCCCACCCACAGAGACACTGACGCTGTCTTGAGCTAATACTTCGTGCAGGATGCTGTTCAGAGAGACTGTATTTCTAAGAAACAGGTATGCTGACTCCTGACTTTTTATCGGTTCATAGAATCTGACTTAGTTGGACTTCCTATGTAAAAGAAGGTAAACAGGAAATCCTTTCAATGTGGACACTTCATAAGTGTGGTGTGACTGTGGGGGTATTGATAACAAGACAGAGGAGGCGTGTGAACAGTCCAAGTGGATCCCACAGGCATGGCCCTGCTCCCCTAGTGAGTCTGGCCAGGGGAGCAGGCTCACAGTAGAAGCACATCGATTCCAAAATCAGATTTCTCTGCATACTGAAAGAGTTCGCAGAGGATGAATGTCTGCTGATCTCAGTGTGCGTGCCAGAGGCAAGCTCTCCTCCCTCTTTGATGTATTTTTTTTTAAACAAAATATTGATATTTGGTTTATTCTAGGTCTTCTGCATCTATAACACAGCTTAGCAGAGGCCCTGGTGAAATAGTTGTTACCGACTAGAGGATAAAGCTCAAGTCAAAACCATCTTTTATTTGCTTAGGAATCGTGGTTTACCATTGACCATGAACATGACAGGATAAAAGTCGGCTAGGGGACAAGATTCTGGCCTTGTCTGTGATGTCATGAGCCTGGCTGCCTTTAGCTCCTGCTGCTCTGAGCTCCACACGCTGCTGGGGCTGTCCCCTCGAACTGTGGGAGAAATCCACCCCTCGGTCCTTAAATTGCTTTTTGTTAGTATCTGTGCCAGCCATGAGAAAAATAAATAACACAGGAATCCTATTTCTGAAAATTAGCAGTTTCAAGTTCTAATAAAGATCATGGAGTCAGGTCGGCTCGACCACCTACAGTGTCTCAGAGGGAAGCAATGTTCCTAGGAGGCATGCATGTGTCCCCTAGTGTGTCATACAATAAATACAATGTCTCAGTGAGGGGTAAATGCCTGATCTTCAGAGCTACCTTCACGTTGAATGTGATTTCCTCCATGACGTACACACGCTCAGGAAAGGCTTTGGCCACCTCCTCCACGCTGTTGAAATATTGCACGGGCTCCTTTATATCCCGGTCCTGTTCCAGCAGCTTGAACTGTCCTGAAACACACGGTAAGCAGAGAGGTGAGAAGCTTATGCTGGACAGCTGTCACCACGGACTCGGCATCACTTTCCTCTAGGCCAGCTCTTCTCTGTCGTAGATTGCTGTTCAACGGCGTGTTACAGAGGAGGATCACCCGAAGGTTTCATTCAGCTAGATTCTATACCAATTTTGAAATTCAGTGTGAAAAGGGAAACAAACTGCATTTTGTCTTTTTCTGCTCAGATTCTGAGCTTATTATCAGGACCTCCGAGGGAAAACATAGAAACGGTTGCTTATTTTGTTTTAGTTACAACACACCCATCGCTTTCTAAAACTAAGGCCCTGCACAATGGCAGAACTAATTTTTGGAAGTTGGTATTTAAAGGAGAGTAGAGCTAGGGCTGGGGTGGAGCTCAGAGGATCCAGAGGAGGGGCCACTCCAGAGGGCAGCCCACCTCCCACCTTCCGCTCTAGCAGGGGCACCTTCCGCCGCAGCAGGGGCGGCCGTGCGAGCTGGACTCGGCTCTCTCTTCCCCACTCAAGGTGGAAAGAGGAAGCACGGGAGGCTAGAGAGAAGATTTTCAGGTGCCCACAGAGAACTGCGTTTCAACGCGACTGCTGAGTGACAGTAAGTCACCACCCGCCAAGCCTGGCTGAGAATCAAAACCGAAGCCAGAGAGCGCACAGGGGCTGTGGCTCGAAGTGGACAGACATTTAGAATTGGATTCTGCCACGGCTATGAAGTCGCCCGTGAGTACGGGAAGTGAGGCAGGAGGAAGGGGTCAGGGCATATGCAGGGGGTGAACCCACGCCTCTTCTCGGACCCTTTGGTTAGGAAAGATAATAAAGATCTTGGGTGGGAAGGCGGAGAGATGGATGCACTGACATTCGCGTTTCTGCAACTCTGGAGGGAATCCGTTCAGAAGCCACGAAGGAGAGTGACCTACTTAAAAAGCATTGCTTGGATGCTCTAGACGAGCTCAACATTACTTTTCAGGAGCCAACCCAGCTACGGAACAGATTAGATGCAACCTAAAATATCTCTCAGGCTGAGACAGGACAGTCTCTCCGTGTTAGATGAGTGAGGGCCAAGGCACTTGCTTGTGGGTGTTAAAATTTATATTTACTTGACTGTGATGACATCATCTGACAGAGACTTCAGATATCTGCCAACATTCTCAACTACCTGCAATGGCGGTTTATATTTTGTAATGTATTATATGAATAAGAAGTTATAGATTTGGAAGTGGAATGTGAATCAAGCCATCAGGAAACAGTTTGATGAAAATCTGCAAATGTCATCTGCTCAGGTCTATCGTTACAGTTGATTAGAACCTGTGATCACTGTTCTGGGAAGCTTTTTGAAGGTGAGATGGGACCTGTATATAGCTCAAATACTCTTAAGTGGCTAGCAGCTGCTCAAGCTGAGTTATGTACATTTTCTGGTAGCTACATTAATAAAAGGTTAAAAAAAAAAAAGAAAAAAGAAAAGGTGAAATCAGTTTTAGCAACAGATTTAAGGCTATAGTCCTAAACTGAAAAAAATAAAATAAAACCATGGCAAAGTTATTTCATGTTCATTTCGTAGGTGTGTGTGTGTGTGTCCCTGGTGTGTTCTGGTACCAGCCACCTTGTTTGAGACAGGATCTGTTACTGCGACCCGTGGGTTCTGGGCGTTGCATTCAGGTCCTCCAAGTACTCCACCCACTCAGCCATCTCCCTGGCTGTCGCATTAAATCTCTTAAACCCAAAGCATGTCTTATATCCTGACACGGTAGACTCCTGGGCTCATGAAATAAGGAGGGTTACAACACATTTATTTTCTTCCTTCCTCCCTTCCCTTCCTTCTTCCCCCCTCCCCGCCCCCCACTTGCCATTATACCTAATATTGTATTTTTAACTTTTTATTAGATATTTGCTTTATTTACATTTCAAATGTTATCCCCTTTCCTCATTTCCACTCCAACCCCCCCCCATACCCCCTCCCCTGCTCACCAACCCCTCCCCCACTTCCCTGACCTGGCACTCCCCTACTCTAGGGCATCAAGCCTTCACAGGACCAATGGCCTCTCCTCTCACTGATGTCTGACAAGGCCATCTGCTACATAAGTAGCTGGAGCCATGGGTCCCTCTATGTGCACTCTTTGGTTGGTGGTTTAGCCCCTGGGAGCTCTGGGGGTACTGGCTGGTTCATATTATTGTTCCTCCTGCGGGGCTGCAAACCCCTTCAGGGCCTTGGGTCCTCTCTCTCTAGCTTATCATGTTTTTTATCAGGGCTGCGTACATGCTTTCCTGGGAACTGAGCCCAGGGCCTCCTGTGTGTTAGGCAAGCGCTCTATACTGCAACCCTATTCTCAGTCCTTTTATTCCTTCCTTATGGCTTTGGGAACTGAATACAGACGAGAGAGAAGCAGATGCAGCAACAGCTGAATACAGCCTAGCTCTCAACCCCGGAACACGCTACACACCAGAAAAGGATGGTTTTCATCTTAGAATGCTTTTCAGATCATTCTGTAAGACTTTGGTTATGTTTGTCTGTGTATATCTTAACTACTCTCCTGTGATAGGATACCTAACACCACTTATAGTTCTTATATTCTCCAAATGACTTCAAAATCTAATTTACTACAACCTTACATATGCCTCCTTTTCTTTGGTGTTATTTGTGAGACAGGGTCTTGCTGTGCAGGCTAGGCTGTCCCTGTGATCATTCTGCCTGTCACCTGTGTGTCTGGGTCAACGTCTTCTTCATGGGCTGAGTCACGGTGTGTATGCAACTTCCCACTGCAGGGGTTGGCACACTTTTCTGTAAATATTTTAGATTCCACTCAATAAGTGGCTTCTGGTGACAAAATGTAAAAGCAGCCACAGAAAGTGTATGCTGAACTAGAGTTGCTGGGGCCCCCTCAGAGCATGCTTACAAAAGCGGGCAGCAGGTCAGAGGTGGCCCTCGGGACACAGTCTGCTAACGTCTGTCCTGCTGGACAGTGTGGAAACTGCAGACCAGGACAGTCACAAAATAAGACATCAGAAGTGAAAATGACCACCAGCTCTCTTAGTCTACACGACCGAGCAGTCACACTGAGGTCTCCTGGGAGATCCTAAGGCCACACCCTACGCCGCCAGCATCTCAGGATGGCAGCTTTCCCTTTACATGGCTGTCTAAAATCAACATCCGCGAGCTGCAAAAGCGGGCTGGTACTGGGACGGTGATGTACGTGGCCAGCCGCAGGAGCACCGCAGCTCCTGCCCGCGCCTTACGAGACCCAAATCCTGTGGTTTTCCTCAGCTTCTACTTTTTGATGAATGGTATGAGACGGTCCCTGACTAGTTAAGCTGACACTCTGAGGAGGATGCTGGGCCACGCCCCTGCTACATCCTCTGTGACACTGTGGCCTGAGAAACCAGATCTCGCTGAAGCCCAACCTTGCAGACTGGGTAAGTTAAGAGCTGGTCTCCCGCCAAAAGTAAAATCAATTTATGCAACACATATTCCCATGACCCCCACCCAGGGGAACTAATTCTCTAATAGACCATTTCGTGAATAACACAGTCTTTTGTGCCACCAAATAAAAACATGTGGAGGCTGTGAAAACATCTGTTGCGAGATGTTACTGTCGAGCTCCAGTTTTAGAGACAGAGGACGCGGCATTGTCTTTCAACAGCTTTGATGATCTCATAAAACGTCTCCATTGTGAGACCCGGTCCATCTGTGGTACCCTGAAACTCCCAGAAACTAATCCAACACCAATGACACGCTCGTTGATGAGAGTTTAGATGATTCTAACATGGTGTTTAGAAACAAAGACTCAAGCTTTTTTCCCATGTGTTGTTTCTAAGACTCCATTTCCTAATTAACATGTGAACCAGGAGTTAAGAGCCATTCTTCACAAGTCCCTCAAGGCACACATAGGGGATGAACTTCACAATGCGTACTGTATTAAGTCTGACCCGGAGGCCCCGACGGCTAAGTTCTAACGCCCTCATGATACCAAGGGCTATCCTGTAACTGTCCTTTCCTTACAGGGGAAGGTTGTGCCAGACATGTAGAAGAGAAGCAAAACTTGCTCCTTCCGGGGAAGGAGGAACAGTACGAGCTGAAGCAGGGAGGCTGAGAGGAAGCAGGGAGCTAGCCCAGCTTGCCACTGGCTGGAAGTTATAGAGAAACGAGTAGCCAAGTTCATCCGTGCCCAGTGAGGACCAGGCTCCGTGCAAGGGTCCCCGTCAGTGTGCAGTGAGCATGGCCGGGGGGAAGGAAAAGGAGATATTTTATTTTCACAGCCCTTTTAAAAAGCAGCTTGCCATTCTGTAGGGAAAGAGCTACACTTAATGTTTGTAAAAAAAAAAAAATGTAAGACCAGAGAGGCTTGCAGTCCCCATCATGGGACCATAACTCACGTGAACAACATCCTACTGATGTCCCTGTCCTGCTGGAGGAAGAGCAGGAACCTTCCCAGGGGGATAAAGCGGAGGAGAGTTTGGGGGGGGGTACCAGGAATGTGCTGGAATGCAAGAACAGTCCCAGAAGGCTGGCACGACCCAGGGCTAAGCAAAGAGAGCCCTGCGTGTCTACAGTGCTAGGGAGGGACAGGTCTGTGTTCGTCAGTGAAGTCAACACACTGGCATGAAGCAGTAGGCGCCTCTGGGGCAGGGAACGGGCCAGCTTTTCTTCTCTCACGTCTTTCAGAGACACAGTACCAGCATTAAGTTGGGTGGGCTCGAGATCACTGTGCAGAAATGATTTTTAGTTGGCTAACATTCGTTTTTGAGACAAGATCTCATGCCCGCCCACTAGACTGGTTACCAACCTGCTATACATTAGATGACCCTGGCCTCTTGCTCTTCCTGCCTTTGCCTTCCTGATAGTGGGATTCAGGCATAAAACTACAACTAGTTCAGCGATGTAGTTTCAATGGCTCAAATATCTGAACCTTTGAACCATCCGGGCATTTCCCCAGGTGAAGAAATAAGCCATCCCCAGTGTATAAAACAACAAGCCAAAGCCACTTCCCAGTAAACAAACAAGGCAGGGTGGGAAGCTGTGATGGTGATCAGGCTCTCCTAGCGGGGACCGCCTACTTTGATCTGCATGTAGATGCAGGTGAGAGCCTCCCTAGTCCAGAAGGAAGAGCAGGGCGCCCAAGAGACCTACCCAGTCACTGCCACAGCCAGCAGCTGACCGTTCGCATGCCCGTGTGTGCTTCTACCAACGGTGAAAGTTCATTTACTCACATCCTTCACCAAGTCCAAGAGTGTCTGACACGGTCCAGCCATGAGCCCAATGCTACTCCCCTGCCCCGTTTCGTTGGAAGAGCTACACAGAATCTGACTCTAAGATATGCCACCACCAACTTAAACAAGCACGCTCCTGATGGTCGTCAGGCTTATTTCAGTATTTTGTAGCCACAGCGATGTCAGTCAGTGTTCTCTGACTGAAGGCTCTGAGTATTTAGTCCAAGGACACTGGTGGGAACATGCCTAAAGGAGAGCTTACTGGGCCAGAGGGCAAGAGTATTTTAATTTTTCCCCCTGTCAAAGTACAGACGTGTGCCCACTCACACTTCTGCTAACCTCCTGTTTTGCCTAGTAGTTTACTGGAAAAAAAAAAAAAACATTAAAACTCACCAATTAAGTCTCTCACTGGGATTTTAACAGTATTTTTATTACAAAAGATAGCACAATTATTTTCAATGTAATGACTATTTCAAATCTTGGAGATTTAAAAACCAATTTTCTTACTTTGAATTTCAAACTCTGTGCTGACCTTAAACATGATTTTAAAAATAAAAAGGGGCTAGGGAGAGGGCTCAGGCTATGAAGTACTTGCTGCCCAAGCTTGAAGAGCTAGCCTGCACCCAGCGTCTATAAAAATGAGGAGCCTGCCAGTGTGGGCCTGAGATCTCCTTGCTGTGGAAGGACGGGCCGGAGTGTCCCTGGCTCACTGGCCATCCAATCTAGGTGAACCAGGAAGCTCCGGAGATACTGTGAGACCTTGTCTCCACAAAAGGTAGAGAGAGATTGAGGGAGATACTTAGTGTTGACCTCTGGTCTCCACATGCCCACACATGTACACATATACACACTCAGACATGGACATAAGCATGCACTAACACACACACACACACACACACACACACACACACATTAAAAACAAGCTTGAGATGTTACAAGATGGCATTTCCCATTCTAACTTGGATTCTCTGAATTAGGTCTAATTAGCTCCTAAGTCTGTGGTTTGGGGTTATGAGGACAAAGATCCTTACAATTAAAGAAAAGGATGGATCTTAATACAAAGGCCCACATCCCTGCCAATAACAGGAATTAATACAATGCAGACAGAAATGTTTTCCACATAAATCTTCAATTCTAACCTAAAATGTTTCTACTTCCCTTTTCAATTAAAAAAACATCAGTTAGGCCATCACATGTTAAGAAAAAAAAAAACAGTGCAGAAATAAATCAAGTCAAAAGAACAACTATCCCTCAAAAAGACATGAGGCAAAAATAGATTACTGTAAATAATTTGTACATATTTCTCCTTATGCTTCTTCCATTGGGCCTTATACAGAACAAGTCAGACAATCGCATTCCGCCGTGATACTCCAGCTGTGAGTGAATCCAGAGCCACCTGGACTTACAGTTGCAGCATAATTCTGGGACAGATGTTTCAGCGAGTCAGGCTAGTCTATCACCCTGAAAATGGCTTCCCTAGCTTTTCTTTTGTTTCTTCGGTATTACTAGAAAATGTCTAGGGAAAATGTTCCACCAGTAGAAGGTCGGGCCTAATGTGATCTTAGAGTTGAATGTGGTTGCTAAGCTTTCATAATGGGAATCTCAACACTGTCTTCACCCGTCTTGTACTGCGTTCTGGTTCACTCTAACTCGCTCGTGCTCTTTCCCTGGAATCTGTCTGTCCTCAGCACTCCTAGCATCTCTTTGGCCTCCTACATCATTTATAAGGATATTAAGGCTTCCGCTGTTAATAGCGCCCCATCCTTCCCCTTCCGTCTCTACATTTTACACCTTAACATGCATGCCAACCTAAACCCACGTCCCTTGAGAAACAAGAGCATTCCATAAACGCCCATACAATAAACAACAGAACGAATACGAGCTCCCTAATCTTTAAGTGACTCTCATGATCTGACTCCACTCTGAAGTCAAAATGTGCAGGTGCTGAGCCAGACAAAGAATGAGAGAATCACACACCATACAAGAGGCTCCTTAAGAGACTCCATCAGCTTTGGGGAGACAAAAGGGAAAGGAAAAGTCTGATTTCTGCATCTGAGCTATCTCAGGACACTGCCTTACAGTGAGCCTGGGCACAATCCTCTTCCACAGGCCTGGGACAGGAGTGATGCGTTGGACTGGCAGAGAGACATGGAGCCTGTAGAGATTAAAGAATTTGCTTTGGTCTGGGTGAGTTGGGCGTAAATCCAGGATTGTAGCTGTGTTCCAACCCCAGTCTGCTGTTGCTAGCGATGCTCCTGAGGGTGGAGCAGTGGGCCGAGGAAGGCGCCTCACCTCCCGCTGGAAGGGTATAAAGCAAGCTGGGAGCCGGAGCGGCACTGCCACTCGTCAATGGCGTCAACGGCGTGTCTTTGATGAGATCTGAAAGTCTACTCGGATTGTCTCATTTAATCTCCACAGTGACCCGAAGGTGGGTAAGGGCCTGGGCCGTGCTTCATGTAAGGATGCTACAGGGCACCTGAGGCCCACGGGAGGCCCATGGCCTGACTGGGACTGGCCCCTTTCTGAGAAAGTAGAACCCAACCACCCATTTATCATGTCTGGCCCAGTGGGTGGTGCAGCCTGAGTGGAGCAGCTGTCACTACTTAAAAAGCCAAAACATACATTAAAAAAGCAAGTTCCAATACATCAAAGTCAAGTTTACTTGAGCTGGGTTCTTAAAAAGAGAGAGAAATATAACAAAATGACCTATTATCTACATAGAAATCAAGAGTACCCAATATAAAGCTTTTTTTTGTTTGTTTATTTTAGTTGGATTATATGAAAAATGAAGGGGAGAACAAAGGTAATCAGAAAATTAGGAGAAGAGACGGAGAGTGGGAAAGACAGAGAGACATTACAAAATGGAAACAGGACACACAAACCAACACAAGAAAAAGAGAGTACGGACAAATACACACAATGTCTACGCAAGTGAAGAGACCACACAGGCACAGACAGACAAAACATGGGTGTGTGCCACACAGCAGGTGCTCGAGCTACACTGTCACTTCACACTGATAAGCAGACATGAAAGCATGAGCGCGGGTCTGCGTGGAGGTCTCGGGTGCCCATGCCTCAGGGACGTGTTTAGAAGGGACGCAGAACGCCAGCGTCACGGCTGGAGAGCGCGGGTGGGTGGTGAGGAACACACAGGATTTCAGTAGACGATGGGTCTTTCCCCTCTTCTGAAACCCGAGCCCACTCCTGGCTTCTTGCTGGCGTGCTCTCTCTCCCTGGCCAACAGTGAACTCCCACACACCGGTGGGACCACAGAGGAGAGACAGAGAGACGCACAGCTGCCCGTGCTGGTTCTCATTAGAGGAAAAATGCCTCCGTTAGAGAAGACCTAGTTTTCAGAGTTTGTACCCAAACTGGAGTGATTAAAACTCCATGGACAGCCACATGAAGGGTCCCAAAAACACAATGCAAAGCAGACACTTCATGGGCTCCGTCCACTCAAATACAGCAATAACGAAGTTAAAACATATCCACAGGCCCAGGGTTGTGTTTCTGGAGAGAGAGGATACATCCCCACCAAATTCCTTAGGTAGGAACAGTAACATGCTCGAGCTCTAATCAGACATAGAAGAATGTTAAACCCATGCTGCTGTGAGGGAGATGCCAGTATGAAAAGGTATGGGGAATAGGACTCCAACCACATGACCTTCTGAAAGGCCATACTGGACACAGGGCATAATGACCTGTGGTGACAGGGGCGAGGGAGGGAACACAGGACCAGGCAGTGAAAGCACTCTGCACGACAGAATGGTGGTACTGATCTGTGTGGTCTGTCCAAGGACAGAGGGCGTCGCCCACCAAGAGAAACCCTAGGGTGAACTACGGAGTTTGGATGATGACGTGCCAAGGTAGGTTCATCAATCAGGACAACCACTCCGATGGTATATGGGATGCTGTTAGCAGGGAGGGTAGCGACACATCGGGGTAGGAGAGTACGGGAAATCTCCCCCAAACTGGCAAGGCAGGTCCTTCAAGGGCTTCATTTGCTAAGGCAGAGATATAGAAGGTCACCATCAGCCGGGCATGTTCTAGTCTCTGGGCTCAGCACAGGATCGGCTTCTGGCCATCAGTGTGACTATCTATTTCTGCACAGCAGAGAGTGTGTGGACTGCTGTAGTCAAATCCTGGCCTCTTCTCCCACAGTGGGATTGTGGTTAAGTCATAACTTTATAGACACATTTGCTCCCTAGTTGCATAACACAGGTCGGAAATACTGACGTGAGACTTACTAGGCTGACTAGTTATGTAGACAGAGCTCAGCACAGTGACACAAGAGCTCAGTGAATGAATGCGTTCTTCAGTGTGGGGTCAAAGTGTGGGGTGAAGGCATGCGTGTTATCAATGGAAACGGGAGTAATCGTGCTGTTCTTGTAGCCTTCCTTATGATACAAGAAAGGCCTTAACTCTCGACATTGATCCTGGAGAAGTTCCTGCAGAATCTGAGGCATCCAAAGGTTCTGTGATTTTTTTTTTTCTTTTTTTTCGAGACAGGGTTTCTCTGTGTAGCCCTGGTTGTCCTGGAACTCACTCTATAGACCAGGCTGGCCTCGAACTCAGAGATCCGCCTGCCTCTGCCTCCCGAGTGCTGGGATTACAGGCGTGCACCACCACTGCCCAGCTTGTGAATTTGACACAGACAAAGAAACGACACAGTTGGCGGTTAGATGGAAGGAGGAGAGGCGAGAGAAAGAAACTCAGGAGGTGTTTAGGGTGGTTCTCAGCTCCCTTATAGGCTCTGGAAGAGACAGAGTGGGGGGAACCATACCAAGTGTAATCTGTTTCGATGACCAGGTGCCAACTAAACTCTGTTCACCCGAGAAGAGCAAGTCAAATCCAGGGGTCTCATGTTTAAAATCATCCGTGACCCAATGGCTGTGGGCTAGGGTCCTACTCTGATTAAGAATCAATCATAGCTATAGAAATAAACCTTAAAAACCAGTAAGATGAAAAGGCCCTAGATCATGGAAAGCCTCTTCATTCTTGCTAAATGCTTTTCTTTTACCAAGGTGTGTGTGTGGGGCGGCTTCCCCTTCTTGGAAGAGAAGGGAAGGTTGTAAGGGTGGGACTAGGAGGAGAGGAGGGAGGAGGACTTCCATCAGGATAAAAAGTGAAATAATAAATTATTGAAAAAAGAAATTAAGAAATAAATAAAGAGAGAGAGAGAGAGAGAGAGAGAGAGAGAGAGAGAGAGAGAGAGAGAGAGAGAGAACTGGAGACTTGAACAGCTCTGCTGGCTTGCAATTTCACTTTCTTGAGAGTGCTTAGTTAATCCAAAGCTTCTGCATACACACTCTCCTTCCCCTCCTCCCCCTCCTCCTCCCACAGCAGTAAGGCCTTCCCCCATCTACCTCCTCACCAAAGACCCCCCCCCCCAGCTTCAGTCTTTGCTCATGAACTGCCCCTGTTCTTGCTCCAATATTTCATTTTCCTCCAGATGCCTCCACTTTTGTTCTGCAGGGAACTAGCTCACTGGCCATTCTCTGGTGCCTTTCAGGTTGACCCCGTTCCATGTTAAACAGGCTGTAGTCTGTGTGGAGGACAGGACTCCTTAAAACATTCTGTCCAAGGAGGGCAATTATGCAAACCGGGCAGCCGGCAGGCTGTCTGGTGGGACCCACAAGGCCAGGGTCTGGGGTGCTTTCAGAGAGCACCAACTGTGCACAGACGCGACGCACGCACGCGAGACATCTCCTGTTCCGTCTGCCTCCCTTCCCCTCCTCCCCCAGCTGCCCGTCCCTGTTTGACCGTGTAGTCCAGGCTGGCCCAGTCTCCTGAGCGCTCGGACTATAGCAGAGCATCACCACACCTGAAAATAAAAAGCAAAACTCGTTTCTAATGTAAGATCAGGCTTTTAATAAATAGAAATTACTAGGAAAAACTTTTAAAAGATTAATAGTGATATACTTTGCACTGTAATTTCCGATATGATCAAAAAGGAATCAACTTTTTTTTTTTCATCTTGAACTTTCAAATTTTCTTTAAAAAGAAAAATATAAAAATCATTTAAAGTATCTGGGATGGTTCAAAAGACTACCTTCAGGATTCATAATATTTAAAAAGCTATAACGAAAAGTCAAGTGCAAATTAACACATAAAGTATGGTTCTGTTTGCATCGTACCATAGAAAATGTCAATTATCAGTCCACACGACAGACACAATGTGTCCCAGTGTCCCTCCGTGGGTAGAATGCAAAGACTCAGTCATGATACTAAGTCATTTGTTATTTTGATGGTGATGATAGTGTCAAAGTTTCAGAATATGCAGAAAGTGATGTGACTGTAGATGGAAATTATAGATCATGGTGTATCAATCAAATGACACAGATGGTCATCAGGCAATTGGTGGCTGGTACACATGTTCATTACTCATATAGCAGTGTACTAGGGCAAGGAAAAATGTGTGTAGAAAGCGTTACTCTGTGGTGATGACAGTTCATAACCAAGAACATGAGTGCTGATTAAGAAACTGAAAAGGGGTGTGAAGAGAGCCTGGTAGCTAGGAGTGCTTGCTGTTCTCACGGTGGATGTGCTATGTCTCTCGGGATCCACCCCGGACAGCTAACACGCACCTGTAAACTCCAGCTCAGGTGACCCTGGGCCCTCTTTCTGGCTGTTGTGACACCTGCATTCAGGAGATGCACATAGACATAAGCAGGCACGTGCACGCACACACATTTTTTCATGTATTGTTCTTACTAATTATGGGGACATAGTTTTATTTTGCTAGACTTCTGGTCATTTCCATGTTCATGAATATTTCTGTGGAATAAATGAATTTATAGTTAGGGAGAAAAAAAATCTTAATATTATATGATAAAAATGTTGTCACAACCAACTAGAAAGACTAGATTTTGGTTGCTAAGATGGGCTCATTCTAAGGAGAGAAATCAAATTGGACTTCCAAAGAAACTATAAGTCAAAACAACGATTTTATCAAAATTAAGGATTTTTACACTGTGGGGAAAGTTGACGGGCAGGTGATAGAAAAGACAAGACTTTTGAAAGGAGATGAAACTGGGAAATCATCCAGACGGTACTACCACCAATATAATGATGTCCAATGAATGTCAACAGTTACAGAAGGATGTCACTCAAATCACTGACAGGCATTTGAAGCAGAGCTGAACAGTTCTGTAAGTACACATGAGGAACAACTGTTTCCCACCTAGTAGGGCTGCACAGCTGTAATTTCTTGTAATATAGATAGGATTGTTTCCCTTCCCTTTTCTTTCTTCCTCCCTTCCTTCCTTCTTTCCTTCCTTCCTTTTTTTCTTAAGATAGAATCTTATGTAGCCCAAGTTGGCTTCAAGCCTGCTACTTTGCCGAGGACGCACCTGGACCTCTGATCCTCTGTCTCCTGAGTATCATGACTAGTTTTATGCGACGCAGGGGCTCAAACCAAGGAATGCTAGGCAAGAGCTCTACCCCTGAACTAAGTCCCCAGCCCAGCAGGTAAAGTATCCCACCGACTCTCGTGGAGAGAATGGGGGTGGGGTGGGGTGGGGGGTGGGGTGGGGTAGGGGGGAGGCGGCAGCTCGGAAGACTGATCTGGCACTGTGTGGTCAAGTTAACAGTCCGCATTTCTAACACCCGGCAACTCTACTGCTATGTCTAAGTGCCAAAGACATTTACATAGGAGCGTCGGGGACGGCCTATAAGGGACTGTCACTGCAGCATGGTGTTGCTCATCCTCGGGTGACTGTAGGGTACAAACATACCACAAAAAATGGATCTGAAGCAAGGCTGGATCTTGCTGAATGACAAAGAAAAGAAGTATGAGATTTGAAACACTATCCAATTTACATAAAGATATTTTCGGGTTGGGGAGGCTGCTTAGTGGGCTGGAGTACGTGACAAGGGCCTGAGTCTGGACCCCGGAGTCCACGGAGAAGGCTGGGGATGACTGGCAGAGCCTGACCTTATCACTGGGGATGGGAGGGGCATTGCATGTAGACAGGAGGATTAGTGGCGCTGACTGGCCAGGTAGCCTAGCTGAAACTAACCCCAGGCTCACGGAGAGATCCTGTCTCCAGGGAACAAGGTAGAGGGTGACTGGGAAGATACCCAGAGTCCTCCTCTGGCTTCCACGTGTGTGCTCACATACACATGCACACACATATCATATGCAGCACACACCTATACCATATCTACAAATGTGTGCACAGAAATCGCCTTCCCCAAGCACTCGCAGAGACAAGGGTTAATAAACATTGAACTGACTGCATGTGGCTGAGTGGGAGAGAGAAAGTGACCACCGTGAAATGGCGTCAAATACTCCCCTGCTGCGTTCTTTTCTTTGTGGAAAGAAAACTTAAGGGTGTCTTTCAAAGGCAGCATTTGCTCTTGAAGGAAAGAGGGAGGAGGACAGAGGGACTGCTTCACACTGTCGTAGAGCACTGGGTTTGAGGACAAATCAAACGCCCCTTTGGGAATTGCTCTATTGCTCATAACTAAGCAAAACTCCACACAGGCCCAGGGTCAGAGTCTGAAAAGACTGTCCCCAGGTGGCAGAGGGTAAGCAGTCACTGTAGCACACAGAATTCTGTTTCTCCCTCTTCTTCTATAGCCCCGTCTTCCAGTGGAGACTCTCAGCTGGGTCAGGGGCTGCGGAGAACCTGACATTTTTCTTTATAGACGATGAGTCCCTAAGCAGATCAAGATGAAATCAATAGTCTCAGAGAACTGATGAAATGGAAATGGCTTTCAGTAATTGGTTCAAATGTATGTTCAACTGTTAGGTATAGCAACGCAGGCTCATGGGTGTGCCTCCCACAGTAATGGGTGGATGAACTTCCCTTGGAGCAAGCTATATGAAGTCAGAGAATAAGGAAGGGGTACATTTTAAGGTGTTAGAGAAACTTGCAGTTGTCAAATGTTAAGTTACCCACATCCCTGGACACCTTGTTAAAGTGGGTGTCTAGGGATCCATCTAGCCACCGAGCTTGATTCAGGTGTGGGGTAGCAGGGGACCCTTGGCACTCTTACCACGTGATGCTGGTACTACACACGCAGACCACCTGCCCTCCAGAGCCTCTGCACAGTTAGAGCGGAACGCATTGCAATGGCAGCGACAGAGGAGACGAGAGACTAAGAAATCCAACGAAGGCTGGTGGCGGGCTGGCTCTGCAGAACCAGAGAAGCTGGAAGGTCAGTTTAGGGAGCTCTTTTTCTTTAGATGACTTAAAGCTCAGATGATGAAATAATAAACTGAAAACATATGGGAAAGGAGGATGAAGAACAGGAGGAGGGAGAGGAGGAGGAGGAAGAGGAGGAGGAAGAGGAAGAAGAGGAGGAAGAGGAGGAGGAAGAGGAGGAAGGGGAGGAGGAAGAGGAGGAAGAAGAGGAGGAGGAAGAGGAAGAAGAGGAGGAAGAGGAGGAGGAAGAGGAGGAAGAGGAGGAGGAAGAGGAGAAGAGGAAGAAGAGGAGGAGGAAGAGGAAGAAAAGGAGGAGGAAGAGAAGAGGAGGAAGAGAAGAGGAGGAAGAGGAGGATGGAGAGGAGGAGGGAGAGGAGGAGGAAGAGGAGGAGGAAGGAGAAGGAAGAGGAGGAGGAAGAGGAAGAAGAGGAAGAGGGAGAGGAGGAAGAGGAGGTACAGGAACAGGGGAGAGATGAGAATAAGCAGAAGCCCATGAGTGGGAAGGACAGACAGCGCCCTGTTTACAGGGAAGGACAGATAGCGGTCTGTTTACAGGGAAGGACAGACAGCGGTCTGTTTACAGGGAAGGACAGACAGCGGTCTGTTTACAGGGCTTGATGACAGGGGGCCATCTGAAGAACAGCCTGGGTGACATCTACCAAATGCTGCAGAGTGCTGCCCGGACAGTCTCGTCACTTTGATACGCACGCCACCTCGTCACCGCTCTCTGCTTGCAATATGACGAGGGCATCTGCCTCTCATGGTTTTAGAAAACCTGTCACAGGTTCCGTGGACAGAGGCCAGTTGTGCACAGTGTCTCTCCAGGTTGTACATGGGAACTACAGCTGGACTGGATCGCTAACGCCATCCCGTGAACTTGGGCACCACAGATATTTGCGAGGCAGGGCCGCCATGCAAGACTTTAGAGCTGAGGTGGTCCGAGTTCAGCGAAGTCCCCCTTCTTTCACCCTTTGAAAACCTAGTGGCAAAGCTGACTGAGCCTTAAAATTCTCACTCCCCCCTAAGCAGAGGCAAAAGTGAATGCTGAAAGGAGCCGAGTCTCTGAAAGGAAAGGAAGGAAGGCATGGCTCAAGATCTCAAGCACAAACGCCAAGGGACTCCTCCCTCCAGGCAGCCTGGATCACGGCGATTCCGGTCGGTCTTCAGATGTCTGCACAGACCCCAGGTCCTGCACGAAGCCTGGGCCCTCCTGCTGCCATCTGTGCTGTGCTGCTCGTTTTATGCCAACTTGACACAGCCTGGAGTCCCCCAAGAGGAGGGGACCTCTACTGAGCATGCCCCCATACGACTGGGCTGTGGGCGTGCCCGTAGGGCATTTTCTTAATTAGTGATAGACCGGGGAGAGCCTGGCCCTTTGTGGGTGAGGACATCAGTGGCATCAGAGAGCAGGCTAAGCAGGCCGTGAGCAGCAGGCCGGCACAGAGAACTGTTCTATGGCGCCTGCATCAATTCCTGCCTCCAGGTTTGCCGGGTTTGAGTTGTGGCTTAAACCTTTCCTCGCCAAGTTGCTTTTGGTCATGATGTTTACCTAAGACGGCATCATGATAGGATTCTGTGATGATCACATAGGGTGAGTCTATAGTGGGGTGCAGCACAGGGTAAGCCTGTAGTGGGGCAAAGTACTGAGTTATTCAGGGGTGGGACTTATTATTCCCCGCCCCCTGTTCTTACCAACAATACTTTTATTGATTTATGACAAACTTGGTCTGTATAAAGGACTTTTGTAAAAATGTATTCATTTCCTGATAATAAATAAGTCCAGATCTGTACAATTAAAAACGTCCAGGACAGTGACAAATAAGAAAATAAGAAGAAAATACATGCAGGGTGCCAAATCCAATAGCTAAACAATGAACAAAGTTAAAGGTACTTTCAGATTTCCCTTCCTAGGAGCTATGTTCTCCATATAATTCCTTCCCAAAGTCTCTCAACAGGATACTGCACACACAGCCTTTACCTTGGTCTCGCCGTGAATCCCTAGTGCCCCGGCGTGTTTCCCAGGTCCTCCTGGCTCTTCTGTCTCCTGGTAATGTCACCGCAGTGAGGGCAGTAGGAATGATTAGTGGTGGTCTAGCACACAGAGAGCAGCCACAGCGACAATCACAGAAGAGGAGGGGAGCCACACTTCCTAGGCTGACAATGACATTTGTGTTTTGATGCTGCTTTCTCTCTCCCTGGCCTGGGAAACTCTTAGCTCTCATCTCTGGTGTAAATAACAAGACAGAGGCAGCTATGACCGGTACTCAGATCACGAGCCACGCTGGATCTGCAGAGGGAGCAGCTAAGGCTACCTACATGGCTCCTACAGAAGTGTGAAAGCCGCCGGGGCCGCCACCACCACCACCGCCACCACCCTGGGGCAGGGCAGGACTCAGCAGAGGTGCTGAGACCCACACTGGGAAGAGCAAGTAAGACCACTGTGGGATCCAGTTAGAAAGACGCAGGTGTCTGGAGAAAGGGAGACAGAACTGAAAACCCACACAAAGCCTAACAATGTCAGATGCTTTTGATTCCTAACCCAAATTAGTCACATCCTCATCAGAAAAGTCTGTAAGCTGGGGCTTATAGACGGCTTAGTCAGTCCCAGCCCGGGAGGGACACATGTCCCAGGTGGCTCTGATGGGTGGTGAGGAAACTCAGAGGTATATTTAGAGTCTACTGGGAACAGCTTTGAGACACATGACACCTGGAGATGTCAAAGTTATTATTCTTGTGGAAATAAGATCTACTGTCAAGTTTTTTATTTACCAAGACTTCTCGCCTCACAGGAAAAAATAAACAGAGAAGCACAGGAGCTCTGACACAGCCCCACACTGGGGAGTTGTGGGAGACTGGGGGGCGGGACCCAGGGCGGGGCTGGGGGCGGGACCCAGGGTGGGGCTGGGGGGCAAGAGCCAGGGTGGGGCTGGGTAGGGGCAGGAGCCAGGGCGGGGCTGGGGCAGGAACTAGGATAGTTTTCTATCACAAGGAAGAGAGACTAAGGAAAATCCAACTTTATAATCATAGAAGAGATTCTCTCCAAATAAGTGTTCCTCTCAGGAAGAGGACAAGACACAAATCAGAGACGGCAGAAGACGGGGAGTCTTGAGAGAAACAGCTGCTCTGAAACGCCGCAGCTGCCCCTTTGCTTCTGTTGGTGTTTTGGGTTCTTACTGATGCTCATATGGCTAGAACTGGGTGACAGCCTCATTACTCTGTCTTCCTCCTGAGGACTTCTCTGGAGCTGAACAGGGAATGCGATCCCCGTGGCCCTGTCACCTCTCTGCCAGAGTTCAGTGAAAAATCCCACAGTTCCATCCATTTCTCTCCTCCTGGCGAACGTGGGACCCAGGGTTGGGCAGGAGAAGCATGGGAACCATCAGGAGGTCTGGACAAAAATATCACGGACATCTGTGCCCGTGCGGGTGTCTGGACCATCCTACCGTGGCCCGTGAATGCCCACTCAGACCCGGAGCTGTCGGAGGGCCCCCTCTGCCCACTCCTTCCTTCCTCCTCAAATATAGCACCCCCTCCCTTGCCAATCTTCAGACTGGCACAATGATTAATGACCCGGGCAAGAACTTAATTTCCTGTCCAGTAGTCCAAGGCTGATTTCAAATAAAAGAACTCGCTCAACACAACTACTTCCTCTCCACAGCTTCTAATCTTCCATTCAATCGTCGGCATTCTCTCTCAGTGTGAAAGCTGAATCAATTTTCGAACCTCCATTTGGTGCATATTCCAAAGAACCACTGAATGCCAAATGTGGAAGGAACCTCAAGGGCAGTGTAATGGAGCCGCCTCTCTCCTTGCCATTCAGACGGGACTGAGGGTGAGTGCGGGCGGCGACTCACGCCACTCAGTAGGCGCAAGTGCAGCTGCTAAAAGACACAGCTTGGGCTCCTCGCTGGACTCATTATGGAGTTACCTTTAATGAAATGGTCAGTTTTAAACTGGGAACTAATCACCATGGCAGAATGTTTTCGCAATTACAGGCTCAGGCAAAACACAACCGAAGACAAGCGTCAGGGAAAATCCTCAGATACCACAACACAATTACTATGTCCAATTACCTCCGGACTCCTTAAATACCCAGAGCAGATGTAATGAACTGTCTTGATTTGAACTACATGTATCCGTCTCTTGTATTTATTTCTCAGAAACGCCTGATAAATAAGGAACTCCGCTGCTCGCTGTGAAATTAATTCTGAAAAACAGAGGTTCCTAAATGAGATGCTAATGACTGCATAATAGAATACCTTCTTTAGACGCATGACTTCCCCTAGACAATCCCAGCTACAACTCAGGAAATGCTTTCTGTGTTGATGCCTAAGTGATCTAAAATTCACAAGTACAGTACTATGCAAATGACGAGCGTCAGGTTGGAGGGGCAGGCAGCTTGCTCCCACAAGCAGCAGGGTGTTCCCTAGGCAGTGGACAGGAGGCTGACAGCTTTTCCTGTAGGCCCAGCTCTCCCCGACAGCCGAGTGCTCCTCCCTAGTACCTGGCTCTTTCTGAATATGTGCACACGTGTGTGTGTGTGTGTGTGTGTGTGTGTGTGTGTGTGTGTTGTTTCATATGTGTGCATGTGCAGCCCAGTGCTGAGGCCGGTAGAGGATGTTTTCTATCACTCTCTACCTTATTTCCTGGAGACGGTGACTCTCACTGGACCCTGAGGTGACAGGGAGCAAGTCCCACTGTCCCTCCCCTCCTATTTCTTCCCTCCTACAGTGCTAAGGTTACAGATGTCTGTGTAACCATGCCTGACTCTTTATGTGGCCTTTGGGCACTTGAACTCCGGGTGTAAGGCTTGGGCAGCACAAACTCTTAGCGACTGAGTCATCTCCCCAGCCTGAGACACTGTTTCTTTATCTGTAAATGAGCAATAATGAAGGCTCGTGGAGATGTAGTCATTAAAACGAAATGAAGAGCATGTATGAAAGCACTGCGATGTGGTGTGCTGTAACTACGCATTGAGTTTAAGTTTGTTAATTGTGGTTTTGTTCTGAGTGAAACGTCACAATTTCTATAAAATACAAGTGCCTGTGTTATTTATTATTAAAGTAGACTTACAGTGGTTACAGGTGCCAGCAAGTCAAATCCACATCAGCTACGACCTGTTTTCCATTACAGTGTTACCGTGGACGGGCAGCAGAATAAGGATCATAGACAGTCCGGGAACTGAGCATAGGAATCAAGCATGCTTGTGGACCACCGACCCGGTTACTCTTTTCATTGCTGTGGTAACATGCCCTGGCAAGGGCCACTTAAAGGAGAAAGGGCTCACAGTTGGCAGTACCAACCCTGATGATAGGTAGGGCAGTCACCATGTCAGGAACTGGTCAGACTGCATCCACAGCCAGGGAGCACAGCACCTTGAATGGCGTGCTAGAGGTCATCTCCCAGGACCACAGACAGGAAATGGCCCATCCACAATTAAGATGAGTCTTCCCACAACCATTCAGGCCTTAGTGGTGTGTCTATCCAGGTAATTCTCCATGCTGTCAAGTCCATGCTGTTGATACAAACCAAACTGCCAGAATCATAGGCCTTGGCCCGGTGGATTCCAGCACCCAGGGCAAGCACAAGAAATATCTTCTTCATCTGTAAAATGAGGTCTGTTTTATTGATTTCATAGGCTATGATTAATTAATGTTAGTAAATATATATAAAGCAGCTAGCTAAATCCCAGACTCAGAGCAAGTAATTAAAAATTGTAACTGCTCAAAATTCTGCAGGATAGGGTCTCTAGGGGAATGTGCTGTTTTTTCTTTTTGTTGTTTTTTTGGTTCTTATTTATTTTATAAAACAGTAATACCATCAGTTCTTCATGTTGAGAAGGTTTGCATGGAAAGCCAATGGAGAAACGCAGGAGTAAGGGCCAGTCTACAAAGTAGTAGGTATGAGTGGGCACGTCTATATTTAAGCAAAATATGCACTGTATGTGGCTACTGTGCTAGGGACATCAGTCACTGTGAGATAGGCATACACCTGATGGCTTGTTCACAGCTCTATGAAGTTTGAAAAAGTACCAGAAATGGGGTTCAAAAAAGCCCTCTGAAAATTTCCTGTCAAAGACCAGATGGAACTTAGGTTATAGACTTCACCCATATGAGCAGGAGCAGATCAGGGTGTGTCTGACGTACACTAGTGCTTTGTATCCATGTATGGTATATGTATCCATACAAGTGGGAGCCAGGAAGATGCAGTTTGGAACACTACAGTTCTTGTGGTAACTCGTGAGACCTCTGTGGTCCCGTGTGCCACTATCCAGCTTTGGAACTCATGTATGAAAAGGCTGCCCGTCTCACTGCTGCCCTGCTCCATTAGGGACATAAAAGGCTATGCTGAGCTCCCCTGACCTTGGAGGTCCAGATGATCCAGTGCAGAAAGTTAAAATATTCAAAACAAAACTCTTGACCACACTTAATACGATAATGAGGGAGGGTAAGAGCCCCTAAGACGGCCCAAGTGCCGGAGAGCTGAGGACAGCTCCAAAGGCTATGGAATGCCTAGGAAGGGCAGTGTGTGCTGTGGAAAACTCAGTGTGCGCCGTAAGCTCTCCCAGCCCAACATCAGTGGGTGGCTTGTTCAATCCCTGCTCTGAAAAGTCAACAAGCCTGCCGCTCGTAACTCGGACAGCATGTCTACCTTTGCTGGCTTTCAGAGACCGTCTTTTGAATTTCCTTGGTTGAATGCAAAACACATTAGCTGACTAACCACACAGGCTAGAAGACGCACACCACAGACTCGAAGCTGGCAGACAGGATGACTGAAACCAGTCTTGAAGGTCACGGGGCGGAGGCAGGGTGACCTAGAGAATTCAGTAGGTGGTTTATGTAGTTTCCGGACGTACTCTTCCGCAGCAGCCACTGGATACACAGACCTAGGAAGGAATGGATCTGAATCTAAACCATCCCACCCTCTCTTCTTGTGCCCCGATCTTCGTCTCACTATGTAGTCCATGTGGCCTACGCTTCCTATGTAGCCTAGCCCAGGCTGGGCGCCAACTCAGGACCCAACTGCTCTATTTCTGCTGTCTAAGTTCTGATCCGGAACAGTTTTTATCACTCCACTTAATTATGATCTGGCTCCATTTTCCACCCATCCTCAACACTGGTGCTAACGCAACAACTCTAAAACGTAACTGATTTCTGTAAGCTTGGCCCTGGCTGAGTCCTTGCTGGCCTCCTCGGCACTTGGGCTACAATTCAAACTCCCTGTTCTAGCAGAACGGCTTGCCTGGCTGTCTTTGTCTCTGCAGCAGACTCCCTGAGGGCAGTCTCTCCGGAATCCCCGATCTCTTAATACACACTAATTGAAGGGAAGAATAAATAATTGAATAATATCTGCTTGGAAATGGAACAAGCGCCGTGTGAACAAAAGCTTCGGCTACTGTGGTGTGGAGAGGAGGGATGCACACTGTTAGTCATGCCATGGCCACTAACCCATCCCGCAGGCAGTTAACTGGGCCCATCACTGTACTGTTATTACACGCCCCCTCTGCCCTATACCTCCAGATCACGTGACCCAAGCTCCGATGCGCGCTGCTTACCTTTCTACTTTCTATTTTTGTAATACTCAAGTTATGAAACGTTGTACAAGATGTACTGTCTCGGACTGGGCACGTGACTCAGCTGGTACAGTGCTTCCCTGGCATGCGCAAAGGTGTGTGGTGGTCCCAGCCTGTAATTGGGAGGTAGGTAGAAAAGGTCCAGGGTGATGATGGCACACTACCTAGAAAATACCCTAAGACAGCAAAAAGTGAGGCAAACAGAAGGCAGGGGCGAGGCACCACTTCCGAGGGTCTGCACGAGTGATTTCTGAAAAAGCCACAGCGTAGTTTCAAAGCCAGACAGCTCCCCGAGGACGAGATCCTGCGCTTCTTACGTAACATAGATCCCACGTCGTATTTCCTGAAACACGGCAACATTTGCCCAGCTCACATGTACAGCAACTTCGCAGGAAGCAGTAAGGCCATTTTGAGCACTGTCTTGGTCTATCTGAGTCATCAGCACGCACAGTAAGAGTCAATGAGCTGCCCACACTAGGCAGGCCTGGCCCAAGGGCAGCAGCCAAGGTATGTGTAAGCACCTGTAAGCTACCCTCGGCGCCGGTCCCTGCCACGGTACCTGTGCTCCTCCCACTGCCAGCTTCTCCCGTCCCCTCCCCAGATCACTGGCAATCACAGTTGTTCCTTGTTTGTTTCTGCCAAGGTTCAGATGTCCAGGAACCTGCAAGCATCCTGTTCACATCCAACCTGTAAGGACGTGGACATGCCCACCTGAACAGGCATTCAAATGCCTACCCTGCACTGTAGTCACAGCCTGTGCTGCTTTCCCATCCTACCCCAGCCTTTAACACAAAGACCGCATTTTGGATCTGACATAATTTTAGACCCAGATACTTAGACTGAACTGTTTGCATACCTGTTAAAACTAGGTCTTACTGGCTTCATCCCTAAAACTTGAGCATATTCGAAAGCTTCTCAAAATGAGGGCTAATGCTGACCGATGATATCATTTCTGCTTAGGCTTGGCAAAAATATCCACTGACCTGCAGGGAGCCTGCGTGGTCACCCGGAGCTTGCAGAGATCTGGGGAATGCCCTGATAATCCAGATTTATTTTTTTATGGAACAGAATAGATTATACACAAGGAATTATGAATGATAATATCCAATAGTGCAAAGTTAACAGCTTACCATGTTGAGTATATAGCGATCTTATATATCCAGAAGTGCTTAATTATTTGAATAATCCAGTGGAATTAAATCATATGGGTAAAATGTTAAGCTTAAAGATTTCTAGTTTTTAAAAAAAACTTCTCAAAACACTGACAGATGATAAGACCTATGCACATACTGATACATACATTTGCTAATGACTAGCCCATGATAAAACAGTCCATAACAAGGGCAATGTCTCAGGAGAGCAAATCCTCACAGAGGGCACTAAGTTCTGGACCATCCAGGGGACAAATTAACCAAAGACTACAAAGAAAGGGAGGTCTATGCACTAGGAAATCGACATCAGCAGTCAGTATTACCCCTGAGCACGCCAAGTCTTTATCAATCATATGCCGCCACTGCCGACATCCAAGCCAGACTGTCATCTTGGAAAAAAAAAAAAATTGAACTGATAACCAGATAATCATTCAATGAAAATGTCACAGGATATAGAATTGATGACACAGAAGAAGTGAAAAGAGAAAATGTATTCCACGGCATCTGCATGTAGACTGTGAGACAGGAACACAGGGGAGGCTGGAGCAGGGAGTCTTCCGGCCACACTCACGATAAGGTGAAATTAATGTGGGCCTATTAGCAACCAGCATAGGAGATGCCTGTTCCTGGCTAATTCTGTCCAAATGAGCAAGAGTTTATTTGGTTCTCGGGATGAGAGCAGGGGATGAATTGCTGGCTGAGAACTGCGTCACTAAGTTGATAAAAATGACACTGGGGACAACTTGACCCAGGACTGTGTTTCTGAAAGCCGAGCTCACTGCTGGGGTAGGACAGGGCCCTGCGGCCAGCGCAGGGGTCACCGGTGCAGCATCTGTCCATTGCCGTTGTCTATAACTGGAGTAGCCTTCCTTTCAGAATACAGTCTACACCCTGGGCTGGTTTTTCTAACTCTTACAGGAGCTTACGTCTGCAATTCCTGCAGTCACTGCCGGGTTTGTTGGAAGCTGACAGCGACACCCTTTGCATCACCATCCTGCTCAGTTGAAGGCGGTTGGAGGAGAACCCTGATTTCACAGACATTTTGGTAAAACTTCATATGAAATCATTGGCCTTCACTGGTTTAGCTCTACCAATACAAATGAGCCAAACTGGACCACTTAAATAGGAATTTCCTTACACATTTGATAAATGTCTCATTACTATAAAGTAATTTTTTTTCTTAAAAAACTGATAGAGATTATCAGAGGTGAATTAAAATGTGAAAAGCATTCCTAATGGTTCTTCCGTTTCAGAATACGTGTAAATGCAAAACTCCAATACAATCCAAGGGATTTGGTCTCTGTTTTGGTGGGTTAATTTTTTTTTTTTTTTTTTTTGAGACAGGGTTTCTCTGTGTAGCCCTGGCTGTCCTGGAACTCACTCTGTAGACCAGGCTGGCCTCGAGCTCAGAAATCTGCCTACCTCTGCCTCCCAAGTGCTGGGACTACAGGCGTGCGGCACCACCGCCCGGCGTTAATTTTTTAAATATAATAATGATTTGGAAATTAAAAAAAGTAAAATTATAACTCCTTGATAAACGAAACGTGAAGGGGGTGCGGAATTTTGGATTTTGGAGAATTTTAAAGAATGTGTTTTAAAACTCCAAACAAGTTTCTCAAAAAACCAAGTCTAGTGTTAAAAGCTACAGACCTGCAACGAACTTTCTAGGAAATGGAAGCCTGGCTCTCCAGGGCTGAGGAGAAAGGCGAGGCAAGCTGCCCCGCTCAGTGTAGCCTTCAGTCTTCGCTTTGTTCATTTTCACTTGAAGACGAATCTCTAGGCGTCTGAACCTAAAGCAGAGCTCCTGCTGCCCAGAAGCACGTGCACACTGGGATGTCACATGCTAGTCCTGCACACACACACAAGGGCAGAAGAGCCAGTGAGTCTTAAGATGGTCAATGACAGAGGGAAAGAGTTTAAGGAATAGAAGATTAATGGCTTCGTAACAAGATCATTAAAGCAAAGAAAAAGAAAATCACTGGTCAGGCAAAGCAATGTTCTGCAGCCGGGGGAGTCAGCCTCAAGTCCTTCGTGAACAAGGGTTCTAGCTGGCTGCCTGGGAACGAAGGTGCACCCTGGAGCTCACGCAGGAAATGGGAAACTGCGGCGTGGGAGCCCAAGGAGTGGCCTCTCAGGACGGAGATCTGTGAGAAGTGTGAGAGAGACCAGCTCAGACCAACAAGGCTCCTCTGCCACAGGAATGTAATCTTCCCTTAGAAAATGTCGTAAGGTACAATATCAACGTCGGTGATAGAAGTGCCAAACCCACGCCAATTAAAATAAACTTTGCATTTTACACACGGTAAGCGGGAGAGAAGAGAGACTACCGGGGTTTATGAGCACTGCCTTTTTGCAAAGACAACAGCTGTCTCTACCACAGCACACCAGCAGGTAGACTAGACACGCCTGTGGTCCTTTCACTCCAAGTAGCTAATTTAAAGCTTCCCGGTGTCCTGCTAGAGTGCACCCTAAGCAACCCGCTAACCTCAGAACCCTTGGAAATGTTCAGGAGGGTAGTTCTGATCCGGATCCGGACACTTCCTGGAACTCGGGCACCTCTCTAGCTTTGGCAACTTCACTGGAACTCTAGACAATGTGGGGAGGTGAGCTCAGAGATGGAATGCTGATCGAGGCCTCCCTGCTAATTTGGAAACTGCTTCTAGAATCTGCAATTATTTCCTAAAATAGGATTTAAAAAAAAAAAATCTCTGTCTTCAACTAGACTTTAATTTGCCTAGTTTAACTTGTTTTGAAATTTCTATAAAAAGCCACAAAGGAACACTCTAAAACTTACCAAAAGGATACATTTACCATGAGCAGTAACAGGAGGCTTAAACATTAAATTCACAATGGTTTAAATTTATGAATTGGAATCTTGTCAAAAGCCATTACACTGTTCAATGAGAAGACAGGACAGAGGACAAGGGTTCTGTCTGGCTGACATTATGCCGCTCAGTGTATGGCTTAGTTTTTGCTTCAAGAAGTTCCATTATTTTAAATGAATCAGAACTTAATGATTAAAAGAAAGCTATTCATAACCCTCCTATCTATCCTAGGAGGATTGAAAAGTAGGCAGTACCCAGAGTGAGTCTCAGCCAAGTAAGGCCCAATTTAAAAAGCAATGGTCAAAAAAAAAAAAAAAAATTCTAGCTTCTCTTCCTTCTTTATAAGTATATAATTTTCTTATTCAAATGAGAGAACATAAAAATTAAGTATACTTACAGTATAAGTATATACTGGTATTTCACTATAAAGGTTAATCAGGTCATGTGTATTTACAAGTATAAGCATTCAATATTTATCGGGCATTTACAAAGAATTCTGAGGACTAACCCAGTTCACAGAATTTGCAATATTCAGCTCAGCTTAACATTTATACTACCCACGGTCACTCAGAGACCTAAAAGTTACCTGTAAAATTTTAGTCTGATTTCATGTTCTACTAGGGTCAGGTCCGACTAGAATTACACACAGCGCTTCCAATTATATGGGATAATTAGTTCAGATGTAACAGGTGTGGAAAAGAGCAGGTTTTTATCTTAAGGCTTTGTTCTCTAAAAGCCCGTAAAATTGAGTTTACACACATTTAGGGTGGTGGGTGGACTGAAGTCCTCGAGGGTCTTACAACGCGTCTGAGGCAGCTGTTGAGAAGAATTAGGGAAGATAACAGAGTTCAAGGACTCCCTCCAAGCACGGCCGTCTCTAGAAACAGGTTTCAGTTACTCCAGGTTTAAAAAATATTTCTGGTTTACGGGTCAAAACTGTTAACTCTAGAAATAATTACCTAGAGGTTTTCACTGAGCTGGGCAGGACCGAGGAGATGCCGAGAGCTGCGTGAGACGCTATACCAAGGTCGGTGTCCTAGGACAGAAAGTACTGTCCCTCATCAAGTATAGGGCACTGCTGTTTCTGATGAAAACGTTAAAGCCTGTGAAAATCTATTACCAATGTGGATGCATAATGCAAATACTTGCTGAACTTTAAAAAGTTCAATTTTAGTATTCTAATAGAGCCTGGCTGGCTTCAAAGCTCGACTGACTGCTGGTGACTCGTTTCTTGATCAGCAAATGCTACATTTGTGTCAAGTGGGTTTGTAAAGCATCGAGCTGTTCTAAACATGGATTCCTGATTTTGGAAGGAAGCACAGGAAGGGCAGCGGTGCAAACAAGCCGTGTTTCTCTGACTCAACCCTGGGTCTTCAGTGAGCTCGGGAAGGACATTTGCTTAAGTCACAGAATGTGGAGCACAGCGTGAGAAATACAACATTCCTGGTCAGCTGACATCATCATGACAACGCTGGCAGGGCTCCAGGGGGCCAAAGCAGAACTGGGGTGAGGGGAGTGGGGTGGGCCCCTGGGTTGGAGGGGGGAAGGCCTTGTTTTTGAAGTGGGAGAAAGAAGCCTGGGTTTTCTGATTTACACCTTGGCAAGAGCAGATGCTTGGAAGAGACAATTTTTATGTGTAGATACTGCAGGAGTATGTGTGTGTGTGTGTGTGTGTGTGTGTGTGTGTGTGTGTGGTGGGCATGAGAGCAGGAGGAAAGATGACCAATCAAAAAGTGAAAAACTGCTCTCCCTGTGACCCCAGAGTGGGTCATTGGAATCTCTCTCAGCCCCACCTCTACACACACACTCACAAACACGGGAGAGAAAGAAAGAGAGAGCGAGAGAGCGAGAGAGCAAGAGCGAGAGCGAGAGAGAGAGAGAGAGAGAGAGAGAGAGAGAGTTTATTTATGAAAGCAACAGGACTACTTTATAGTTAGGAAAGTAAATTAAAATTGTACTTAACCATAACAGAAGTACTATTATACCAATTAGAAATTTTGCCTAACATTAGCATACTTTTTGTTTTGTTTTGTTTTGTTTTGTTTTAATTATTTTGGTTTTTTTCGAGACAGGGTTTCTCTGTGTAGCCCTGACTGTCCTGGAACTCACCTTGTAGACCAGGCTGGCCTCGAACTCAGAAATCTGCCTGCCTCTGCCTCCCAGAGTGCTGGGATTACAGGCGTGCGCCACCACTGCCCGGCCTAACATTAGCATACTTTATAAATATATTCAAGAGTCTTTTAACATATTAATCTGTCCCAAAGATACTTGGGTAGAAATAAATATAAGCATCTCTACTTAAACTCATGGTATTTCTACATGCAAGCTACCACAGCATTCCACCTGAAGAAAAGATGCTTTCTCCCTGGGCTCTTTGGGAAGTGCTTTTAGGTGCAGTTTAAAAAGCAGACAAGTTGAGTGGGATGAGGAACTGTGTGTGTGTGTGTGTGTGTGTGTGTGAGAGAGAGAGAGAGAGAGAGAGAACTGGAGGGCAACGGCTGAACTGTAAATACATAAAATAATGATGATGGTGATGATAATAATAATAATAAAGAAACAAAACAAGAAAAAATAAAGAAACAAATCATCTCACAAAACAAAAACGAAAACTAAAGCAAACCAAGATTGGGTTCTTTTACATGCTCAAAAAAAAAAAAAAAAGTAGCCATGTGAAACTCCTATTGATTGAGAATTGTTTTAAAGAGTTCTTACTTGGATGATAAATAGAAGTTTCATTTCTACTTCGTGTGATAAAAAGGCAGGAGTTGTAGAGAACTCAAAGCGCAGACCGCAGACAGAGCACAAACAGCAGCTTCTGGCCTCAGAATCCACACGAAGCCCAAACGCCCCCATTCTCGTCTCTGTTCCACATTACATCGATGGCCCGCCAGGAGTGCAAGGAAGGGCGCTCTAACGACATGTCAACTTATAGACACGTTTCTGCCTTTCGATAAGGAGGCCATGGTTTTCTTTAAGAGTGAATCCATGGTTAGCACTAGTAAATAAGGCCAATACCGGGGAGGGCTCGGGTATTTCTCTAGGAAACCTGTACCTTAGCTAATTTTAGCGTTCTGGTTAACATTCTGCTCCTGACGTCAGGTTTAGGAGTGCAGTGATTAATGATGCATGCTGAAGTAGGCAGCGGCTTCCATCAGCTGATTGAACTCGGAAGGACTCCATTCCACATGCAATGGGTCCCAGTGTCTTAGTCATGTGTCCTTTTAAGTCATAATTATATGTTCGCTTTCTTAGCTCTCCAGTATTTAAAAGGTTATCTTTAGATTTATTACTCATTAATCTGAGTCAAATTTACCAGTGGAAGAGGCCGATGTAAAATTACTGATGTAAGCAGAGTAACAATGGGAAATTCTCAGCTCCTGAGTAACCCAGGAATAATACATTTTCCCCAAAAAGGCTACGAAGGATCCCTTCAAGGCCCACGTGACGGGGTTTCACGCAGCTCAACCAAGCTGCCCAGCACATGCTGAATCCAGTCAAGTTGAACCAAGAGAAGTGTGCGGCGAATAACTTGAGGAGGACAGTGGTTAAGTCCTGAGGTCCTGCTACACACATCAAAGTGACGCTCTGAATAACGAAAACACGAGCCTCCCGCTCCACAGTCCACCTCTCCATCCCTCTCCGACTCCCTCCCTCATCCCCCACTCGGACAGAAAACGGTAAAAACAGAAAAGTGAAAAGTCAAATTTTGCTGTTGATGACTTCACTAGGTTCTCTGAAGAGGTGGACTGAAGCATTAGTTTCCACGCCATGAAGAGACGGTGGAAAGAATCTGTTTTCCTCCCTGGAGGTACACAGCTGCTCATATGTAGACTTAAGGAATTACATATGTGAAATGAGTGCTTTCTACTAGCCCAAATTCACTATGCCCAAACTTAAATGGAAGACACACATAAATTAAAATGATTACAAAGTGCTTTTAAAGTTTCAAATTCTCAAGTCCTCCTCCCCGGAGTCCAAACAAAGCCCTCGGCAGCTGCAGGGTGCAGCCTTATCAGAGGTGGGCAGACGCCCCTGCGGACTACAGTGTTCTCACAGTTTACTTCTTAGCCAGCTGCTCAGAGCTGTGACACTTTCCCAGGGGCACAGAATTACAATGGAGGATTAAGTTGCAAGATCAGCACAAAGAGTCCGATTGGAAGCACAGTGCACAGTAGCGAGTCACAGTCGAAGCACTGGGAACCTGCGCCTAAGTCTAATGGGGGACGAACTCCTCATGTGCCCAGAGAGGGAATCTCTTCTCCGTTGGTGTCTCCTGGAGGCTCATGGGTGGCGTGGACCACAGGAGCGACTGAAGGTGTGACCTCTGTAAGGGACATAGTTTCAGGAGGGCAGGGGCTGAAAAGCGGATTAGGGACCCTGGGGGATTTGGTGGGGGATAAAAAGATGAGGCACAGCTAAAAGTAGGGTAGAATGGGGGTGCTGGGCAAGGGGACTAACCAGACGTCACCTCTGACCACACCCATCCAGTTCTAAGTACCATGGAGAAGGTCAACAGGGTGCCATGGGAGAGCACTCCAGGCCCGGCTGGGATCTGGAGGGGAAGAGCGTCCTGTCTGTGGTCACGGAGAGGGCAGTTCTCAGCACTTCTATAGTTGCTAAGATGCAGGTAACTGACAGACAGAACACGGAGGTACTGAAACCCAAAGAGACAGTCAGGGTTTTAGCACAAAGAGACCAGGATAAATATCCCCATCTCGACTACATGGCTGGAGAATAGAATCTTAATCATGATTATTGACGCCCACTAACCACATACGCTAATGTGCCTCACAGTGACGTTTCGTACAAGCCTATCTTGTGGGTTGTAGGCATCTTCCTCACCCCTGCCCCACTAGTTTCTCACAAAGGTCAGGGGTCAGTATTTTAACAAGACAGTGAGAACCTGGAGGTATGATCTGTTATTGCCGACATTTATTCTACTTGCTACATTAGTATCCTTAAATGTTCCTATAGTAAGAAACGTGCCAAGAACTCAGCTCAGATGATGATTTGTCTATCTTCTGAGGGCTCACTGCAGGCTGTGCGCTGGCGACAGTGTTCACAAGCTTACCCTTTAGTGGCAATTCCTCCATGGAAAATAGGTGTCTGGCCTTGTGATTCCTATTTACTGATGTGGTAGCTCTTCTGCTGAGTGTGTGTATGTGAGGTACATGCGTGTACATGTGAGCATGAAGTGTGCACATGGAAGCCAGAGGCAGATGTCATGCGTTTGCCCTCACTTTCCACCTCACTTTTCAAGGTAGACTCTCTTGCTGAGCCCGGAGCTCCGTGCTCCGTGCTCCCTGCTCCGTGCTCCCTGCTCAGTGCTCTGTGCTCTGTGCTTGGGTCACTGAGCTCCAGGCTCCTCCTGCCTTGGCGTCCCCAGTGGAGAGGGTCAGCTGTGCACGGCCGCACCATGCTTCCTCCATGGGTGCTGGGGATTTGAACTCAGGTCCCCATGCTTGCTCAGTAAGCACTCATCGACCGCTCTATTATTCTAGCCTCTCAGCCAATTTCTCTGCTCTAAGCCCAAGTGCACGTCCCCGAGTCACTCACACAAAGCGTTTCTCGATTTGGTTTTTCCTGATGACAGGCTTTGACTTCTGAGTTGCAACACCAAAAGTATATTGAAAATAGTAAAGAACGTTTGCCCCTAGATAAAGAGTGAAGATACAAGATGAGTCAGGAAGGGAGCCGGACTTTAAAGCACTCAATCGCAGCCCTGTGCCGAGTGGCTTCTACAGTACTGCACGGGAACAACCCTCTGTGTGGAATCACCAGCGAGGAGTGTGACACGTTACGACTCAGAATCGACAGGAGGCTGGAGAACACCTCAAGGGGACAGAAAGCGACACAGCGAATGGGAGAAGGGAAGGAAGGACCAGGTCCTCAAAGCCAAGGAAACAGAGCTACGCACCGGAAGGATCTGAACATCTTTTATGAGTCATTGGCTTAACTAGAACAAAGGATTACTAATAAAAGATGTCCACTTGGCTGGCGTTAGTTAGTAAGCTACATTTATGAATATTTGGTAAGCCGAAGAACAGCAGATAAATGTGTAAATCATTCTGGCAATCTAAATAGACACATATGTTAGCAGTACAAAGTTGTGGCAAAAGTGAAAAAAGGAATTTAGTTCCAGAGTTTGTAGTCTGTCCGTCTGCATTTGTCTCCTACGGCCTGTGTAGAAATCACAAACGAAAGGCAGAGAGACTACTCAACAGTACAAGACAGACACGATTAGAGAAGGTGGTTTTTTTTTTGTTTGTTTGTTTTTTTAAGATTTACATTTACTTTTATTTACATGTGTGAATGTGTGTATTTGTGTGCATTGTGTGAATTATGTGCATGTGCGTACATGCATGGATGTGTGTGTGTGTGTGTGTGTGTGTGTGTGTCTGTGTTTATGTCTTTGTGAGCGCATGCTCTATGTATGGGTGTCTATGAAGGCCAGAAGGAGGCACTGGATTTCCCTGGATCTGGAGTTAGAGGCAGTTATGAGCTACTGGGAACCAAACTCGGGAGGAGCAGGATATGCTCTAAATGGCTGAGCCATCCCCCAGCCCCGAAAGACTGGGCATCATGTCATACAGAGTGGGAGGTCCGGCAGCTGTGAGAGGGGGTGAGGAAGGAGGGGTAGAGAGGAGGAGGAGGGGAGCGAGAGGAGCACGTGCACAGAGAGCCTGGCCCGGTCGCAGGGCAAGGCAGTGACTAGTCCCTCTGCCATCCCTCCAGGGTCTTCCTCTCACCCCAGGATCCCTCCCCATGCAGCTTTCAGAGTGTGCATGCATCACTAGCCTCTGTCCCGCCCCTCCCCCTTATGGGCCCTTTCAGCTCCCAGGGCTCTGCAGACACCCCGGATTAAACACACAAACCAACGCCTCCCTATTCGATGACAGTTTTTGTCAGTGAATGTCTGGATGTTGTGTGAGGAACCACTGGAGAGCACATCGAGGAGGGAGGACAGAGGGGACCCGTGGTGCCCGTGCGTGGTCAGGGAGGGCACCACTGGGCCATGGGCTCAGTTTTAGAAAGTTACACGTGAGAAATTGTCTTCACAGTGATAAAAACTGGGTGTGAGATACTGATGAAGAAACTGAATAGAAGTCTGTCTTGTGATCATTTTTAGCAACGAAGACCTCATGTCTAATTCCAGTATTCTTTCTACCAAACCCTATTTAGTAGATGAACAACTGTTCAAGCCTGCAATTCTTTTAAAAATCCCGACAACACAGTGCCACCTAGAATCTCGACTCTGGATAAGTGAGTGAAATTTTCTGTTGTGCCAATATTCCGTAAAAACAGCTATTCTACGTGGATCTCCATTTATGATAATCACTTGAAGGAGTCAAGAATGGAAGGTAAAATCGTCATCGTCCGCTTTGTGCTCTGGTGTCTTCGCTTCACATTCATATTTCAGTTACTAACAATAAAGTCTAACGAAATCTAACAAGCACAACAGACATGCCGTCCCTTTTCTCTCCCTTTCTCCTCCCTCAGGGAATGGAACCCAAGGCCGACAGAGCCACACTGTCCGCCCTCTGCTTCACTCTCAGCTTCTGAAATAGAAAATAAGTTACTGAGTTCATCTCGTAAATCTGGGAGAAGGAAGGACCCTTTCCTTCATGGTCTTCACACTTAAAAACTGGATTACGATCCACAGAAAAACCATGAGAGAATATGCTGGGTGGAAAGTATTCTATGAAAATGGGGGCTTTTAAAGCAAACATGTGACCTTGAAGTCTACCAGGATGGTCAATACAATCACTGAAAACTAAAGAACACTTGGTACAGCAGACCAGGAAAATTCCACCTCCACTCAGCTCAGAAGCCTTTTTCGTGTGTGTGTGTGTGTGTGTGTGTGTGTGTGTGTGTGAGCATTAACGTCTCCAAGTGCTCTTTGTTGCCATGGGCAACACTCCTGCAGGCACATTTAAATGCTGGAATGGGTCACGGTTACCTTCTGAGGGGACCTTGGCACTCTGGAGAGGCACTTGCCCTTTCCTTCAGGATTTCAAAGGGAACGGCTTTCATCTCGGGCAGCTGAGCATCTGGCTTCTTGGTTTGTTTCAAGAAGCAAAATAGGAAGAGAACAAATCGGCATGAAACAGGTCAGGTTAGCAATTTCCCCCCTATTTTCGGTAATTGTCCATGGGGATTTGTGACCGTGTCTGATGACCATTCACACGCATGCTCCAGTTTACTTTCTGAAGTCTCGAGAGTGATCAGTCTTAGAAGTCCTCAACGTAAAACAACCCAGAATAAAGGGCTGGGACCATCCAAGTTTTACCGCTATGGTTTTTGAGGATTTTTTTTTTTTTGTTAAATCACAAAATAATTCATGAACACACACTTCTGATTTTTGGAACAAAGTGTTCTACTTTTCCTTACTGATCAGCTCACTGTTCTTCCCCTCTGTCTGCCAATGCCCTTTTGCAGTCCTCAAATAGATAACTATGGCGGCATCCACCCCTCGCACACTGAGAACTCACTACCCATCAGGAACTCTATGCGGGGCTTCCCTGTTGGTCTGACAGGGCACTGTCAAGCCAACTGAGGCACGCTGGCCTGGAGGTTTTTGTTCAAGTCACACACTGAGCAGTAAGCGGAAGCAGGGTTTAAACCTACAAAGCTGTGACAGGTACTTCCTAAGAGAACCACGTTTGTAACGAATTGAAGATCCAATATTTCTACTTTTGTTGTCTAAATCTAAGCTCTCTGCTCTATCAACGATGTGCACATAGGATATTTTAGTATCTACGCTCATTGAGAAATCGGTCTGTACTTTAAAACGTCTGAACTATTTTTTAAAAATAGCATACAGCGCATTAAGCTTCACCTCGGCATTGTCGAATATGATTTATTTTGTTGATTCTCCTTGGCTCTTCCTCATCTCAGTGTCCTTCCAGCCAGTTGGCCATGTGGGGCTTTAATGTCACATGTGTTCTGTCACCCTCACCTTTCTAGTTGCAGGACCTACAGCCATACCGACACAAACACACCCCATCTGTAAGCATTAAGAGGATAATTCCAGGACGAAATTTCTAAAGGTGTTTTTGGTCCTGACAGCACAGTCCAGTGTGGCCCCACTGAAATCCCTCTATTCTGAGGACGGACCTTTGGTGGGGCCTCCTCCATAGTTTAACCAACCTTAATTCCCTTGCTTGCAATTCTCCTTCTCCTCCCGCATCTGTAAGCTTACAAGTGACTCCCACGAACAGACCTGTACTGAAGACAACACCCATTTCCTCCAAGTTCTGAGCCCTTGCAAGACCTTGACCCCCACATTTACAGTCTTTATCTCAGTGTAACCACATCCCTTGATGCCCAAACTGTGACCTTTGTGATGACAGAGACCCGTGTTATCTTGCTCTACCCTGGATCTCTGTGTCTTGCTAAGGGGATGTGTTCCGAATGGCTATCGAGAGCCACTACAGACAGGAGGGAGGAGCCTGCAGCGCCCCGCCCCATCAATGTGCTCTGCGGTACTGTGTTGTTTTCATCCTTTATAAAATGGCTTTCTCCAAAATTCCGAGGGGAAAAAAAAAAGTCCCCATCTAAGCCTGCAAAACTGAGCTATCTTCAGTATACTGCAACCTTAAGCGATTCCAATGAGTAAGTCAGAGCTATAAATAAAGTAACAGGAAAAACAGCGGAACATGTGTGCCCAAGTGAGTAGCACCATTTAGACACAATGTTCTGTGGGCGGCAATGATCTCTGGGTTACCACTGATGCTCTAACATTTCTAAGGATCTCTTTGACAAATACCTTTAAAATGAATTACCTAACCTCTTCAGAAATCCTGCCTCCTCTCTTCGGGCCGTCCTTTCTAGCTGCTGTCGTCGGACTCCTCCGAGGTCTCCGGGACTCATTCAACTGAGCCCTGACCACAGAGATAGAATGTTACCCCAACTCTTCATGGAGACCGTCTGGCTGTGGGATGCCAAGACTTCCATAGAAAAGGCCAACGTTCATCCTGCCCATGCATCGAGAGAAAGTGGAGGGAGGTCCTTTCTGACCAGATCTCAGGCTTGCATGCTGTTTTGCCCAGGACACCTTATAGTATACAACCAGGGACTCAAGCCTGCCTGCAGCAGGCAGTGCTCACCACAGGAAGTCAAAGGAGGCCGGGCTCTCAGAGGGCCAGTATCTCAGTCTAGATCCCTGTTTGGAGGCAGGTGCATCACAGCCTGTCTCTAGTCACCCATCGAAGCTTCCTCTTTTCCCTGAAGGGTGCTGCAAGTTGAGCTTTCCAGGCACGCTCCCCTCCCCCCACTCCAGGAGCATAATTTCATTAAGTATGTAGTTCAGAGTTGAAAATAACCACTTTCCATGCCAAATTTCTTCTTTAAAAGAAGACAGCATTATCCAGTCACAGAAAATACTGGAGCAATGGTCCTGGGTGTTCCTCACTGTGCTACTTCCAAATTACCTCAGGAATGTCAGCCTGCTCCAGCCATTGTGGTCTTATCAGCTTAGAAACAACAGGCCCGGAGAGGGTCAGTGTCAGAGGAAGGAGGGGCAGACTCAGGCCGGATTCCAGACCTCGAGACTGTAGCAGGGCCGGAGGGCCATTCCCGCCCTTGTCTGCAGAATACTGAGAGTTTGGTAGCAGGGACAGCACAGCTTCAAAACCTCTGCAAATGGTGCTTTACTCCTCCACCCACCACTGTGACACTCACGGGCATGCGTGGGGCTTTATTAAAACAAAACAAAAGCTTGCCTCTGCTTCCCCACTCAATCAAGCATTCTCCCAGCTGTGGTAATTAGAGGGTGTTTGTGTTAGTCAGTTTTCTGTTACTATAACAAATACCTTAGCTCATGAACTTATAAGGAGAAAAGGTTTATTTTCGGCTTTCTCCGTGGAAGGTTCCAGTCCATCACTAGCTGCTTCTTGCTGCTCTGAGCCTTGGCAAGGACGGAGGAAGAGGGACCCAGTAAAGGCCAGAGCCCTGTGGTCAGGGAAGAAACTGAGTCCCACAATCTTCTTCAAGAGCGCTTCCCAGTGACCCAAAGGCCTTCCGAAGGTACTACCTCTTAAAGGTACCACCAACACAGCACAATGCCACCCGAGGACCCTGACTCCAATAGGAGGGGTTTAAGTCTTATAACTTAAACGGAAACACAGCAGCCACTCCACACCTCCCAACCCGGTTCTTGCTTCCAAGAGACAAATAGTTTTTTACTTTGAGTGGTTTCACCTGTAATTTTTTTCTTCATGTTTCTGAAATCACACACACACACACACACACACACACACACACACACACACACACACACATTAAGGCTGGGCATGATGATGCAAGCCTTTAATCCCAGAACTCAGGGGGCAAAAGCAAGCGGAGCTTTATGAGACCAGTGTGGTCTACATGCAGAGCGCCAAACTAGCCAGCGGGACAGAGTAAGAGCCCGTCTTAAGACAAAACCAGATACTCTTGATTCTCTGTACCACAGATGGCTTACTCTGCCTCTCACATGTGCCCTCCTCTCACTTCCCACAATCCTCCCTGATTCTGTGAGTACTGTAGTTAGGATACACGCTGTCCCACTGGCTCGTACGCTAACATCTGGTCCCCACCTGGCGGTGCTATTTCGGGAGACTGTGGACAGTCGGAGGTGGGGCTGACTGGAGGGGGCGGGGTCTGGAGGGAGCATTATTGGAAGTAACACTTGGTCCTGGTCCCTGGTTCTGGGCACCCTGGCTGCTCAGAGTTGTGCAGTCCTACTTTACTACATTATCCCCATCAAAAAAAGAAAGAAAAAAGAAAAAAGGAACCTATGACACCTTGGGGAAAATTAACATTTCTTCCCATAAACTCTGCCCGCAGTTATGTAAGGTCTAACCCAGAAAACTGTTACCAAGATGCTGCTAGTTGTCTCACAAGCTGCTGGAAATGACTAGTGGGAGGAATTCGGAAGCATTCGGAGACGTGGGCTAGAGAAAGTCTGGGCTACCGCAAGCGGAGCTTGCCTCGTGGTTGACTTTGGTGGGAGCGTTGAAGAGCAGACATTGCAGGAATACGGACAGGGAAGGGCAGGCTGTGAGGTTTCAAGTAGGCTAGGGATGCCAGAGGCCAGTCATGTCACACTGTGACAAAGCATGTGCCTAGATTATTATGTCCGTGTCCTGAGACCTTGAGTAAGCTGAATTTGGACACAATGGCCTTTGGGGCCAGAGGCGGACTAATGGCTGAAATGAACGTGCCCAAGCCACTGAAGGATATACCGGGTCTCTGAGGTCCCTCCCTTACACGCTGTCCCTGCTTCCTGCCTTTCATAAGGTGAGGGAGTTCTATGACACGTCCTACAGACATGATGTCCTCGGCAGGGACCAACACACCATGCACAGGGACAGAACCTGTCGAAAGGGAGAGCCCGGCCAAATCGCTCCTCTTGTCTGTTGTTCCTGTCAGGTCGCCATGATGATTGAGAACAAGTAACAAACAGTCCACGGACAGTGAGTAACGCTGGCTGTTTATACTAAACAATTCCCAAGAAGCCAAGTGGGTCATGGGTCCTTCCTTCCCTGTGTGCTGCCCGGTCCCTGTGGGTCAACACCTGCCTTGCTTTCACAGGTTAACATTACTAATTCCTGTTCCTCTGAAGCACTAACGCCTCTCTAAGTGGCCCAGCACACCGTGTAATCTCCCTGTCTTCCTGTATCTCTCCCTCCCTCTCCCATCTCGTTTTTCTTTTCTGGAATACATATTACCGAAACGCAAGTGCAGATTTGATTCCCACCCCCATTTTCTATACATCCTTTTGAAAAATCTTACGTGGTGGGAAAGTTTAAAACAATCAATTGACAAATTCATTTTTTTTTAAAAAAAGATCTCTGCAATGTTTTTAGGTTTTAAAGTGTTTCTATATTCCAAATGCTTCAAAAAAAAAAAAAAGTCTTGCTTTTGTTTAGTAAGTATCTTCTATTCTCTGAAAGAGTTCTCCTTACTTTGTGGAGATTCCTGCCTCACCCCTGGATGTTGCTGCTTCTCAGGTTGGATTTCCCAAGGGTGTGGCTTGGTCTTAACAGTTGCCCTGCAGACCTTGCTCTGAGGTCTCATACGTTCATGTTCACATTCAAGAGGTCTGAGAACACAAAGGGACTGGACGGTTGGTTGACTTCAGTGTAGTAGCCAACAGCCTACTGTTTCATTAGTAGACCCAAACAACTGTCTACAGGGCCTTTTAAGGCCGCAAACCCCCAATAAAAGATGCCCTCTGCCTAGAGTAGTTCTGGGTGGTCAATAAACATTCCAAAGCCAAACATTTGACTTCCACAGAGTTACTATTTTTAGTACTGGAAAACTAATAGGAAGTGGAATTAAGACATACTATTACAAGACAGATTTTTACATCAGTATTTTGTAATTTCTTAATATCCTAGCCAATTATTTTAGAAAAGACTATAAAGTGTTTCTATCTCCCAGACAACTTTATAGAGTGTACTGTTCAGTTCATATAAAATCAACACCAAGAGGTTAAATAGGGAGAAATTGAGTGTAATCTGTTTACTTCGAATAGATCCAAGCCAATAATTAAAATATCAATGTATCTTTGTATCTCTGTAGGACTCAATTTCTAGATGTGACCCTGTATGTGTAGTATCTAAAACTGACTCGTTTCAATCACATACACACAAAACCCTTTGTCATCTTCAACACGACTGGACACTATGATGGTGGACTTGGCATGAAGAATAGCACAGAAAATCCTGGACAGACACAGAGAATGCCAACACTGGACCACGCGGCCTGGTCTTCAGGTCTCCCCCACCAGTTGTTCTGGTCCTGCAGGACGGTGCCTCGTTGTTTCATCTCTACAGGGTGTCCTTTTCCATGCCCATTCACGCTCCTGTGATTACTAACACAGTCAATCTCTTTACCAGTGCTCCCCGCAACCCGCTCAGAACCAACCCCCACTTTCCCATGCCCTCCTTACTTTGTGTCTTTTTATTCTGTTTAAAATAACTTTCCAAGTCAGATCTGTGCTGCCCATACACTCGTGCCCTTAATGGAAACTGACTCTCCCTTCACTAGAAGCCATCCCTCATCAATGTTAGGGGTGAAGGCTGGTGATAAGATGCTGACAGGCTGATCTTGTGCAGGTCTTGGGTAGACAACCCTAGCTGCTACAAGTTCACAAGTACAGAGGTCCTGTCATATCCAAAGGACACTGTGTCACTCAGGTCTTCCCTGATCCCTGGGCCTTACAACCTCTCCACTCTCTCTTCCAAGATGTCCCCTGGGCCTTGGAGTGAGAAAATATGCTGGAGAGATCCCAGCTTGGGCTGAGCACTCCTTTGACGCTGTTTGCACATTGATCAGTTGGGAGTATACAAAGAAAAGTTCACTGACGATGTCTGAGAGCTTTATGAAATCTATGAGTCCAGAGATACCAATGTAGAGAATCTTTGGATCTATGTCCATTTAGTAGAATAGTAATAGTAGGCCTGTGAACTGCCCGAGCACGGCTATATGGTCAGATTTACAGTGCCCGGCATGTTTCTTCCTGTGGAGAGGGCCTTAAATACAATTGGAAAGCAGGTGGTTACTCCTCTCACATCTGTGCCAGCACTGCACCCATGGACATATCTTGCCACTCTGGTCATTACTGTGGTAGGCAGATGGGTAAGAACATTGATGACATTTCTCTACAGCTCCGCCTTGTAGGTACTATAAAAGCCAATGGTGGCCAATCTTGATTGCCAGCCTGATTGGATTAGTGTGTGTCTAGGGGATTACTGAAGTATAACTCTGGTGTTTCTGTAATGCTTCTTAGAGACAATTCAATCATGAGGGCTTTGATCCAGTGGTTGGATTTATCCCCTGATGGATTCGTGATGTGATGTTACTACTGGGAAGGGATGAAAGGCTGGAGCGGACCTCTAAGAAGGAAGCTGCTCACACCGAGGGTCTGTTCCTGGGGCAATCTCCTGCTCTGTTTTCTCCCTGTTCTCTGCTTCTTTCACACCCTCCCCTTCATACCAGATACACATCCCTGAAACAGGGACACTCACTAGCAAGTTACCTACAAGCCATAATTATGGTTTATTTAATTAAGCAAACCTAAAATACTTCCTCCCTTAAGGTCTTTTTGTGTGTGTGTGTGTGTGTGTGTGTGTGTGTGTGTGTGTGTTCTTTGGTCACCACACTAATAAAACTAACAAAGGCACCTAAATGCATTGTCTGGGACAAATTATCTCCTTTCACGTTGCTTTTCCATTGAGATAGTCTTACTCTGGGGTAGTCTTACTCAGGGTAGTCTTAAACTTCTTATATGGCCTAGACAAGCTTCAAATTCTGAATTTTGGGGCTGTAGGCATGGACCACCATGCTTGGCCTAGAATAAGTAATTTCCTAGAATAAGTCCTTTATATGTCTTGGTAAAGAACTTTTAATAATTTTAGCATGTTAATCTACCAAATTTATAAATTAAATACATTTTAAGTTATATTTTCCTTTGATTGTTACATATAACAGCTAAAATGTGATCTTTTCATTTACTATATACCAGCAAGGACAGATTACAGATGAGAAAAGGAGAGATTACCAGGAACCATGAAAACATCAATGAAAGAATAAGAGAAGGAAAGAGACACATCTATATAGATTTAACCAAATGATGACTAAGGGGTGTTTACTGAGACCTGATCCCTGACACTGCATAAGGCCTTGGTGGCAACATAACCGTATATTTACACTTCCATCTGCTCTTCCAGGTTGGGTTTCAAAAAAGGAAATTTCACAATATTTTAATTATTAAAACAAGCATAAAAATAAGTGAGAAAATGGGATGTTTATTAGACATGCACATGCTTTAGAAATAGTAATATTCCTTTATTTATACAGTTGCATACCTCATTGTAAAACTAGACATTCACTTCTACAACAGAGGAGTTTGGACTGGCTACCTAAGATGCCTCTTTGAAGGAATCCTATGACAATTATGTCATTTCCATAATGATTTAATTCTCATGCTTTCCTGTTTGTGTTCATTTATCAAGTTTGCTTAATTAGATAAACTGTAATTGCAGCTGGTAAGTAGTTTTGCCAGTGGGTTATTTGGGAAGATTATTGATTCCTGTTTTAACAAAAGCAGAATTATTCTTGAAAAACTGAAGTCTACCACAGTTTCTTCAGTGATAAAAGTGATTTCCTCTCCAGGGGGGAATTAATGAGATATATCGTATACTTTTAACACATTAATTATTTTAAGGAAATTTAAAAATAATCGCCTAGCCAGCTGTACTCTGTTAGCAAGGCTGTGCTGTATTTGGTCTCAGCTTCTCACTTCTTTATACGATGAGTTGGATTCACAGTCACAGTATACCTGCACAGTTACGTCAGAGTCCTAGTGGCCATCTGAACATGCCTCAGAGTAGGGAAAGCTGCAACAGATAACATTTCCTTAGCAGTTTCCTAACTCTATCACGGTATGTATGTATGTATGTATGTATGTATGTATATACTCAAGGGTTCCTTCTGACCTGACATGACAACCTGCTGTTTCCATCTAGAACAAATATCCTTAGAAGTTGCTTCGTGCTTTAGGTAGGTCACACAAGGGGTCAGATCCCACTGTAGATTACCCATTCAGCTATGTTTCTCTACTTTCTCTGTTCAAACTTTGGCCCTAAGAATTGTTCTGTAGGATTGATTACCATGGCTTTTAATTTCTTACTTTCCAGCATCTTACAGTGAGTGGGGGGGGGGCAGTCTGGGGAAAGAAAAAAAGATATCTTTCTATCTTGTTCAGCAATTGGAGCAAGCACTAGAAGGAGAGTCCAGGAGAAACATCCAGCACCAGCACCAGCACCAGCACCAGCACCAGCACCAGCACCAGCACCAGCACCAGCACCAGCACCAGCACCAGCGTCATGCTGCAATGGAGACCTGGGACTGGGATAAGGCCAGCTCTGGTGGAAGGAAGCACCAACAAAGCAAATTCTGAATCAAGTTTGGCATGCATGGTAGATGGATGAGGTTGCTGGACAGTGGGCACATGAGAGAGGACTGTCCAGACTGAATCTCAAACAGGTGGGAGGAAAGTGCATCCCTTTTGAGGTCGGAGTTGCTTGCCTCTTTCCGGGAAGGGGAATTGCCAACTGTAGAGTTTAAATGCATAATTTCATCCATTTGACAAAGTCTCTGCTCCTCTGACGCCTCTCTCCTTTCCCACCTAGGCCATCCTCCTTCCTGGCCACAGAATTCTATCTAGGAGCTGGTAGGAGCATCATCCCATAGTTCCTCCAGGGCTGCCTGGTCTGGTTGTATTTCTCAGTCTCTACAAGGCTTCACATTGGCTTATACTGTCAGAGAATGCTAGTTCCTTCCAGGAAGGCTTGTGATTTCCTTGTGTCCCAGGACTGCTGTAGGGCTTGCTATATCCTCCCTCAGCGTGTGAGTGCAGCATCAACTAATTCTATAGCGGGCCAACCCCAAGAGAGGGCATGCAAGGAGAAGACCTTACATCAGGGGATACTTATATATAATAAAGAGACTTCCCTGTTCTGCGATCCAGCCACTGAAAACCCAAGGAGTTGGTAGACCAGTAGGCTACAACGGTGAACTTGGGGTCATTTTCCTTCTCCACTTTTCAGGAAAATCTGACCACCACATAATGATCTGAGATTAACTCTGGCGAAAATCATCAACTATAATTTCGTGCCAGAGTTATGCCTGGTTATGCAACACAGGAGTGATTTTAAATTACGCTTGGTTTCCGGCTAGCTGGGAGGTCCACATACCAAAACTGGGTTGGCAGTCTCGCAGCTGTTGAGAAAGTGCTACAAATACCCTGAACAGAACCGGTGGTAGAATGTAGGTTCTCACCAACAATGCCTCTGTTGTCAATAGGTGAAACACCGGGGCCATAAACCAGTAAAGCCACGGCTTCATGTGGAATGCTGGGCAAATCAAAGAAGTACTTGAAATAGAGATAATTTTCTTAGTTACTTAAATGAGGACAGACTGATGGCAGGCAACATGACCAAAGGCAGGAAACAAACACAAACATTTAATCTCGACTAAGTCTGCTCCACAGCCAGAGCCATCGAGCAGCACCCAGGACTCCAGGTTTGAATGGCGTGAGTCTAAATGTGCTCCTGCTTCGTGTCAAACACAGACCCTCACAAAGTAAGATGGACGGGTGACTGCTCCAAGATACATCTATGAGTCCTTCAATTTTTTGCAAAGCTTCCGAGGTTTTCTACTAATAACTAATAAACTACTGTTTCTAAACAGCATTTTAAAAGTATTGCTTAAAGGCAAGGCATGGTATACGTGTTTGCTTTATACCACTTCCTTTATGACTGGGGGCAGAGTCAAGAGGTTATCTTAAGTTCCAGGCTAGTCTATGGTACACAGTGAGTTCCAGGTTAGCCCGGCTGACGCAGTGAGAGCGCCCCTCTCATACCAATTTGCAGTATGGATGTACATAATGCAAATTATGTTCCTTAACAGCTAACATAAGTGTCATAGTCTTTAGTATAAACTTGCAGGTAACAAGTTGATACATGAAGCCAAAAAAATCAAACTAATTCTTATATTCTCCTAATACTTAGTTAAAGACATTTAGGTCTAAGAACCCACGTTCCATCAATTTACAGGGGATATACTCCTTTGGTAAGTTTCTTTTTTCCAATTTGTTTGTTTGTTAATTATTGCTCCATTGTCCCCATGGAGACCAAGGGGACAAGTTACAGGAGTTTGTTTTCTCCTTCCACCATGTTCATGGTTTTGGGAATTAACCAGAGGTGTCAGGTTTGGCACTCAGTATCTGTCTTTATGACCTAAGCTTCCTTGACAGGTCCTGCTCTCTTTCACATGTTCTTTTCACTTTCTTACATACAAACAACAAGAACATGACTGTTTAATGCGATCTACTTTCTTACATACAAACTACATGGACGAGGCTGTGTAATGGGATCTGGATTCTGATAAGACTCTGGGTCAGGTGGTCGTGGCCCATGCTGCTATTCCCAGAACTCGGGAGGCAAAGACAGGTGGATCTCTGAGTTCCAGGCCAGCCTGGACTACAGAGTGAATTCTAGGACAGCCAGGGCTACACAGAGAAGCCTTGTCTTCTCTCTGTGTGTGGAAACCACCCCCCCCCCCCGCCCCACAAAGAACCAAGAACCTACAAAACACAGTTCTCTGTAAAGTAAAAAGCCCAGCATTTATGTTAACACATCTAAGAAGAAACTCCACTTAGTGAGTTAAGCAGCAATTGCTCACTGTCACTTAGAAGGTGGATGATTACTCTGCATTTGATCTGAACAGCAAACCTGTTTTACTGGCCCCAGCCAAGGCTCTGCCACAACGGCCTCAGAATCCAATTGTCACTTTTATTGCTGTGATAGTTAGTGCTAGGCACCTATTAGGCACAAGCCAGAATCACAGCTTGTAAAGCTCCGGGCACACCTGAGAGAGGAACTGCACAGATTAAGGTTAGCCTTTGAGAATGCCTGTCAGAGATTATCTCCACGAAGCTAATTGATGTGGTAAATTCCATCTTGATGGGAGGCAGAACCACTCCTTGGGCAGGGATCGTGGGTGGCTGGGGACAGCACCACGGCGAGCTGAGCGCCAGCTCTTACGGGTCTTTGCCTCTCCAATGTGAACACCATGTAAGGAAGCTCATCCAACTCCTGCCCCTTTGACTTTTCTGACTTGAGGGCCATGCCCTTGAACTGTGAGGCCGAATAAACCCTTTCACGCTTACGCTGCTTCTGTCGGGGTATTTTGTCACAACGGGAAAGGAAACAAAGACAACTTTCCTAGTGATAGAGAGGAACACTTTCTGGGACAGCCCAAGATATTGGCAGCACAGTGACAAGGGTCCGGAGAGCGGGAAGAAGCTACTTCGATGTGCAGGGCCTCATACCAAGAACCTAGATGGGGATCCAAAGGACTGCGTTTACCTGGAAAATATTGTTCCCCAGAGCTTTGAGTAGAGATAGAAGCTGGCTTTGCAGAGTGTTTCGAAGCCTGAGCTGTTTACAGTAGCAACATATCAAAGGTTTTATCCAAAATTCAAATGTCCTAAATAGAGTATTGAGTTTAAGATGTACTGTCTGATTAGAGCCAGGTCCACTGAGGATATCAGACGAACAGGAGCGATTCTGACCACATCTCTTGTACTCCCATTCACAGACGGCTCAGGCGCTGCCGGAGAAGGGGACCATCATAAGGAGACCATGAATGCTAGGGACCAATGGGAAGAGGCTTCAATAAGCCCAGGTGGGGAAGTCACATGACCAGCAGGAGGCTGTGATAACACAGTCCACACAGGGAGTCTACACAGGCAGACTGGGAGGGGGAACACACTGCTTGGTGTGCCTGGGACTTACTCAAACACACTCTGCCTGGAGACTGCTTCAGGTGAACGCGTTGGGCAGGAAGGCTTTAAATACAGAGCATCTCCGGCTACGCTGCGGGTGGCAGGGTTTGGGGGAAGGGAGCTGGAGGCAGTTCAGAGGCTGTGGTAAGTGAAAGATGCAAAGGGTTTGAATGAGAAAGCACATTTGATATGCAGAGAAGATAGAGTCCCGCGGACCTTTCATCACAGGATGTGGAGGACGAAGCTGTGGGAAGACTCCCAGTTTTCTGGCCTGGGTGGTGATGCCGCCAAACCGGATGCAGGAAGACGGGCAGGTTTAGGACGGGCAGGAAGTGAACTGACATTGGACGTTCTTCAGATACAGCTCGGGAGGGGAAAGGATGGAGCCCAAGATGCATTCCAGGGGACACCAAGCCACAAAGGAGGTGGCTCTATGGGTGAGGGGAGAGAGAGCATCAGGTGATGTTCTGGCAACCCAAGAGGCCCACAGAGGTCAAGAAGAGAGCTGTGAAGGAAAAGAAGAGCTGAAGGAACCACCCACACTAGGATGGGCTAGGATGGGCTGGACCCTAGGAAGCTCCTAGAGGGAGGGGAATGAGGTAAGGGAGGTAAGGGGAGGGTCTGTGGGGTGAGGGAGAGCCGGATGCCCAATCAAACAGCTGGTAAACACGTGCATAGTGAAAAGGTGGGATTATGGGTATTACTTTTTTTTTTCTTTTTTAATGGCTTGACAACTTACTTTCTAGACACAACCAAGCTAAGATTGTGGTGTCCATCTTCTGTTCATTCTCGTGTGGGTTTATCATGTGTGCACACGTGTATGATAGAGACAAAAGGCACTTATTATGAGCAAGGGTGTCATGTTCTAATACAGGGAATTATATCTCTATATCTCAATCTCCCTTTAGGTTATTAGTATCACAACCATATACAAGAAGGAAATACTAGTTCTTATCATCAAAACTCTATCCTTCAACTGGCACATACTACCTCTGACAAACTGGAGTGTTTCTTTTTTTTCTAAGAGGTACAAGGTACAGCATTCGGCCTAGGAGAAAGGCACACCTAGGCCACTGAGTTTCAGAAGACAGAAGGCAATTACCCCCTGGGAATGCTTCCAGAAGTTAGGGGGGAGCTCGAGGTGCTACACCCAGAAGGCAAAGGACATCTGAGAGAGAAGGTGCTAACACACCCAATGGGGCGACACCCAGTGAGTCACGGGAGAGAGAGCCCCACCTGGCGCAGTACCCGTGCCCGCCTGGCATCTCACCACCACAAAGGCAGCGGCGCGCATGGCTCTCCGGCATCAAAGGAGCTGGGAAGACTGGTTAGACTGGCCCGTCAGCTCAGTGGCCACCACACTTGGCTTGGGTTCACTCGCCCAGGAAACAGGGCGAGAGGTCAGAGCTGTGGCAGGGAAGAGCAGGCCCAGGGATTGCTACTGAGGAAACCGCGCTTGGCACCTGTTTGCTTATCTATTTACCCAGGGTCTCTCTCAGTCTAGGCTGGCCTTGAACTGGCCTGAACTTCCCGAGTGCTGGGAGAGTAGGGCTTCACCTATCTTGGTTGTGTTTTCCAACACAGGAATCCTGGCCTTAGCCTCTTGCCGTCTTCCTCTTCATCTGACCCCTCTTAGGTTCCGTAGGAGTTCTCACGGCAGATGGCAGAGGGCGCGAGCACACTGGTTAAAGCGTCCCTATCCTACACTCCCCGCTCTCTGTACAGATCTAGAAGGTTACTGTGACTTCTCCGCTGCCTCAAATAAGCCCGCTTTTGTTTTTTAACTACAGAGTAATATGCCACATAGTAAGCCAGCTCACCAGGAAGATGTTAAGAAAGCTGCCCGGGAGGCAGCTGCGTCCTGATCACAGTGTGAGCACCACATGCAGGCAGAACCAGGTCCCATGAGCAAGAGGGACTTCAGTCTACCACCGTAAGTGCCCATGTGGCCTCCCCAACACTGACAGGCTAAAATCCAGTCCTTATGTGGTAAGAGCAGGTGCTCTAGGTGGTGGCTAAGTTTATGACGGTGCAGCCCTTGTAAATGGGACGAGCGCTTTTGAAAGAGACCGCAGAGGGAACTTCACCTTCCCACTATGAGAAGGCACAAGAAGCAGGTACGGTGTTTGAACCTGTACTGTCCTCAGCCTGCCTTTTCCTTGACCTAGGACTTCCCAGCACCCTGAACTCAGACATTTCTATTTCGAGGCCACCCAGCCAATGTTCGGTTTTTGTTCTGTTTTCAATATAGCAGTTCGCACAGACTGAGAACCACTAGGGACCAGCGGTGGCTGCAGCTGACGGAAGCCCTGCATGACATGGACAAGGTTCTGAAAAGCACACCATTCGAGACGTCTCAGTGGTTTTCAGAGGGATGGACTGATAGCGTTTATGGGTAAGAGTATTTCCTGCTTGGCTGGGCCTTTCCAAGAAACAGCAGAACCCTCCCTCCCTCCCTCCCTCGGTGGTCACGACTCCTTCTAGTCACAATACAGACTGAGTGGCACGGCGTTTCCGCTCCTGTTCCACATGATTTTTTTTAAAGGTAATAACCTATTTAAAGCTAATGTTTATTCTCAGTAAATTATTTTTGAAAATATGAATTTTCTCTTCTTCATGTTTTCCAAAGACTCTGGCCAATGACAGTGGCATGGTGACTTACTCATGTTTTCAAGGACACCTTCACAGGCAAAGCCAGTTGAGAACAAGAATCTGGGAGGTGCTAAGAAGAACAGCTCTCACGTCATACACTTCCGTGGCCTGTAACTGTCGTCGTGAGAAAATTACTGAGGTTGGTGCTATACGCCATCCAGATTTCTCTGCCTCCAGACAGAGGGCACCCCCATCACCGCGTCACTGTACCCTAGATTTACTGCCAATGGTGCCAGTCATGGAACGTCTCTTACGGTCATTTTGCTAAGTCGGTCTTGAGTGAATGCGTCCCATATGTAGAAGTGCATGTTCACGTGCACGCATACATAGATGTGTATGGAGGTCAGAGATCAAACTTCTGTGAGCTCCCCTGCTGCCATTCACGTCGCCAGTGACTTTTTTAAGTTTCTTCACTGACTGACCCGGAGCTTGCCAATTTGTTTGGGCTGGTGACGGTGACACAGTGACACAGTGACAGTGAGCCCCAGGAATCCACGCAATTCTACCTCCTTGGCACTGGGGTCCCAGATGGTGCTACCACATCTGGCATTTTACATGCGTTCTGGGGATCCAGTAGGTCATTGTGCTTGTATGGCAGACACTTTACCGACTGGAGCCATCTCTCCAGTCAGCAGACCTTACAAAACTATGGGTAAATATTTCTGGTAAGCCAAACATAATAGTTCACTTAAAACCCTAGCACTGGGGAGGGTGAAGCAGAAAGATTTCTGAGTATGAGGCTAGCCTGAGCTACATGGTAAGACTCTGTTAGAATTTTTTTTTTAAATTTTTTTTGGTGAAACCAACACACAGCATTCCATATAAGACCCTGTCAACATGGTATTGGTGCTGACTGCCCACATCTAGATTTCTCTTTTCCAGTGCACTGATGGGGCCCTTGAAGCCTGGGGTGTGATTTCCACAGCTTTTCTAAACCACAGTGTTATGGCTTGCTGGGTTCTTGGGCGTGAAGTGACTGAGCATCTGACGAGGACCACAGATTCCCACTCCCACTGCATACTTCTTATCAAGTGCTTCAGGTGTGATCCAACGACACAGCACGGGGAACACCCAGGCGAGAGTGACACTCTGTAGAGGTATCATGAGGACATGGGGTCACAAATGCCTCCTCTGGGCCCCTTCATTTTCCTAGTGCCGGGCCGTGTCTTGCTTAGGATAATAATGACCAGAGGACTTCCTCTAATTTGCATGTTGGTTTTCTAGATTACTTCTGGTCTATGTCCTTGGCTCAGCGAGCGGAGTCCTGCGGCCCTTGCTGGTGATCTTCTCCGGGCTGACACAGGTTCCTGGGATCCCGCTGGAGCGCTAGCTTAGCACGCTGACAGCAAGCGTGTGTTTGCGATCACGCGAGAGTCTTTCTTGGATTCGGACGGAGCAATTCGGCACCAACACAAACAACTGCTCACAGCACGTGCTTTAAGCAGTGCTCTAAGTAGACACATGCTCACTAAGATGGTAAGGGGAAAAAGAACAATGTGAAGGGTAAGAGGAAAATATTAGGATAATAATAAAAGTAAAGGCTGTTTTTTTGTTTTTGTTTTTGTTTTTGTTTTTAAGAGCATAAAGTAGCCTGTGCTCTTGAGGAAAGCTTGGTAGGTAATATCTATTGTGATTTAATGACTGCTCGTGTGTTCAGCTATGAAGGAAACTACTATGTGCCCTGTACACTGAGAGTCGTGTAGAAAGGAATGCTAGGTTAAATGAAATATGCCCGTGAGCTCACAAGGAAGTGGCAGACACTTGTGGCGGGCACTTTACACCCTGGTGTGCCAGACTCAGCTCCAATAAAGTGCTGTGTGATTTAGAAGTAAATTCTCCCAACTGGTGTGGGCCACGCTGAGGGCATTTAGGATGACAAAGATCAGATGTCATTTGTTTTAAGCACTAAAGAGGCTCACCTGCTCCAAAAGGCGTGTTAACCGTATGCAGAACCACGGAAAGGTAGACCGACCTGAAGCAATGCTTTACAAAAGAATCGTCCTTTGTAATTCACAAAGCTCCGACTACCAATACATTTGCTATTCCAAGTACCTGACAATCAAAGGTTCACTATAATGAAGATTAAGGAAAGAAAAAAAATGTATTTTTGAAGTTGTAGAGTTGGGAGTGTGAACTGTGGTGGTAAGGAGGGAGAACAGAGTGATTCTCCCTACACGCACCCTGAACACCACCCCAAACAGCGCTAACCACTGCAGGAACCCTGAATCCACCGCCAGCCACGACTGGCTTTTCAAGTCATTCTCGACTCAACGAGATCTCTACAGGCAGGAGAGATACTCCCGAGCCCGGCTTCGTCAGTCTAAATGAGTAGGACACGGAGGTTCCTAAGCCTCTCGGGAGCTGGTGAGGAGACCCACGGGCCTGGGGAGCTGTCAGTACTGAAACATCCCACTGAGCTCTGTTAACTAAGAACAATTCCTCTGGACCAGCTGCAAGCGAACAAGCATCTGAAAAGGCAGGAATGGCAGCTGAGGTCACTCATTCGGTGCTCAGGGTCGTCAGCGCTGGTCCTAAGTGTCACCTGATCTTCGTGACAAGCGGGTGAGCTCTGTGTGGTCCAGCTCAGTTTACAGATGGTGACGGTGAGGCACACGTGGAGGAGCGGCTGCCAGGCCGCCGAGCTCCCTGCTCTTGTCACAGGATTGTTCCAGCAGCTGGAAAGAAGGCTGCTGTTGACCACAGAAGGACAAGGTGACCGTGGGAGGGACCCTTCTCTTGCTCTCTTGTTCGTTCTTAAGGCTTCGGTACCATGAGAGAGCTCCGAGCCATACGGAAGGCATCATCAGTACCATGAGAGCTCCGAGCCGTACGGAAGGCATGCGCTGCCCCAGAGTCTCCGGCAGGAATCACTGAACTGACACAAACGGTTCCTGCCACCTGGACGTCGTGGTCAGTGACTTTAAAGGTGCCGGCTGGAGTGGCTGTCTTTTTCCAGTTGTTCTTAACTGGCCAATCTCATTACAACTAGGAGAGCTGCCCCTGAACCCAGTTAATGAGTCCGTAGTGGCACTGGCCAGGGTGGCACTCTGTGGATGTCAACTATGCAAACAGTTCCCAGGGCACCTGAGTGTCAGCGTCTCTCTCAGACATGCCCAGCCTGTGGCCCGCAGGCCACATGCAGTCTGAGATGAATATGAATTAAGACAAACACAGAATTATAAACAACATATTATGAGGGCATTTTTGATTAATTTGTTGATTTTTATCTCTGTCTGTCTGTCTGTCTGTCTCTGTGTGTGTGTGTGTGTGTGTGTGTGTGTGTGTGCACATGCACACATGCATGCACACACACTTGTGCATAGTGCACACACCAAGGCACATGTGTGGAGGTTAGAGGCCAACTTGTGGGATTTGCTCTCGTCACATCCCGTGTGTTCTGGAGACTACACTCAGGTGTTCAGGCGTGGTGGCAGGTGCTTTTACTCACTGAGCCATCTCGCTGGCCTTTATGTCAGATGCTCTGACCTGGGAAGAACAGACCCCCAGCCCCTGTGAGCCTTTGCTGGTGGAAGACCTCTCACTGAGAACACTCCCTGCCGAGAGGTAAGGGTGAGCTGGAAAAAGCAGAAGGAAGACTTAGAGCCTCTGTCTGTCCTCTGAGCCTTCCTTCTCCATGATTCATATAACCCAGCCTGCTGGGAAGGGACTGGGGCAGCCTCTCCACACTCCTGGGGCCAAGGAACAAAGGAGTATTATCTGTAACTTCCAGTTTGCTAGTCAAAGGCTGTCCTCACCTGTTGCACAAAACCAACATGGTGAGGATGAGCTCATCCTTACAGGATAGAGACCAAGCCAGGAGAACTCTAAGCTTAGCTGCTGTGGCAGGATTCAGGTTGGGTATAGAGGCTTCATCTCCAGTTAGTTCTGAGTTTGAATCTCAACTTTCCTTCCATTCTTGGGAGGACCCAAAGCTGAGTTTCCATACCCAGCAAAGCACAGTGCCTATATTACACGGGATGGTCCAGCCGCCACGTGGTACTTACTTCCTCAGTAGGGGACTCAACTCTCACACAGCCAACAGTGGCTCCACTTCCCATATGTGCTGCCTAGTGTCCGGTAGGTGTCTGATCGGCAACAAATATCTGGATAGAGCCACAGACCTGCAGGAAGCCTGCTTCTGTGCCATCCCGCTTTCCTACATTAGACTTTCGATGCAGCTGCCTGAACTGGTTGAGGTGGCTTGAAAAAGATGAAGAACCAGCAATAGGAGAAATAGAGATATACATTCAGGAGGAGCATGGGGAGCAGGGAGGGTGGGGCCTCAAACTGTGCTTTCTCTCCTTATGGACACGGTAAATCCCTCGCATAGCATTTCAAGACTCATGCCCGGTGGATGGCTCTCACACTCCAAAACAGGTAGCCCTGGTTCGCTATATTTTTGTTCTCTTAAAAGCTAGGCATTTAGAGGCACACACACCCCCTTGGTAAACAAAGGAAGAAGAAGAGTAAAAAGGTAAGGACGGATTGCTGGATGGTAAACAAGCTTAGCAGCGGAAGAGTCTCCGCCACAGCCCCCTGAATTTTTTCGCCATGACACGCGTAGTTGTTGTCAGCCTCGGTCAGAACGTATGGAAAGTAAAATGAATTTACAATCTGTCGAACGAGTCCACCCTAGCCCCCCCTCACCCCCAGTCTGGGCAACAACTGGTTGTTTTAGAAACAACTCTGACACTGATTTTCCAGACGATGTCTCCTTGACAGCCGGCATCTGAAGAGTGGGGAACATGTGGTATGTGGCAGGATATGAAATGGCAGTGCTGAGGAGGATGAGGGTGCCGAGGAGAACGGTCAGCATGCCTCCCCTGCAGCACGGTGGATGTGCTGGTGAGGGCATCCCCGGCTGCAGCAGCAGCCCATGCACAGCAGGACTACAGAGTGTCAGCAGCATCTTTGGCTTCTGCCACCGGATTATGGTAGCTGCCCTTCCTCTAGTGACAATAACCAAAAATGTGTCTAGACATCAGCAGATGTTCCCAGGGTGGGGAAGTAAAGATGCGACTTCATAAAAATCTGGTCAAGAACTGCTGGTGTATGTTAAAGAAAATAATAATTTTTTTTTTTTACCTTAAATAAGGAATAATAGTGTCATTAAGAACTCTGACAAATTCCTTAACACAGTTTTGCTGTGTGCATGTTCAGGTGTGTCGTTATGCGTGTGTGTGTGTGTGTGTGTGTGTGTGTGTGTGTGTATATCATGTGTACACCCGTGTGTGTGTGTGTGTGTGTGTGTGTGTGTGTGTGTGTAGGCCAGAGGAAAATCCTGGCTGTGGCTCAGTCCGCAGGTGCCACCCACACACTAGTTTTTGAAACAGGATCTGTCACTGGCATGGTGCTTGCCAGGGAGGTTAGACTGGGTGACCATTGTGCTCCCGGCCCCAGAGACCCTGTCCCCTCGCACTAGGATTACAAACATTCTATCTGTTTTGTTTCGCCTCTAACCTGGGTTCTGGGGATCTGGCTGAACTCTCCATGGGTATGCAGTGAGCATTCTAACTGCCCCTTTAAACCCCTGACAGGTATTTTGATTGTAGTAAGTTGACCTACATATATATTCTCCATCGTAAGGAAGCTTGTTTAATCTTCGTATTGAAAGATATGTGACCATAATAACTCATTCATTAACTGTCCTAGATTTTGACATGTAGAATGAAAAATCCCTATAGGATGCAGTTAAGAGGTAAGCCCTGAATAGAGGTAAAACTCTCAGATTTTAGAGGATGAGAGTTTCACACACACCCCTACTCCTTTATCATCTGACACTTCAGCGAACACAAACCTTTCTATGAAGCAGTCTTAGCTACCACACACAAGAATGAAAAGGCACACATGTGTGTAATTTCCAGCCCAGACTCTAGTGTCTGAGATCATGAGAAACTTGGACTAAGAGGCCTCTGGCTTCTCAGAGATCACAGTGTTTTATAACAAAGTTTCACTGTATGACTAAAAGACTTAACATTTACTATTACTAGAATAATCCCTTTAAATGATTTAAATCATGCTCAATGACGTTATTAAAGATTTCGTCTTGTTGCTAGAAGTTCTTTAAATTTATTATATTTATTTATTCACACACCTATGCATATGCACGTGTGGGTGTGCATACACCATGGCACGTGTGTGGAGGTCAAAGGCCTACTTGTGGGTCCCAGGGACCAAGCGCCGCCTGTCTGGCTTGGCATAAGCACTTTCATCCGCTGAGCCATATCGCTGGCCTAGCATCACTTACTTTGAGCTGAAAAGCTTAAGCAACAAAGACAATGACATAGACCTAGACGAACATAGACATAGGCACGACAATGGCGTAAGCTAGCAAGTTTTGAAGACGTATGCAGTCACATGAGCATGTGTGCTGGGTAGGCAGGGAGGAGAGAGCAGGGGAGGCCGACTGCTTTGACAGTGCAGGCAAATGTTTTCTTAGACTCCTCTCCCTCAGCCTTCTTCCTCACACGCGGATGTGAACTCTCACCTCCATCCCCACCCCACCTGGTCTAGGGCTTTCCTACCTTTCTTTGCGTTTATTTCAGTAACTTCCTAACTGCTGTTCCTACCTACCGAAATTGTTGCCTTGCCCATTCCTGGCCCGTGGGAAGTCTGGTTTCCAGAGCAGGTGACGCTGCTTGTGGCAGGACTGAGGGAGTGTCACTAAGAAGTCTAGGTATGCAGGAACTTTGGGGGCCAGGAGGAAAGCCTGGGTGGAGGGAGGCCGGGCCTGGTGTCTGGTTACAAGCAGAGAGAGAGAGAGAGAGAGAGAGAGAGAGAGAGAGAGAGAGAGAGAGAGAGAGAGAGAGAGAGAGAGAGAGAGACAGGCTGAAAAGGCCTGTGTGAAGGACTCCTAGAAGGAACCCTTGCCATCCAGGGAAACCCTCAGCTGAAGGACCGGAAAGTTCCCGTCTATGACCTACTGCGTTTCGTTTCTTGACAAGGACTTTTAATGTCCGCCGATAAAAACTCCACATCTGTTTTGCCTGCCTTACGCTCGCTCGCTGGCCTGAGTCACTCTGGGAGTTGGACCCCAGGACATTCTGTAAATGAGATCTGACGAGCTGGGGGCGCTGTGTCACACCCACCCTACTGCGGGCTAATACGGGAGGGTCTGAGTCATCTCTCCTCTTGCATTGCAGAAGCGAGCATGCTACGCCTGGCTTGCTGTTGTTCTGTGTCTACTGACGACTACCAGGAGGGCCAGCCTTTAGAGAAAGCCGGTACTCAACTTCCCCGGGGAGTGAGTCATAAAGGCAGTGATGCTAATCCTAAGAGATGACGGCACAGCGACGGCAGGAAGTTTTACTAGCAGTGAGCTTGGTTTGGAAGGTCTGTTTTCTACAAAAGAGAAAAAGCTCAAATCGACTCCAAGGAGCTAAAAGGAGACCTTTGAGAAGATCAGAGGTACAAATCCAACAAGGAAATCAAATTATGAAGTGAGATACGCATGTTCCCACCCGGGCTATAAACACGCCATTAACAGTGTGGTCACAGGCGGCTTCTAGAGCTTTCCACCCACGGTCATTACATCACAGGTTCCATTAGACTGCAACTGGACTCAGCCCCTTCCGGCACCGACTTTCCACTGAAGCCTGGACACAAGGAGAAGAGACTGAGAGCAGCAGCCTGGAAGCTCTGAGCCCAACATGCTACCCCTGTCCTGGACCCCACATGCCACCCCGTCCTGGACCCCACATGCCACCCCTGTCCTAGACCCCACATGCCACCCTGTCCTGGACCCCACATGCCACCCCTGTCCTGGACCTCACATGCCACCCCGTCCTGGACCCCATATGCCACTCCTGTCCTGGACCCCACATGCCACCCCTGTCCTGGGCCCCACATGCCACCCCTGTCCTAGACCCCACAAGCCACCCCTGTCCTGGGCCCCACATGCCACTCCTGCTTTGTGTTAGAAGTGAATTTCTTTTGCTCCTACAGGTTTTGTTTGCAGATACTGTAGACAACTCACAGGGTATATGAGATTAAACAAGCTGAAACAAGGAAACCACCACTAAGAGATCTTATAGTTTTTATTAAAGGTATTTTATTAGTATTTATAGAGCCATTGAGAAAAGTCACATTGTATGATGCTGAATAACTACAAATGTATCCGCTCATAGTCTCTTTCCATATCTCCCATTAAAAATCATTTATGTATCCATATCAAAAATGACATTTATCTTTTAATAATACTTTCTTCAAAATTAAGGACAATTCCTATCACAGTCAGGACAGCAACATCACAGCTGACAAAAATCAGTAAAACATGCCAGCCCATCTCCCTCGGCCATTACTACTGGGACTGAGGAGCAGGGACTGAACCCCGGACCCACGCCCAGTGCACCCTGGCTTGTTATTTGAAGCAATGAGAAGATTAGCCATGCTGAAGCTGTACCAAGGACTGGCGGCAATCTTCAACTTATTCTTTCAGGAAAGTAGACATTTATGTAATGTTTTCTTCTTGCTTTGAGTATGAATGCCCCATCTGATCGTATGTAAGTACAATGGGCTGGCGACAGTGTCAGCAGGCACCCTGGGAGTGGGGTTTCCGGCATGCTGGCATTCGAATTAAGGCCTGAGAGAAGAGGCGGAGCAACTTTTACTAACCTTTGCTCCCCCCATCTCTCTCAGACAGACAGACAGACAGACAGACAGACACACCTGTTTTCCCTTCAGGCCAGGTATTACTCAATAATAATAAACCTGTTGTCTCTGAGTAACCACAAGCTTCCTGCGCCCTTGCGTCTCTGAAGCTTGGGTGACTCTGGTGTATACGGCTCCCATTCTAGCAGGAGCCCTGCCCTCCTCTTGGGGTGAAGATAGGCCACCCAGAAGTACCAAGAGTTTAAACAGATATACCTTGTGGGGGTGGTCTCCTTCCTAGTTCCAACCCTTTCTAACAGTTACATCCACCTGGATCCGGCCATGAAACTGGACAGCCTAGACCGCCTTCTCTGCCCGGCCAACCGATGTCCCTTTTGTCAGTGTCAGCGTGACCCTGAGGTGTGAGGACGGATCCCTTCTGCTGGTGATGGCAATACTTAGCTTCTTCCTCTCTCCTGAATTACTCCGCCTAGCCTAGACAGTCCTCAGGCTGCATTATTCTCTGAAAATGAAATAGTCAAAGCCTTTCATCCCTCTGCCCTCTTGTTTCCCTTAACACAAAAGTCTTGATGAAAACACTCAGGCCTTGCTCCCTGTCATCCCCCCCCCCCCCCCCCCCCCGCCCAAGCCAACTCCACCACCATTTGGCTTTCCCAGTTTCGGACCTCAAGAATCCTGTGTCGAGGATCACCTGTCCCTTGACAGTAGGCGGCAGATCCTTTCCCAGGCCTCTGGCAATGGGCAGGACTCCAAGCTTAGCCAGGGCCCATTCTTAGGCCTGGGCGTCCTAGAAGCTCTCCTTGGGTAGTCATGCAGAGCTGGGCTGGGATTGCCAATGACAGTGAAAAGGTGACCACTGACATCACCCACGTACTGCTCTTCTGGAGTCAGAATACTGGCTGAGCCCTAAGGAAGCCGACATGCTAGCTACTTCTGACTGTTCTCTCTTTTCTAGGATAGATCGATGGCACTGTCCACACAGAAAGTGCCTTCTAGAACTCTCCGAGAGAGCATAGGGAGAGAAGGCCCGGAGCCATGCATCTTAGCCTCAAATCGTACTTACAGGCTATGCAACATCACCAGAGACTTAACATCCCAGGATCGCATTTGCATTTTTGCAAAATGCAAGCAAGGACCAGCCCTTAGCAGGTTTGCTGTGAACATCTGCGGGTAATAACGGGCTGAGTCAGCAGCCTAGAGAATGAGAAGCACCAACTACAGTTTACTGTTGGCTGCGGCCGGGCACCTCGGTCATGGATGCTGCCTGCTTGTTTGATTCTAATAATTATTAACAGCCAGGCTGGCTGGGATAAACGTTTCTTGGCCTCTGATGGCAGCTCTCAAGACTTTTCAAAGGGAAGTTTGCTTATTTTCCATTTTTATCATAGCTTCCCCCTCATGACAGATAAAGTACACAAAACGGGGCTCAACACTAGCGATTACTTCTGTGAACTGATGATTCACGCTAATTAAACTTGTAACTCAGGAGAATGAAATTACTTGTTTCAACATTTCCTTTTGTTCAGTAATTATGATTCAAGGTTATATTAGATAGCACACTATTATAATTTTGTCGTGACCTAGACACTGTACATGTCATATCTTTAAAAACAGGCACCGCCATGTGAGCCCAGGTGCTTTGTTGAAGAAGGGCTGTGCAGACCCCATAAGCGAGCCTATCAGATATGTGTGCAAGCATCCCTTCCTTCTACACAGGAAGCAGCTCAGAGGGGAGCTCTGAGATCATCCTGGCTTGTTAGAGGTTGACCGGATTAGCAGCAGGGTGGGAATTTAAAAATAGAAGCCAATGCGGCTGGAGTTTATCTCAGATGCTAGTGTCCCAGGAGCAATCTGTTGTTATCCACAATGACAACAAGCGGTTCACCGAGGGACTGGAATTCTCACGAACACACTCAGAACTGCACTACCTGCCCTGGCAGTGGGGCACAGGCACACGGGCAGCTCACACCCAAGCCGCTTGTCCTCTCCTTTTCCTCCCCTCCCCTCTGCTTTTCTTCCCTGTCTATACTGGCATCAAAGCTGTGGGCTCCCACACTGTGGGCTCCCACACGATAAGGAAGTGCTCCCCACTGAGATAGCCCCACAACCTTCTAATTGCTTTGTACTTTGAGATAGGGTCTCACCAACTAGTCCAGGCTGGCCTTGAACTTGTAATGGTCCCACTTCTGCCTTCCCTCCGGAGCAGCTGGGGAGTATTGACCTTGCTCACCAGGCCCAGGCTCACCAACTTGGTTTCTTAAAGCCATGTCCTGGTGCACTTTTGTTCTGTTTTGGTACTTGTTGGTCTTTAGAGACAGGGTCTTAGTATACAGTTCAGGTTGACCTTGAAGTTGCTATATACAACCAGGTTGACCTTGAACTCATGAACTTCTTAGCCTCCCTTGGACTACCAGGCCAAGTTGAGAGTTTTCTTTTGCTTCTCTTGAGAGGTAAACATGAAGAATCCCTTGTTTCAAAGGCTTCATGTGCTGAGGCATTTACAAAGTTAAACATATAGGCTAGGTATGGTAGTACACACCTTTAATCCCAGTACTTGGGAGACAGACGGGGATATTTCTGTAAGATCAGACCAGCCTGGTCCAGATAGTGAGTTCCAGAACAGCCACAGCTATGGAAGAGACCCTGTCTCAAATAACAAAACAAAACAAAGTTAGAGCTATGACAATCTCCACAATATGGTCTCAGGGAAATCTCCATTTCACAGAACATGAGACAATAAATACAATTTAGATGGTATGTCATAGCCAGGTCTTTGTATGACCCTAAGTTTGTATCCAATTTAAAGGAAACAGATGTCAAATTAAGAATACTAAATTAGATTCGAGGCTGATTGGGGTGGACCACACAAATGAGCCGTACTTTCGAGGCACTAATGTGAGTCTGCTGGACTAATGACCGAGCAGCAAGGACACACGGCATTTGATAGACAGCCCTGCAAGCCGTGACACGGCAGTCACACATCCCTGGGTACCCTGGGCTAGAATTAAGCTGTAGGAAGGCATTTAAGGACCTTGAAGGACAGGCGTGTCCAGTTGGGTAAGGTGGAGTGAAAGAGGTGGAGGGTGGGTGCACAGGGGGAGTGGGCAGGGCTGAAGTCCGAGCTGGATGTTCTAAGGATGTAGAATCGTGAGTTCTATTGCACATTTCCTAGAAAATCTGGGTAGTGATGGGAAGGTAGAAGGAGAAGATAAAGTTTATCTGTGAGGCGTTTTGAATGCACACTCTGTACGAGAGTACAAGCAAGAACAGCCTTTCGGAGCTCTTTCTCTACTGTTAGCAAAACACACAGTGCTGATTGCACTGACTCTCTCAGCACTGTTACAAGAAGAGCTCTGCTTCTAGGAGAAGTCTTTATCTGTTGAATCACCTCAGAATTCAGCACAAGGAGTGTCTTACAGCTGCCATGTCAGGGTGTGGACTTCAGGACACAGTCAGCTCCTTTAAATATTATAGGAAAGTGTTTCTTTTAACATAAGAAATTTCATAAAAATCTCTGAATATGGAAGGATCAGAATTGGGACTCCTTAACAATGTTGAGTTTAGAAGCAGATGTGGAGGCACATGACCCGTAACCCCAGGCTGAGGCAGGAGAATTTTAACTCAGAGGCCACTATGGGCCTCATTTTAGACTTTGTCTAAAAATGAAATCAAAAGAAGAAGGGGAAGGAGAAGGAGAAATGGAGGAGGAGCAGGAAGGGGAGGAGGAGGAGGAGGAGGAGGAGGAGGAGGAGGAGGAGGAGGAGGAGAAGCAGCAGCAGCAGCAGGACACAGAGATTCACCCCTTTCTTGGATATGTGTGGCTGCCCAGATCCTGCATTGCCCAGACCCCGTTTACAAAGAGCACAAAGTGATGAGCAGTGCTGTCATTCCTCCTGGTGAAGCAGCACACTGCTACGTAGGGCATACTCACCAAAAATGCAGGCTGCATTCCGCCCAGACACGGGCGAGCAATTTAAGCATTAACATACCTAAGAACAGTAATCCGTAAGTCCAAGCCAGTCACCACAGGCAAGCAAAGCAATGGGCAGGTGGGGAAAGGTTTTCCTTACAGCAGGGGCAGGACTGACACAGCCTCAGCTCAGGTGCAAGCCATTAATTCTCAACACACCACAGTAAACACTGCATCAGAAGGACAAGGACCATGGTGCCCAGAGCGAAGTAGAGGGGCAGGAAGATTCAGGGGGAACAGCACGGTCAGAGGCTCTGGAAGTCTCCTCTTCCAAATTTCCTAGCAATGGCCCTATCTATCTATCTATCTATCTATCTATCTATCTATCTATCTACCCACCTACCCATTGACCTATTGATCTATTTATCCATCTATCTATAAATATGGACACAGCAAAGAAATCAACTTAACTTATTGATCAGAACTGGTCTGATTAATAACAGGCACAAGGTCATTGGCTCCCTGCAGAAGCCATGGTCTCACACACACATAGTAACCTGGTACAAAATGCAAGAGTAGAATCTGATTAGGAAGTGATAATCCTTAAACATGTCCACACCACACAACACAAAGACAGCCAAGGAACAGTGCCAGGCAAAAAGCAAGCTGGCGAGACTTGATGGTGAAATTTGAGAAGAGGTCTGATGCCATCCCGAATAGGACAATCACGGGACAGGTGACGGCATGGAACCTGGGATGTAAAGTGTCAAGCGCCCTGAATTTTCCAACTCTGTGCCAGTTGTGTTAGACAGCCTGGCCCCATCCTTTAGGAATGGATGGGGAGGCACTAGGGCATGCGTGCTGTCTACTCCCAAATACTCAACGTCAAGAGAGATGTGTGTGTGTGTCTGCACGTTTGGGCAGAGGAAGAACGATCAAGAACAAATGGGGAAAACTGACAAAAACGAACAAACAGGTGAAGACACAAGCCTAGACTGGGCCAAACTGAGTGAATGGTATAAGGATGAGGCCTCGAGACAGTGTTTAGAAGAAGCTGTATCCATGGACTCTCAAAATACGATTGCCCGAACAATAACAACAATACCAGCTAAATGCTGATATGGACGGGGCAAATTCCACATGGTCTAAGCCCCAGATGAAGAGCTACAGGTGGTCAAAAGCTGCTGAGAGAGGGAGGATTCATCTCTCCCAGGAACGAGCTCCCATAGAGACTGGGCAATCTGAAGAGGTCAGTTCCATACACATGTACGCATGAGCGAGGCCAAGTGGACTCAGGAGGCTGATTGTTCACATGTGCACAGACACTATATATACACATATATGTATATATTTTACATATACATACACATGCACATATATACACATATATATTTTATAAACATGTATATACATAGATCTATACATACATTGTATGTGTGTGTATATACATGAATTGATAACGTAAGGCGGGAACATGAATTTAGGAGAGGGGTACATGGGAGGAGTTGGAAGGAGAGGAAGGTGCAGGAGTGATGTAGATTGCAGGGCTCATGTATGAAGTTCTTAAAATAAACAAAACCATTTTAAAAAAGCAAAACTAAACAGACAATGGCATGCTCACACACGGATAACAAAACCGCACAGAGCCAGAAGAACTTAGAGAGCTGTCAGTGCTCATCTGCTTTAATGGCCAGAAAAACAATTCGCCTTTCGATCAGTCCAACGTTTCGTTGGAATGGCTGTGGGACCCTCATCGATGATCTTTGGGGAGTGCTGGGAAAGCTCTAAGCAGTCTGAAGGCGTTGCGCTTGCGTAGCCTCCTGGCTTCCTCAGCAGAAGGGCGCTCTCTAGCCCACCGGTACACTAGGAGACTAGGATTTCCCCGGGCAGTAGATGAGGAAGTGGCCAAATCCACACAGGAATGGTCCTGAGGCTGGTGGGCCTTGCCACTGCTCTGCCCTGAAGTTTGGGAACTACCTATTAGGCTCCTCCAGGAATGAGAGAGGAATCCCAACTCAGACAACTCCTGAAGCTCATAATGCAACAGTGAAACATGATGCCTGAGGATATCCTCTGCTGTTCACAGCCAGGGCTGCTGCACTTTAAAGCCCTTTCTCCCAAGGGCTGAACTTTGTAATAAATCGTTTCTTAGAAGCAAACTATATGCCACTGTAAGCTAAGCATGGTGCACATGCATATACTTGTGCAGGCTGAGGCAGGAGGATGGTTTGGGCCCAGAAGTTTGAGATAGGCCTGGGGGACAGTGAAACGTTACCTGAAAACTAAGAAAACAGTTTATGAATATGCCACCAAAACCACTGACGTATTTACATTAAAATTAATAAATCTCAGTTTTATAACGTAACCAAAACAAACTGCCTTCTTGTCTACTTGTTAGTCTAGAAGAAAACCACTTCCTTTGTAAACTCTTCCTTTGCAGTACTGGGATTAAGGTCAGGGTTGACCACACTTGAGGCAGATGTTCTACCAGGCGGCAGAGGAGCCCGCTGTTTGCCTGTAAGCTGAAATGCATCAGTGCTGTCAAAAGGTGTGGAGCCCCAAACAAAGGATCAATCATATCGGTGTGGCCCTCAAATCTTCTCGCTAAAGCAATGTGAAGAAAACAGCTCAGCAGACTGAGGGGACACGCCTCACCAGCCTCCCGCCCCTGCTTGTCTGATGGTAAAGGCACTTGGCCTCTCTTATCAGGTTTCTCTTTCTCTGTTTTCTATACGTTAATGTAAAGCAGTATGACCTTCGTGACCCCACTTCTTCATTTAGCTTTGGCAGTTCTGTTTCATTAAAGATAATCCATATCCTTGCACCAAGTGGTCTTACAGGCACCATCATTACCAGCAACATCATTTCTCATATAGAGTGTCTGAACACGCCAAGCCTTTCTTCCCAGTGAAAGACGGATAGCTATTACTATAAAAGTATAACCTCAAAATACTAATGTCTTGTTGTTTAGGGGGAGATTTTATCGTTTGGAACTGGATGCCCTTCCCCAACTTTAATTGTACATGGAAATCCTGATGCCAATCTTACACAACCATTTAGGCCCAAGCCATCATGGAGACCAACTGAAGTAGGATTTGTGCAGACAGGACTCAGCGACCAGTCTCTCCAGAACAACCTATTGGATTCCACTGTGTAGCCAAGGCTTCGAGCCCAGGACTCAATACACATTTCGACAAAGAAGTTCATCACTTGTAGGCTGACAGAAAGGATGCAGAGGAGATTCTCTTTGTCTCCAAGACAGGGTTTCTCTGTGTAGCCCTGGGTATCCTGGATCTCCCTCTGTATCCTATATGGCCTCGAACTCCGAGATCCACCTGCCTCTGCCTCTCAACTGCTGGGTTTAAAGGCGTGAGCCATCACCACGGAGCAAGAGATTTTTAACATCCCGTTTGCTAAGGTGTGTATACTCCAACCAGAGAGCGAAGGAAGGTTTGTGTGGGCACAGACAGCAGCAAGGGCATGAAGAGTGCCAGCTGAGTGTGGCGTGCAGTTAGTGAACGCAGAGTCAATGGATGACAGAAGAGGGCCCTCCCCCCAGAGGAGCGGCATGGCGGGAGTGGGGCAAACGGAAAGGTTCCCAGTGTGATCAGGAAGCGGGGAGGTGACTGACCCAGCTAGAGTAGATGTCCCCTGTTAGAGAAGACAAAGATTGGAGAAACAGGCCAGAGCTCTGCAGGTCCAAGTCAAGGCAGGAGGGGTCTCCATTGAAATGTGAGGGGATGACCCACTGAAAACAGCCTCTGGGAAGACTGGGTTGACAGAAACAGTCACCGTGCTTTGTAAACATTTCTAAAGCTCAAGTCGACTGACAGAACACAGCCCGGGTAAAAACATTCACGATGGCAATTTATTTTTTGTTTTTTTTTCATAGAGAAAACAAGAGTTTGAGCCTGCTGAAGGCAAAGTGGACCTTGAGGGTGGAGCCTCTTTGAGGAGAAGCTGGACAAGAGGAGGGCGTGTAAATTTCCCAGTCCTGTGAACACTGCCTGGTGCCTGCCTCCTAGTCTGAGAAACAGCGCCTTCCTCATGTGCTTCTGCTCATGCGTCCCCATAAAGCCCACTCAGATAACTAAGCAGCTGGCAGAAGTACGGAAGTCAAAGTTCGGGGCACGAAAGTTCTCTTTCCTATAATACTTTTGAAAGGTTCTTTTTCTTTTCTGTCTTTAAGTTTTGTGATCAGCTGAAGAACTCTAAGAATCAAAAAGGCCAGCAAAGCGTGTTTTATTCACGCGATACTGGATGAATGAATACCACTTGCTACTATTCTAGAGTACCGCAAGATTCTGTCTTCAAGTAAATAATTTGCTAAGCATTGGAGCCAGGTCTGCCAAGAGTAAAACCAAACCAGTAGCCCAGGTCCTCCCAGTTTATAGTCAGCTGGATGAAATATCCTGCTATAACTTTCGGAAAAGCTGACTAACAGATAAGACGTTAATGACCTTACATAATGAACTGTAAAACCAGAAGGTAGAAGACAGTGATGCGTCTGGGTTTTTAAAAACTGGTTTGTGAGCTACCCCTACTGAAAGTTTACTGAAGCAAATACAGCACAAGTTCAGTTCTGACCACAGAATTCACTCAACAAAACCAAGTTCAGTGGCATCCCAGAACTGAATGGAGTTCAGAGCAAGGTGACAGGGTGGGCACCATCCGCCACCTAACCACAGCAACGAGGTCATGCCCCTGCTATGTTCTAAGAGACTAATTAGGAGGAGCGGCAGGCCCGGGCGCCTTGACTTCTGAACAGATACTTTTAAAGCCAGGGAGCACTGCGCACTTGTGAAATGGAACCTTGCGGAGTTGCGACATCCTAGTCATTTACAAGAGTGACACTCGGGTTGTACTTGGGCAAAGACTGTGAGGCTCAGGGATTGGCTATACACAGTGCTCCAATTCTAAGACCACAGAGGAATTCTCCGTGTAGAAATTTCCCCTTATAAACACCGGCTTCATTAACTGCATACAAATATTGATGACAAGATGGAGACATCATTCATTAAAAAATAACCACACAGAAGAGTTTGATTTTTTTAAGTTGGCATACTCTCTAGTTGAAAGGCAATTCCTAGTTCCTGCTGCAAGTTTTAAGATAAAACTGGCTCTTCAAGCTCCCTACCCCGCCCCCTGGTCTTGCTGAGTCTTACCTGCATAATGTACAGGGATCTCTATCTTTGGCCCAATGACATAGTGACCTTCCTCCAGGCTATGGGCAGTGATGGTCGTCCACTGCCTGCACGAGTGGATCAGCAGGTAGTCATTCTCCCGCAGCCCTTCCACACATTCTCCTAGAAAATAAAATTTAATATGAGAAAGCTGGAACTCAGGTCTGCCTACTCCACACCCTACAGTGGGATTCCTTTAGTTTAAACTTGTATGGCTTTGGAGAGAGGGCCCAGTCTGGAAAGGCCGGCAAGCACTAGGACCTGAGTTCAAGCCTCACCACTGGCGAGGCAGAGGCAGGAGGATCCTGGGGCTTACTGACTAGCCAGTCTAGTCCACCACAGACTCCAGGTTCAGTAAAAGATCTTGTCTCAAAAAAAAAATATGGCGGTGCTGTGGGTATACCTGATTCTCTTGGAACTGGAGGCCGTGGGAGTCTAGGCCACAAGGATTTAGGGTTTAGTTGTCCCCATTTCTCAAAACAACAACAACAACAACAATGACAAACTCAAGGAAAAATGGTAGCATTATCCTTGCCGTCCCCCCACCCCGCCCCAGTTACTGACTGATGAACAAATTGACAGTTTATAACACAGTATAAAGTTCTTGAGTTGGAAAAAAAAAAATGAAGAAAAGAAATAAAGAAAAAAAAAAAAGGAGTTTCCTCACCGAGTTGAAAACTATGAAAACTATACACAGGGTTCCCTACAGACATTTTCCATTTACTTGACAATCTAGCTTTCGCACACGCCAGCATGCCTACAGGGCTGTGGCTTGGGGACAACCGCTCAGTGCCTACAGCTGGCACAGCTCAGATGACGCTCCCGTCGCGTCATGTAGAATGACCTCATCACTAAGAAGGTACTGCTCCTTCCCAGGTGAGGAAAACCAAGATCCAGAACGGGAAGTGATGTGTCTAAACTCACAGGGTTAGTGAGCAGGAAAGTGGGATTCAGCTGTAGACCAGAGGGTGCTTAGCTCTTAATCACTACAATAAAACTATCAAAAGGAAACGTGGGTGAATGGAAGGAGTGCTTGACACCAAATGCCGACATCTCCTTTTAAGTCCCAGGCATCGTCGGCCAGTTCTCTCTGGCTTGCCACCAACCCTTCCAATCAATTAAGCGTAATGAAGCTTTACAACATCCAGATGAAATTATTTCTTGTTTTAATACTCTCCAAAATACCTTTTTAGCCTTCTGAAATGATGACAAACTATTGCAAAAGGGAAATCCACTTCTTGAAATGTAAAAGATGTTTTTCAGATGCCGACAAAATCCAACCCATTAATTCTGGGTTAGTCATTTTAAATGCCCAATGAAAATATCTGGAGAGGTTAATTCCTTCATAGGGAAGACAGCTTTCCTCATTTTTTTTAATGTTAACTTTAGTACAATAATTAAGAGTTATTAGTGATGTAATTGTATGTTTTGAAATGGTGTTTGCAGTTCTCTTTAAAATGAAAAGATTCAGCACTTTTCCAATCATTAAGGAAGGCGGTAACGACTGCTTGGTTGGTCCAGTCGTAAGCAGGGAACTGACTTCTGAACCATTATGGTGATCTTTGAAACAGTTTTAATGAAAGAATATTTTATTTGGGGGGGGTGCTAGAAACCAAGATTTAAATATTTTATTTATAGGGTGGGACTGACCTGGAGGTAGGGCTCACTGGCAGGAGGGAAAGGTCTGATTTATGTCAGGATGTGTGTGTGGAGGCGGGGCGGGGCGGGGCTTCCCAGGCTCCCTGCACCTCAGGCTTTGGGAGGGCTGGTCTAACAACAACATCTCCTGCTGCCCTCATCGGCCCTTTGCATTCCTCGGGCATTTTAAGACAGGAAGGAAAGGTCTAGAAGCTCCACTCCAGGGGAGATATTAAGCTGCACGAACCACAGCCGCCCCCGGAAGGGAGAGCGTGCAGCAGGTGTGCCCAGCAGTGCTGCGTCACCTCCACTGTGTGGTCCTGTCCCGGGCAGGACCTCTGCGTCTCATCGGCATGGGGCGTAACATACATAACCCCTGCTTCTCAGAGAACACACAGTGACTCAGAACGGAGGGCATCATGGCCAAGCCCAGTCTATTACGAGTGAGCAGAGAACTTCAGCCATTTCGTTTATAATACACTTCCTCCCCCCAAATGTTAATCCAACATTGTGATTTTAGGTCGTGCTACTTTTTTTTTTTTTTTTTTTTTTTTTTAATAGGGTAGGGAAGTCAAGAAGTTTGCTTGGAGTTGTGCAGCTAGTAAGTGGGAGACTTAGCTTGCATTTCTTCCTCATCTTCTGCCACAACAGAAGAAAACCACTTTACCCGGAAAACTACCGGCAGCAACTCAGGAAACGGAGCAGCTCAACCCGGGCTTCCAGTTTCATTCCTTTACTCGAGCAGTCCAGCAAGCATGCACGTGAGCAACGGGGCTCGTGTAAACAACAACAGAAAGTCCTCAGTGCCCATCGGACAGCCCATGCCACCAAGAATGGCCCACGACTGCACCATCCAGGAACTATGTGAGACACACAGCTTATTAAAGGGAACATGAAATATTAGAGAGGGGTCATGAATGTCTGAGGGGCAGGCTGCATGCTTTCTAAGTTTCAAAATATTCCTTATCCACCTGTCCAACAAACCTTTATTTTCCCATGTATGTATGTATATGTGTGTATGTGTGTGTGTGTATGTATGTATGTATGTATGTATGTGGTGCATACATGTTGGTATATATGTGCCATGATGCCTGTACCCACTTTATTTGTATTGCTTTTTTTTTTTTTTTTTTTTAATTTCTGTGAGCAGGCAATGGAGAGTTGGTAGAAATCTAGAGGAGACCCAGTCCTGTCATTTCAGGAGCCCACAGTGGGCTCGTGTGTAATTTCGTGGGAGGGAGCACAAGACCCATGCTATGTGAAAGAGATAAGCAGTCTAGGCCAGGCCTGGTACTTCAGCAGAGATGAAGAAAGGAGAGCCGTAGGCGTTCCCACTGATGGACGAACTAGCTCGGCGGGGAGGAGGAGGCAGAGCCTCCGGAGCCTGAGAACCAACACTCCCACCCCAGGAACAGGAATCTGGAGAGCCCGGAGGCCCATATGGGAGAGTCGGGAGGAGAACATACTGCCGCTCAGGGATAAAGGAGAATCGCCATTTTCTGCACGTGAATTGTCGTGTCATAAAGAACGTTTTAATTTTATCCCACAGTGGGCTCTAAAGCGGCACCCAAAAAACAACTGCAGTTGAGTCAATCAAACCGAAAACATAATGTTCGGTCCTGCCGTTCGCTGGTGGAGTCAGCACGACGAAGAGGCTCACAATGGCTTTCGGGGCCATAAAGTGGGAAGGAAGCGACGCCTAGTTTTGAGCGTATGTCTTATTTTATTTTTTCACAGCTGATCTCTGTGCCTGCTTAAGGCAAACTAAGTTTCACGAAACTTGTCTGGAAATAAAAGCAATACAATAACTTAAAATATCCCAGGGGAGGTCACTAATAAAGACATGGAATTAAGTGAATTCATAAAGCAAACATCTTTTTGTGATATAATTATCTTGGTGCTTAACAACCACATACAATGTTCTAAAATGTAGCCCAGTGTTGTCGTATTAAGCCTGGAGGAAGAGGGTGTTACATTGTAAAGTGTGCACACACGGTCCTGCAAGCCACTCTGCAGCTAGCATGCTTTGTCTGCTTTGACCTTGTTCCCTAACGGTAATCCACACATTCCTTTTAAGATATACGCATGTATATGCGTATATATGTATATACATATATATTAACATTGGGTAATGTCAAAGGAAGACTGCTTCAAATTAATGCTCAATTTCAAAATCCAAAATCAGTAGTTATTGGCTGCACATGTATAAGTGAGGAACTCTCCCGCCTGCCCTTTGGCTTACGGGGAACAGACTGTTCCCCCAGATCACCGGCCTCTCAGTGTTCCTCCTTCACCAGCTACCACAGAAGCAGGGACAGCCCGCCTTAGCCTCCTCTCTCTCTCTCTCTCTCTCTCTCTCTCCTTTACAATGTTTCCCCAGGGCCCTTAGCCATAGGCAGCTCTCCAGCTCCTGCCACCAGTTGCTAATTTCTATGTGGAGCACCTGGTGGGGGCGAGGTGGCCGAGGCTGTTTTCTACACCTTTCTCTGGGGCTGCCCTCCTGCTGGGCACACAGCGTAAGCCACACAGTCCCGACACTGAGGGAGAGTCGGTTACATTCCAGGTCCTGGCCAAACAGCAGTGAATAAACCAAATGAACAGAGCTGACCGGCTTCCCTTTTCTAACTTACTTAAATATTCCTACATTTAAAAGTACAGTACCCCATCATTCTCTTCACACACCTTCAGATGTCTCTATTCATCCCGGGGCCCACAGCCCAGCGTTTCTGTAACCTCATGTCCCTGCCTACATTTGACTCCTAAAGGGTTCTTTTCTGTTCAAATATTTGCTCAATCTTACCCAACTGGTCCCTAAAATCACTTTCTATTCTTCTCATTGTATTCTCACCTCCATGTGCCCAGCTCCTCACCGGACTGTTCTTAAACACCAGCTCAAATGGCACTCACGAGGGTCCGTCCACGCCAAGCCTAATCCTAGCTCATTATCGAGCCCAACCCCACTGACTAAAATCACACTCATCTTGTAGCTTCCTTTATAGTCTACGTTGGAATTGTATCTTTCAGAGCTATGAGGTCAACTTTCAAATGTATGTGCATAGATGTGCAGAGACAGACATTTAAAAACTTGTCTTGCCAGGGCCATGGTGTCAGTTTCTTCCGGTCACCTGAAAGCCTCAGGCAGAGGAGTTCTAAGCTGCGGGCTAGCCTTGGTTACAGAGTGAGTTTAAAGGCAGCCCCGGCTACAGAGCCGTCCACCGTTTCTGACACAAAAATGACAGGCTCACGAGTGGTCTGGTTTGAGAGACATGATTTCATGGCATAAGGAGACAAGATAGTCAGACTATAAATGGTCTTCTTTGTGGCTGTGTATCTCACCAGACCCACAGAATGCAGCACAGCAGGCCACACGCACGTGGCCCGTGGTTTCACTGTACTTTTAAATATTCTAATATGTTTATCTCTATTTGGAATACCCTGCTCCAGGTTGGATCATAACTTATCAGGTACCTCATGACCACTTTAGCTTTGGGCACCAGTACAGCTGAATAGTCTGAGTTACAGTGCAGGCACCTTCCAGGGTGCATGAATTACGTGTACGGTTCTGAATCACTCAACGTTACATAGCACTCCCCACAGTAGAACACAGGTATGTCAATGCTCCTTTTATTTTTAAATAGGAAACGAGGTATAGACTGAATATTTTAATTCATCTCTAATAAAAAAATCTAATAAAAATTTGAAATGTTCTAAAATCCAGTATTTTTTTTAATGCTACCATGATGTCACAGGTGGAAAATTCCACACATGACCTCATATGAGAGCTGTAGCTGAACTGTAAGTCAACTAAAAATATTGCACAGTTCTTTCAGGCTGTGTATCCCAAGTGTATACAGGATAGAAAGGAGTTCTGTGTTTAGACTTAGGTCATGAGATGTGTCTGCAAATATCACAAAATTAAAAAAAAAGCCACAATTCTGTAATTAGTGGACTCCGACAACTTATTACAATGTGTTCTAATATTAAATCTGTCTGCTCATGACTAGCAAGTTTTCTCATTATTAATGTTAAGATAAAGCCAAAGACTAAGGCAGACATATGTCCTTGTTGGCTTTGTTTGGGGGATGTTCCTGTCATATAGAACATATGCTGAGTTTACAGAACAACAACAACAACAAGGCCAAACACATTTGATTTTAATAATTCCCTAAACTGTGAGAATTAAGTCACTATGGCAACTATAAAATTGAAGTTTATTAACAAATTCACATTTATTCCTGGTGTTCCCGGTGCTGTATTTCACACTGGGGCTAACGGCTGCTCAGGAACTCAGAGCTATCATACCACAAAACGGCTTTTACTCCTTCCAACTCTCGAATGCCTGACCTTGCATGCAGAGCCCTTTTTCCAAGTTGGCTTTCATTCCTGGATGATGTAATTTCGTCTCAGCGCCTTTAGCAGAACTCTGACTGTGATGGACACTCACGTGCTTGTTGACAGATTACTAAAGTCCCAATGGAAATAATCAGATTTGTTAATGCTCTTGCAGTGAGAATCAATCACTGACGTTGGGATTTTTATTTGTCGTGGACACCGGGGGCTGAATGCCAAATATGCTTGCTCTTCTTTCCACGTGTATAAAGGAGCGAGGTGCCCTACTGTCTGAGCAGTTGGCCTTGTCACAGTCCCGAGTTCTAGCCAATGGCGTGTGAGCACAGAGGACACTGCCTACTTCCTGCCTTGGTCACACCCACAGAAGCGGTCCACAAGCCCTATGAGAAATGCTGATTTCCAGGAGCTCCTGGAACAAACCAAGGGAAGGGCAGTAACAGTACTCTGGGCTCCTTAGTGGATGCAGGGTAGAACAAACTCTTGCATGGCTGACCACACACAGGCCTGAGACATACCCTTCTGCTGGGGCATTACCTCAGAATCAGCTCCAGGACCCAGGATCCCCTTCTTGTTACAACAGTGACCCTTTCTGAAGCAAAGCTTCTATTAGCATAACCTTCAACACCAGCAGTCTCACAGTAACCTTTTTGGCTTGTTACCAGAGGCTATTCTAAAAGCAGTTTGCATAAATAAAACCTTCTCTGCCCTTTGAAAAGGTAGTTTAGAGGCAACTCCTCTGTTCTGCTGATTTTATTCTATAAATTAAGGAAGATAATAAATATGATCTAGAACATTTTCAAAGAATGGGGTCTTCGCAGTTTCTCTGTCTTCCAGACAGACAGACACTGTAGAAGGTACCTGTGATATGTCTGTCCCAAAGACATAAGCCACAGGATGAGAGGGTGTGTGTGTGTGGAAGGAGAGGAGCCCGAGAGCAATCCCTAAATTAACAACTGACGTGCTGTCTGAGCCGGAGAGATAGGAAGGGGCTCCAAAGGGGGGGGGTGCAGCAGGAAGGGAGGGGAATTCCCACAGAATTAACTAATTGGCAAGTAACCACCTAGAGGAAAAATTAAAAAGCCATTAGGAAGGATGTGGTCACATGAAATCACAAGAGCCAGGTAACAGTCCAGAGAGCAAGAGAAAAGGCCGCCCTAGGCTCACAGCTGAGCTGTGAGAATGGATGTCGAGCTGAAGACGGAGCTCAGCGTCACGGAGACACGGGGACCGTGTCTGAAGCTGCTCGAAGAGCCTGGGAATGCATCCGAGGAGTCATGTTGATTGTTTTTTTTTGTTTTTTTTTAAACCTTGTGGGACAGATAGCATGTGTGGAAAAAACACAATGAAACAAGCAGGGTCCTAACCCTGGACAAACACAGTAATGGTTTTCGGATCGTCTAATAAAACTGTTCTGTGTGCTCCACGATCTTCCAAGGACAAGAGAGCATTTTTATCCCACAGATAGCAGCCGTGACCTCGGCACTGTGGCCTGTTTCTAGCATTGCCATTTTGTGAACAATGGTCTCTGGGGGGAAAAATGATAACAGGCACAGTCAACAATAGCAGTCTTTGACCTATCTGATGGTTTCAGAAGCAACTGTCCCTCGTGTGTGCCGAGATGACCCTGCACCCGTAGGGAGACAGTTCTGACCCCAAACCATACTGTAATCTAGTACGAACCCTAATCAGTTTCTATCTCTTGCCAATGAAATCGGGAACGGTGTCAGTGGGGTACCTGGGTGAGCAGTCTCTGAAATCTTCCCTGCATGCTAATGTACAGCCCAAGCTTTGAAAAGGCAAGGCCTAGGAGAGTCTGTACCCCATTGGATGACTCAGTTCTTGAGTTCTTATACATTTGAGATTCAAGTTTCTTATGTGAACTAAAATATGTTTCATTGGGTAGAGACTTTCATTTTCCTGATATTGTCCTTTTAAGTGCAAACATTTTTGGTTCAAATGAAGACAACTATGTTTTTTTTTCTTTATTTGGACTTTGATGGTCAAACATGAAATACTATTGTCTAACATAAGGTCAAGAAGAACCATTCTGGTGTTTTCATAGCTTTATCTTTTACATTCAGGTCTATATATCACATTAAATTTTACATATGTTATAGGTAGGGTCCAAATGCACCACTGTGCATGTGGGTATTCAAAAACATAACCATCAGCTTTGGCTAAAGTGACCCTTTCTTCACTGAACTGTTGCGCTCACTGTCAAAACCAGCTGTGTATACACGGAAGGGTTTATTTCCAGTCTTCCCACGGCATTCAACTACCTCAGGTTTTTATGTCTTAATTAGTATGATTTTATGGTGAGTTTTGAAAATAGGAAATTGAGTCTGACAGCTTCACTCTTTTTCAAGACTGGTTGGGCTTTTCTGGGTTTCGTTTGTTCAGGTTAATTTTAGGACTGTCGGTTTCGGCAGAAAAGAAAGCAGTGATTTTGGTAACTGTTTAATCTACAGATTGGTTTGGAGATGGCTATTTTAGAACTATTGATCTTTACAATCTATGAGCAAGGGATGCCTATTTGTTTTGATCTAATTTTAATAATATATACTTTCCAGTAACACAAGTCCTATAATGCTTTCGCTAAATATGTGAGACTGTAATCATGCTTTCTGATAGCACTGCAGGAGACATCACCTCGCAGTGCCCACTGCTAACACACAGGTGCACAGTTATTTCCTTATGCAGCTGTTAATATTCAGCTATGCTGCTGAACTTCTTGGTTCTAGTACAATCGGTGAAGATTACATATTCTTTAGGATTTCCCATTGATAAACACAGGTTATCTGTAAACAGAAGTAGTTTACTTCCCCATTCCAATTTAGGCGCTATTTTTTTTTCTTTAGAACCCCTAGCTAGAATTCCCAACAAAACACTAAAGCTGAGTGGTCCCCACAACTCTCTTGGAGAGGCTATCCTCTTCTCTTTTCTTTATTCTTTCTGAGAGGTAGAATTTGACATGATCCCGGATATGATCACTCCCCCGGTAGCATCCATCTCAGGCTCCAAGGGGGACTCAGGACTAGAGTCTGAGGCCAGGGCTGGCCAAACAGAAGAAACCTGGGCCGAAAAAAAAATCATGAAAAATAGAGACGATATCTTTTCTAGGATGGGCACTAACAGGATTGTAACCATTTACAATGGCACACAGCGACATCACAGAGCAGGGGTAAGGCCACTCCACACCCACCTTCCACTTAATAAACACACACGACTCTGCTCAGCTCCTCCCGGCACCTCACTTTGGCAGTGAACCTGCAGTGCAGAAATTCCAGTTTCATGCAAAGCTTGGGAGATCCCCGTGACCTGAGAATTTAATTCTTTGGAGTAGAGAGTCTCTGATGATATACTAACCAAATCAGGAAGGTTCTCCCCACACCCTTGGTCCAGGATATCCCTATTCTTGGAAGACATTCTGATTAAGTATGCATATGCTGTCACGGCATGCTGCCTAACTAAAAGGCGAGTTCTTGTTCCTTTGCTGATCAAATGTATTACAGGTTTAGGAAAAGACAGACGGACAGACTCCACAGACAGTCCTTTACTTTGAGGCATGCACAGAAACAGAAGAGCCCTTGGGTTCCCACCTAGACTACTGTCAATCAGATCTGTAGGCCCAAGGTAATTTGTTTCTGCTCTGTTGCATTCCACAAGATTTCTGGACAACACAGTAGGTATATAAAAAAAATGCATTGCAATGAAAAGACTCTTTTATGTAAAGTCATCAATACTCACATACAGTCTAAAGGGAAATTAAGCAGTTGGCTCTTACTCAACCCTAAAGCCTCTCAAGGAAACCTGAGACCTCCTTCAAGTGTCTTCTACTGATCTGTCCTGCCCTCAGCAACACCCAGAAACCTATGCTACCCAGGGTTCTGCTTTCAGATGAACCCTTTATTCAATAGGCCCAAAGATTACAATCTTGAATTTTAAGCAAGTCAAAGCACCATGTTTTCACACATTTTATTCTTTATTCTAAGAAAAAAAAAGGAAAAAGATTAATTTAGTCAAAGCATTAACTAGTAATGTGTTCAAGAAACTTCCTGATGAAGTGTGAGAAGGAAAGAGCGCACAAAACAAAGGAGGAGAAGACTGGGGGACACTATTACCACTCATTAAAGAAGCCAAGGAGAAGGGAGTCCTTTTCTACAGCTCATTTACCGGGTAGGATACCTAAGTCCTATTTAAGTCAAACCCCAGATTCTATACTCCGAAACAGCAAGCTGTAGCTAACATTTTAAAGATAAGAATTCTACAGAAGGGAAGTTTTAGCAAAGAGCAGTTGGGCAGTTGTGGTTCTCAATTTCTACAAACATTCAAAACCATAAGCCAGTGTAGTGCCCAGTGTAGTGCCTGATTCAGGAGAAAGATGACCCACCAAGCTCCAGCCCAGTCAGAGCTGCTGCAGGAAGCCTGACAGATCCACACTGTCACCCCTGCCACCTTGTGCTGGATACTCAAAATCAGTACGATCACTCTTTCAGTCTGAGTGGTACCTATATCAGAGGTTCTCAACATGTGAGTCTCCATCCCTTTAGGGGATCCAAAACCTTTCATAGGGGTTGTATCTGATATTCTGCATATCAGCTATTTACATTAAGATTTGTAACAGTAGGAAAATTACAGTGATGAAGTAGCAATGAAAATAATTTCATGGTTGGGGGTCACCACAACATGAGGAACCCCATTAAAGGGTTGCAGCATTAGGAAGGTTGAGAACCACTGCTCAGGAACACAGGGTTCGTGAAGATGCTCACACCACAAACGGTACACAGAAACTGAGACCCCAGTGCAGGCAGGGGTCATCCCAGACTCCACCAGGCATCGAAGAGTAAAGCACGAGGCGCACGCCTAGAATTTCTCCCTTCAACTCCAGGTTCTAATGATTTATGAAGATAGGATGATTCCTCGTGGTGCATGAGAGGTAGTGAGGAATCCCAGACATAACCAGGGACTTTGACAGACAGCTGGAGATTAAATGGCGGTTACTCTGTATATGTCTGTGAGTGTGCTGTGTATACATAGGCACGTGTTCATATCTGGGGACACGCATGAGTGCAGGTGTGTATGCCTGTGTGCACATGCATGTGGAAGTTCCAGGCTGACATTGGAGTGAGTCTTCCTCCGTTGTCCATGTTAGTAACTGAGGCAAGGCAAAAGCCTCCACAGTTCACCAAAACTCGCAGTGTAGACGGCCAGTTTGCTTCGGAGATCCCCTGCATTTAACGTTCTGGGGTGGAGTTACAGGTAGGCCCTGGCACACTTGACAGTGCTTGAAAGTATGTTCTGGGGATCGGGGCTCTGGTCCTCACCCTGGACTGCTGTCCTTGACAAGTCATCTCCCCAGCCCTAACTGGTAGCTCTGTTATTAACAACATGACTGGAGCAGTTCCTTGTGTCCTCTGAGCCGTGCTAAGGAGCCCACCAGGACGGGATGGGAGTGAAGATGGGACCGTCAGTCTAGCAGCACGGGGACAGGAGGCTCTGCTGGGACTCTGTCTTCTACCTCCGTCAGCCATCTCCCCTGTGATGGCCTTAGTTTATACTGTGGATTCCTTGTCCACTGAGAAAGATCATTGCTAAGGTGCAGTGTGCTGAGTGCAGAGACGCACCCCTGGGTTACAGACATTCCTGTGCTCAGCTTTCACTGTACCGGGATCTGACTCAGACCTCGTGCTTCCCAGACAGCCACTTTACCGACCAAGCTGCCTCCCTAGCTCCCTAACAATTTTATTTCAAATGGATAAATCGAGTTAAAGTTCAAATCTGAGAGATCGCCAGTGTCATTTTGTTTCAACTTGAAAGGTGAAGGAGACAAATTTAAAACAGACCTCACCACATAGAACTTACATGAGAGGAACATGTTTAAATTACATAGTTGATAGCTTTAGCACCTTGCTCACATTTAAGTGACTTCCAAAAACTACAAGCCAGCCTTCGAAACAAAACCGAACAAAATATGAAGGAACAAAGCCTTACATATATTTAAAGAAATGTAGGTCAATGTTGAAAATAATGCTTCCAGTATCAATGCACGAATGGGATGACTTTTGACAGACTCTGTACACAGAACGGCTTTTATGACAGTGCGGCAGAGGAAGGTGTCAGGCGCCAGGTGAGCTGCTCTCGCAGGCAGCAGCTTCCCAGAGTTCTGCCCCAGTGGCTTCCACATACACAGGACTGACAAACAGAAAGGGCACCATCTATTAAAATGACGGAAACAGGCAAACACTTTAAAAAATCAAATCAAATTTTACAGTCAGATAAAGGTCACAAGGAAATAAAGGTGGACAGGAAGTACACAGTATCCCCGCTGGGGTGCCACTTCTCAAAGCATAACCGGAAAATGAAACAGGATCAAGCGCACTTCTTTCTAAATAGCCAAAGCCAAAGCCAGGCAACGAGGCTAACGAAAAGGAAGCCGGAGAGATGGCTTGCTGGGTAGCGGTATGGAAGGGGTAGGCTGTGTGAGGCTGGCGACCTCGGCTTGAGGCCCACAACACATGCAAAACCATAAGGAAAATCGACTCCACGACGCTGTTCTGTCACCTTTCATGTGCCGTGGCTTTCGCATGCTGTGACATGCTTGTCCCTATGTGTCATGCACAATACAACAATAATAACAAACAAAAGAGTTTTTAAGAGTTTACGAATATTACATTATATGGTTAAATAGTGTCAATTAAGTTGGTACTATGGCTAGTTATATTTCCTAACCAGTTTTATTGCTTATAAATTATCAATACAATTTTCCGTGGTCAAAGGTACCAAGGAAAAAGTAATTTTTATACTTACTTCTAAAGGGTGAGTTTCTGAACTTCTGATTTGAAACACAAACTAACTGGCTTGGGGCGAAGCAAGCCACACTGTGGGGCGCTTACGCACCATGGCGCACGGACGCTTTTTAAAAGGGACGGTTTGAATGACTGACAGTTTGTTAGCAACTGTGGATACAGGTTGATACTTGCCATGTTTAAATATGTCAAATTAAATAATATTTTAAGAGAGTTCTCAGACATGGGCAAATATGGACAGGTGGCTTTGGACTGAATAACTGTGCTGCTACCCTACTGAAACTCACTGAATTTCCTACATTGTCTTGATCAGGAGTGTTTCAGTTTTGCTCAAAACCTAGACAGTGTTATGGTTTGGCTAATACATGAGCCTCTAAAATTACATTGTGAGCTGAAGGCTTGGTCTCCAGCTGGTGTTGCTGAGAAGGGGTGTGCTACCTTCATGCTAACTGAGCTCATAGCTCAGTGGGCTAACTTGGGGTAGAAACTAATCAGAAGGTGCTATCTGCCCCTTTCCTGTGTTTTCTCTATATGTCTCTAATGTCACCTGACTGAAACCAAACAAGCCTTTCCACTTCTAAGTTGTTTGCTTGGGAATTCTGTCACAGTGACAAAAAGCTGATTGAAAGACCAGCCGATATAGGGACAGTCAGCGCTAAGCACAGACAAATCTATGAGGCTGACACTGTTGGCTGGCTATATTTTCATCTGGATGTGGGATCTCGGTTAGCTGGAGGGCTAACATCCTTGTTTTCTGACTGTGGCTCAGAGACGGCTACTCGGTCAAAGGCTAGTCTCCGGGCCTTATCTGGGGTCCTCCTCCCATCTCAGCAGCGCAGCACTGTCTCACCCCAAAGCCCTCTCACCCTCTGGATACCTCTGACTTCCTCTCTAAGATGCACTACAGAAAGAACAGCCTGACTTTTAGAGGGCGTTTTGAGGAGGCCGGCCTCCTTGGGCTAATTGTCCCTCAGTGCACTGGCTCTGTCTGTGTTCTCCTGGAGTCCCTAGGTTGATGTATTTGAGGAGACAGCCATGCAATAAAGATAAAGCTTCAGAAATAAGATGAGCATCTTTATAAAAGGAGCCCCAGAAAGCTCTCATTCTTTTTGTACCACTTGAGGATACAGGAGAGGTCGGCAATCTTCACTGAGAAGGCCTTCCTGCCCCACCCAGCCGTATTGGCTACCTGACTTCACTTTCCCAGTCTTCAGAGGGATGAGATGTAAATTCCCATTAACATAAGCCACCTAGTCCTATGGCATTTGTTATACCAGCCCAAACTAAGATACTCCTTAATTTAAAACAAAACAAAAGGCTGGGAGATACTACTTGCTTTAAAGTGGATTAGTTAGTGACAACGTCAATGGAATCCATTTGCCATAGACGTAACATAGCATTGATAATACCAAGGGACAAAGAGCAAGGGACCGTCTCAGAGTCCTGCCTATCATGGATGTTAATTCGTGAGGGAAGCCAGTGGTTCAAATAAGACAGATACAGAATTCAACTTGAGTATTATGGGTACAACTTTATGTTTACAAGGTAATTTTCAAATTACCTCGCATACAATGTGAGTCTATGCATACAAATCAATCAAGATCAATGGATGCTTTGAGTCGTGATCATCTGAAAGCACTGCTCCTTTGCCTGAGGTTGAGGGAAGAGCTGAGAGTGAGGGTGATGTCTTCATTAGCATTGCAACCAGGCCAACAGGATGTGCCTCACTGACTCTGGAGACAAACACAATCTTCACATCAGATAAATCTAATTGAGAGATGAATGCAGCCAAAACCAATTAGTTTACGTTTAAGAATAAAATCTGAAGTGATTTTCAACAATTTCACTTGGCTTTTTAAAAGCTGGCTGTGCATAACTGTTAACGTTTTAAAGAGTTTGAGAATTATTACCGTACACAATATGCTTTGTTGTTAAGACTTCCTTACTTTGCTCTTTGACTCTAGTTTTCAACCCTAACCAGTAAGAAAGAAGACAGAGGAGTAGCCTGGGGGTTGGGGTGAGGGGAGGGTGCTAGGCTCAGAGAATGTTCCAAATGCTGAAAATACCAGGCGCTGACACCGGTAGAAAGGAACATTATCAGTGCTCACATATTTCTGTCTCCTGGTTGTAGCTAATGTCTGACCTACTTCGAGGAACTAACGATTCCTTGGAATCTGGATACTAGACTCTTAACAGCCGCCATGGCTAGGACTAAACCTCCCAACCCGAGGGAGAGGCTCAGACTCCTCTCTGTGGTGTTCATCACCACACCATCACAAAACCATACACCTTCTGGGTTAGGAAAGAACATGTGCATTTCCAGCAGCTGAGAAGATGGCAGTGTATTGCCTGGTTAGGCAAGCATGCATAGTTGAGTTCAATCCCAGGGATCCAGTTTTGAAGCCGCTGCTTGTAATTCCAGTACTGGGAAGGCAGAGACAGGATGACCCCTGGGGCACACTGGCCCAGTTCACTTGGCAAGCTCCATACTAATGAGATGTCTGTCTAAAAAACAAGGTAGGGGCTGGAGAGATGGCTCATCCTAGTGCCAATCCCTAGGACCCACATGACAGCGATATGACTTGGTGGCCCAACTGTATTTCAAGCACTCAGAGGCAGGGACAGGGACCCTTGAAGCAGGCTGGCTAGGCAGACTAGCTGTGTTGATGAGGTCTGGGCTCTGTAAAGAGAAGCTGCCTCCGTGAATAAGTAAGAGGATGATCAAGGAAGACTCCTGGGAGCCAATGGCTCCCACACACACGTGTGTATCTCACCACACACATACAATATGGAACAAAAATCCAAGGTAGGTGCACACACACACATGGATGAGTAGGTGGGTCCATATGGATGGATGCACTCACACATACGTGAATCCATGTATAACCTTTGGAATTTCCATTTCACTGGTCTAAAGCTAGACACGGGAGAATGATACAATACTTAAATGGTTTCATATACATGAATGCTTTGTGTGGCCTGGCTGTCTCCACTTAGAGTCTTACTACCTCGGGCCTTCTTAAACTATTCCTATTTGCACACACTGAGGCTGAGGCTAGTCTTCCCAATATTCTCATTCATATTCTCTCTCTCTCTCTCTCTCTCTCTCTCTCTCAACCCAGGGCCTTAGCCATGCTAAGCAAACATTTCAAACGATATCCTCTATCTATCCATTTAAGAGACATTCTTACAAGTCCTCCTGAGGAGATAGACAAAGAGCATTCGGTACAGTTGGACCCTCGGTCACTCAAAAGCATTATTTATCAAAAAGTCCTCGACTAGATGTATGATGCTATTAGCTGTTCTGTCAGCAAGTGTATTTAAAGTTACACACACATGTTAAACCTTTTCTCACTTTAGTAAGAAACAGCCCACTCTGTGCTTTAGCTACTTCTCTTGAACGCAGATGATAATAAAAGAGCCTACTATGTAGGCTGCTGTGAGCTAGAAATAGCTCCCACCCACAGAGGCCCAGCCCGACTGAGCCCGTGCGACTCATCTTTATTCTCAGTCCCTCCCATCTCCCATTTCCCTCATCCACGTCTCCACTCCTGATGTTGGCCCACCACTAACCACGTCACTGCTCCTGGATGCTTCTAGATGCAGACTGGCTTGTGCTGTCATCATCCTGCTTAGGAAGCCTTGATGACTCTGCTCTGCTCCGAAAAGAAGTCCTAACTCCATGAGGTACAGGGTGAGCCCCTTCCCCACCACTCTCCCTTAGCTCACCTGCAGCCATGGTAAGGTATAAACCAGTCAGTCAGAGAAGAACCACCAGCAGAGACTGGGAACGCCTCTGCTCTGCTAGCTCGGGGGAATGGTTATCTACTGCCCAAGCTAGATGCAAGCTACTCCTTCTACCGGGAAGGTCAGGATTGCGCTGACTAAAGGGTGACGAAACAGGAGCTTGGTGTCAGGAAGAGGAGCTGGACACGGTTGGACACGGTTGTGGTCTGACTTGAGCTGTCGTCGCAGGAAGGAGGGAAAGCCTAATGACCCTGAGCAGGCTCTTCTCTGGACAGATTTCCTCACAGATGAAAAGTTAGCCGAGGAGATGAGACGCTCTGGCATGTGGTCACACAGCTAAGGGGAGCTGACATTCCTCCCCGCATGGCTTTATCTGGTGACAACAGTACAGAGCACTGAGGAAGGAGAAGCTGGGCACTGCGCCATGGGCCGCTGAGTGCACGGCCTCACCTGGGCTGTAGAGGGCTTGCACCCCTAGACACTGTGCTAAGTAACCGGTTTCGGTCTCTAATGAAAACATAGTTTATGATGTCATAAACTGAATAAAATAGGAGTAATATATATTATAAATATATGTTTTATACACACCCCTACACACATACATACATAGATATAATACATCACCTCTGTGTGTGTGTGTGTGTGTGTGTGTGTGTGTGTGTGTGTGAGAGAGAGAGAGAGAGAGAGAGAGAGAGAGAGAGAGAGAGAGAGAGAGAGAAACCTGGCCCTCAAACTTTTGAACGGATTAAGTGTGAAAAGCTCTGGAGGTTTGGAGAAGCCTTGCAGATACAAGTCCTCCCATCCTACAGATGGGACCACTACCTTCTCTTGGCAGGCATGGCTTCCCCAGAGTCCTTGGAACTGTAGTGGCACCCCACCTCTTTGGGCCTGTCTTTCACACTAGGCTGACAGCCTAAGTCTCAGCAGCAAAAGTACTTTGTACCAACGTTCACTTTACGTCTGTGGACTAAACTCCTGAACAATTCATTCTAAAATTCAATCATTTCTATCCCTTGTATACAAGACGGGAGCTTCCTGTTACCCATCATAGCACAAGATAGAATTTTTTTGGGGAGAAGGTTTGCCAGGAGCAATTATAAAGGGTTTTGTCGCTGCACATCAAAATGGTGATGTGATTCAGGCTTGGGATAAGTTAGAAGAAACATAAACATCTAGAGCAATCATATAGTGTTGACTTTTCTTTAGGCAACAATTTTGAGAAAAACAGTAATAATTAGGTGTGTGGATTCAGAGAATTTTAGAGCTCAAGTGTTTTTGTTTGATAATTGAGGAAATGTACCCAAACGTCTCTGATTTGTGACATCAGCAAGACCAGAACTCAGCTTCCTGATCCTTTGGTGCAAATCTTAAGCTCCTGAGAACTAAACCTTCCATTCCATAGGGTAACAAGGTGCTCAGGTCTCACACAGGAACCTACACAGTTCACCTCAACTGTACATCTCAAAGATGCTGCAGGTGAAGCCCATGTGACTACAGGGAGCATGGGCTGACCTTGGCGGAAGTCCTAGCCTGACCTTGAATATGTGTCCCTGGTTGCGCAGGAGATCCAGGAAAGGTGTCTCCTAATCAGAAATGTGAGAGCACTCTTCCGTAATCTGCCCCGGGGGTTAAGGACAGAGGGCGGGCGGCAAGTGTTGTTCAGTGAATCCTAAGCACCACACAGGTGTTGGCTGCGGATGAAAAGCACCAGAAAGCAGACACTAGTTTACCCAAGTTTGCACTTGCGCAGTAGATTAGCCACCAGGTTACAGCTGCCCTGACCTTCTCTTTTTCTGATTTTAGCATTTATCCTGCTCAAGAAAATTACATCAGTTCAAAGGATGGTATGTGGTTTTGAATATGGATTAATTCTAATTTACCACAGTCTCTATTGCCAGTGTATGCCTTCACAAGTTATCACTGTCATGTGACATGATGGCTACTCATATACTTAGAGACACAATGTGATGCACATTAGCTGCCTGTGTGCTGGCAAAGCCCTGTGCCTTTCAGTTACAAGGAGTATAACGATCACCTCAATCTTATCTTTTATCCAAAGGAGACATAAGGAAGATGCCTGACTCAAGGAATTCTTCCCATCCCCCAAGTTATAGTATTTTTTCTACTTCATCCCATATTGTTTCCTATTTGATACCTGACTATAGACCATAGACTGTTCATTTAAAAAAAAAAAAATAGAAACTGCTTTCAGCACCCCACATGAGGCTTTTCATATGCTAAAGAGCTATGATGAAGTAAAGGCAAGATAAATGCTTGCCTTGTGACTGAGATAGAGCACAGAAGGAGTCCACCGCTATTTCCCCCCTCGACAGTAAATGCCACTGATCTTTGTAAGGCCAGGACATGCACTGACACATAATACAAGAGCACAATTTAATTTCCTCATGGGCTGTGAGTCAAGGAGCCTAGAGTTGCTTATTCTTAGACCCGATGAGATCGTAGGATACAAGTCAAAGATTTGTCAAAGGGAAGGCAAACAATCCGAGGTGCGGCCCTGGGTGCCAGCGGGACTGCACAAGACTGGTTAACATACAGCAGCGCACCAGCGTCTGATACATTTCAAACCAGAAAGGAAAAGGGTCGGATTCTAAAATAGACTTGACTCTGCTGAGAGATCGCATATATTTGGAACCAGATGAAATCATCCTCTCTCCACAATGTGCTCGGTAGAATCTTTAAAGCAGAGCTTTAAGTACAGCTTTCTGACGCTATCAACTTACATATAAACAGAACTTGTAAACATCAGACGCTTTGCCCACTTTCCTTTGTCAAACATCCTTCTAACATTCTCTTAATTCAGCATGTTGTCAAATAGTACTGACTGGGCACTATTCTCAGTAACCAAACAGAGCAGGCCCTTGTTCTGTGCTGTAATTTGGCACAGACAACATCTACAGAGGCCAGCCTTCCTAAGGGTATATCAGAACAGTTCTAAAGAAAGATCACAACAGCAAGGCCCAAGAAAAAAAAGGCACTTAAAATTCTGTACCACTCCCAAGTTAGTGTTTGTGATGGAGTGAAGGGTCAGCTCCATGATCGCTTGGGCTCCTTGCGCCACTATTTTTACCCCAGTGGGTTGGCAGCCATTAATCAGTTACTGCTCGATTGTATCTCCCACCCAGTGTGCTGAAGATATTCCCAATAAAGCTCGCTTTTAAACGCTTGCTAACCGAATGGCTCTTGCTTAAGAAATATATTCTCTCCCCTCTATAGCAGGTAGTAGGAAACAGGATTACTTACCACATTCATCTGGAGACTTAGCAATGAACAACTCTGCATATTTCCTAAGGAAGATGTTTCTGTTTTCAAAGGCAATTTATCACTATTTCGGGTAAACAGTGATTCTAACTACACCCATAAATACTGACAGGCAAACTCTGCCATAGTCTGTTGGACTACTGGGTCAAAGAATTTCTCATTTGATGGCCACAAGAACTCATTTTCTGCTCTCCACTACCTTTCAGTTTGGAACAGAAAGTAGGGAATTACAGAAAAGCAGAGATTAACGTGTGTAAAGGAGCCTCGATGTGGTAGCATATGACTGCAATCCCAGCACTCACCACCGAGACAGTAGGACCCATGTGAGCCTGGGCACTGCCTGCTGTACAGTAAGTTCTAGGACAGCCATCCAGAGCCACTAGGAAGACCCTACATTACAAGAACAAGAAGCAAAGAGAAAAAGAAATGTGAGATGACATGACTATTAGTTCTGTGGCCATGTGCAAGTCAACGCACACTAAGTGAGGGCTGCCAGGACACCTCCTCAGACACAGACCTGAGCTAGGTCGTCAGTGTCCGGGCAAGCTGACTCCCTTTGCAGGAGGAACTTAATTTAGCTAAGTTTCTCCTGAGCTCTCAGTGAGAAAGCAGGCACTTTGTCAGTGTTCTTTTTCAACTTCTCTTTGAACTAAAGGTCTATGGCTCCTTGTGGACTGTAGTTGCTAACATTCTTTGATGCATCTATTGCCTTTTGTGGACCATTTCTATTTTCCCCTTTTAATTCTGAAGTCCAAAGAGAAAGTAAAATGCTCAATTAAAGCCTGGCCAACAACAGACAAAGCAAGATTACTAAAATACTGTATTTTCTTTTAAAGTTATCACTAAAATACAAATCCCAGGATCTAAGGCAAAAGGAACACAAGATGGTTAATTCTGGTTTTTTTCTTTGGTGGTACCAGGGATTCAACCCGGGAACTAAATCCGTTAGAGGCCAGTGCTTTACCACAGAGTTATGTCCAGCAGGATGGCAATTCTGGACTCAAACTGTGCTTCACCTTACTATACATAGGTTTATTCTTTCAATTTCCATTCTCTACTTCATGTCTCCAAATATAGCGCTACCATTCTTATTCTATAGCAATTATTCCTTTAAATCTCCTTAGAGTGTTCAGTTTCATCCTCTTAACCTGTTAATCGATTTCATGTGTGGACTCCTAAATTTGTTACTGTTCCCCTTGCCCCAGTGTGCCCTTGCAGCTTCTGGGTGCAGCAAGAGAGGAAAGTCATATAAAGTTGCCCTGCAAATTAAGCCAGGCAGGCTGGGCTCTTCACTGGTGAAGTTAGGATAGACGAGACACACATATATGTCAACTGAATGATGACAGCAGCAGCCATGTGCTGTGCAGCCATGAATAATTTTCCATGAACCAGACGAAGGGGTTTATGTGAGGAAATCTCAAGATCCAAGACAAGAAATTACTAGTCCAAAGCCATCCTGTTAATGAATGACTGAGCTGGAGAGAAAACTAGAGCACCTGCTTCATTGGACTTGACGCAGACACACAGAGCTCAATTCTCAAGTGAGGAAATGTGGCTGTGGTCTGGAAACAAGGGCTTGTATTATTATATTCCGTCACATTTCCCAAATTAAAATCAGACATATGCAGATAAGGGTACTCAGCATTTAAACTTAAGCATCTAAACTTGGATAGAAAAATCTGGACTTAAATTCACTTAGACAATTCAAGTGACTCATAAATATTTCCAATTTTCCTTCCAACCATAAAAAATGTGACCTTTCAAAAAATGCCACATCATTTATGGCTATATTAAAGATATACTTTCTAAAATTGAAAGCTAAAGTCTTTTAGGTCTAAAAAGTTCCAGCAAAATACAAGGAATGAGGAAAGAGAAGTTTACTGCAATTTCAGTCTAATTGTGTGCAGGGTCATGACCACATATGAAGTGTTCTATCAGTGATGGCAGACTGTAGAGTGGGGAATGAAGTCGTAACTTTAATGCAGCAATCTCTAAGACACAGAGCAAACACCTTGACAAACCATTAAAATAGTTTGGCTGCTTCCGAGTGACAATGGTTGAAAACCTGACCTTGTAAGTTTGACGGATTTTGTATGGCTCCAGAGGCTGCGTGCTAGTCAGTAAAGGCTTTAATTAAAATAAGGTGGTGAGCTTGACCATGGATAGACGGCTTTTGGAGTGGTCTATCCAAGTCTAATCCTGTTGCTATTCTGTCTCTTCTCATCCCGGAGGAGGGATTTGGCCCACAACCTGGAACACAGGGTGCTCCAGCCTCCCAGACAGAGGTGATGGGGTGGGATATGAGAAATCTGAGCCTCCTCAGCCTTGCAATCCCCTGCAGATGTGTCTAATCTGCTGGATGCATGGAGCCAAAGATGGACAAGAATCCAGGCCAACTCAAAGTCGCAAACTTATTTAAAACCGTGAGGTTTTTTTTTTTTTTTTTCTTTTCTGGTTTTGTAATTGTTGTTCTTGTTCTAGTTTTTGGATAACATTACTGCTCATGCTCAAGCCTACAGTTTAGAAATGACAACACCTTGCTCCGGTGTCACAGGCTGGACCTGCCCTTGTCACTTTCTTCCCCTTGGGTTCCCGGACGGTCCTGTATCTCTCCTTTTCTGATGATAAGCTCAAGTTTGTTTTGCATAATTTACAGGGTCCTAGCAAGAAGTTTGCGTCTAAGAAAGTATTTAATACAATATATCTTATGCGTCTCTACATACAGCCTCCTCCTCTGAAGAAATGATTCTTTAGAATGAAGATCGGAGGCTGGGACGATGACTTGGTGGGTAAAAGGTTCTATTTCCGGGGCCCGCGTGGCTAGAGAAGTAACCGTCACAGGTTACTCAGGCCTCCACAAGAGCACCATGGGATACAGGTCTCCTAAAACAGGCACACAAATGATGAATGAATGAAGTGAGAACAAGCTTAAGGTGCGGATGGCAATGACTCCTTCCTGTTCTTAGTTTCAGGGTTGAGGGGGAAGGGATCCAGCCAATTTATTGTCTCCAGTCGGTGGTGCGGGCGGGCTTTCACTCTGTCCATCTATGTAAGTAACACTAACGTCCCGTCTCACGGTCACACTTCTTTCCTAAATGGACATAGTAAAAGAACACGTCACTTTGCACTGGCTACTGGGAATGTACTGCTTATCTCCCAGCGACAGTCTAGCTTTCACCATTTTGGAGCCGATGACCTACCCCCTGGGATTATATGTATCAGTGAAGACCCATGTAAGAGTTCTTGAACAACTTCGGCACTCTAGTCAGCGATGTCCTCCCATCCCTCAGAGTGCCATCATCAGCGAAGCCTCCCCGTTTCCACCAAAGCGCGTCCTTCCCCCACTGCAGCCACCGTGCCTCGCAGCACACGCGCAGGCCATTCTGAATCCGGGTGCTACCATGACATTTTGAACCCCACAGCACGGTAACTCAACTTCTGAAAGTACATTCGTGCTGTGAGGATAGGAAGCGAGGAGAGGCAGCCGGTTTCAGTTCATGGGCTGTGTTTCCGGCTTAGGGCTTTGATAATATTTTAATCTACGATGATCAAGGGCACTTGACTTCTCCAGGGAAAAGCAGTGATCCAGCCGAGGTGAACTTTATTCTAAATGAACGGCCTTTCTTTCCGGCTCATTCCTTCCCGATACAGAAGAATGGCATGCTCTTATTTCAACCGCTCCTGGTCTATGTTGTGCATGTAAGAGAGCAGACAATAACCAAACAGAGGCAAATTCTTGAGCGCGCCCTGCACAGCAAGTTTCGTTCATGGGGCCAAAGAAGAATGGGTATCATGGTTTGTCTTAGACAATCCAATGACATGAAACCAGAGAGTACGACAGGGCGGCAATCTGGTTTCAGCTGTTTTTGTTTGAGATCTGAAACACAATCCTTGTCACATGAATTTTTTTTTTTAAAAAATAAAAGGCTTGTCCTTTTAACTTATCAAGAAAACAACATATCAAATTTCATGACACAATTGCCAGTCGCAACCAAGAATGTCATTCATATGCTAATACCCCAGAACTTCCATGAGAACAGAAAACAGCTACTGCTCAGGTGGAGTTCATGAGAGTCAGTGAGCAGAAGAAACGGCTAACACTGAAACACAACTTTGCATTCTGTCAGATGCAAGAAAGGGAACAAAGACGGAATACAGTCTTTAAAATTCTGTCTTACACAGGAACGGCTTACACAAGGGAACGGAAGTTAGCTACTCTGGAACTTGTTTCTGACTTGATGGTGCAGTGCTAACAAGAAAGACGTACACAAAATTGCTGTATTTTGATTATTACATTTGTTCTCACAGGGATACTCGGTTCAACAACTCTATGTTTACTAGAGATGATGGGATATGCAAATTCCCCGAAAGCCAAAGGGCCTCAGCGTGTCTAGGGTGCTCAGGGAAAGCATGGCCATTGCTGCAGCCGTCAGGAGCCGGTGTTAGACGCAGCAGTCTGCCTCTTAGCCCACGGCATCTACTAAGAGCTGGACAGAGTGCAGAAGGCAGTCTTCCAAGGACACTCCAGAGCGGGGAGTGACACAGCAGCACACTGGTCCTTAAGCAAGCTGGTGTGATGGCGGTGGTGGTGAGAGATGACCAGGTTTCCAAAACTCTTCAAAAGGGTAATCCTCCTGACTGAGGGAACTTTGGTCCCTACACCATAGAGCAAATTACCATTTCCCGCCCCACAGGGGGGAGGGTCTCTAGTCCACTTTCTGGGCTGTGGATGTAGATACAACTGTGGAAACTGTATATTAGAGAGGAAAATGAGAAATCTTTAACATCTTAGCCTGAAAACTGGAAAGAGAGTTGTAGGGAGTCAGGAATATCAGGATAGAGATCAGAGAGCTGCTCCCATAAAGTGTCTGCCAGCTTGGGTTCATCTCCAAGCTGAGAATACTTAGGTCTCACCCTAAGCCATTACTGAGAGAGAGAACTGTATTAGGGGCTCGTCCACCAACCAGGACCCCAGCCAGCTTCCAACCCAGGGGAAAGCCTGGGTCGTGGTGATCAGAGGTGGTGACAGCTCTTTGGCCTTTCCAAACACTGGAACAGAGGTATTTCCAGGAGAAAAGGTGTCAAGGTCTTCATCCTTATAAATCACAGCACTGAGTCAAAGCTTGTGCTACCCACAGGTTTACAACGAATTTATCTTTTACTCTGGACTTTGAACAAATACCTTACTGATGACTCTGTGTTTATCTGCAAAGAGAAATTTCTACTATCTTCACGAATTGCTTTCAAGATATCAACAATCGCCAATCCACATTTAAAGGGGCTGTTCCAAGAGATAAACAGCGACTCTCTGGCAGTAAATACGGGGGTAAGGCTGCAGGGCTGGGCTGGATGTGGAGGCTCAAAGAGAAGCAGCTGGGTCTTAACTTCCCCACATCCCCAAGTAAATACTGTTATGTATTAGTGTGATGGCCAAAGAGCCTCACCCCAGCTATGTGACAGTCATCAAACTGAGGATGTGCAAGCTAGTCAGGCCCTGGAGATTCTAAAGCCCATTTGTGGGGGGGGGGGGGCTTATTTGTTACTTAATAGGAAGAATTAGAGAAAAAAGTTATTTTGCAGAAGAATACAAAAGAGGGAAAAAGAGCCCACAAAAACCCAGAGAATAAGAACTATGGTTTTAGGCAAGGCTGACATCAGGTAAACCTGCAGTTAGCTCACATACAAAAGCCCCAAGCAGGCATCTGTATAGGGAGAGACTTCTCATTATTATTGGGGCCAACGGACTTCTGATAGGGTAATGGTTCTGGAAGTCACTCTGGCCCTATAAAGCCTCTCCAGGTCAGTGGATTTAGAATCCTTAGTCTGAGTCCTTTTTTTTTCTTTTTTTTTTTTTTTTTCCTTTCTTTTTTTTTTTTTTTTTTTTTTTTTTTTTTTTTTTTGGTTTTTTCGAGACAGGGTTTCTCTGTGTAGTTCCAGCTGTCCTGGAACTCACTCTGTAGACCAGGCTGGCCTCGAACTCAGAAATCCGCCTGCCTCTGCCTCCTAAGTGCTGGGATTACAGGCGTGCGCCACCACTGCCTGGCTATCTGAGTCCTTTCTTGACCAAAAGATATTGAGGAAGCAAGTGAAACGCTTTAGCAGAAGAGCCAAGAGACAAAGCTCCGTTTTAAAGTGGGCTATCCTGAGTAAGAGCAGAGAAGAGAGGCTGACACAGGTAAGAGGCGGAACGCTGAGTGGTGGAGCCTCGGTGGAGCCTGAGCATCGACCATCCCCAACCACCTCCCACTGGTCTCTACCAGCCCCCAGGCTCCTCTCTCTCTCTCTCTCTCTCTCTCTCTCTCTCTCTCTCTCTCTCTCTCACACACACACACACACACACACACACACACACAGCATGTATGGGGAAAGCTCTAGATAAACAGAAGTATAAGTTCTGCCTTCCACTTTCTAGTCTTCATTCCATCATGGGATTCCATGGTTGGGCTCCTCCAGCAGGGACGGAGACTCTAGAACATTCCTCTTTGGAGAGCAGAGGAAGCCCCTTAGAACATGTGTAAGAGCGTGTTAGGTCCTGGGATGATGTGTACTACGACATGAGCGGAACCATGTCAAGGACACCATGTCTTGGACCCACGTGAGTGGCAAATGAGTGGGGCAGGCTCTGCCGTGGCAGAGCCTTCCTCTGCTCAGTGTGAGGATGCTGGCCATGTGGACAAAAGCCAGCCTCTGCAGCTCCCTCCTCCAGGAGGACTGACCCTGTGACTGCTCGCCTACAGACTCCTGACGGCACCATGGCACCCTGGGCATGGCCCACAGGGTTCCCACGGTCAGGCTCCCCCAGGAGGCAGGGAGATAGAATACTCCACATCTGAGTCCCGTCCCCCGGGGGCAGGGGTCTGCTGGTGGATTATGCGTTGTTCTCTACTTCGAGATGTGACCTGCCATTATTTGTTTACAAACTGATGGGCCACTAGGGGCACTTAGTAGCATAGGCAGCCTCTTAAAGTTACCCCAGTTATTAATTATAAAATTTAAGAACCTCTGAGATGAAAACTACCATGCTTCCTCTTGAAGTACTGAGAAGTTAAGTACCTCACTTCCGCTCACACAGCTTCTGGAGAGCACCTTTCTCTACCATGGCATCATGGCTTCTGATCGCACAGGTACTGATATGTCCTAGCTCAAATTCTCAAGAGGCACCTAACCTGGAAACACTATTTGTCACACTGTACTCCAATATCATCATTATCAATAATGAGCACAGCACGTTCAGGAAGCACACTGGCCAGCCCTGGTGAGAGCCATGATGTAAGGAGCCTGGGCCTGGGATGTTACAGTAAGAAGTTTTGATTCTGGAATGAATCTCTCAAATCCGGATGCATGTTACAATCCCGGCTGGTCAGGTGGCAGTTGTAATGTGTCCTTGCGTACGATGCCCACTGGAAAGGGTGTCAGCGGCTGGGATGAAGGCCCCAGAGACAACACCAAGCATCCTGAAGACGTGCTTTATCAACAGTGCTCTTCACGATAGGGGGGACCAGATGTGTGGGAAAACAACGTGGCCCCTACAGCTGAGCAGAAAAGCAATGTGGAAAAGTCAACCCTGAATATAAAGCAGACTCGGAGATGCCTTGTTCTTAGTTAATCTGAGATGCAGATTCCTAGTTACGTGGGTGCAAGAGCCCAAGATTGTCTGAAACAACTCAAAGAGGCTATTTAACAAGGAGAAGGTAGAATTTTAGATGAAAAGCATACTGTTAAAGGTCTATTTGGCAACTTTTATTTTCTTTGAGAATATATATATATATATATAATATATACATACACACACATATATATATATGTACACCCTCAAACACACACATATATAAAAAACATTAGTGTTTTCTTAATACAATAGTAAAACTAATAAAAACAAAAATAATAAAACTTAGAACCTCACCTGAAAACCAGCAGCATGTATCTCTAAGACGTAGAAGACACCAGGAGTACAGGGTTCATGTATTTTCTTTCAAGGAAAAAAAAAAAAAAAAAAGGACCCTATAATAGTTTTGAAGTGAATTGCCCCCAGGTCTCTGAGCATTTGGTGAGCCAGAGGCACTGTTGGGAAACTTGTGGACTGGACCGTTGGAACACAGGGCCTCGCTGGTGGCTGCTGGCCGTTAAAGTAAGCCGTGAGGACCACAGTATGGTTCTATTCCTGGTCTGTCACTATTTACTGTTTGGTGTCACAGATTGGTCCATTCCACTCGGCACACCTCGCCTGCCAAGGTGGCCCATCTGCCCTGAACTAAGGGCGTCTACACTAATTGTCCCACTGTATTCTGTGACCTCCTTAATCCACCAGGCTACCTCTTCCAGGGATTTTGTTACAGTAACTAAGGAAGGCTTCTGAGAGATGCTGAGCCAATGGCCTGGAGGATATTCATGTAAAGATGTGGAAAACAGTATCTAGCTTGACTTAGAATTATTTTTCCGCAAATTCAGTGAAGTTTGCATGCACATTGATAGCTTAAATCCAATGATTGTCTCCAGCACTCTCTTCTGTAGAAGGAAGATAATCCCAAGAGCTACTTCGGAAAGCGCCTTGCTTGGTGGATGGTACTCTGTAAACTCAGTCACTCCTAGAGGCTGACGATGGAGAAGACAGCGGGTGACAAACGATCAATGCAGCTGCCGGTAAAGCTGCTCGCGTCCTTCGCGCTGGCTGGTGCGGCTGGCCCACGGCTGGGGCTTCCTCCCCGCCCGTGCTCCCTGCTCAGTGTCTGCTCACCCAGACACAACATCTTTCAAACACACAGAAGCCTTCCCTTGTGTCCAGAAACAAAAGCGGCCTGCTCTGGTTTTATTCGCCGGGTTTTCTTTGGTCCTCAGTGCCCGGTATAAAAGAGCTCCTTCTTCGGACACAGGCCAACCCACTCAGCAGTTCCCCCCCCCCCCCAACAGCCCACCCTCTCCACCCCTCACAGAAAGAAAAGTGCTGGTAAAGTCATCTGCAGAAACAATGTGCTGATATTTTTGCTTGCGTTCCAAAATACAGCAAACTTCCTGTCCCTGGTGCAGCTGATGGAGTCCCTGGGAAGGTCACCAACAGACACTTGAAGCAATTCACAACCGGGCCCAGAATGCAAGGCCCTGTTGTGAAAGCTGCTTCCAGCTCATCCAAGGCGCAAATTGTCTTTTCTGTTCTTCAGAAGTCTCTGTGAAGTGCTGGGAGCAGCTTTGACAAGACCAAATCACTGTGCTGTTTTGCAAAAAAACTATTATTGATCTTGTAAAAATGAAAAATTACATTGAAAAATGTTATTCTTTTAACACTGTTAAGTAAATGATATTAAATTTATGATCTCTACAATGCCTATTGCCCTTTATAGGACCACGATGACACCTGTAGCAAATAATTCTCAATTTCTGTATTTGGTGCTATAAAGTATACAACTCCATTATTTGGGTGGAAATAAATTTCAAGCACCTAAAAAGCTAGGAATATCTAAAGAATGCAATGCACCAACAGGAGCCAGTGCGTGCAACGTCAACAGAACCCTTCCATCCTGCCTTTTCATTCACCATGTAGTGTTTCAGCCAAGAGAGAACTGTTCGGAGACACACAGCACACTTTAAGAGACCCTGACGCCCACAGAGTAAGATGTCTGCACCAAACGCTAAACTAAGCATAGCAAGGAATTAGAAAAAGCCGACAGGTGATTTTCATAAAAGTCTGCTTGTTAGGAGAGTGAGCCTGCAAGTTACAGAAACTCAGCTTTGGAAAGGATGTTAATTTCCAGCATTTATAGAAAAGACAGTGCTAGGGCTTCCGAGTCACCTGCAGGTCCTCAGCCTCTGCCCTCTGCTCAGAGGCTTTGTTCATTGTTGGACAAGAAGCTGATGGGAAGAGAGATGCTTTCCATGAAAGGTCCCAAACAAATGTTCTCAGAAAATGAAGAGATTGTTCTAGAACAGAGACCGACTGTTCAGGTTAGCAGAGCAAGAGAGTTCAGAGGCATACACATTTGCTACTGTAGAAGAGAAAATGTGTTCTTCAACTCACAATAGCACTGAGCTTAAAAACTGACATGAATAACTGTGTCATTACGAAGGCTCCTCTGCCCTCAGATGAGCAAACACAAGACAGGAGGGTGAAAGCGTTCCTCAAAGCTTCCTGTTTCCGTTAAGGGGACTAGAACACCAGAAATAATTTAGAGATAAGACAGCTGGACAATCCAGACAATTTACTTTTAACAATATGAAAATTAGCTCAATAGATAAAGTTTCAAATGTAAGAGCCATACCTATACTAGCCATACTCTAAAAGGCAAAAAACTTCGTGACCTAGGATGCACCAATGGTTTCTCATACTTGACACCCAACGTGTAAGCAAACACTAAGCACACCCGACTTAGGCAATAAGTAACACTTAGTGACTTTTGTGCTCCTAACGCTATCATCAAGCAAGCGAGACGATAATCCATGGCGATGATAATCCATGGCGCTAAGCGGGGAGAAACAGTTGCACAAGACTCAGCTGACGAAGGCTTACACTCAGAATGTCCACAGAGCTCTCAACAATTCTGCATAAATAAGAGTATTCATGAGCAAACAATTCAAGGAAGCATTCTCCAAAGAAGACACACAAACAGCAATGGGCACAAGTTGTGTCCAACACCTTTGGCTGCTAGAGAAACCTGCGCCCAAGCCACTGTGAGACAAGCACACCTGTTGGGGTGGCTGCAGCAGCTGAGAGACAGACATGCACAGCGGGAAAATTGCAATCGTCACGCATCGTTGGCAGGAATGGAACCACTGTGGGAACCATTGTGCCAGGTCTTCAAGTGACCCATCAAAGAGTTGCCATATGACTCAGCAATTCCTAAATGTGTATCCAAGAGAAAGGAAGACAGATGTTCACATAATAGCTTGCATACAAATACTCGCATCAGCAGTGTGGATGACAGCCATAACCGGAAACCACCCAATGTCTCTCAATACTGGTCAACGTGTTCAATTCGGCCAGTGGAACTCTGGCCTAGGTTTATCCGTGTCAGCCACTCGGCTGGAGTGCAGGCATACAAGGTCTGGAAGTGATTCTGCAGTCATGCCATACAGCAAAGGCCAGCAACAATCTAACTGCACGTTTGGGAACTGACAGAAATTTAACGTTCCATTGACGATTGGGTGGTCATTCTGTGAGGACAATCATTAAGGAAATCAACTCAAAACAGAAGTGGTCACAATGATGCCCACGGAACCACACCATCCTTGGCAGTCCCTACAGGTCCCATCCCAACCTTTCCAACCAGCCCAGACATATATCCCAGAACTGGAAAGGAAGACTCATCTCCCTCTTTCTAGATGAACTGTTTCCAAAAATTCCATATTGAATAAATATGTTCCTGGGGCCATAATGCTGACAGGTTTGATTTTCAAAGATTAAGAGAAGTTTTACATAGAGCAAAGAGGTATTTATTTAATAGCATGGGAGAAAAACAGCAGGCCCTTGTCAGCTGGCTAATTCGTACGCCTTTCAAGGCTGAACACGAACAGTTCCTCCCCAGGGGATGTGCATCCTGCCTCCCCCCCGACCCCCATCCCTGGGTCTGTCTGGTTCTTTTGCCAGCCCGAGACACCAGACGGGGCCTATGGAAGCACAGAGGTAGTTGAGAGAAAAAAATGGCCCCCTGGAGGCCTTCCACCTGGATTGTCACAGCAACTCAAGCTCACTGCTCCCTACTCACTCCTTACCTCTCTACAGCCCACCACAGAGATTCTCCGGGTCCCTCGTCGGGAGGAAGGGCAGTTCAATGCAAAAGGTGACGGTGTCTGGATGTAGATGGGAGAGGCTGCAGTGAGTGAGCGAGCTGGGGAGTGAATCAAAGGCGCACAGCTTTCCTTCAGGATCACCGCGTTCAGAAGCCAGCAGGCCTCTCTCGCGAACAGAAGAGAATCCGTTCACTAAGTAGCACACCAACGATCTACGCGCACACTGGCGCACGGGAAATGTGCAGCAGCCGTCAGCCGCGCACGCACTGTGTCAGCAGGAAAGAGACAGTCCAAGAGAAGAAAATGCATTGCAAAGTCTCGTCATCATGGCATAGGGTGATAGCTAGAGTCCACGACTTAGTAATTCCTTGCCTTTGAATAAGACGAGAAACCTAATAAAATATGATGAAGTCGAGCTGAATGACAGAAGTTTAGACTCCCAGACTAAAGAGCCAAAACTGAGTGTGTAAAACTTCCCTTGTTTTGGAGGATTCTCAACAGAATCGTGTTACTATCAGTGACAAATTATGTCCACAGCCTAAAAAGTTTGAAATACCGAGTGAATCACAGACATTTAATTAGTACATATAATGGCCCAGAACCAAGCCATATGGTATTAACTTTAATTCATGTATCAAAGATGTTGAGTGAGGTAATAATAGAATAAAATTACACTTGCTTTATTTCACAGCAGAGCTATATTACGCCAGGAAATGTAAACACAGTTGTATTTTTATAGTATTTCATTTCACCTCTGCAATACGATGAGGACGGCAGCCCTACATTATAAATAGAATGGCTATGTATTCCTAATCCAGGACATGATTATCTGCATGAGTGTATGTGATATGCATGCTCATATGCACATCCATATGTATGCCCGTGTGTGTTTGTGTACACCTGACCTTGCTGTCAGGTGTCTTTCTCAGTCACTCTCTACTGAGTCAGGCTCCTGGCGAACCCGGAGCTCACCAATTCTGGGAAGGTAGTTAGGTAAACATCTCCCTCCAGGAATCCTTGTCTGTCTCCTGAGTGCTGGGATTGCATATGCCTGCCACATTTTTCTGGCTTTCACACAGATTCTAGGGGTCCAGGTTCCAATTCTCCAGTGTTTTCTCTGCTGGGTCACCCACCAGGGCACTTCTGAGAGGGAAGGGGAACTCAATAAATCATTCCACTGGCGCCAGAGGTACAAAATGGGATAATTCTGGACAAAATGGGATGCTAAAATGTGCTAGGAAAGAAGGTAAGTTCAGAAAAGTTTCTTGACTTTCCAGGCTCGCACACTGACTAGAGAGAGTGAGGGTTGAAATCCACCTCTGATTGGTTCAGACTAACAACCTCCCAAACCACAGAGATGGGAAAAGCTGACGCCGCACAAAGCAGCAGTCTTCCTCTCTCCCATTCTGCTGTCTCTGTGCACCAAGCAACATGGCTTGTGTAAGGCTTCCTAAGCTGATGGCCATTGCTTCGACTGACACCATCTATCACCCCCCTCCTGCAGTCAGTCCCTCTGAGGAGTCCAGGCACAAAGGTAAGGACCAAATCCCCAAGCCTCTGAGATGATGAGAGAATTTGCATGTATCGTGAGTGCGCGCGCGCGCGCGCGCGCGCGCACACACACACACACACACACACACACACACACACGCATACACACACACACATGCACACACAGAGCAGTCTAGCCCTGGTGAGTGTTCCCAAGCACAGGGCCAAGAGACCCACAGTGTCTGGTTCACGGCCCTTACTGTACCATCTTCTCAGGGCTCCAGTGTCTGTCCCAGCTGTCAGTAGCCCTGGCTGCCCTGAACCCAGAGAACTCCGGTTCCAGGCAACCTCACTGCTTTGAACTGCATGTGCTGTTCCTAGACAGACACCCACAGTGCGACCTCCACCACCCGATTTACACTCCGTAGGAAGAAGTGAATGGGTTTCTGGTCATTTATATCGACTACACAGACTGGTCCTCCATGGTTTTCATCAAAGACTCTAAATGAGAACATCTGCTCATGAATCTAAGAATTTCTTTCAGGCTGGAATTCAATCTACACAGCTTTAAGAAAGATCTGTTTTCTACACCACATCACACATTCAGCTAAATTCTCTAGTTTTTGAATTTTCCTTTTGTCTATCTAAAAGTCTATTAATCAAAGCTGTTATTGACTAAGTGCGTGATCCATAATTCCATGGCATATGCTCCTTCACCCCAGAATGTAAGTTCATTTTCTTGGCTTCATTGAAAAGTAAGCCCTAGCTGGGCGGTGGTGGCGCATGCCTTTAATCCCAGCACTTGGGAGGCAGAGGCAGAAGCAGGTGGATCTCTGAGTTTGAGGCCAGCCTGGTCTACAGAGTGAGTTCCAGGACAGCCAGGGCTACACAGAGAAACCCTGTCTTGAACCCCCCCCCAAAGAAAGAAAGAAAGAAAGAAAGAAAGAAAGAAAGAAAGAAAGAAAGAAAGAAAGAAAGAAAGGAAAGTAAGCCCTTTAAATTGGGAAATATCCCCCATCTCTCCTCCTTCCCCTCTGCTGTGAACTGAACCTGGGGGTCTTATGCATGTTCCTAAATGGAGTTCCACCACTGAGCAGCAATCCCCCCCCCCCAGGAGTGGTAGCATATCAATACACCTCTATCTTACACCAATTGACTGATGATATCTATAAAGCTTAACCTATTTGTTTTATGGCAAAGAAAAAAAAAAAAGAATGGTTGCCTTTCAAGATGGCTACAGATTTGGGTTCCCTTCAATCTTTTAAATCCACTACAACAGTTTAAAAAGAGAGATGTAACTCTAATAGTAACTATAAAGCATTCGATGTCGACATTTCTGGAAGGCAGGGCCTTGCGTTTCTCTGTTCCTCCTACTTGCCTTAGACATGGCAAGCGTGCTCTCAGTTTATTTCTGGGTTTCAGTCACGTTCATGAAAACATGGGAGATCCAAGGACTTGCATGATGTGCTGCATCGAATGGGGTGACTCTGGTTCTCTGGTTCTCTGGTCTATGCTGTTACATGAAATAATTTAGTCTGTGTCATCTAGGTATCCCAGGAGAGGGTATTAAAGCTTGGTCTATAAAATTATACCACTTCACAAAGAGATAATAACAACATAGCTAACAGGGGACTGTGATACTGCATCCCTGAAAGGGCTTATTTTAGGATCTCTTTTGTTCCATACCTACCGTCTACTAAGTAAGCATACACGAGACTCACATAGAATCCTGTCGGTCTTGCAGTATCTGTAGTCTGGGAAGCACCATCCATATGAACACTCAAGTACTGAGAACAAATGGCTGAAGATAAGGGATGGCCAGGGCTTCTTGGATGATATCATGGGGCTATATGATATCTGTTCGCATCTGCTATAGCACAAAAGCAACTGTAGAGAGTATGTATATAAGCGTGCCGTCTTCTAGTAAAACACCGTTTATGTAGACCATCCATTTGTAGGCCAGAGTGAGCCTAGGCACCCCAGGTACTGACTTCAAACTTAGAACAAACGTGATGCTGTTTGGTGGGAGAGTACTTAAAGTAAGGTCAGACTGGTGTGAACTGGTTCCAACTATCTGCAACTCTGAGAAGGCCGCATGAGCACGCGGGGCATTGCTAATACCACGACACACATACAACAGTAAGGTCACAATCCCATGAGTGCTTCCTAATACACTAAAGATTTTAATCTAAAATAATAAAGGAAAAAATAAATGAGATAAGTCTTTCCATTCTTAGTAACATCTACTGTGTGAAGATTTGCCCCACCGTGAGGTGCTGCCCAAGTCTGTCAGCTTCAGAACACTCTAGCTAGAGTCTGAGTCCTTAGCTTTAAACAGGAGTGTGTGTCTATCCATGAACACCTTAATGTGAAGAATTCTAATGTCCACTTGCTGCTTTTTTACAACCTTAAAAAGTTGGGTAAGAGTCACCACTAATGTTGTAACAGCACAAAAATAGCCTGGTCCTGATGTGATTCGGGCAGGAGAAACCTACTGATTATTGAAACTAGAAGCTAAGTGTGATCATATGCCTGTTCATGACAGGTTCTTGTCACCCCTGCTGGTACCAGCCTGTTTCTGCTTGATTTCCACAGTGTTGCTATTTCATTCTGTGATATGACGCACATTGCCCTCTAGTCAGAGAAAGGATCCGACTACAGGTATGAGCTATGATATATGAAACTAGAGGGAGGGGCTCACCGGAGAGAAGGCTAGACTTTCTTCAAGTCCCGCCCCTTGGTAAGTGAAGAATATCACTGTATATATGTGTTTATGTGTAGACATTACAAAGACACGCACATATACAGACCATTGAGGACAATTTGGCAATGTGTGTTTTAAAAGCCAAGAAGGAAAAGAGAACCTATTATTATTGTTACATGCCACTTTCTACTTTATTACTTTGCTGTTAGATGCTACCTTGTAGCCCTTCCTGTTGGGAAGGACAGGGTGGGAAAAGATAAATATTTCAAGCACTGGGAACCTCAAATGTTCACTTCAGTTCTGTCCTCTGAAGAGAGTTCTATGAGATCCTCGTGGTACTTTCTATCAGTTACTGAGGCCGGACTTATTTTTGCTACCTTTACCTAGAGAGGTTTAATTTCTCATAAAGACAATCGACCACAAACTGTCTTATTTTGCAAAGCGTGACAGGTACAGGGAGGACCGCTGGCCAGCAGCAGAGCTGGGAGAGGCAGGCTGGAGCTGTGTGTGCATTCTCCAAGTGCCTCCAGCCACTGACTTCTCTTCCAGCTACATGACCTTCTGTAAATTATTCTTTATGTCAGGTCTATTCTAAGAAGTAACTGAGATCACACATATATAAACTGAACAATTGCCAGCACCATAATTAGTCCTCAATAAATGTGAACTATAATTATTGCACAGGTGTAAACACCATTGACTTAGCTGACTTGGAGAGTACACACTGTTGTGTTTCACAGTTTTCTGTGCTGGTGTCGAGAAGCTAAAAGCTTGTGTTCATAAGCTAGTGGCAGCTTTCAAAAATAATGTAAATATATTAATTAGCACTCAATTAACATCTCAGTATTAGTATCAGGGATTCTGAGGGCCATTAGGGGTCAATCCTGAGGACAGAAATTCGTGCCTTGTTAGTCAGAGGGAATGTATCGACAGCTCCATCGGGAAGCACTGAGGTTACCTGGCAGCAGGGCAGTGTTAGGAACCTGGCCTTATTCTCTACTTCCTCCTTTTGTAAGCCGGAGTAAACTGATACACCTGGCATCAAGTAAAAAGAGAACTGTTTGTGTATATCCCATCCATGAAGACTCTCAATTAAACTGTAGGAAAATATTAACATTGAGATTAAATTTAAATTGTATGTAATAAATGGTTAACGAAGCAGAAGTTATTACCCCTTCCTCATTGGCAAGGTGTGTTGATCCCATTCTAAAGACCGTACTAAAGCCAAATAGTTTTTAGAATATATAATCTGCTTCAGGTTTGCCTTCTTGATAGATCAGTGTGGTAACTATAAAGTCCATTGTGTAGAATTTAACCACTGAGTTTCCTGTTTTGTGTTCATGTGAGTCCTTTAGTGAAGGTCCTTCTTTTCCATGAATGTATAGTTATTCCATCTTTTAAAAAATGTGTATATATATATACACATACATACACACACACACACACACACACACGCATGCACATAAGGTAAAAGCTAGCTTCCTACTTAAACTTCTTTCAGTCACTCAGTACAGTGCTATCAAAAAGTAGAAAGCTAACGAAACACTGTTTGTTCCAACTGGAATCTCCATTTTACCTTTGCTGCTGGCACAGTGCTTCACGCCGTCCATTAAGAAGATAAGGATAGGCTGGGGGTATGGCTCAGTTGGTTGAGTGCTGATCTAAAAGGCAGGGAGCCCTGATTTCAATCCCCGATACCATAGCAACCAGAACCAGGAGCTCAAGGTCTACCTCAACTACACAGTGAGTGAGTTTCAGGCTAGCCCCAGCTACATGATACATGAGAATTTGTATCAGAAAAAAAAAAAAAAATGGTGGCATGCAGTAAGGCCAGGCTTATTTCTTCATTATTCTGATAAATACACAACTTTGAAGGAAGGAGAGTTAAGTTGGTGAGAGTAATTAATTACATATGTACACACAAAACGCTTTAAAAGTGAATACTCTAGCGTAGACCCCCTATGGAGGTCAGGCAGGGAAACATTGTAAGAACCTTTTAAGAGAATGGAGAATAGGAAATGTAAGTCTTATGTCTGAACCTCAGCCAATGGGGAAAACTGCTATTAACTACCTCCCTTTGCCAGTAATTGAAGCTATAAAAAGAACATCATTACAGCAAGGATAAGCCTATCTTGCTGTCTGAGACAGAGACAGGGGGAAAAAAAAAAGAAGGCATTCTACTTTTCTGAGTACTCAGCAATCCTGGTATGAATCAACATGTAAGTGACCTTCTGTCCCACATTACAGTAGCAACCCTTTGCAAGGCATCATCTTTCCTGCTGGGGTGAGAAACTGGCTGGGATCTTACTGCAAAATCTAAAGGCACCTTTTAAATCACTAAGTGCCAGTCAGCAATTCTGGAGTCTACAAAAGCCACATTTTGTTTAAGTGATTCATTCAACCCGATGGCAACGATTAGATAAAATTTTAAAGTTATAACCAGCTGCTACGAAACATATAGGGTTTCAGGGTCGCAGCATCTGTAGCCATGGCTTATTAAGTCTGGTCTTTTCCCACCTCTGAGCTGGCTCTATTCACACCTGGTCCGTGTTATTCCTAACTGTGTTCACTTGATTTATAATGACTGCATTCAGTCCCCTATTACCATTTCTCGAGCCCTGGACTCTCCAGATGCAAACGCTCCGACATTTAAATGTAGCTTCCCTAAAACCCTTGTGCCTGGTGCAGATGATCTCGCCGTCTTCGGTAGCTGCACCGTCACAGATGCTGGAGTCATTCTTGACACACGGTGCTCTGACTCTTGGAAGTGTGGCAGGAGAACCAGCCACTAATACAATAATGCCATGTATCAGGGATCTGAGCTACATCACTTCCAGCCAGAGGCTTAAAGGGACCAAGGGGCCCTATCCAGTCCCCTGATTCACCAGTGTGAACTCACGGTTATGGGGACTCCAAACCTGGGACCTACAGGGAGAAGAGGAATGGGGGAGGCCATGGGGCAGCCAATGTGTGAGAAATCCAGATACTTCTATTTTTTCCTTTAATTTTTATTCAGTTATTCGAAGCGCCAATCACGTGCCTCACCATTCTCTTGTATCCACTGCCTAATCCTTTTTGTTTGAAAACACTGACCTTTTGGAGTTGTCTGTTGCTAAGGCTCACCAGCCAGCCTGCTCTTTGGTCATCTTTGATACAACAGTGACACGAAGCCAGCACACTTGGGTCCAGTTAAAGCTTCCTTCGTCCACACTGGCATATCCCGTCTCTTACAAGGCAAGACTCACCTGCAAGTCTGCACCATTCACCTTCTGCCTGGCTCTTCACAGCTGCCCTGGGCTAAAGGCCACAGTTTTTCTTCACTATTTAATCCTATGATTTTCAAATATTCTTTCCCAGCCCCTGCCTTGTATTACGACGTTCCAAGATGATGAAAACAATCCTCATAAAAATAAATCTAGATAGCTCCTACACCTGCGGTCCTTTAATGCTTTCCAACTACATTCTGAAACATGTTCCTGACCTGCCTAGTCTTATAATATCCACTATTTGCAGTTCTGACATTGACGCCCATTGAAGTCAGAAACTCCAGTGTATCCACTGTCACTTGTGTCCTGGAAGGGAGCCCAGCATCGAGGGCTACCGGTGCAGCCGCAGGTGAAATCCAACCTTCAGTATGCTACGGCTCTTCTGTTTCCAACTTGTCTTTGGGGCCTCATTTCTCTCTGAGCTGCCCGTGTTTGGGTTGCTCTGAACCTCTGTCAGGAATACAACTCTGCCTGTTCTAAACAGGGCAACGTTCTATTCCTGCTTCAATGCCTGGCTCACCAGTCAAATGACGCCTGCTGAAAAGGCTGCTCACGAGTCCTTGGCAAAATCAACTGACCCTGAGATGAAGCATTTCCCTCTCGCTATCTCAGGGTAACAGTTAACTGTCTAGGACTCCACCTAGCCCGCGGGCCTGTGAACCGCCTGCGGGCCAGCTCCACATCTGTTTATCTCCGTGCTCCCAGCTCTTGGTACAGTGAGTATCAGATCGCAATCGCACGATCCATAGCTTGTAAATGAATAGCATTGTGTAAACCACATACCATACTCCCACTCACACATCCTATTGATGGATGTTAGGGTAAAGTCTATGTGCTTCTATATTTATGACTTCTATTTTTAAGAACCTAGCATTTTAGTTAACTATAGGCCAACAGACCGTGTGTGTGTGTGTGTGTGTGTGTGTGTGTGTGTGTGTGTGTACGCGCGCGCGCTTGTGAGTCCGTGTCGGCACGGCAGTTTTCTGGGAGTGCTATAATAAACTGATATGAACTGGGTCGCCTAAAGCAACAGAAATGTATTTCTTCCCCATCGTGGAGGGCAAGTCCAGCCTTACTTACTGAGTAGGACCATTCCTATGAAGTTTCCCCGCTCTGTTTCCTGCCCCATCTCCCTTCTAATGGCACCAAATGAGCCCGACTTCCATCACCATCTCTCCAGTCTCTGCCTCCATGGCCACACTGCCCACTCCATTCTAAATCTCCCTCAGCCTGCCTCCTGTCTCTGACAAGGACACTTATTAATGGCTTCTACAAACCAATCAGGTGTATACCTTTATTTCATGATTGTCAATTACTTCTACAAAGACTTTCTCTAAGTCAGGGAACATAAAAAGGCACTTAGACTTAGACATGTCTTTATTTGGGACGGGACGGAGCATCATTCAATTACATTGTGCATAGGTTTGTGTGTATGTTATGGCACAAAAGGAATCCTTGGGCTGGTAAGACGGCTCTGTGGGGCTGGGAGGAGCACTTGAACGCAGGCCTGAGCACTTGAGTTTTATCCCTGGGTTCTACAAGGTAGTAGGAGAGAATCAGCTCCCAAGAGTTGTCCTCTGTCCTCCCCCCACACAGATGTGTACACACACACATACACACCCACATACATACAAGTCACCTAACAGTTTCCCTCTTCTTAGCTTCCTGTCACTATAAAATACTTACTTGAAATAATCAACTTATACTGAAAGGTAGTATTTGCTTACAGTTTTGGAGAGCCTACTTCATCGATTGCCCCTGTTGTTCTGGGGCCCATGGCAAGGCCCCATCATGGCACAGGCATACAAAAAATAAAAGCGTTCAGTCTGTATCCAGAAGCAAAGCAGAGGGAAAGGATCCCACACAAAGGCACAGCACAGTAACCTGAAGTATTTTCGTTAGGCCCCGCCTTTTACAGTTTCCATGGCCTCCTGACAGCACCGGGTTCCACCCTGGGCTCCCCGAGGAACTTTCTGAAGGTGGAATAGTGTGCACTTACGTCATTATTTCTTTCTAGATTTGTACTTCTAAGCTGCAAGCAGAAGTTCAGACTTCTCATCCCATCACAGGTTACGCAGGGACTCATGCTGAGTGAATGGCTCTCCCCCGGGTTTGTTGGGAATGATTATATGATATACGCACATGTACACACTTTATTCTTCACTTTACAATAGTCTAGCAGGTCTGGGCAAGAAAACCCCTCGACTCCAGAATCTCTCTTTTCCTTCTATAACTCAAAGGATTTAGAGACTTTTAAACATTTTCCATAGGTATATACATACATACATACATACATACATATTCATTGTATACATACATATATACTGCATATATATATGGTATGTGGTAAAGAAGTCATGCTCATACAAGTATATATTCTAGAATTTTTCTAAAGGTACTTCCTATCTAAAAACATATTTATATGTATTAGCCTAATGGAAAGAAATTGGATTGATGAAGCCAACATAATGTTGAAATTTTGTTGGTGGATCATTGAGATTTAGCTATACTATTTCATCAAAAGCTATTTGAACTTTGCATGTGCTGTGGGAACATATCCCAAAATGGACATTAACATATTCCTCAATCCTAAAGTTCACGTTTTTAATTAGAATGTGTTTTATAATTAGTGGTGTGGCATAGTTAAATCAGTGGTTTTTATTCTGTCTTGGTTGTTGTAAAATAATGATTATCTTACATCTGGGATGTTGATGTCCCAGATGGCATGGACTATGGTCATTCTATGGAATGTCTTTCTGACAAACATGTGAAGCAAAGGCGTGAACGCCCAGTAGAGAGAGGACGGCTATAACCTAAGTTGAAGTCAAGGATTTGTTCCTGAACCATCCATCTCTAATGGGGAATGCTATGATGTAGATCTGGGGTGTCTCCTAGAGGCCCTCTTAGAGCCCTAGGCCTCAGCTTGGTGAAAATACTTCAGGTTACTGTGCTGTGCCTTTGTGTAGGATCTATCCCCTCTGCTTTGCTTCTGGATACAGATTGAATGCTTTTATTTACTGTATGCCCGTGCCATGATGGGGCCTTGCCATGGGCCCCAGAGCAACAGGGGCAAAAAGTTTTATACCAGACACATGCAATAGGCAAAGCTTCAGTGAACACTGAGTTCTCTTAAACCATTTATGCACACATGATGAACTTTAAACTGAGGTAGGAGATCCTACATCTTTTTTAAAATAGTTTAACTCTGGCTTCTACAAATGAGATCAAAAAGAATTAGGAAGACAATCTTAACAATGATTTTGGGGGAGAGAAAAAATGTACGAGAAATTTAAGTTTAAAAATCTATAAGGGTGGGTCACTATAGAGTCTGAGGGAAGTAGACACATACACATTAAAAATAGTGTGCAAGCGTGATGCCCCTTGTTTGTACCAAAAATAGCAGAACTGCACACTTAACTATAGAATCTAAAAACAAGTACAACTTGCAACGCCCCCTCTTAAATTATGATTCCTCCCCCACCCCCTTCTCTTACACACACACACACACACACACACACACACACACACACAGAGCAGCTTAGTAGAGAATTTAAGACAACTCTTCTCTGGAGAATGCCTACTGCCAAAGCATCTGGGCTCTGCCTCCAGACAGCATTTCACAAGTTCCTAGCCCTTCCAAGCCTCACCAGGGCAACCCTGCTTCAAAAGGAATTTAATTTTTCCTTGCACAAACAACTATTGGGTCTCCCGTGGCTACTGCATGGGAAGAACACATCAATACTAGAGAGACAGATCTTCTCTGACTTTTATTCAGTGAATAAAGAGATTGTTTTCAGATTTCATTAACCTTTTATGTTCTTGGAACGCAGCCCAGGGTGATCTCTGAAAGACAGGTGTGGCTCAAGTGTGTTTTCCTATTGTTAAAAGGCAAAATAAATTCAACAAAGATAGCTCATATCAGTAGTAAACAGATTTTTTTTTTTAAATAACTGGGCTCACATAACAGCAGCTTGTAAGAAAATAGAAATCTTACATCATATGCAAAAATTAATTCCAGATGGACTGAAGACAAATTTGAAATTTACAAATCTTCCTAAACAATCTAAAGGATTACCATGCACAACTGATGTTTCCAGGTAGGTTTTCTTAATCAGGATGATTAAACATGAAAAAAGACTTGTCTATCTGAGTAAGAATTAAAATATGTTAACCGGAATGATGCAAAGTCAGTAGACAGATGTAAACAAAACGATCGCCCGGAGAATACAGATACTGTCTCGAGGAGCAGTGAGATGATGGAGTGGCTAGAGAGGCCGCCGAGACTGACGACCTGAGTCACGGCAAGGTGAGAGAACAGAGGCCTACAAGTTGTCCTCTGCCCTACACACACACACACACACACACACACACACACACACACCTTGCTATATAAACAACACACACAAACGCATGCATGCATGCACGATTTACAGGGGAAAAATGCAAATTAGGATAGCAATAAGGCCTTACTTCACAAGCATCCATTAAGCTGACAAGAACATCTTATACTGAGTTTCATGTTGACTTGGGGAAATGGACTCCCATATTTCTGTGACAAAATTAGATTGAGATGGACTTTGTGGACTTCATCTTCTCAACACTCATTAAATCAACCCCACTCTAGCCACTGGGCTTTGATTCTGATGTAAGACTCATTATTCCCAACCCCCCAGATTCTGCTGTTTGACTGTGACATTACAACACTCGGGAAGACATCTGGTATGAGAGATGGCTGAGAGGAACAGACAGAAACTGGAAGATCCTGAGAAAAGAGTGAAGTTGATAACCACATAGAGGGGGGTTTGAGCTAATCCCCAGGAGAGCCAACCAAGAAGCGAATGGAGCCAGCTGTGGTAGTGCACGCCTTCAATCCTGGGGCTCAATTTTTATTAAACAGTGACAGAATTCTGCACATGTCCGGGTAAATGGGGACAGAGGGTGAATACAAAACACGTATGAAGAACATACATGGGATTATGTGACTCACAGTATGGTGGTCAGAATCAGAATGCCCCATGACTTGAATGCTTAGTTGCCGAAGAGTGATGCTATTGGAAAGGATTAGAAGGACTGGAAGGCATGGCCTGGTTGGGGGACGTGTCACTGGGCACTGGGCCTTTGAAGTTTAAGCCTAAACCAAACGTAGAGTCTCTTTCTGCACCAGGATGTAGTTCTCAGCTACTTCTCCAACACCACACCTGCTCGCGGCCATGCTCCCTGATATGATCATGATGAACTGAACCTCTGAAGCTGTAAGCAAGCCCCCTCAAAAAATGCTTTCGCCTTGATCATGGTGTCTCTTCACAGCAACAGAAGCATAACTAAGGCCTGTGGTCAGACAAGGTGTCGAGGGTGGGAATGCCTGCTATAGAGGATGAGGTAAGATAGGTAGCGTCTACACGACATTGCTACTTACTGCATGCACTCCTTCCTCCCCACTCTCTAGTCTCCATATTCAAGTCTACAGAAGCTACTCGGATTACTATCTTCCAGTTGAATCAAAGACAAGCAGAGCTTGGGGATGGAAGGAGAGCAAAAGGTGAGACACAGCCAGGCTCCCATGAGCCACCTCGTCCACCATGTAGTAAATTTGAGGCTCTTCCTCTGGCAATAAGAGATACGCTCCCGGCAACTGTCACCCCCACATGCCGACAGATAAAGCTGCTCATAGAGTGCTTCAGTGTTACGTTGGCAGACTGAGACAATATTTTATTTCCTGTCAGTCGCGGGCCTATACAGAGAGAACTGAGAGAGGCTCTTCCGACGCCCTCTCCACAGACTACGTGGGAAGCTATTTGCACAGATGTTCACCAGAAGACAAAGGGCATTCAAGCTCCTCTCTGTGCTTGTCCCCGTGACTTGAAGTGCCCTGTGAATGTCTGTCATTCAGCCTGGAGTTCCAGTGTTTAGACTTGTGGCTGTAATATTTTGAAGCTACTACAGTCTGGCTCTCCTAACTGGCTCAGACATCACTCTGGCTGTGTTAGAACGCGTTACATGCACAAAACAATACATGCAGCATTTCTAAACTGGTCATGACTATTCAGCTACAAAAGCAGGAGTAAAAAGTACTTAATGACAGAAGAAAAACAGAAAGGAAATTTAGAAAGCGGCTAACTCCTATGAAACTTGAGATTATTCCATAAACATCCCATAGAAACCAATATAAAGCTTTGATTTTTGTTGTTTTGATGACAAGATCTTTCCATAAGTTTTAAATTGCACAAAAATCTCAGGAAATTCACACAAAAATATATTATTGAAGCTAATGTAACAGTAACCAAAGGAACATTAATACAAATGTGAAAATGCATGCTTTTTTGTTTGTTTGGGTTTTTGTTTTTTGTTTTTGGTTTTTTTTTTTTTTTTTTTTTTTGGATTTTTTGGTTTTTTTCGAGACAGGGTTTCTCTGTATAACCCTGGCTGTCCTGGAACTCACTCTGTAGACCAGACTGGCCTTGAACTCAGAAATCCGTCTGCCTCTGCCTCCCAGAGTGCTGGGATTACAGGCGTGCGCCACCACCGCCCGGCTGACGCATGCTTTTTTAATTATCTAAATCAGCAAAGACTAAGAAATGGCTAGGATAGTTGGTGGAACATGAAGTGACAGGCTCACTCATCTCATCATGGTCTCAGCATTACCTGATGCCACTTACCAACACTCACGAACAATCTAAACGCAACACTCTTTTCGGTGGGAGCCTCAAACAATGATGATACGAAGCTAACCAACTTAAGTACAAAAAATGTTCTAAAAAACAGCATACTCAGAAGGATTATCTCACAACAGGAAAATGGTCAAAAACGAAGGACCACTCGTAGGACAGGAGCCCATTAATCTTAGTAGTTTTACCTTCCAGCAATAACAAAGTTTAGTGCAGCTGTATGCAGCGCTGACGGATGGGCAGTTCGGTCCCACTTTTCCATTCTTATCTGGTCTTTACATTCCATATCTGCCTAATACCAACTGTCATGTAACAATCAATATGCCCTCTGAGATTAAAGCCAATATTCACTCTGCCTTCTTTTTCTGTATTTTCCAAATTTCCTGTGATGATGAAAATAGAAAATATGGTTTTAAACACAACTATCACACCTTTCTATCCAAAAAAGACCAGAATAGGGGGAAAACATCTCTCAAAAATTACACAAATATTCCAATGAGTATATAGAGAAAGAGGGAAAATGAGAAAACTATGCGAGGCCAAGCAGCGGCAGCTGTGCGACCACCCTCCTTACAGAAGCCCAACTCGTCCTGGCTTTTCAAACAACGCTTTCAGCTCTATTAACAGGTTCCTTTGCTGGGGGCATAGCCGTTGGTAGATTGCTTGTCTAACATGCGAAAACACTAATTATCCCCCACCCCACCTCCAACAAACAAACAAACAAACAAACAAACAAACAGGGTTCTTAAATACAAGGGAGATGTCAGGGAGCTGGGCGGTTTGAAACCTTTCTGAGTAACAGGTCTCTAGCACAGTGCCTCCATCTCCGGCCACAGCGCCCTTGTCACAGGTCAGACTCTGCCTTCGTGTACGCCTGTGTCAAAGCGCCAAAGAACTGGCCAACAAGAGGTCGGTGAGTGCAGTGAGGAAGTAGGAGGAAATACCCCTTTGTCCTTCTTGCTGCATGGGATACAGACAAAACGGCAAGGCTCCAGCAGCCATTCGGAACCATGAAGTCACCTTGCCAGAAAGAAACAACAGCTTGAAGGAGACAGAGCAGAAAGGCAGCAACAGTGTAAGTCTTCAATGTTGGACCTCGATCTTGGTGCTGACAACATAGGAAAAAGTTTGTCCATGTTATATAAGAGTCATTCATTCTCTCTCTCTCTCTCTCTCTCTCTCTCTCTCTCTCTCTCTCTCTCTCTCTCTCTCCCCCCCCAACCTCAATCTCAGTCCTGACAACATAGAAAAAAGTTTGTCCATGTTATGTAAGTTTCTCTCTCTCTCTCTCTCTCTCTCTCTCTCTCTCTGTGTGTGTGTGTGTGTGTGTGTGTGTGTGTGTGTGCGCGTGTGTAGTTCTCAACTCGCAATGCATGTCTGAAATTAACCTTGGCTGATGTACAATAACCATGATAAGTGAGCTTCTGAAATTTCTGCCGCACCTATCTACTCTGGCTCCATTTTAACTGGCAAAACACGGGACAGAAATAAACAGAAGGAAAAAAAAAAAAAGAAGGGAGCCTCTTAATAAAGCTTCCTGTGACTCGTTATTTTTAAGTAGGTAATCTGAACCTTCTGGAGCACTTCTATCTCACATACACACAGGGGCCTCTCTCTCAACTAATTAAGTTGTTGTTTAACTTGGGCCTGGAACTTGCCTGACTTTGTGGGATGGTGGCCCCCAGGCAAAAATGAATGCTGAAATATCCTCAATGTGAACACCCCAAACAATCTATGACGAAAGACCCAAGGGCCTAAGACTAAGGACAGAAAAGACAGGGGACTGTGGTTCTGACCATTCGTGCCGGTCTACTGTGACTACCGGAGAACGGTACTTCAAAGTGAGCACCACTTGTGGGGGGAACGGGACCATCAGAGGTAGGTGCTCCCGTGTTCCGCAAGGCTTTCTCTGGGAGTTCTTGAACCTTTTCATGAAAGGACAGCAGCGTCCACTAGCCAGTCTTGGTGACTGCCTACACAGGAGTGCAGATGGTTAGAAACAACATGCAACAGAAAGGGAGTAGGTCCTCTCTGCTATTTTGAGTATATAAATCTAGTCCCCTGATAGAAAGACAGGAGAGTTTCAATTCTAACATCTTAAAGTCAGGAATTAAGGAAACTATCATCTTAATAAAGAAAAATAAAAGTGTCTGACTGAAGAAAATTTTCCCTAGTGAGTAAAGAGAGTAAGACACAAGACACAACGTTGCTTAACTCTTTCCAGGGATAGATACATAAACACTGCTCACAGACACACAACGCAGCTTAGCTCTTTCCAGGGATAGATACATAAACACTACTCAAAAACAACTGCATTCTCCTCCGTGCTATACTAGGCTTGAACCCAGTAACCTGCAGGGCATGGTCAGCATTACCCAGAATAACAAATATCTCCGCAGTGCTAAGAATTCATATTGCATTTTAAATTCAATAATATGGTACTTATTAAACAAACATTAAGCCAACAAAGCCCAAGTGGGGTTTAATCACTTCAATCTGGGTTAACAATTAGCAAGGTCAATTAAAATGCCTTGCCTGGTCGTTGTAAGGCAGGGCACCCACAGTACTGGACTGGGAGTGTTTTTCCTTCCTTTCCTACAACAGAATTCTCCTTCAAGGGCATAAAAGGAAACTCATTGTCTGGGATTAAGACACTACAGTCAGTCTTGTGGCTATTCTAGGAAGAGACAACTGTACCAAATTAGCAATTACAGTCTTGTAGCACATTGGAACCAAGTGGTTTACTTTGCATAGAAATAAAATTGCTAGCGTCCACGCTGAGACCCTGGGTGGCTGACCAGATGACCGCCTCATTGGGCCTTTCTTTCTAGAAGGAAGTGATGACTAGTTTCAAAGATTCCCGCACACTAACACATGCACATGGGCCTCGGGTGAGCCATGACGTCAAAGTTTAAAAATTTAAAGGCGCCATGCAACGCGTGCAATCCCTTTCATTTTAACATAAAAGGCGCTTTAGTGATCCAGCAACTTTTTATTTACCCTGAAAATAAATCGCAATTTCCAGAGAGAATTTATTTAAGATACTATAACTAACAGCAAGTCTGAGGCCATAGCTATGAACCCTGAGGTTTGCTCATTCATCTAGTAAGTCCTTGTTTGCAGCTTCCCATGTGATGGGCCCACTGCTACGAGCTGAGAAGTAATAAAAGAGCTCCAGGTATCTTTACCCTGAAGCTGGAGAAAGGGTTCTTGTGGATTTCAGAGTAGAGGTGGGCAGGGCAGTGGGGGAGGCTTTCCATGTGAGAATAAGCCCTGAAAGAATTAATCTCCAGAAATCTAAAACCCTTTGATGTTCTTTAAGGATGACAAAATGTGTAAACCATGAGGGGGAGTTACTGTTCGTCTTGTACACCAGAGCTGGTGTACTAAAAACTGAGGGCCCTGCGAAGACCAGAGGGGGAGTTTATGAGTCTTCCACGAGCTGTGGTTTAGTAAGTGAAAAGACAGATCCCTCAGGGATAGCCAACAAAAATAAATGAGCTTACAAGCTGGCCTACAAGAACTGGCTATTTTAGTAAGGCAGCCAATGAGAGGAAGAGACCCAAAATACTCCCTCTTCAACTGATGGGGCAGAGGCTCGCAACAGTCAAAGCACTTCCCCAGACGGTCAGTGCCAGTGTGGCAACGCATTTCATGCAAAACTTTCAAAACAGCCATGGTACTCGAAAAGCAGAGACCCTAGAGTAGCTATGTCTACTCTCGCCTCATGAATCTAAGTGTCTATCCCTGCCCTCTGCTGAAGACAACATCCTCTCCAATCCTGAGTTCAGCATTTTTAGGCATGGCTGACAGTCAGGATAAGTCAGAAGGGGGAGAAAGTAGACAGTGTACCGTGTGCGAGAGGACATGAGATGGACTTTCTCATCATTTACCTGGCATACAGAACTAAGCCAGTCACCGAGAAGAACCACCAACAGCCCAAACACACGCAGACGTTCAAAGGTCTCAGCCATTTGCTCTGGCACCACATGGACAGACCAAATGTGACTCTGATTCAGTTAAGAATCCTTCCCTAAGCAGGGTGGTGGTGGCGCACGCCTTTAATCCCAGCACTTGGGAGGCAGAGAGGCAGGCGGATTTCTGAGTTCGAGGCCAGCCTGGTCTACAGAGTGAGTTCCAGGACAGCCAGGGCTACACAGAGAGACCCTGTCTTGAAAAACCAAAAAAAAAAAAAAAAAAAAAAAAAGAATCCTTCCCTGACCTTCTGCTCCCGCCTCAGCCCAATTGTGGGTTCAGTCACAACACTTTCTCACCAATAAAGACTCCACTCCTTTCTATAACCTGCAGGTGTCTACGACACCTATAATTCACAGAAGAAAAAAAAAAAAAAAGGCTGAGCCACCTGGAGCATTTCTGTTTCTCTACCTGAATAAGTATAATAACGTCCATTTCACAAGTTCCTTCTGCACACTCTGATACAGGAAGAAGCCTCCCTCTGAAAGCATATAAGCACCTCTATGCCCGTCTTAGACATGCATATAAACTATGAGGCAATACACATGCAATAGCTATATGCTATTGCATTATATTGCATTAATGCCCCAAATAAGCAGATACACAGACTGCTTCCTCCATGAGGAACAAAGCTTTTCTCAATACTATAATTTTTACAGGGAGTTGCGTAGTCTAGGGCTAATGAATTAATATTACAGGAACATTTATAACACAAATTAGAGGTGGGCGTGTCTATTTTTCCTTCATGAAAAAAACTACAAATGAAAGAAATGAAGAGAGCTAACCAAGCCTGCACAGCTACAAAATGGTAGGTATTGACTCCATATTCATCATTAAACATTATTTTTTCCATCCCTTGTATATGTACCCTGTGTTGCAAATGGATTTCCAGGGAGAAATGAAGCCATAAAATAAGCGTGTGTGTGTGTGTGTGTGTGTGTGTGTGTGTGTGTGTATTCTGGGGCAGTATCTATATGCTGTTGATTTAGCACACATGTGCGTGCGCACCAACCCCATCCCCCCACATCAATCACAGAGCACTTATATGAACATCAGAGACAAAACATGGATTTAGCAAGAACAATTATATGCAGGTATAACTGAGGTGCACTTGGGTTCTATATCTGAGGGTTTTTCTAGAGAGAATCAACTACAGGCCGAAGACTCGCTCTGAACGTGGGCTGGGATCAGCCTGAAAACAAAAGGAGCCAGGAGAGAGCCATCTGGGTGCCACGGGTCCTGATCTGTGGGCACGTGAGCACGCAGCCGCCACACGCTCTCACTTCCTCTGAGGTGACTAGCACACCTCAGGATGTGAGCCCGTGTAAACCTGCCCTTCCTTAAGCTGGTCCCAGAGGTGAGAAGACTGACTGATACAACAAGGTAGGAGACTGACGCTGTCTTATTTACCTGCCTCCAACGCCACTGCCTTTTTTCTTCTCTCCATCATTGAAGACAGCCTAGGACTTCCTTTTCCTTTTGGAAGACAAGGCCTTGAACTATTTTTTTACTATCCTGTTCCAGTATTGCTCAAACCCAAGTTTGTGCTCAAAGGCAAAGGCAATACTTTGTAAGGGTCCACCTTCAAAGCTACGGGTAATGCGTTTCCAGACTCCCTACTTCTAAAGATAATTATTCAGAATGTGTTCTGCTTGAGCGTGGCTAGGATGGAAGGCTTTCTCTCCTGTTGGTTGACCTTCCAACCTTAAATGGTCCTTCACCCACTCTATTCAAGTAACTCATAGAGTATTGTTTTCGCCCAGATCTTTCTAAGACACACCAGGCAGGGATACAAAGACCTCACGGGGATAAACAAAGGGAACAAGGGACGTATTGACACACGATGAGGGGTGAGAGTCTCCAGCATCTGAGTGACACTTCTGTACCTTAAGAAATTCTGTGTGTGCTCTGGGGACAGCTCAGGAGTGAGCCCAGGGCCTCTTACATACTGGGTAAGACTCTATCACTGAACCACACTCCCAGCCACTAATTCTTTGTTTGGTCAAAGCTTTGATGGATAAAGGGACTTGTCACAAAAGGCTGCCAACCTGAGTCCAAGCCCCAGCACCCACACTCGAAGGATGAAAGGCCAGAGCTACTACCATTAGCATCGTCCTCTGACCTCGACGGTCGATGCATGCCCCGTCACAAAATAATACTGTCGTCTTTAAAATCTGGAACTTTTCAAGTTCTAAAAGTCTTCTGGTTAAAAAAGAAGAAAAAAAAAAGAGTACAAAATGCTATATTCCAGTGTGCTCTGTCTGTTTCAGAACTTGTGACAGAGGGATCAATAAAGCCATTTTGAACACTAAGGGAAACTGAATCAGGACTTTCTCCAGGGTGTGAGGAGGCAGAAGTATGGATTTAAGGATATGAGGAAAAGGTACAGAGTTTATAGCCGCGCAAGGACTTACGCTTCTTTAAAGTAAATATCAAAGGCCAGTGACAAGGCTCCATGGCTAAAGGTGACTACTGCCAAGGCTGATGACCTGAGTTTGATCCCCTAAACCCAAAAGGTGGGAGGAGAGAAGCAAATTCTACATGCTGTCCTCTGACTTCCACACTCACACTGTGGTGCAAGCATGCATACACACACACACACACACCACACACCCTACACATACATACACATCACACACCACACACACACCACACACTACACATACATACACACACACACACACACACACACACACACCACATACCACATACTACACATACACACACATCACACACCACACACACAAAACCACACATACACACACATCACATACCACACACACACACACACACATGCCACACTAAACATACACCACACCCACACACCACACCCACTACACATACACACACATCACACACCACACACTACACATACACACACACACACACCACACTAAACATACACCACACACCACACACACCACACACACACCACACTAAACATACACCACACACCACACACTAAACATACACCACACACACACACACACACACACACACACACTCACACAAATAAATGTGATAAAAATGATATGAAACACTGGGAATCAAATACAGATTCTACTAGAGCTTTTGAAATGATATGATGTGTCTTAAAATAGCCAATATTTATAGTATGTTTTGTATTTCTTGCATTTAAAATAAGAATGTAAAGTTTTAAAGAACAAGTTTAGAATGTGCTTATGATACATGAGTTCTTTTAGGAAAAAAGAGAGAAAGAGAAGAAGAAAGGGAAGAAGGAGGAAGGGGGAGGGAAGAAAATTCTGAGTTAGCTCTTTAAGACTTTTTGCCAAGATGAAGTAGAAGATAGCGGCCCAGGGACCCAGTGTGAGCATGGACTGCTGGAGTGGGGCAGGAGTTAATATTCTCTGTCCTCTTCCTGGTTCTGAATGAATTCGTGGAATCCGATCCTACAAACACCTTACGAGACTACAACCATTTAAAATACCCGACAGTCGGCGGATCGATAACTGGGGCTGGCCTCTGTTGATCACAGCCATCCTCTCAACTTCCCTGGGAGAACAACTACATATAGGCGTTTCCTTTGGATTCTCCGAGAAGACTCGGGTGGCAAAACCCAGGAAGTCTCACCAATTTTGTATTTACCTCGCAAAGATAAATGTCTTCACTGGAGAGCAGGTAGGATGGTTCAGTGGGTAAAGGCACTTGCAAGAAAGTCTGATGACCTGAAACCCATCCCCCAGACCACATGGAGCTGAAGAGAACGGACTTCCATGAGTGGTGCTCTAGTATCCACATGTACATTGTGGTAGGCATGCCTGTGTAAGCAAACACACACACACACACACACACACACACACACATACATATGAATAATTTAAAAATTTATCATAGGACATATCAGATTAAAATGCATCTAATTGGCCTGGCTCATGCAAAGAATTGGAAAATTCTTCATGTACTGTCGAGTTAATACTTTTTTTTTTTTTTTTTTTTTTTAGTTTTTTTGAGACAGGGTTTCTCTGTGTAGCCCTGGCTGTCCTGGAACTAGCTCTGTAGACCAGGCTGGCCTCGAACTCAGAAATCCGCCTGCCTCTGCCTCCCAAGTGCTGGGATTAAAGGCGTGCGCCACCACCGCCCGGCTGAGTTAATACTTTTTAAATACCAACTGTACAAAGAAGTCATTTGAACGGATACAAACGCGAGCCCCACACGGCACTACTTTCCCCCTCTCTCCTGACTGCCTCCCTGGTAACCTCCCGTCTCCCCTTCCCAGCCCCTCCTTGGGAAGCAGAAAGTCATCTAAATATGATGGATGACGCCAGCACTTAATTCGGTGTCTACACCGTTTTAAAAATATTGACTTTCTGGTCCTTAGGCTTTCCGAGACAGTGAGGCTATTTAGAGCAGAAGTCAGACCTGGCCCTTCCCACTCCCTTCTCTCAGGACGAGGCAGCGCAGCCTGCACCAAGGGGGCACAGAGGCTGCGGAAAGCCCACCGCTCATTTTCAGTCTTTTGTTCAACCTCGGAGTCCGCGATCCCCAAATCCTGAAAGCAGGCCTGCTGGGGAGCCATGACGATGTGTGTGGCCCGTGGAATCTACCTGTGTGCGACAGGTGGCCCGGGAGCAACCCCTCAAAGAACGGCAGCAATGTCCTCGGCCTGTCCTCAACGGTAGTCAACGATGTCCACGGAAGGAATCTATGACTTGGCTCTACCCAAATTGCACTGTTAAAACAACATGTCCCCTGCCCCCAGCAGATTAGTAAAAACTTAAGAAATAAATAAAGAGTCCTACTACAGTAAGGATGTGGGCCAGTGGGACCCACACAATACCTATGCTTGCAGGAGTATAACCTTTGGTATCTAGAGCAAAGGCGATTGTATCATAAGTTTTAAAGGGACTCTTGTGCATTCAGCAAGCCACTGAGTCGGAGGAATGCATTCTCACTCCCAAAACAAATCTGTGTCCAGGAATGCTCATTATCTCAGAACTTACAAAGAGCAAGGAGGAGGAGGAGGAGGAGGAGGAGCAGCAGCAGCAGCAGCAGCAGCAACTTAATGTCCATCAATAGAGGAACAGATAAGCGTGTGTTATAGCTAGTCCCAGGGAATAGAATGCAGATATTAAAATCTAGACTAATAAAAAGGAGATGGGACCGGTAATGAAGGAATCGGGTATAAGGCAGTACTGGCTACAAATATGAATTTAGTGTGCTGAAGTGAGTCTCAAGTGGCAATCATAAGAGGAATTTACAGCAAAGAACTAGAATTACACACAGGGTGATCAAATCCATCCCAGGCCTCGAAAGGACACAGTGCTAAAACTCACAGCCCGCCATCTGAATTTGAAAAGAAGTGGGGGGGGGTGAGCTCAGGGCTGATTCTGATCCTTTTAATGAGCACCAGGGATAGGAAAGTGGAGGATGAGGCTTTAAGAGTCCGTCCGAGGCTGACCAACAGCCTCTTTGCACTTTGAGTCGGAGGAAGCCTGGGCGATTTTCACACGGAATGCACCCATGCTCTCTTGCCTAGCTAAGAAGTTTTGGCAGAGTTTGCAGAGATGAGGGAAGGTCTGGAAATAGAAAGGTAAAGACCCACAACCTGCCAAAACATACAATTTTGCACAGTGGAGGAGGAAATGAAACCGCAAACACACACACACACACACACACACACACACACACACGCACGCCTGCAGATACATACTAAAGCACAACACACTTTGCCAAGCAGAAATGCCTCAGTGTTCCATCTGTCCTCCCCAGGATTCAACAGTATTACCTTCACACGCTTCATTCCTAGTTTAAAAACGAGTTTATTCCCAGGGCCCACCACAACCACCGCCACCAGCAGACAAGGGCAGCAAGCATGGCCAATGGTTTTCAGCTTTTACAAACTTTCTTACATGCCAATTCTCTTGTCAGTGTTTCTCATGTCTAACTTTACCCCCACAGACAAGAAATAGACTAGGAATTCCATGGGGGCATCTATACGTCTCAGGTGAAACACTCTTACTCCAGGGAACGAGGAGTGAAGCAAGTGCCTGTGTCTGGAAAAAATAACATCCTTCTGCTCAGACCTATTTTCATGTGGTCTTGCATGTGGCTCTACAGCTCTGTCTATGTGCCTGCCTGCTGCCAATCTGGTGCCCCACAACCCTTCAGCAGAACAGACTTCTTCTGCAGTCCCACGAAGCTAAACCTGGTGAACACAGAGTGCAAAAACACAGGCACAGTTTAAACGCCCCTCCAATGTCACAACTCTCAAATTCAAAGGTGTCCACCTGACTGCTAGTAACACATCTACATATTTGTTTGCAGATGTCACAGTGCAGAATAATAAGTGTGTGGGGGGGCGTGTTCTTGCTTGTTTTCTTGAGGTCAGTTTCTGGAAATACTGGCATTTCTTGGTTCAAAGCTCAGATTGCAAATCAATATGTTTTAGTGGCTTAAAATATTTTTTTTCTAAGCTGGAAGACCGCTAAGCTAATAATTAACCTTAAGCATACCATCACTTCTGGTAAAGACATTTTCTGTACACAGCCCCAAATCACTCGTTGTTGGGTTAAACAGAATAGACCAGCTGTAATAAAAGGTCACCAAGAAACGAGATCCTTTTCATTGGGTCACCTAGGAGCTTTTCCTCTGAAATCTTCGGGGAAGGCCAGTTGGAGAGAGCACCCCAAGCAAGATACCACCACCCAGAGTCCAATTATTTTCGTCAGAAAGTTGCCTAAGATAACTTCAGGATTCCCAGATTGAGTAATTCTTGCGTCCAAGATTACTATCTGTAGGTTTCCACGATGTAAGGTGTCCTTATTAACTGCACTGCAAAGGTTCGGATTTGCACCTCTCCCGGCGGCAACGGCTGCTGCTGGGGGGGAGTGGAGAGCAACGCGCCAGAGCTGCGGCAGCCTTTTGGGCCAACTAGAGGGCTAGGGGTGAGCACTGACCCCCCCCCAGCCACCCCCCTCCCCCGCCACCGGTCCCACCCTTCCTGGCACCCGTGCGTCCCGCAGACACTCACCGCTGTCCAGCCGCGCGATCTGGGGCAGCCGGTAGGTGCTGACCAGCAGGTCGAGCGGCATGGCCACTGGGCTCCACTTCACATCCTTGAGGCTGCAGCCCAACGAGGGAGCGGGGTCCATCTTCCCCGCCTCCTCCGGCCCCGTGCTCCCGCACCCGCGCCACCGCTGGCTGGCTGGCTGGCGGCTCCGTACTCCCGCCGCGGGCAGCCGGACAGCGAGGCACAGCGGCGGGGACGCCGGCGCCCGGCTTCAGTGGCCACAACGAGGCATGGCTGGCGCCCCGCGCCCTCAAGCCAGGGGAGCACTGCAGGAGGCCCGGCTGGCTGCGGCGGCTCCCGCTCCGCCTCCGCCTCCCTTGGCCCCGGCTCTGCAATTGCGACGGCCAGCCGCCCGCCTCCTCCTCCTTGGCCCTCTCCTAGCCTCCGCCTCGAGCACAGTGTGAGGAGGAGCCGCGGGTCCGAGGAACGCCATAGCAGCGCTCCCGGCACTGACTAATCAACAAGGTGCAAGTGACGCCTGCGCAGCCCGCCCCGGCACCGCCTCCGCGCCCGCCCCCCCATCGGAGGCTCCGCCTCCCTGGAGCATAGGCTCCGCCTTCCCAAAAAAGGCCTTGCCTCCTTGGCTCTGTCTCCGCCCCCACGACGCTAGCTCCACCCCTCTGGTGGGCAGGCTTCGCTTCCCAGGAACTCGGGCTCCACCTTCACTAGCTCCGCCTCCCTCTCAGTAGGCTCGGCTTTCCACACGTCCCACCCTACATGACCACACCTTCTTCTAGCTCCTCCTTTCTCCATCTAGCTCCGCCTCCCTCACTTCAATCTCCCTCAGGCCCCGCCTCTCATAGCTCCGCCCCCTGAAGGCTCCGCCTTCCGCACGTTCACTAGCTAGGCGCTCTGCCTCCCTTCGAGGCGGTTCCCGGGACTGCGGTACCCGCTCGGCTGCGCTCCGCAAGCTTTGGCTCTCGCTCCCCCGTCCGACCGCTCTGGCGCCCTGCAGCCTCGCTCGGCGCGTCCTTCCCAGAGCCCGAGGTGCAGCTCTATTCGTGGTGGGCAGTGCCAAACTCTGATGTTGCCTCTGGCAACTGCAGGTTGTCCACCTTTTAGTGACTGGGGCAGGAAAGAGCCTGCTGGAGGCCGCTGTGGAGCCAGCCTTCCCATCCAACCCCATGACCCCACAGATCAACTGGAAGTTTCTGTGACCAGCCCAAGTGTGGCTGAGAGGCAGGATGCATAAGAGCCCTAGACACAGAAAGACGTGGAGTGTCACTGTCCAGGAGGCACAGTGGGAAAGGTCAGAGAGGTTTTCTACTAAGAACCAGGGATAAATCCCCTCTCCTAAACATGCTACCGGAACTTTGGGGGATGTCACAAAACGGCACAGCTCTTGAGAGGCAGTGCTAGCATTCAACCTACAGGTTATTTTCCATAATAATGTTGTCCACAGTTTTGAAATAGGGTTTGCTTGTTGACAGCAGAGCTCAGACAATAGAAGGGAGTGCTAGGTTCCCTTCTACTGTCTAGTGCTAGTGTAATTTTCAGTATCTGTCTTGTGTGTTGATTTTTTTCAGATGAAGTTAAACTAGGACAGGTGAGCAATTGATGAGACGAACATATTCCATCAACACGGTTTTCAGTATTAGGTGCTCAGTACACAGGGGCCCTGGAAAGATCCCATTGCCTCTTAGAAGATTGACTTAAGTCTGAGCCAGGCAGTGGTGGCGCACGCCTGTAATCCCAGCACTTGGGAGGTAGAGGTAGGCAGATTTCTGAGTTCGAGGCCAGCCTGGTCTACAGAGTGAGTTCCAGGACAGCCAGGGGTACATAGAGAAACTCTGTCTCAAAAAAAAAAAAAAAAGAAAGAAAGAAAGAAAGAAAAGAAAAGAAAAGAAAGAAAAAAAAAGAAGAAAGAAAAAGAAAAGTCTGTTTCCATAAGCAAGCCCGTGCATGAGCTTTTGAGGAAAAACACAAGCGATCCTTCCTTACGCTTCTTTCCCGGGACTCATACTTTAGAATATTGTTTACATTATCTACTAAATTCTTCTCTTCAACCTTTTCATTTTGTGACATCATGTTAATTTCTTTCAAACATGAAGGAAAAAAAAGCTACATCAGAGACACATAAAGTTCTGAGATTCATGTGTTTCAAAACCACGCCATGCTGAGTAGCTATTTTTTTCTAAATATCTTCATCATTTCTGAAAATAAAGCTTATACTCAGAAAAAGAAAGATGACAGAAAATATCTCAGGTTGGGTAAGATCAGGAGTCCTTCTTTTGTCCATTAATTAGACCCTAAATTCGTAGGTGATAAGCTTATTAAAGAAAGCAAATACAAAACATCGCTTTCTATTTCCAATATATTCTCCTTAAAAGCTCTCTCCCAAAGAAGAACTGGTGACCTACTAAAGACAGGACAAAAAGTAAAAAAGATTAATATAATCAGATTTGTTTTTAAATCAATAAAGGTCTTACATTAAATCTGCGTGTCTTGCTGACCTGGCAGAGACGATGTCATTTCGATCCTGAGCGTTTAAGGGAAGAACTTTCAATGTGCCAATTCCTGGTAAGTTTTTCATCCAGAAGAAATCCTTAAGGAACAGTAAGTATGAGATGGAGCTTCGGTAAGAGTAGGAATATATCTACTGAACTGCCAATATTCCATATATTTTGAGGATTATTAAAGCAACACAGGGTATGTAAAATCACAGGAACAGGGTGTGGGGTGCTACTGTTCGCATCATAAACGTTTCCCTAAAACCCATGTGATGAGAGGGATGAGACAGGCTGCTCCACGGACAGTGAGCTTCCTCAACTGCTTGTTCACAGTCGGTTACAGATTCAAGTCCTGGTCCATACTTCCCCCCTTCTCACGGCTGCACTCGACTACAGATAGAGCAAGACAAAGCCCAGTGACCCCAGAGCTCCCCTAATGTGCTTTACATTGGGCCTGTGAACTCACTTCAGGGTCTGTCTGTCTTGGTCATGGGAGCTCGCAGCATGCTGGACTTGTGCAGAATAAAACGCTCTGCATTTATGTACCGTGTGAGTCCAGCATATTCTGCAGTGACTCGTGGACCCTTACAGTATGAGGGGATTTGGGGGAGCTATTCAGAGATACTGCAGCCTGTACAAGGTTGAGACTGATGAGAGGTCTCTAGGTTGTTTGGGATGTGATGAAGCGAACAGTCAGCTCTCCACCTCATAGAGGCCTCAAAGCAAAGAGTCCAACCAATTATGGACCACATCAGAAACTTTAAAACTGCGAGCCAACTGTAAGCAGATTCCTCTGACGTGCTTGTTATAATAAAGGAGGTCTGATTGGCACGGCTGGTGAAGTGTACAGGAGATTCGTTATAAACATGTTGTATTTGTTTAATTAATGAGGAGAGAGACAGAGACAGAGAGAGACAGAGAGAGAGGAGAGAGAGAGAAAGAAAGAGAGAGATAGAGAGAGAATACACCACATGTGTACAGGTGCCTCAGAGGCCAGAGTTATCAGCTGCCAGGCATAGGTACTCAGAATCGAACTCAGATCCTCTAGATACATACGAGTACTCTTAACTGCTGAGCCATCTCTCCGGGCTTGCAGCATATTCTTGGATAATTAAAAATATCAACTTGCCAGTGAGAGGACCCGATGGATGAAGGCATTTGCCGCCGAGCTTGATAACCTGAGTTCAGTCTTTAGGATCTGCATGGTGGAAGAAGAGACCTGACCTGCATACACATAATGCACAGATTTAAATACTCTAATAGTGTATATACACAATCCTTGAGTTTAGTTAGTGGCGTTTCCCCTGTATAGAATTTTGGAAAACTGTGAGTTCCTCTTCTGAAAACTCTAAGTTCGCAACAGTAGTCATCGCAGAGGGCTTGCGTGAGAATCTGGTATTTAACACACACTGAGAAATTAGCACAATGTCTACATAGGAGACCTGTACTGGCTGGTTTTGTGTGCTAACTTGACACAGGCTGGAGTTATCACACAGAAAGGAATTTCAGTTGGGGAAGTGCCTCCATGAGATCCAGCTGTGGGGCATTTTCTCAATTAGTGATCAAGTGGGGGAGGGCCCCTTGTGGGTGGTGCCATCCCTGGGCTGGTATTCTTGGGTTCTATAAGAGAGCAGGCTGAACAAGCCAGGGGAAGCAAGCCAGTAAGAAACGTCCCTCCATGGCCTCTACATCAGCTCCTGCTTCCTGACCTGCTTGAGTTCCAGTCCTGACTTCCTTTAGTGATGAACAGCAGTGTGGAAGTATAAACTGAATAAATCCTTTCCTCCACAACTTGCTTCTTGATCATGATGTTTGTCCAGGAATAGAATCCCTGACTAAGACAAGGCCCTTTGCTATTTCAGGTCAGGTATTCCTTATCTGAAGTACTTGAAGCAAGAAGGACTTCAGCTTTGTTTTTATTTTAGGATATTTGAATATAGCTAATAAGCTGTTTTGAGAAGAGAAATCTTAGTTTACACAGGAAATTCTTTTATTTTTCATCTGTACCTTATGCATACCATTTCTATTTCATATATACCATATAGCATGATGGGCATTTGTTTTAGTATTTTATTGTCGACTCTGGGGCTTGAAGCCAAGGCTTCACACAGGCTCAGCATTGTGCCCTACCCTGGAGCCCTGTGAATGCAATTTTACATGTTATTTTCAGTGTGCCTGGGACTGTCATTTGAGATCAGCCATAGAAATTTTTTACTTATCCTGTCTGTACTCAAAAAAAAATGTAAATTTTTGAACCCTGCTGATTTAGGATTTTAAAATAGGAATGTTTCAACCTGTGTTATTCAAAGGACTGTTGGAGACGACCAGTTTTAGAGAAGAGATGAAGAAGAGACAAGTCTTAGATTTAGGAAGAACAGCACACAGTAGAGGAACAGTCCTCAGAAAGGAGACCCTAATAGAAGGGCTCCCCTCCTTGAGCCATACAGAGCCTGGGAGAACTGACCTTGGGAAGCCCAAGGTGTCTGCAGACGCTTGTTCAGTTTCTGCACTATCAGCTTTGCAGGATACCAGCCTGGCGTGCTGTTCTTCACAGTGTCCTGGAGCACATAACAAGCTAGCAGTCACGTGGAATTGCAAAGTCCATGGCCCTCAGGCTGCTCTGGGACCTGGGGGCCCTTTTGCCTCTCTCTTAAGTTCTAGGCTATTGACAGAGATAACCTAGACGTCACTCCCTGGCTAAACTCCTATACAATGTCTGGGTCCCCCGTGCTCAAGGAATAAAGCACGAAGCCCTTTGTGCAACCACATATTCTCCTGCATGGTTGGTCTGCCTCCCAAGACTCATTTCTGTTAGCTGCCTTCTGATGTCCTAGGATGCCACAATTGTCTTGCTGTTGCATGTGTTTGGAGCTATCCTCTCAGCCTCGACTGCCTTTCTCCATTTCTCTTCCTGGGAAACACCTCTTCCAGTTCTAGCTTTTTGTAATCTGGAAAAAAAATCTTTTTTTTTTTTTTAAAGGGAACAGCTTTTTATGATGTCATCGTCGAGGCCAGGAAAACCCACGTCTATTTTGCTAACTGCTTCCTCATGCCGTTCTCATGTTGGCTTTCCCTACTAGAAACCAGGTAGCTGTGGGCACAGACTTATTAGATTCCTCTCTGTTTCTCCCACTCCTATCACCGTGCTTGGTATAGGGAAAGTCTACTGAGAATTATTTTAAAAAGTACCACCCCATCAAGCCTCTACACCAAGTCCTGGCGGGTCTGACTCAGGACAGCTCTCACTGTAGTGAAAGGATGAGGTCTGCAGGCTGGAAGGTCCCTAGCGTCCTTTCCCGCCTCCGTCCTATTTCTGCACCCGGTGTTCACAGTCACCTACCCTGCGTGAGGAATGGCTGTGACCCCAGAGCTCTGGAATTAAAATTCTCCTGCTATTGCATCAAGACTGTTTCTCGTGATTGGGGTGATGCCTTCCAAGGCGTGGGGCGATGGGGTGCCCCCATTTTTCTTTCAGGTCTTACAGTAGCCACTGAACCAATCTCTCTCAGCTAGCTCTCACAGGATCCTAGCTGTGCTTCCTCTCTGCCATTGACTCTGTAAATGGCCAGAATCCCACACTCCTGCCCTACATGCAAATACCTGGTAAAGCATGACTCTTAAACTTAAATAGTTAACCAAATATATTTATGAATATGAAACTCCCAGTGACATAATGCCAATTTACAATGATAAAGGTCTTATCCCAATTTTCTAACCTCTCTAAAACACCAGAAATATGCCTGAAGCCATCTGGATATCCATCTCTCCTCTCCGCCCCATTCCTGCCGCCTCCCCTCTCCTTCTCCCCTCCCCCTGCCCTTAGCTCCTCCTTCTCTCTCCCCTCCAATCACTGGCCTCTCACTTCTCATGGCCTCAATGTGACTGGATAGGAAATATCTTGCAACAGGAAAGTGATAAGCGATTGTTGAATAGACCAATGAATAGTCTGGCTCTGCACATTGTATGTTACTGCCGAGATCACATCTCCATCATAAACAATCTATCAAGATTTTTAAGATCTAAACAATATGGCCAATGTTCCTTGCCATTCATCTGAAAATTGAAACCCACTGCCACTTAGATCTCTACTCATCACAAAGTAGAGATGGTATTTATTGACTACAATTGTGATAATTGTTGGCATTGTTTATTGTTACTATCTCTTTGTCTCTTTAATGTAGCAGTTCTCACTCTGTGGGTCATGACCCCTTTGGAGGTCAAATGATCCTTTCCCAGAAGTCACCTAAGATCATCTGTTCCAAGGGGTGTCTTTTGTTAGCCTTCTTAACATCTAGTGTATAGGTACCCCAGATAGATGATATCAGTAGGTGTATAAAGGGAATATGTATCTCCTTAATGGACACCAAGAAATTTATTTTTGCAATCTCCTTTTTGTCACTTTTGATCCAGGCTATGACTTTCCTAAGTAGATCATTGGATAGCACAAATGTTACAGTGCCACTGGAGGATCATGAAGAGAAACATCACAAACAGCTGTGCATGTATGTGGACAGACGCCAAAGGAAGAGTTGCCCGTGTCGGTTCTCTCCTTCTACCATGTAATGCCTGAGCATAGAACTCAGGCTTTGGGCTTGGTGGCAAAGGCCTTAACCCACTGAACTATTTCTCTACCTTTTAAAGCGTGATGTTAGGTAAGATATCCTTGTGTGCTTTTTACTCTTTACAGTTTCTCAAAGCAGATACCATTATGTGGAAAGTTATAGACGCTTCACGAACTCAGAAATAAAATGGAGAATGACAAGAATCAAATTGTGGAGTGTATCGAAATCATCACATACGTGTATTGTGATTATGTACATGGATAGTGCTGTACCTGGGTCTTTTAAAGCTCACAGATCCCACGAGCTAGGCACTATTACCTAACTGAACTAAAATGAAACTGGGATTCAGAAATGTTGACTTACCCAAAGTCTCGCAGCAGCTAGCAAGTGGACAAACCAGCACAGGGGCCCAGGTTTTCAGACTCCCAAAGCCCATGGATAAATAAATCACCACGCTCCTTGCTAACGGTATCTTGGATGTGAGAGGAAGGCATGGAAATTCTTTCTTCTGAGAGAACCGTTAAGAAATTCCTTTGCACTCATGAGATGGATGTTTGTCAGAGGCTTATTATTGTATTATCTGCGACATAACCACTAAGTGCTTATCTGTCACCCTTTGTAATAAGCCAAAACATTGAAAATGGCTTGTATGGATTGTTCTAGTTCAGAGTCTTTGAGAATGTAGCCCAAGGTTAAACCACTGTTAGAGGGTTGGTTGAATAGAAGGATCCTTCTCGAAGATCACTTACCCAAAGCTGAGCCTGGTGGCACACAGCTGTTCTCTCCGTTGGAAGTTTTAGTTTGTGAAGAAGTTGGTCTTTGTGGAAGGTAATTTCACTGCAAACAAGCATAAGAACTCAGTTGAAGACTCTGTAGTTTTAGGAATTATACAAACTTCCCAGTGGCATAGTTAAGTGGGTGAGAGTTAGGTCTGTACAGTCTTAAAGCTTCAATAATTGCTCTCTAAGATGAAGCTAAATTATTGGATAATTATTCATTTTGCATGTTAATGAGTTGTTTTTTTTTTTTAAGGATCTGTTGTTATTTTTACTTTTGCAGTGCTGGGAAACAAATTGTGGGTCTTGTGCATGTCAAGGCAAACTGTCCAACCCAATAAATTGTTTTTTTAAATATATTTAAAGAAACGGTCAGCTTATCTACTGTATCTCTAATGAAATACATTATCTCAGTTTGTTTTACACTTAGAAGAGTCTGTAGCTGATGTCATAATTTAGATTTTTCCCTCGTTGAATTTATCTATTTAATGTCACAAACTAAAGGCTCTTATTAGTACCAAAATTAAAAAAAAAATTCTCTTATTAAACTACTAGTGTCAAAAAAAATCTTCTCAGATGGCATGTGAGTCTGCAGCTCTGCTGACTTGAGGCCTCTGGACAGTTTCTGTGTCATGGCAGTTCCAGATGCGTCCAGTCCAGTCCAGCCTCTCCCGAGAAAGACAGTGAGCTGCTAGCCCTCTGCTACAACAGCCTCCCAGAAAGGCCCATCCATTTCTACTTGGTCTCACAGTGAGAGGAGGTCAAGTGGTGCCCAACTCCCCTGCCAGGTACATACCGGCATGCACTGGTGAAACGGACATGTTTCCTCTGCCCGATACATACCGGCATGCACTGGTGAAAGGACATGTCTTCCTTTGCCCTTCTCAGTGTTGGGTGTGACCCCACAGGGTTACTTCAGATGACAGAAGATCACACGTAACTTTTCTAGTGGATTTTCTACTCGTTCCCAAAGCTATGTCTTAAAAGTTTGTGCCTATTCCTACCTAGGAAGTAAACGAAAACTTTCCCCATCAGACTATTTTTTAATTTCATTTAATTTTTGCTGTGCGGTGAACCAATGTGGTTTTTATATGTCGATATCATAAAATATTTAAACATAAAAGAATTCAATAAAGGAAAATGTGTGCTGCAGTTTTATCGCCCTAATTTACGATCTACCACGATTTGACTTGGTATATAAGTTACTTTTGTGGTGTGTGTATGTTTGTATGTATGTATGTATGTATGTATGTGTGTATGTACAATGTGTATCTCTGCTTAATTTGGGCCAAAGCATAATAAAAAGCTGAAGCTCACCTTTCTCATGTATTTTGCAATGTACAGTGAATATTTTCTGTGTTATATATTTCAAAATGTGCCATTAAAATGACTATATAGTATTTTATAATATATAATTTATTACTCTTTCTGACTGACATTTTAATGATTTATTATATTTCAATTATTAATAATCGCTTTATAACTTTCCTGTAGGCAAATTTTTGGGTATAGTTAAGACTTTTGCCTCCTTACTAGAAGCTTCTGAGTGGTGAGTTATTAGAATGTATAAATGTTTTTTTATTAGATGTTTTCTTTATTTACATTTCAAATGTTATCCCCTTTCCTCATTTCCTCTCCAAAAACCCCCTATCCCATCCCCCTTCCCCTGCTCACCAACCCACCCACTCCCGCTTCCCTGACCTGGCATTTCCCTACCCCGGGGCATAGAGCTTTCTCAGGACCAAGGGCTTCTCCTCTCCTTGAGGACCAACCAGGACATCCTCGACATCCTCTGCTACCCATGAGGCTGGAGCCATGGGTCCCTCCATGTGCAGTCTTTGGTTGGGGGTTTAGTCCCTGGGAGCTCTGGGGGTATTGGTTGGTTCATATTGTTGTTCCTCCTATGAAGCTGCAAACCCTGTTGAGAGCCTTATTGGGGTGCCCCCCTGCCACCTGGCAGGAACTTGACATTGACCAAGGACTAGGACAAGGACTCCAAGCTAGAATCTAACCTTAAGGCATAATAGGGAAGTAAGTTAAGGCAGGAATTTTAATCTTAGGGTGGAACGAAAGAAGCAGGCTTCAGGTAAGGTTTTGGGCTTGGACAAGGAAGTAGGCTCAGGTATTTTGGTCATTCTGACAAGCCCTTGGAAACAACTGTCACAGGACTTTGCTTATTGCCTTGACAATTTTGTGTTTACTGTCTTGCTTGTTCCTCTTTGTACTACTATCAATAAATCTTAATACCTGCATGTAATTAAGTTGGTATAAAAGTGAATTGGAAATTATTCAACCTGCCTTCAGTCTCAGAATTGACTGGGGTCGTGATGCAGTTTTGTCTAATTGTCTCTTTCTTTTTAATTTTCGCTCCTGTGCTGGAGAACCAGTTGACTGACTGAGCGGGCTTGGTTGAAACCCCTTCAGCTCCTTCAGTCCTTTCTCCAGAGCTCCCCAGTAGCTCCTCCACTGGGGACCTTGTTCAATGGTTGGCTGAGAGCATCCACCTCTGTATTTGTCAGGCCCTGGAAGAGCCTCTCAGGAGACAGCTATATCAGGCTCCTGTCAGCAAGCTCTTGTTGATATCCACAATAGTGTTTGGCTTTGGTCACTATATATGGGATGGATCCCCAGGTGGGGCAGTCTCTTTTAAAGGTTTTTTATACCATTAATCTATAAAGCTTCACTTATAGTACTTTGAAACTGAGTTTACTTTATTATTTTTTCATTGTTTGCAAAATGCAAAAAGGCATTTATCAAGATAGTTGGACAAATAGGGGCTGTAAACGAGCTCAATGATACAGTGGGCTCATTTCAGTGCTCAACAGTGAGTGCATACTCAGTGCTCAGGGACACAGTGAGTGCATACTCAGTGGTCATGGACACAGAGAATGCATACTCAGTGATCATGGACACAGTGAGTGCATACTCAGTGCTTAGGGACACAGTGAGTGCATACTCAGTGCTTAGGGACACAGTGAGTGCATACTCAGTGCTCAGTGATATATACAGTGAGTGCATACTCAGTGCTCAGTGACACAGTGAGTGCATACTCAGTGCTCAGTGATATATACAGTGAGTGCATACTCAGTGCTCATGGACACAGAGAGTGCATACTCAGTGGTCATGGACACAGAGAGTGCATACTAAGTGCTCAGGGACACAGTGAGTGCATACTCAGTGCTCAGGGATGCAGTGAGTGCATACTCAGTGCTCAGGGACACAGTGAGTGCATACTCAGTGCTCAGTGATATATACAGTGAGTGCATACTCAGTGCTCAGTGATAGATACAGTGAGTGCATACTCAGTGCTCAGGGACACAGTGAGTGCATACTCAGTGCTCAGGGACATAGTGAGTGCATACTCAGTGGTCATGGACACAGAGAGTGCATACTCAGTGCTCATGGACACAGTAAGTGCATACTCAGTGCTCATGGACACAGTGAGTGCATACTCAGTGCTCAGTGATATATACAGTGAGTGCATACTCAGTGCTCAGTGATAGATACAGTGAGTGCATACTCAGTGCTCAGGGACACAGTGAATGTATACTCAGCATGCTCACACTCCATGTTTGAGTCCCAGAATTCTCTTCTCACCACTGTGAACAACTGATAACTAGCAGTAAAAGTTAAGTATAGTGGCTCTTTAAAGGGCAGGAATTCTTACTGAGGACCGAGGGCAGTCCTCAGTAAGGACTGGATCAGTGGAGAAAGGCCCTAAGTTGAGCTCAGTTCCTGGGACCTTGAATGAGTTACTGATCGATTGCTGATAAATATACCATGATCAAGACAACTTGTAGAAGGAAGGTTTATTTGGGCTTATGGTACCCAAGGGTCAGAGTCTAGAACAGTGGGGTGAAGGCAGTAGGGGGCAGATATGCTGCTGGGGTAGCAGCTAAAAGCTCACATCTTCAAAACTCACATCACCAAAACCTCAAAGCAGAGAGTGAATTAGAAATCTTCAAAATCACAAATCCTGCCTCTTGGGGCACACTTACTACAGCAAGGCCACACCTCTTAGATCCATCCAAACAGTAACAAAAACTGAGAACTAAAAAGGAGAAAGAGAGAGAGAGAGAGAGAGAGAGAGAGAGAGAGAGAGAATAAAGAATTCAATATAATAAAAATGATTTCTTGCCTTTAAATAAAGAGAATAATTAACAAGAACCAGGAGTCTGGATAAGTTCTTCCTACATTTTACATTGTTCTGTGTGAGCCTAGCCTTTAACAGCTAAGCCTTATCTGCATCCCTACATTTTAAAAGAACACATATAAGTAGAAAAGATAATTTATAAACAGAACATACTGGGGAATAGTAAGAACCATCACATATCAAGAACCACTAGGGAATACTTACTTAACACAGAGCTGTGAAGATTCTGTTATTTTTCACACCTCTGTCCAGACCTCTGTTTGTATTTTCTCCACAAAATGGCCCTCAACTTGACATTTTTTCCTTTCCTGACTTCATTGGTAAGAAACATGTTCTTAATTTCCCCACATCCTTACCATTAAATCTTACAGGAAGATAAATACCTATGAGGAGGTATCTAGCTTGAGCCGATCGGTGCCTACAGTCCCCTGGTATTTAAACAGGCACTGGGGAGTCATGGGGGCAGAGACCATTGAGTTTCACTTTGCTCTAACTGTTCTGCTAATGTACTGGAAGATGTACCATTAATGTGATTATGCGAACTCTCCTTGGGTTCCGTTGAAGGCTCTGACATACACATAAGCACCATCTTTGAGTGCCTTCCGCAGACTCCCAGCCAAACTCTATTTTAATACATTTCCCAAGCACTACCTCAGATGCTTAAAATTTAACTTTTTTTCACTACTTCAATGGTAGTAAAAATGTAAAAATTCCACCTACCCTTTCCATATTTTTTTCATTATTATTTCTGAATAATTTAGAGTCACACTTATTCTTGGCACTACTGGCTCTTTCCCAAGGGCTCAAGTCATTTTTAAAAAGTTGGCACAATGAGAATGAACTCCCGAAACGCAGCTCAAATTTATGAAATATTAACAAAAGATCTGATTTTTTACCTTGTTTTCTAATATCACAAATGATTTATACCTTTGAGTTAATAAGAGTCAATATACTGAGTAGAAAATATTTACTATGTTCCTGTTTATCAGTGACAATTCTAATTTGTCAGTGTTTAATCAGAGAAGATGAAAGTGTTCAGAACTGTTGAAAGAGTGGTCAGATTTGTTCTGTTGTTGATGTATTTATTACAGCAACTAATACCCTTCCAAAAGGGAAACAGATAATAAGGGGCGCCTTTACCCTTTGATTAATTTTAAAGTATACTTTGATTAAATTGGCGCATTAATGCCCATAGCTCATTACCTACTCTTTATCCATCCATCAGTCTACCTACGTATCACTAAGTATTTATAATGTTCATGTATGTGAGGTACCCTCCAAGTCAGTGGGGAGAGAAAAATGCATACATGGGAGAGCCAGAAACATTGTAAATACAACCCAGTGAGGCAAGGGTCGGGGGTGAGAAGAATGGTATTTGGGAACTGCAGAGTTGCTAAGAATTAGGAAAGTAATACAAGCTCCTTGGGGAAGATGGCCCGACAGAGAATCCCACTGCTGTACAAGACTGTGAAAAGGCAGAGGAAGAAGGCTAGAACAGCCAGTAACACAGTTACGGCTAGAGCAGCCTACTGAATGAGAGCATTACTGCAGTCAGTTTGGTCTTGATGTATCTTGAGATCTGAGGTAGGGAGTATCGAGATGAGTAAGAGAACTAGACAGGATTGAGACCACAAAAGGGGCATGCCCATCCCGTGAGGGGACATCACCCTTCTCAGAGAAGACCTGCGATAGATGGTCTACAAGTGAAAGGGAGGGCTACTGGAATTACCATTCCTGTGATGGGATTACCGAGGTCAGGTCTGGATTTTGGAGAGAGTGCACAAGGTAGATTTGAAGAGGAGGTTGAGGGCAAGTCAGGGTAGGAGGAAAATCTGGTGACAGATCGCAGAGGGTTTAGCAGGGACTATACATTCTCAGACGTGTAAGCACGGGAACAGATCTGAGATACGCAGTAAGGAGCTGAAATCCTCAGAATTAATTCATTCCCATCGTGGGTGATTCGATTCTCCTAAAATGATCATGGCTTTATGGGAACAGGCAAATACAACTGTAAGACGTCCAATGTGTGTAGACGTGTAATTAGTACACATGAGCACATATAAAGACTGAATTTAAAAAAAACTAACATTGAACTACTATATCCATCTGTAATAAGTCGGACTAGAGGTGAAGCAAAGTGACTTTGAAGGGACAGATTAACTTTTGTGGACAGTCTCATCACCTTATCTTATCTACTAAGCAGCCTGGTTTAATCTAAGCCTGGTGTGGGCCTGTGTACTGGAGGTTTTCCACGGAGGTCTCTGGCCTGGTTGGGTGCTAGGGTTCCAGCAAAAGGGGAGACAGTGTGAGCCGGAAGGGGGAGGAGTTGATTCCGTCACTTCCGCTGCTGCAGTTGGCTCCGCCTCTATCTGGGCGGTGCAGCCTGGCCAGTTGCTCCACTTCACCCTGCACTGAGTCGGGCAGGGCTGGCCCGGGCGAGAGGCTGTCTAGTCAGGGAGGAGTGCAAGGGGAGCTTCAGGTGGCATTTCGGGAGAGCGGACCTCTTCCCAAGTGTTCCAGCTCTTAGGACAGAAGCTCTCAGTCATTCTCTCATCCTCTTAATCCTGCCGGATAGGATTCTTCCATACAGTTAGTTATTGGGTGGTTCAGGGTCTGACCATGGGTACTTCTCATTGGCTTAGTCTGAGAGCTTAGGGAAACCTTATTTGCATGTGGGAGGACTTGGTGCTGCTCCTACGTGACAAATGGCCACAGACCTCTCTGAGGGGGCTGTGTTGTGGAAGGCTATAGCTGTGTAATAGGAGCCAGGGGCCCAGGAGGCGTGGCCAAACACCTGTCTTTCCCTGCCAGTGACAGTAAGTCACCTGCTGGGTCTCTTGTTTTTTTTGTTTTGGTTTTTGTTTTGGTTTTTGGTTTTTTGAGACAGGGTTTCTCTGTGTAGTCCTGGCTGTCCTGGAGCTCACTCTGTAGACCAGGCTGGCCTCGAACTCAGAAATCCGCCTGCCTCTGCCTCCCAAGTGCTGGGATTAAAGGCGTGCGCCACCACTCCCGGCTGTCTCTTGTTGGGGTTTTAAGCCTGAGCTTGACCAGGGACCAAGCTGCCTATCGCAGTTCACCACCTCACGGCCTGGTACTGAATTGACTTTATTCTGTGACATACCTGACCAGCCCTGAGGCTCCTTTATGGATTTCTTGTCTGGGGCCCTGATACTGATGCTCCTCCCGTTAGCGGGGAGGAGAGAAGAGCTTACTGAGTACGTGATGGGAAAGAGACAGAAGGGACTGACTGTAGACATTTTCAACCCGAGTCACCTGTGAAATACATCAGCCAGACCGCTGGAAAGACCGTGACAGACAGAACGGGGAGTCAAAATGTAGAAGAGCAGTGCGTATTTTGTAGCCAAAGTCAGAGGAGTGTTCCGAGTAGGCATGCGAGGAGCAGCAGCAGCAGCAGCAGCAGCAGCGGCGGCAGGTGGTACCATCTAGTGTCTACCGCTCTCACAAAACTGGGACCCTGGGACATCCTCACTCTACGAATAACACCGCCAGGGCTCCCTTGTCACCGGGGGAGGCTGTCATTGTCATTGCTACGTGCAGACATAGGCTCTGGAATTGCTCAGCTCTTGGCAGTAGCCGATCGCACAGTTGTAGCTGTGGTACCTAGGACCCCTGATCTTTACAGCCATTGCCGCTGCTTCTGCTGGTAACATCGTTAGCGTTGTGACCTTTGCTTGAGCCCTTACTACCATGTCCCTCTGTGTCACTGTCTAAGACGGTGGTGCCCTGGCTCCAACCATTCAGTTGTCAAGGCTCGCAGCTGTGGCTCCCAGCCTTCCACCGATGCCACAGTCGCGGTGATGCTCTTCCTGTGCCCCCCCCCCCACTGCCCCACTTCTGCCGGTCTGGTGCTGTCCATGGTTCCCCTTCGATTCAGCCGCCAAGCCAGTATTTTTGCTGTTTCTGCAGCTCAGCCTGCCAGCTGCTTGTTCAGCTGTCTTCGCTTCTAGCACCATTTTCTCGGGGCGGCCAGCTCAGCCTGCTCTGCTGAAAGCAGGTGAGGAAAGACCACCGGGGAGTTTTCTATGAACCTGATGTTGCTGCACCGAGAGAGGCAACACAGGAACGCACCTCCTGTTAGGCTCAACAAGGGAGTCAACAGCCTGCGTAGGTGCCCAGAGAAAGGGCAACAAGCAAGCTTTAGTGCAAATGAAGGTCCCTGTTCGAACCAATCATGCCACTGCCCCCTTTGCACCAGTCGCAGTCGTCCCTCTGTAGGGCCATGGGGGGGGGGAATGTGCCCCCTCTAGGGTGGATGGAAATGGTTGCCAAGAACGTTAGACCTAAATGGTTTGAAACAGTCCTTACTTACTGTGTGAGTATGAGCTCCGCGGAGTAAGTGGTTCTAACAACCACGGAGCTTCACTGAGCTGTCTAAAAAGTGATCAAAATGGTCAGTGCCGGTGTAAGGGTGGGTCACCTGGCTGTCTGACTGATAGCCCTTCTGCTCAAGGCGGCAAGAACAGTAAGGGAGAGAGTCCAGTAACTGCCGATCACGAAGTCAAATCACCCATCACCCAGTATCTTTGCCTACTTATAGGCAAATGGGACACCGGAAGGAAGTGCTTTCATTAAGAATGTATCATTGACTAATAATGATTTTAGTAGTCTGTTAATAGTCCTTAACACCTGCCTAATGTCTTGGGAAGAGATGGCTGTCCCTCGTCTGTCTGCATTGGTTACTGCGTTCTCTTTGCTATGACAAAACCAAATTAAGGAAGGAAAAGTCTATTTTGGCTCATAGCCCACCTAGAAGGAAGGGCACACAGGCAGGAGTGTGAGACAGCTGGTCCTGTTGCATATACAGAGAGGAAGGGGAATATGAATGCTGGCTCTTGGCTTACTTTCCCCCACCCCATTGCACCCTGGATTCTAGTTCACCACACAGTGCTGCCCAGAGTTAGGGAGACTATTCCCACCTCAAACTTCAAACTCTCTCCCAGACACCCAGAGGTTTGTCTCCTCCATTACTCTAGATCCTGTCAAGTTAACAATCTCTATTATCCATCCACGATCAGACTACTTGTCATCTTAGGAGTAGATACAATTTCCTAAAAAAGATCATATTACAAAAAGAATCATGGCAAATGATAAAACCATGGGGGAAAACTATTTAGGGATCTTTGGGTAGTGGGAAAGAATCATCAGATACCACCTAGGATAGTGGAAAAATCTGTGGGCAAATTGTGGTGTTCTAGGCTTTGTTTTAAAGTATGAAAAGTCAGAATGGATTAAAAGAATGGTTCTTGAGACTAGCTATGATCAAAGTGGAGAAGAATCGTCAGAGAAATAAGAATCAATTGGTGACACCTTTATGCCTTCCTCTTTCATACACATTTCTATGCCTTGCAAATTCTGCAGGCTTCACCTTACACTGCTTATGCATATGAAGCTATTTCTTGGTCAGAAATAAAATATAGGCCCTCGTTATAGGAGTTTGGGTAGCACATGTCTCAGTGACACTGCCACTCACTATAAAGACCTGACATTTTATCCATCTGTTACCTCACAACCCAGCCTACCACACTTTTATGGAGGCTGTCAAAAGGCAAAGCACACCTGGATCGGACACAACAGTGGACTTCTCTTGGCACTGCGGGTGACAAGGCTTCATAATGCCATCAGTTCCTTCCACCTATCAATTTCATGCCTCTGCCTTCTGTTTCCAGCCTGGCAAAGATGGTCCAGGGCTGCCAATGCTTCTGCTTACAGGACGCGCAGAACTGCTAGAGATCCAGGGAGTCCGTCTACTGTTAGGCATACTCAATGTCTACTCTGCTTTTAGAAACATTTATTTTCTCTCTGTGTGTCTTTATCCTTTTTGTCCTCTCTCCTCTCCTCTCCTCTCCTCTCCTCTCCTCTCCTCTCCTCTCCTCTCCTCTCCTCTCCTCTCCTCTCCTTTCCTCTCCCCTCCCCTCCCCTCCCCTCCCCTCCCCTCCCCTCTCTTCTTCTCTTCTCTCCTCTCCTCTCTCTGTATATATGTATGTATGTATGTATGTATGTATACATGTATGTATCTGGGCACATTCATAGCATGGCTTGCAAGTGGAGGTCAAAGAACAGTTTATGGCAGTTGATTCTCTCCTTTCACCATGTGGACCCCAGGGATTGAACTTGGATCGCTAGCCTTGGCACCTTGATGCTCTAAGCCATTTTGCCATCCTGCCTCCTCTGTTTTTATGTGCCCCTCGAATCTCTCAGGTTAGTGGTTGTCATAGGGAAATTGTTAATAGTCACTGAAGTAATTATTTGAAAGAATACCAGCATCAGACATTGTTTAGACCAGCTCCATAGAAAATTATTTGAGAGAGACATCTGACTTGAGTTTTGTTTTTATGCTGCATAGGAAAATATTCAATCATAGATAGCCCTAAGAACAAAATGAGTACTATTCTGTTCTCAGAGTTTAGGACACCATGATTAGTCCACAAAATTTAAGTAATTTGATCTTGTGGATGGCTACACAGATCTGAATGGTGAATGGTGAAGTTACTATTGAAAGCATGTGGAGAAAGGGAGATACAACTAGTGACTCGGTAGATCACACCTAAGCAAAGCTGCTGCCTCTTCTTCCTCCTCTCCCTCCTCCTTCTCCTCCTCCTCTCCCTCCTCCTCCTCCTCTTCTTCCTCCTCCCTCCTCCTCCTCTTCCTCCTAACATGAAGAGTAGGCTGGGTGTCAAGGGTATGATGAACTTGGAAATCTCAAACCATGTTGCCCAAAATGTAAACAGGTCTAACTTTTTCGTCCATACCTATTTTTAGTGATGCTTTCAATGCTTACCTAGCAATTTAACACTTAAGAAAATGTCCTAAGCAACTCAATCTAACTGTAGAAAAGAAGTTTTATGCACAAATAAGTTAGGCCCAGAAATGTATTTATAATAGCATACAATTTTAAGATTGCTTCTTGAAGTTGAGGAGTTCTACCATGGTGTGATAAATCACTTCATAGACCATGGAGAAGACATCATTACCAACTTCTCTTCTGAAGAATAAATTATTGCTACCCCTAGACAATTGGAATATCTGTGTCATGCATCTTCCTGGGGTCTTTTCCATGGCATTTAGTTATATGATTCATACTTGGCAATATATAAGGAACAGAATGTTCAATTGCTTCTTGTTTTCATTCTAAGGGTGATTTCCTAGTACAGTAAAACTCAACAGAGGGGAGAGAGGTAAACTCTGGGCATCCCTACCAAGTCAGTTAATTTTGAGGAAACCACTCCCAAATTATTCTAAGAAAAATAAAAAGAAGTTTTATTAACCAGCCAAACTCCGACATGTACTCATGAATGTGTTTAATTCTTGATGTAATAAATAAATCACTATCAAAATTACTCAGCACTACAATATTCTATATTTCTAAATCGAGAAGAATTACTAACTTCAAACTTCTTTCGGGTTGATAAACTGATTTTTAAGTTTTACTTATAATATTCAATATCTGACATTACTTGCACGTAACACGATTACATAAAACTGTTATTAAGGAGGTAGGCTGGCACTGTACCAACTGTTCCCTGCTCATCGGCTCCTGAGCATGTCGGTCAGGGAGCTTTAACTGAGGAACTGGGAGGCAGAGGACAAGGGCACTTCCTCGTGCTTCTCTTAAAATGCAAACATGACATCCTTTTGGAACTTTCAGAATTTTGTTAAATTAAATGCTGCCTCTAGGTCTGTGTAAATGTCAAAAAACAAACACCACATCTGGAGGAAAGATGGCGGGGATTTAATAAAGCATGCGACTTTTGTGCATTCGTAAAACTAATATCCAGAAAAAAAAGGATTAATAACATTCTCTTTGTTGGTAAATCATTGGGATGCCAACATACACACTGATGCACTTAATTTACTTTTCTCTGAAATCAGCACTCTTGGAAATCACTGATATGTAGGTGAGGTTTAATACCTGTGATTTTGAGGGAAGCCCTCCCCCACCCCCCAGTCAGCAGCTACCCTTCTCTTTTCTGGTTTAAAGGAACACAGAGGAAAGTACAACCAGCCCAGTGTTTTGTTTTCTAAATTCATACGATCAGGGTGTAAAGGAAGCTCTGCAAAAGGAAACAGTAGTGATCTATGCGGGGGAATTCATCTCAGACTCCCAGGGATGGCCACGCTATGATGGAGATGGCCACGCTAGTGCTCTCCGCTACCTTTCCCATTAAAGTGAACAGCCAACATAAAGACAGAGTCGGAGCCGAGAGGGGAAACTTCAAGAGGGAAAGAGGATGGGGAAAGCCTCGAAGCAACAGAGGAGACAAAGAAGGAGCTTTGGGGAAAGCCTGCTGGACCAGACTGAGCTGTGCCTGCCCTACGCAAGAGGGACAGAGTAACAGGGCTTTCCTACGGTGAATGTCACAGCATGCACCCCGATCCCACCCATCTCCCCACCCCCTGGCATATTTTATTATCTATTTATCCTGACTTCAGTTTCCCTTTCCTCCTCTCCTCCAAGTTCCTCCCCACTCCTCCTCCCTCCCTGTCCGTTCTTTCTCTGTTTCCCTTCAGAAAAGGGTATCAACCAAACACGGCATATCAAGATGCAGTGAGGCACCTCTCCTCAATATGTTGAGGCTGGATGAGGCAATCCAGTAGGAGGGCGAGGCTCCCTGAGGCTGGCAAAAGTGTCAGAAACAGTCCCTGTGCCATGAGGAGTCTCACGGAACCACCAAGCGACATAACCATACCATATTCAGAGGCCTAGGTTAGACCCACTCGGGCTTCCTGATTGTCTGTTAAGTCTCAGTGAGCTCCTATGAGCCCAAGTTAATCGGTTCTTTAGGTTTTCCTGTGGCTCCTACAACCCCTTCTCCCCATCTTCCACAGGATTCACTGGGTTCTGCGCGATGTTTGGCTGTGGATCTCTGCATCTGTTTCCATTAGCTGCTGGGTGGAGCCTCTCTGACAGTGGCGTTTATGACTGTCTTACTTTATGACTGACTATACTTCAGCAAAGTGTCATTAGAATCATTTCTTTACATTTTTTTCTGGGTTTCTTTGGTTCTATCTTACATCCCTGAGTTGTGAGGCCTCAGGGATGGACTCCCTCTCACGGTGTGGGTCTCAAGACGGACCAGTGGTTGGCTGGCCACTGCCACGATTTCTGTGCTAACTTTACACCACCCATCATGCTGGCAGGACAATTTGTAGATCAAAATGTTTTGTGACTGGCTTTGGTGTCCCAGTCCCTCCATTGGACATCTTGCCTGATTATAAGAAACAGCCAGTTCAGGCTCCATATCCTGTTACTAAGAGTCTTAGCTAGGGTCACCCTAATATATTCCTGGGGGTTTCTATTGCACTAGGTTTCTACCTTGCCCTGAATTGCCCCCAATTCCAGCTGTCTCTCCCAGTACTTTCTCTCTCCATCACACCCAACCCGGTCCTTCCTGTACCTGTCTCCACTCCTACCCCAGTCCACCTGCAATATCTACTCCATTTCCCCTTCCCAGAGAGATCAATGCATCATTCCTCCCCACCCCCATGGCCCTTGAGCCCCCCTTGTTACGTAGTCTTTCTTGATTTGCAGATTGTAGCATGATTATCCTTCATGTTATAGCTAATATCCACTTACACGCGAGTATAGTCCATATTTGTCTTTCTGGGTCTAGGTTACCTCACTCAGGATAACTTTTTTCTAGTTCCAGCCATTTGCCTGCAAATGTCATGATGACATCACATTTAACTGCTGAATATTACTCGATTGTGTACATGCACCGCATCTTCTTTATCTAGTCCTCAGTTAAAGGACCTCTAGGTTGTTTCCAACTTCTGGCTGTTATAAATAAAGCTGCTGTGAACATAGTTGAGCAAGAGTCCATGGTAGGATGAAGAGTCTTTTGGAATGGTCTGGTCTGGTCTTCAGGTAGATTGCTTCCCGACTCTCTGAGAAAATTGATTTTCAAAGTGACTATACAAGTTTGCCCTCTCACGGGCCGTGGAGGAGTGCAGTGTCCCCCTTGCCCCACGTCCTCCTCCCCTCCTCAGCATGGGCTTTTACTAGTGTTTTTTTCTTTTTTTTATTAATCATTCCATTCGTTTACATCTCAAATGATATCCCACTTCTAGGTTACCTCCTCCACAATATCCCCCCACGATATCCCAGTTCCAGGTTACCACACTGCCATTCCCCCATCCCACATCTGCCCTCCCTCCTCCCCTTTTTCTGTATGAGAGTGCTCCCCCACCCACCCACACTCTCCCGCCTCACTGCTCCAGCATCCCCCCACTCTGGGGCATCAAATCTCCCCAGGACCAAGGGCCTCCTCTCTCATTGCTGTCGGGCAAGGCCATCCTATGCTACATATGTATGTGGAGCCAAAGATACCTTTAGATACACTCTAGACTCTGGGAGAACTGGGCGATCAGGCCAGCCTGTGTTGTTCTTCCAATGGGGTCGCAAACCCCCTCCGCTCCTCCAGTCCTTCTGCCAGCTCCCCCACCAGGTTCCCCAAGTTCACCCTGATGGTTGGCTACAAGGGTTCCCCTCTGCATTGGTCAGTTGCTGACCAGACCTCCCCAGGAACTGACACACTGACTGCAGTTCCTGTCTGCAGGCGCCTCTGATATGATGTATCCTCAGGTGGGGCCGTTTCCCAGTTGGCCCTTTTTTCAGTCTCTGTTCCAATTTTTTGTCCCTATTCTTCCTTTGGACAGGAAAAATTCTGGGTTAAAAAACTTTGAGATGGGTGGGGTGGCTCTATCCCTTTAACCATGGGCTGTGCCTATCTACTGGAGGTGGTCTCCACAGCTTCTATCTCCCCCTTTTCTGTGCATTTTGGCCCATTGGGTCTTGGGAGCCTCAAATTTCTTAGCCATTCTGACAGGTATAAGATGGAATCTCCGAGTTATTTTGATTTGCATTTTCCTGGTGACTCAGTATGTTAAACAATCCTCTGTTGAGAATTCTCTGTTGAGCTCTGTATCCCATTTTCAAAATTGGATTATTTGGTTTGTTGATGTCTAGTTTGTTTTACTTTTGGAGACAGGGTTTCTCCGTTGTCTCAGTCAGGGTTTCTATTCCTGCACAAACATCATGACCAAGAAGCAAGTTGGGGAGGAAAGGGTGTATTCAGCTTATACTTCCACACAGCTGTTCATCACCAAAGGAAGTCAGGACTGGAACTCAGGCAGGTCAGGAAGCAGGAGCTGATGCAGGGGCCATGGAGGGATGTTCCTTACTGGCTTGCTTCCCCAGCCCAGGGATGGCACCCACAAGGGGCCCTTCCCCCTTGATCACTAACTGAGAAAATGCCCCACAGTTGGATCTCATGGAGGCACTTTCCCAACTGAAGCTCCTTTCTCTGTGAGAACTCCAGCCTGTGTCAAGTTGACACACAAAACCAGTTAGTACAGCCGTGTAGCCCTGACTGTCCTGGAACTGGCTCTGTAGAGTAGGCTGGTTTCTAACTCATAGAGATCTGCCTGCCTCTGCCTTGGGAGTGCACCATCATTGACCAGTGCATTATCATTGGTTGTTAAGACTTGTATCCAATTTTCTTTTAATTATCAGTATCCATGGTAAATACTGCTTTGCACGAATATGTGTGCAAATTTAATTCAGCAAAGTTTCCATGTTCTTTTAAAAAAACTCTTGTAAAAGAGTATTTTACATGTGTGGTGTTTTACCTGCATGCATCTCTGCGTATCACATGCATTCCTGCTGCCATGGAAGCTGTAAGAGGACGCAGAAGGTGATCCCTTGTGACTGGCATCATAGGAGGCCGAGAGCCACCATGTGAGTCGTTGGAATCAAACCCAGGTCCTCTGGGAGAGCAGTCTGTCCTCTTCACACCCAGCCATCGCTCCAGCCCCAAATATCCCATGTTCCTATTTTCCCCCCTTCCCCCTCCTTCCTCTCTAATCCTTACTGTAGGCCAGAGTGGCCTCAAATTTACCTCAGTCCCCCTTCCTTGACCTCTGGTGTGATAGGAGGACCGGGATTACGAATTCCTTCCGCCATATCTGACTCTTCCTTTTAATGAATGGATCTCCCCGTTCTGAGAGCAGTGTGGCGCCTTTGTGTATCTTTTGAAAACACAAAAATATGTCGATGCAGACTAGCTCTTGTTTGGTACTAAAGTACTATCTCTATTCTGTTCTGAGAACTTCTTTAACTGAAGATTTATCACACATACACTAAAGCCTTCTAAATATCTGGATGTTTAAATTGGAGTGTTAATTTATTTAAATTATTAATTTTCTTATTTCGTGTGTGTTTTGTGGCCGGGAAATTTTTTTTAATTCTTCAAGTCTTATTGAGCTCCTTTGTCACCTGTTTGTGATCAAGTTATGTGAATGAGTGAGTCCTGGGTACTTGAAAAGGCACCGCCCAGTAGGTATTTGGTATGTATTCACATGGGGAGTAAAGCACATCCACTGCCATTCCATTCACAACTGCAACGTTCCCTTCCTACTCAAGTTTCGGCGGTTCCTTTAAATGTCTGTTCTAGTGCGGATGTGTTAAAATTGCTTGCTGTGACTTGGCCCTCTCCATTCAATTTTGCAGCTGCCTCGTTGTTTCTGATGATTTGTCCTGTCCTTAGGCTCACAGAGGCTTGTGATTGTGACATCTCCTTGATGGCTTGCTCCTTTTCCTCTCATGTCACCTTATTTGCCGTATATATCTCTTTGCTGATGTTTGCCTAATACATCCGTTCCATTATTTTTCTTGTTATGGTTCTGTGCCATTATGTTGTAACACTGCCTCTTGAAATAATAGACTGCTAGAGTTGAAAAAGAACTACAATCTGATCTGAGAAATAGGAAAGCTTGCTCGCAGTTGCGGGGTGCTAGGTCTACTGGTGCTGCCTGATTTGTCTAGGGCCATAATCTCCTTTGTCTCTTCCTTATATAATTTGTCGGTGAGAAACACAAGATGCTTCTGACAGCAGTTGCAAGGAAACAGACTTAAGTTTACGCAGGAGATGTCAAGATGCCCAAAGCAGGCAATAAATCCAAGACTTAATTTGGTTTTCTTGTGTGCCTGTGGAAATCAGGGCTGAAATGATTGTGCAGGTACAATAAAAGAACAATTTAATAAATTCCACTTTGCTTTCCGCTCTTTTCCCCCTAGGTTTTCATGGATGAAAGCCCCTGGGAAGGCATTTCACTGTGATCTATGCAGACAGATACTGTCGCTGTGTTGTAAAGCCTTTGACAGTGGGTGTGTCTCGCTTATGCGTATACAGTGCAGGTTCAGAGTGGCCTGACCCCAAAGCCTTACATTTTGTGGAAGAAAAAGTGCATTTACAAAGTGATGCTTTTCTTTATAATGTGAACATTTCTGAAGGGTGACAGCAGGTGACAGGGATTTCTCTCACTTCACTTCAGATTTGAGGGTGGCCTTAATGAGTATTTTTATAGGTAATTCCAATTATGTCATTAACAATTTTGGTTTTTTTCTTTTTTCTTTTGGTTTTGTTTTGTTTTGTTTTTTGAGATAGGGTTTCTCTGTGTAGCCCTGGCTGTCCTGGAACTCACTCTGTAGACCAGGCTGGCCTCGAACTCAGAAATCCGCCTGCCTCTGCCTCCCAAGTGCTGGGATTAAAGGCGTGCGCCACCACCGCCTGGCTTGCCATTAACAATTTTAAAACAACAAGTGAAAATTATTTTTACAGAGAAAAAGAAGTATCTGCCCTTGGAAATCACTGCATGGAAGCATGGAAGATGGTGTCTCCCTAGAGAGTTGGAACAAAAGTACCTGGCACAGTACACCCTTAAATGTTTGCATAAATAATGGGTCGATGCCACGCTAGTTATTCTTCTCTTTGTTGTAACAAAATGCTTGGCAAGAGGCTGATTAAGGTGAGAAGAGTTCGCTTTGGCTACAGTTCAAAGGGATGCAGAGTAGGGAGAGGAGAACATGGTGGCAGGACAGCTCGGGGACACCGCTGGCCAGGACAGCTCACATCAGTGAGGAAGCAAGAATGATACACTCAGCTAGCTCTCCACTTTTCCTTTAGTAGAGGACTCAGCCCACGGAAGAATGCCATCTATAGTGAGGGTGATTCTTCCCTATCTCAATTAGCCCAATCTAGATATCCCTCACTGACATTTCCGAGAGTTTATTTCCATGGTGATTCTTAATTCTATCTGGAGTGATAATTTTGAAGTTTTGGTTTCTTTGAAAACACACAGAAATACTAGGGGAGTATTTCTTCATTTTAATCTCGGGTGTGGGACACGGGGCTGCCTCAGACTGTCCCCGGCAGCTGACTGTGACTTGCCTCGTGCTCTAGCAGGGGTGTGACTCTGCCAGTTGCAGATAGCTTCTGCAATTGTGTGATGTCTGGAATTCTGGGTACTCGTCAGAGGGTATGTACAAGCTAGGACTCTGAGAAGAGGGGTGATTTGTTGGTTGGTGGCTGTTGGTTGCTGTTGGTTGTGGTTGTTAAGTAGTCATGTGTAAAGAAGAAACAAGAAGAAAGAAGTAATTAGTTATTCAGAGAACATCAAGCTTGCTCCAAGGAACTTGACGAACCTGACACTCCTAATCAGCAGGAAGTAGTTTAATGATAGCATCGTCCCCTTTCCCCTCTGTCCTCTTTTAATCTCTTATTTAGTGTTAGGGGTTTGAAAGAGTAGAAGAAAAGGGGTGGAGAAGGGTGGAAGTGAAAAGAACTCATGGAGTTTGTAGACTTGTTACACCTCTCAAATTGTTTATCTCCCTTCAGCTCCTCCCAGATAATCTCCCTTGAATCCTTTCAATGCTCCTTATTCTCAATTTTATAGCCTCTTTTTTTATAATTATTTCATATGTATATATGTTTGTTGGATGTGTACACACACATACACACACACACACACATATATATACATACACACGTACATATGTCTTTTACAAACATATGTATTATATGTGTCTGTTTGCATGTCTGTCTTCTTGCTTATGGTGGACTGTCTTTTTATTCATATTTTTATTAAATCTTGAGAATTCTGTACAGTGTATTTTTATTATACTCACTCCAACTTCTCCCCCTAACTCCTCTCAGATCCATCTCCCCAACCCTTTCCAACTCCATGTCTTCTTTATTCTTTTTAATAAGCTGTTAAGTCTACATTGTATTTTCTGAATACTCCTGGTTATAGATAGGGTCTTCCAATGGAGTGCAGTCAACCTACCAGAGGCCACACCCCTAAGGAAAACTGACTTCCCCTTCTCCAGAAACCTTCACCTGTCAATAGTTCCTCAATTAAGAGTTGGGGCTCATAAGCCCCTCCCCACTCTATGCTGGGATGTTGGCTGGCTTGACCTGTACAGGTCTGTTGAAGGCAACCACAGTGGCTGTGAGCTCAGGAATGCAGTACTCTTGCCGTGTCCAGAAGACACTGTTTTGCTCTGGTCCTTCTTGTGTTCTGACTCTTGTAGTCTTTCTGCTCCCTCTTCTGTGATGTTCCCTGAGCCTTGTGGGAAGAAAGCAGCGATAACAAATGGAGCACGTGTACGGATCAAGATGGTGACACTTCCTCTTAGCACTGTGGCCACCGGACCACATGTATTGATCAAGATGGTGACACTTCCTCTTAGCACTGTGGCCACTGGACCACGAGTACTGATCCTGCTGATGACACTTCCTCTTAGCACTGTGGCTACTTGTAGTTTTCTGGAACACCACTGTTCACAGCAGAGAAAGCACTCTGATGCAGTTCGAGAGCAGAGAAGACTGTGAGAAATCATTCCTTAACAGCTTTAAAGTATATTCTGCACCCACAAAGGTTCAGCAAGTTTTTATTTTTGTTATTTACTGTTGTTCTGTAAAAATAATATTCAAGTACATGCATAGATTGTAAAACTCAATAAGAAAGTGTAGATGATCCATCCAATCACTGGCTGAGGCTGCATCTCCCTCCTGTTCTCCCCTCCCCAAACCATAAATGTCATCTATCTTTCTCAAGCTCATTTGTTCACTAAATACATCTTGGAGTGATTCAGAAGTCAGTTCAAAATGGTTACTTATCAACACACCTCTCCACCGGGATGTTTGGAAAGTTAGTTAATTCACATTGACCATCTATCATGTTTTAGGAGCTTTGTGAGGAAATTTAAAGAACTTTTTCATGTGTCCTCATAGTAGGATGTGTTATTTGTCCCGTCTACTATACAATAACACCAGTGGCAGTGATGTTAAACTAATCCTTCTGAGCCAAACTTTGAGGATGTCAGGAAGGTCAAACCAACCTATGTGTTCCTCCCACTTGACCACCCTACTCCTGCTGTTTCCTGGGACCGAACCAAGCTGGCAAGCAAGGCTACACATGTTCTGAGTATTTTCCCAACTTCTAAAAACATGCCATACTGGAAATAGGGTTTACCGTATTGTCATCCGTGGAATGTGTTTCCGTCAAAATGTTCGAGATGCTTACACCACGTCACTGCAGGGAAGCAGTATTACTCCCAGGATCTAAGTACCTAGAATAAAGAGGAATTATGCCTGTTTATATTAAGTGATCAATGGACCGTGGCCCTCCCTCCCTTTCTTCATTTTTTCCTTCTCTCTTCTTTATTTCTGGGGTAGGAGGCAAACAGCAGGGAGACGTGATCTCACTCTGTAGACAAGGTTGGCCTCAAACCTATGGTCCTTCTTCCTCTACCTCCAAGTGCTGGGATTTTAGATGCGTCCAGCTTTAAAACATGATTTGATAGTTAAGGTATAGACTCACCTTTTAGATGCTTGTGAACTAACAAAGCGTATTCAAGATCCAGAGCAAACATTAGTGTGGATGATGATACTGCAGATAGAGAACATTCTTCCTCATGAGGGGCTTCACAGCCCACCATGTCTGTTCTTAAACATGCCCTCTAGCTTCTCATAAGCACGGTGCCTTGGAGGCTTGACTTCTTGCAGTTCCTTCTGATATAAAACACAGATGGGCAGGCTTTGAGTTCTCTTACATTGAAGCTAGGCCCAGTGGGGCACACATTCTTTTCTTGCTGCCTGAAGACCAAGATCTAGAGCTCTCAGCTCTCTCTCCAGCATTGCATCTGCCTGCACGCAGCCACGCTTCCTGCCATCACAAGAATGCATTAACCTCTGAAACTGTAAGCCAGTCCCAATTAAATGTTTCCCTTTGTAAGAGTTGGCATGGTCATGGTGTCTCTTCACAGCAATAAAATCCAAACTAAGACACTATTATTACCCTAGGAAAGCAGTGTTTCCACACACAATAAGCAAATTATGTTTGTCTCTTTGTTAAATATCTCTTGGTATTGGTTTCCAGGCCACTCTCATATCAACACAGAGGCAAATGCGTGGAGGAATTCCCTCCATGGATGTTAATGCTCGAGACAGAAAGTACAGATAACTCCAATGTTATCTCTTCTTGTGCAGCCATTTATAGGTGCATTAGAGTAGGATGTGATGCAAATTCCTCACACGCTACCTTAAATATACACTGCCCACCCCATCCATAATCACTGCACCATCCATCATGAGCATGGCCTGCCAGGAACAAGTCTCTAAACTAAACTGGACTTGTAATAGAATCTGATGTGGCTCTCTTTCTATAGACAGGGACAGAAGTCCCATGGCTGTTAGAGGTTTTCTGCCCCCTTTCCCTGCTCCTTCGGATCCTTTTAGGGTCTTATTAGCAAACCATTGGTCACAAGTAAAAGCAGCTAAGTGCAGCAGTTTCTCTGGAAGTCAGCAGACAGCAATGTACTAGTCACCCTTAATGAAGACCAAATTTAGTGGAGAGATGAGCAAAGGTACAGGCCTTCCAAGAAGACTAGTAAAGACAAGTGTTTCCAGGGTAACCGTCGAGTCACAAGGCCATGAACATCTGTAGGGAAAGGGGTGAAAAAAATTGAAAGAAACTCATTGTTTAAACGATAGGAAGGAAAAAATGTGTAAGTTTGTGAGAGGGGGAAAAGAGACTCCAAATTCTGGGGTAAAAAAAGAATTAATTCTAACTGATCTTCCTTGCTGTTCAGTGTTGGAGAGAATTCCCTTTTGAAATCCAAGCCTTGTTTTTTGTTTGCTTTGTTTTTTTTTCTCTGGTAAGTTTGTTAATTGTGGGCCTGTATTCTTGAGCCTTATTCTTGACTTTTGTCCTGAGGATAGCCCATGCTGTGATCGTAGATGCCCTTGTTGGGCTCTGTTCTAAAGAGGCATGTGGTTTCAATCCTTAGACTAGGGTCAGCTGACTTCCATCCCTTACTCCAACACTAGCGTAAGCGCCTCCAGTTTAACCGTAGAGCGTAGAATTATCAACTTAAAAGGCTTAAAAGAAGGCGTGGGAGTTTCCTCAGTTGAGAACTGCCCCCTGTTTCTTATGGAAGAAAACTCGTCCCAAGTCTAGATTGACTCCATCTTTAAATACTTTAAATCTCTCTTCTGCATTACTGTAATTCGGTTGAAGGGGGAAGAACCTTGGTCAGATTCAGGTTCAATGATTTTATGTCACCTCCTGTACAGATGGTGTTAGGTGTCTCCATCACGTAGCACATACTGACTCGTGTATCTGTGTTTTTATGATGCTGACAGTTGGGATTATTACCTTCATTCGTGCACTCAGTAGGCCTCAGAGAACAGTGACGGTAAGTCCGTCTTCACTGACCAATTGGAATATAGTACTTTAACGAGAGTATTTCTTTATCAGCAATTAGTTATTCTAAGATAATTTAGTTGTTTTTAAATAGGCAGAATGCTTGAATTTCTCTCTTTACTTACCAACTTAACTATCAAATCTGCTCTTTAGAACCTTCCAGTGGTGATTAAGAAGTTTGTTCACGAGCCTATGTAATTAATTTCAATCCACGATTGGCTCCTAAGTTCTTTGATGAATCTTTATTAGTCTTGGATAGCTTCTTTGCTTTCTGGTAAGAATATTCTGGGCTACTTTTGCAGGAATTCTTTCCCCAGATGTATAATCAGCCATTTCTTCAGGAGATGTGAGTTCTTCTCAGGGTCAGTAGTAATCTGAGGTAATGTCTGAGTCCCAAGGATCTCGTCAGTGCTGTAATCATAGTTTCTCAGTGGCTGCCTAGGACGGGATTAGGAAAAAATGCACTTGAAAAGTTCTGTTGATATTTCTCATCAGAAGCAAGACTGAAGTTTCCATCTAACCTCTTTCATCCTATTCTGTATATTCCCTTCCCCCACACCATAAATCCAAACAATCCAACAATCGTATTTATTTGATTGATCCCATGATACACACACACACACAAACAAAATAGAATTAGAACATCAGCATCTCACAGAGATACACATGGAATTCCTTGAGCACTGCCAGAGACATTTTTTTGAGAAGCTAGATGTTCCATGAGAAAGAGGGGGGGGGAAGGAAAAACTGGAAATGATAAACTGGGAGTGGCACAGTTTATACCCAAAATGTGGTAAGCTTTAGGTTCCAGATGGTTACAGATGTTGTGATCCAAGAGGCTGGCTACGTACTGTGTCTACGGAGAACAGAATTTTATAGTGCTCACGAGTATTAATTCATTGATAATCAGTAGTTTAATTTTACTGCCTCATGCTGGTTCAGCACTAAAACAGTGTAAGAAGTTAGCCTGGTGTCCAGCATGATGACACATGGTCTATTATCCCAATGCTCAGGAAGTGGAGGCAGAGAGGGTTACCTGTTTGAGGCTAGCATGGGCTACGTGAATCTGTCTAAAGTCCCACCCACTACTCCCCAAATAGAAAGTAATCGATGAAGTTTAGAGCTGGTTTGAACTGACAGAAGGCAGTCTCAGGAAGAGATAAGCGATAGACTTTTACAGTTGTTTCTTTCTTCTTCTTTTTAAAACTTTTTATTGATTCTTTGTGGAGTTCACATCATGCACCCCAATCCCACTCAGCTCCCAGCTCCTTTGTATCTGCCCTCTACCCTTGCAACCCCCCCAAAGAAAATAAAAATCAAACAAAACAAAACAAAAACAATCAACAGCCCCCTACCACCAAACATCTGATCTCAGAAGCTGTACTGTGTGTACAATGTGTCTCACAGTACACCCTTTGTCCATATATCTTTCCTTGAAAATGTTTATTGCAATGAGTCGTTGGTGTGTTTTGAGGCCATTGTCTTCTGCTATCCTTTCAAGAGTGAACCCTCACTGGGACTCCTCTCAGACATCCTGTTGTCCTGTGTCATGGTGACCCTGAAGTTTTGGATCTGCAAGCCCAGCCCCTTCATGTGCCCCAGCAATTCATAGATGGGGTAGATATTGGGGTGGGCCAACTCAAAGCCTGTATCTGAGCCTGGGTGGTAGCTGAGTTAGTCAGCCTGCTAGCTGGTCCTGCACCCACACCACCAAGGTGAGCTCTCCAGCACTGCTCTGACTAGCCCACCCAATGACACAGTCAATAAGGGCCAGGGACAGTTCTCCTGTCCCCTTCCACCAGGCAGCAGGGGCAAAGTGGGGAGTGGGGTGGACATCTCTCCCTGACCCACATCACCTCATGGTAGACAGATGACAGGGCCAGCTTCACAGCCTTGGGGATGGCTCATCCATTCCCCTGCCACCAGGGCCAGCTGTGCTATCCTGGGGTGGCGGTGCAGGATCAGCTGTTCCAAGAGCACAGAGAGTGAGAGGCAGGGCCAGCTCTACACAGTCCTTGAACATCGCCATGGTCACAGCCCAGACTAGAGACATCCACACGGCCTGACTGGTGATATCATGGGCCTGAGCGTTGTTGGTACGGACCCCTGCTGCCTCATGGCCACAGACAGACATGGCCCTCTGACGCAGCATGAGCTGGGACCTCACCATGGCCTTGGGTGTCAGAGCAGGCTACTCACACCGCCACCCTCGTGTGTCCAGGTCTGCCTCTCTTCTCGGTGCTCAAACCCTCTGCTTCTCTTTCCCTCCCACCTCTCCATCACGTACGTGCACGATCTGTGCAACTCTGTAGGATGTTAGTCAGGGGTATGTTTATCTTACACTGCTATCAATCCCACCCTATGTTGTAGACATTTTCAATCCCATGCTGGGGCTGTGACCCTACCTTTGACCATTTAGTACCTTTATATTTGCAATAAGCTTTAATCACTGCTAGAGCTGGGCAGATATCTACCCTCTATGCTATTAGAATCCACTTTCCTATTGATAACCCTGACTTATTACTATTTACTATGTTTCATCTGGGCCGCTCTTAACTCCCACTGGCCAGCCCTCAGGCCATGTTTGTACGACTCACTAACCCTGACAGCTTCTTCTTCCTCCTCCTTACCTTCTTCTCCTCATGGTCTCCCTCCAAGCCCAAGGGAAACTTAAACCCTACATATGTCTTTTCTGCTCAGTTATTGGCTGTTGGCATCTTTATTCACCAGTGAGAAATAACTTGAGGACAAGGTCACATCAAGTCACTTGGTTCTGTGTGTGAAAACCAGGTCTTAGGAGCCCAATATTGGCAATAGAATACAAGCAGCATCAGGCCAACCCACTACAACCCTACACTCTATATATTCTTAAATCTAATTTGTCACTATTTTACTATGCAAGTTCTGTTCAGAGTGGAGCCATATGTGGTATCATGATGGTATTTCCTTCCATGAACAACCTTTTGTTTTTTCCACAAGTGATGATTAACTCATTTTATTATACAAAGCTTTTGTATGTATATATATATATTTCATATTCATAATCATAAGTTTAACTCAGCAATCTAGCTAGACTTGGAGAGGAATGAGGAAAATATGGAACCAAAGAGCTTCAATGAGAGCAGAAATTACAGACTGAGAGCAGAGGGGGGGGCTGGAGAGATGACTCAGTGGTTAAAAGCACTCACTGTTCTTCCAGAGGTCCTGAGTTCAATTCCCAGCAACCACATGGTGGCTCGTAACAGATTGAGAGCAGATGGGGTTGGGGTATTCTCCTGAGCTATAGAAGAAATGGTCAGGTGGGTAAGATGCTGGCGCATCAGAAGCATCAGAGCTGACTGGAGCTGGCGATGGTGATCCTCTAGGTGGTTTTGCCTTTCCTGGACTAAAAGCACTCCAGATGCTCAAGCCTTCTTTTACCTTTCCAGCGACTCAGTCTCAGTAGTGCCAGTGAAGAACTGGGAGCCATTTGTGTTTGTTCTTGCAGTTGTCACTGACCATTCTCTGACAAAAGCCTTCTATTTCATTTCTTACCAGTCTCTTTTCAAATTGTACCCAAGTTTGTAGGTACTGATTGAGGATTAAATCTGCAACTCGAACTCACGCTGTAGACCGGGCTGGCCTTGAACTCGGAAATCCATCCGTCTTTGCCTCACAAGCAAGATGCCAGGACCTGTAGGCTTCCTCAAGCTTCTCCCTGTGGATGGACTTGCCACCAGTGCCCTCATGGCGTGTGACATCACCACCCTGTCACATGAGTCGTGGGGTAATTCTGTGAAAGAAGGAACCCATATATTCAAGTCTTTTTTTTTTTTCTCCAGTGCTCAGGGCATAAAACTTTCCTGCTGTCTTTGGATCTTTGTCTGCAAACAGCCCAAGGAGATGCATCCTAAGGGCTCACCATCGCTGCAAAAGGATATCACGACAAAGGCTATGGTGTGGCCGAACATGGTTGCAGCAAGAGGCACCAGAGGACAGAGGCGTCTGCAAGCCCTTGCCCAGCATACTTACAAGACAGCTCTGTATATTCCTTTTCATTCTAGGCGAGCAGATGATCTGTTGGTCCCGTTTCTATCTCCTGCATCTCTTCCTCACTGTGAGCCTTGGGCTCCAGGTTTGATCCCACTGGCCACTCGTTGTGTGTTTACAGGACAGCTGTTGCACTGGGACTGGCTCTGCTTCTTCCCACTGATGCATCTTGTCCCCCGAGCTGAGTTTATTGCTTGGCTTAGTCTCTCCTCCAGTTTTAGGTATGCAGCTTCTGTTCATTCACTTTCCAGAGAGGATGGGCATAAAGTGAATTGGATTCTTCTTGTGTCTGAAAATATCTGCTTTGGAAGACATGGTTCCAAACGTCTTCTAGATTTCAGGGTTGCAACTGAGCAGTTCCATTCCACTGTGGTCTCATAAGCTTTGATGTTGTGCTGTGAAAGGCTCTGTTCAACATACCTAACATTTTGCAGTTTTTGTGAAAATGTTCTTTGGTTCTGATTCCCCCAACCCCTATAATCATTATCCTGGAAATAAGGTTCCAAAGCTCTAGAGAGCTGAGATTTGCAGTCCTTGTAAAATTTCCCCTTTCTTTAAATTTTCTCTAATATTTTTTTTCTACAGAAGGCAACCGATGTATTGTACTCTAGATTCTTCCACATTTTCTCATCTTTTCCTTTGCCCTATATTTTCTCTGTGCTATTCTCTAAATGTTCCTTTGCTATTATCTTACAGAATTATACCTAGACTATTTTGAATGGCATTGTTTTTGTATTTTCATAGCTATTTATGGTTAAATGGTTATGACTTTTATACGCCTTGAGGATATTGATAGTTGTTAGAGGTTGTTTCTCAAAGCTCCTTGTTTGACTCTAAATCCTCTACATTTAAAAATAGTTTAGAACTCATGGTATATGTACATGTATAATGCAGATGGATTCCATAGAGCATGTGGGGAGGTCAGAGCACAGCTTTACAGAATGTCTTCTCCATCCACCTTTATGTAGGTTAAGAGGCAGACATCACAGCCACCAGGTTGACACATCAAGCATGCTTGCCCACTGAGCTGACTTGCCAGCCCCACATTCTTTATTTATTTTAAAAGTCATACATTTTTATATAAAAAATTTTATCCAATATATTTTAATCATATTCTTTCCCTCCCCAAGTTCTTCTATATCCCCCTCCTCCCTACCCACCCAACTTCATGTTCTTTTTCAAAAAGCAAAATAAAGAAAAAAAATATAAAACAACAAACCTCAAGAGAACAAAATAAAATGATAAAAAATCTTTCAAGTTATCACAACAACAACAAAACACACAGAGATACGTGGATTCTTTTTTGTGTTGGCCAGCTACTTCTGGCCATGGGTCTGCCCTGGAGTATGACTGCTGTATCCAGTGACCCTCAGTTGTGGGAAACTAGTTTTTTTTCTTTTCCAATTGCAAATAGTTTCTTGCTTAGAAGTAGGAACATGTATCTACTTCCTCTTCTCAGTGCTGGGAGTTGTGTCCAGCTTGAGCTTGAGTAGGTCCTGTGCTTGCTGCTGTGGTGTCTTTGAGTTTGTACATGTATCACCCTTGTGCCTTTGTTTGCTTGGTATCACCTATCACATATGGCTCTTATAATCTTCCCTCTGACTTTTCCATATAGTTTTCTGAGCCTTTGGGATGGGAGAGAAATGCCATTTAGGACTGAGTACAACCAAGTCTCTCACTCTCTGCATACTGTCCAGCTGTGGGTATGAGTTAGTTCCCATCTACCTCAAGAAGAGACTTCTGAGATGAAGTCTTCACAGTACACTGACCTGGGCCCACCCCAGTCTCTCTCTCTCTTTTTTTTAAATTTTGAATTATCATTTTCATCATGTTTTTTTTTCTTTTACCTTTTTCTCTTTTTATTTTTTTTAAATGTACTGAATGATTTCTTGACCCATTGCTGACCCTGCCGGCTTTCATTACTGTGCCTTCATGTTAACAATCAAGACAGTAAACAAAGCTTTGTAAACAAAGATTTCTTCATGTGTGTTTGCCTTAGAGTAACTGCGCAACAGGCTTACTTCTTTGCTAGGAGATCTTTAGAGCCCTAGAGGACAGGCTTAGAGATCCTGTCATTCAATCTGCAGACTTGTGTTTGGTCTGTGTGATGTGGTACAGTTTCCATTTGTCCCTCAGAATGTACTCTTCGTCTTTCTTTGTCCTGCTGTTTACCTTTGGAGGCCAAGGATGGTCACTGCAGGATGTTGTTTCTATTCCAATGAGCTCCTTTGCTATGGGCTGTACTTGAGTTAACCAATGAATACCCTCAGGAAGAGACGGTTTATTTATTTTTATTCCTCATACTGTCATCCTCTGGGGATGCTGATGTTAATACTGGACACTACATCTCTACACGACTCTTTGTTGGTGTGAGGTCATATACCCTCCTTTCTCCTCAGGCTTAGGTTCTGTGACAGTTATCCTGAAAGTTTTTACCTATCATATCCTCATTTAAAAAAATAGCTCCTCTACCAAATTCTCTTAGAATAATTTTGAATTTTTTTGTGCCAGTAGTTTCTGGCTTGGATTTTGATTCTGTGACTGGCTCCCTAATTATCACAAGAAAAGATACCACTGAAATAGGATTCTGGGATCTCTCTCATACTTGAAGGATCTAGAAATAAATGCATTTTCAGAGAAATACAGGATATGAGTAAGCCATCTCATGTGGTTCCATTATGACATTTAAATTTTCACAGATGGTACAGGAGGATAGATAGCAGTGAACGTTACAGGGTTGTAGGAAAGAACTGGCTAAGGTATGTAGCTACTATGGCAACAGTAGTGAGTCACTTGGTTTCTTCTGGCTCTACAAAGCCTCCATGAAGGAATACAGAGCTTGGTGGTTTTGAAAACTCAATGAAGTACATGCATGAAGAGCCAGATCCACAAGGGTATAGCTAAAATAACCTCTCCTAGCCTATTGTAACCTAGTAGATATGGTTGAGGACCAAGCCTTGGGTACATTGACTTTAAGGGCATTAGTGAGAAAGAAATAGAACCATCCCAAAAGGTAATATATATGTTCAAAGCATGACTGAGCCTGAGAAGTTGATCTTCAAACTCCTTTTGTATTCCACAAATAAATGCCAGTTCTTCTACATACCTTCTCATTCCTTCTAAGTCAGATCCCAACAGAACACGTGTGTACAGAGAGGAAATGCGTCTTCAAGGAGGAAATGCTGAGTGGATCACAAGCTTGGTAACAAGCCAAAGCCTGGGAACACAGAACATACAGAAGGCCCAGACCAAGAGACATAAAGTCATTTACCCGAGATTGGGATTTGATTTATCCTGTGTATTTGGAAGTCACATTCATTATTGGATGGATGGATGGATGGATGGATGGATGGAAGGATGGGTGGTTGGATAGACAGATAGATGGGTAGATGGATGAGTAGATGAATGGGTGGAAGGATGGATGGATTACATTTCAGATAATTTCATACACATTCATATTTGCTGTAGATTCCTGTCTAAAAAACAGAGTGATACTGAGGATACTTCCAGCTTCAGATATGGCAAATACATAGTAGTAAGCTTCAAATATTTTTAAAAATTTCAAAGCGAAATATAAAAAAAAATAGCATGTATTTGCATATCAGGGGCAGCTATCTATGCTGGCGTATTCAATCTCCAGGGAATCACAAAGTGAGTTCTCAAAGAAGCTGACGTGGAGAAGCATGTGGACATGTGCCATCTATGCTCCCAATGAGCAAGGAAGAAACAGAATTGACGAACGTATAGACTAGGATGTCGCTTCTGACATGCGACATGCCTCTCTCCTGTCCCTCACTTTGCTTATGGTGCTTTATGGCTTTTTTTGGGCGGTTGAGGAAACAAATGTCATAAGTAGGCCATAGCAGCTTATTGAAGAGGTGACTCCATAAGGTGACAGTATTTAGTGGGACCTGAAGCTAAAAATAGCTGCAAGCCAAGCTAGTTCAGACCTTGTCACCAAGCCCTGCCCCGCCCCCTGCCAAGTATCAGTAGCAGATAGAAATATTACACGGAACACTTGGCAATCTGCAGCAGCAACAGCAGAACACAGGGCCTGGGGGTTGGAATAAAGCTGTGTCATACTCTGTCAACCACTAGTCATTAGAAAGGGAGACCCTGACTGGTCTTGGGATAGATTGAATTCTTGACCATGGGATATCCACATTGCCAAACTTGTGTTTTCTGATCCACTGAACCATAAAATTAGATGTGCATAGTGCATCCCATTATAAAATGGAGGAGTATGGATAAGGGGTCAGGAAATTTTATCCCTCAAGTGCCAGCTAGTAAGGAGTTTAGGCATTATGGGCCATATGGTTTCTGTTGCAACCATTGAGGTCTGTGGCTATAAAACGAAAGAGTCCATAAGCTATGTAAAAAGAATAGGGTGACATTTCATTTCAATAAAACTTTATTTTAATGCAGATAAATAGTGTGAAACACTGTTCTTTGTTTTTGTGAGCATGAGAGTGTATGTGTGGTCTGAGTGCATCTCTTCTTTTTTCTGCTTCTCTCTCTCTGTGAGTGTGTGTAACTGTGTGTGTACATATGTGTACATGTTTGCATATATCTGCATGTTCCTGTGGAGGTCAGAAGTCAGTCTGAGATTTCATTTCTCAGGGGTCTTCCACCTTGTTTTATGAGTCAAGGTCTCTCACTGAGACCAAGAACTCACCAATTAGGCTGTGCTGCCTAGCCTAGTCTCTTGAGTGGTATTCCACGTACACACTACCTCTCTCAGTTTTTAACGTGGGTTCTGGTGAATCAGACTTATGTGGCAAGCAATTTACCAACTGAGCTATCTCCTTGGTCTTCAATTATCTTTTCTTGGTGTGTGGGATTTTTTTTCCTGTTATTTAAAAATGAGGAACAGTCTTTTCTTTTCTCTGTTTCATGGCCTGTCATAATACCAATTCTGCACAGCCACGTCCTCCCTGCTGTGATGGGCTGGATCCTCTGAACCATGACCAAAATATGGTTTTCTCTTTTCTCCCTTAAGTTACTTCTGCTAGGAATTTTGTACACAATGACACAAAAATAACTATAGATCCTCCTCCTTGTTCCTCCTCTTCTTCCTTTCTCCCTCCTTCTTCCTTCTTTCTTCCTTTCTTTTCCCTCTTTCTTTCCTTTCTTTTCTACCTCTTTCTCCTCCTCTTCCCTCCTCCTCTCTCCTCCTCCTTGGGGATGGGCGGTGGTGGTTGTGGTTCAAGATAGGGAAGGAAGTTTCCACAACCCCACAACTTTTGGATCCTCCATGCCTACAAAATCAGAACCATATGACCAATGCCAATGGTCTCCGCCAGCTTGAACAGTAGATAGGCTCTCCAAGACGACATCTTGAGCAGCTATTTCGGAGTGCCTTGACTTTCTTAGGCAACTCCATGTATGCAAGGCACCATAGCTGTACTCTTTTGTCAAAGGAATCTTTCTACTGACTTTGCAGCTTTATATTCTGGAAGCTGTGACGTCTTATGACTGGTCAATTCCTGAAGTGCTGTCAACACATCCTTCCTGTTGTTACAAATGTAAAGTACTTGGCTTCATCTTAATGGTTAGCATTGTTTAAAATAACCATGCCCTCACTATCCAAAACTTTCAGTTATCTCATCTTCTGAACAATCTACACATTTTCAGGCCTACCCACTCTGCTTTCTGTTCCACTTCCTTACTTGTAAACCCAGTTAAAGAAGCTAGCTACAGTCTTGTCATAGTCTAAATGCTACATTGTCTTGAAGTTTCTTTTGCCAAATTAATTAGGTTTTCATATTTAAACTCAGAACCAGGACAAAATATAGACAGGCACTGAAGAATAACACAAGTAGCCTCAAGTGTATTCTTCAATTAAGTCCCGACTCTCATCAGAAATCTTGTGAACAGTCTTTATTATCCACCAGCCATGTAGTCTTCTGAGGTCCTGCCACACTTGCTAAGACTTTCTGTCTCCAGTTCTTCAATCCAGCTCTCTCTGCATTCTAGACAACTAACTCAAACTAGCTGGCACTACCACTTGGTACATATATGTTCTTTTTTCTTCTTTTTTCTAAATTTTTATTTTCTATATTCTATGTTTACATTCCAAAGGCTTTCCCCTTTCCCAGTTCCCCCCCACACCATACATCCCATAATTCCTCTCCCCCTCCCAACTATTCCCCAATCATTCCCCCTTCCCCCACGGTTTCTCTACAAAACTGGATCCAATCTTTACAGGCCCAGGGTCCTCTCCTTTCTTCTTCTTGGGAATCATTTGACTTGCTAATTGTGGCTTGAGTATTTAGGGCTTCTGGGCTTCTTTCTTTTTTAAAATTAAACTAATAAAATTTTATTTTAAAAATACAGCTCAGTATTAATTTTTTAAACAACAAAATAATTTATAATACTTAAATGCCTCTTAAATACACATGATATCTTCTGAAGCTAAAAGTAATATGCACTCAACCAGTTTTAAAAATCTATTTGGAATATTAAACATGATAGGAGTAGAAAAATCTCTTATGAAGTCTTCCATGAAGGGAAATTGTGACAGGTTCCTGATTAGACAGAAACTGGTCCATCTCCAAGGTAGAATAAGAAGCATAATTGTGGCTTCAAAGAATGACTTGCGTAGTGGTCCTTCTGTTTCTATTTTGTGGAATAGTTTGAAGAGTATTGGGTTTAGGTCTTCTTTGAAGGCCTGATAGAATTCTGCGCTAAATCCATCTGGTCCTGGGCTTTTTTTTTTTTTTTTTTTTTTTTTTTTGGTTGGGAGACTTTTAATGACTGGTTCTATTTCTTTAGGGACTGTTTAGATGGTTTTTCTGATGGTGTTTGGTATCTGTCTAAAAAAAATGTCCATTTCATCCAGATTTCCCAGTTTCGTTGAATATAGGCTTTTGTAGTAGGATCTGATGTTTTTTTTTTTAATTTTCTCAGTTTCTGTTGTTATATTTTCCTTTTTATTTCTGATTTTGTTCATTTGGATACAGTCTCTGTGTCCTCTGATTAGTCTGGCTAAGGGTTTATCTGTCTTGTTGATTTTCTCAAAGAACCAGATCCTAGTTTTGTTGATTCACTGTATAGTTCTTTTTGTTTCCACTTGGTTGATTTCAGCCCTGAGTTTGATGATTTCCTGCTGTCTACTCCTCTTGGGTGTATTAGCTTCTTTTTGTTCTAGAGCTTTAGGTGTGCTGTTAAGCTGCTAGTGTGTGCTCTCTCCGGTTTCTTTTTGGAGGCACTCAGAGCTATGAGTTTTCCCTCTTAGCACTGCTTTCATTATGTCCCATAAATTTGGGTATGTTGTACCTTCATTTTCTTTAAATTCTAGTCTTTAATGTCTTTCTTTATTTCTTCCTTGACCAAGTTATCATTGAGGAGAGTTTTGTTCAGATTCCATGTGTATGTGGGCTTTCTGTTGTTTTTGTTGCTATTGAAGACCAGCCTTAATCTATAGTGATCTGATAGGAGGCACTTAATCTATAGTGATCTGATAGGGGTTATTTCAATCTTCTTGCCTTTTTTGTGACTAATTATATGGTCAATTTTTGGAGAAGGTACCATGAGGTGCTAAGAAGAAGGTATAGTCTTTTGATCTAGGATGAAATGTTCTATAGATATCTGTTAAATCTATTTGGTCCATAGCTTAGTTTTACTGTGTCTCTGTTTAGTTTTTGTTTTCATGATCTGTCCATTAATGTGAGTGAGGTATTGAAGTCTCCCACTATTAATGTGTGAGGTGCAATGTTTGCTTTCAGCTTTAGTAAAGTTTCTTTTATGAAGGTGGTGCCCTTCAGAACTGAGAGTGCTTCTTGGTAGATTTTTCCTTTGATGAGTATAAAGTGTCCTTCCTTATCCTTTTTGTTAAATTTTGGTTGAAAGTTGCTTTTATTTGATATTAGAATGGCTGCTCCAGCTTGTTTCTTGGGGCCATTTGCTTGGAAAACTGTTTTCCATTCCTTTACTCTGAGGTAGTGTCTGTCTTTGACACTGAGGTGTGTTTTCTGTATGCAGCAAAATGTTGGGTTCTGTTTACATATCATCTTTTATTCTCTGCCTTTTTATTGAGGAATTGAGTCCATTGATGTTATGAGATATTAAGGAATAGTGACTGTTGCTTCCTGTTATTTTTGATATTATTTTTATGTTAGTGTGGCTATCTTCTTTTGAGTTTATTAAAAGATTACTTTCTTGCTTTTTCTAGGGTGTAGTTTCCAACCTTGTGTTGGAGTTTTCCATCTATTATCCTTTGTAAGGCTGGATTTGTTGAAAAATATTGTGTAAATTTGTCTTTGACATGGAATATCTTGGTTTCTCCATCTATGGTAATTGAGAGTTTTGCTGGGTATAGTAGCCTGGGCAGGCATTTATGTTCTCTTAGGCTCTATATGACATCTGCCCAGAATCTTCTGGCTTTTATGGTCTCTGGTGAGAAGTCTGGTATAATTCTGATAGGTTTGCCTTTATATGTTACTTGACATTTTTCCCTTACTGCTTTTAATATTCTATCTTTGTTTAGTGCATTTGGTGTTTTGATTATTATGTGATAGGAGGAATTTCTGTTCTGGTCCAGGCTATTTGGAGTTCTGTAGTATTGGAGTATTGTATGTTCATGGACATCTCTTTCTTTAGGTTAGGCAAGTTTTCTTCTATAATTTTGTTGAAGATATTTACTGGCCCTTTAAGTTGGGAATCTTCACTCTTCTATACCTATTTTCCTTAGGTTTGGTCTTCTCATTGTGTCCTGGATGTCCTAGATGTTTTGGGTTAGGAGCTTTTTGCTTTTTGCCTTTATTTTGACTGTTGTGTCAATGTTTTCTATGGTATCTTCTGAACCTGAGATTCTTTCTTATATCTCTTGCATTCTGTTGGTGATGCTTACATCTATGACTCCTGGTCTCTTTCCTAGGTTTTCTATCTCCAGGGTTGTCTCCCTTTGTGATTTCTTTATTGCTTCTATTTCTATTTTTAGATCCTGGATGGTTTTGTTCAGTTCCTTCACCTGTTTGGTCGTGTTTTTCTATAATTTGTTAAGGGATTTTTGTGTTACCTTTTCAAGGGCTTCTAGCTGTTTACCTGTGTTCTCCTGTATTTCTTTAAGGGAGTGATTTATGCCCTTCTTAAAGTCCTCTATCAGCATCATGAGATGTGATTTTAAATCTGAGTCGTGCTTTTCTGGTGTGTTGGGTGTATCCAGGGCTCACTGTGGTGGGAGAACTGGGTTCTGATGATGCCAAGTAACCTTGGTTTCTGTTGCTTATGTTCTTGCCCTTGCCTCTAAAAATCTGGTTATCTCTGGTGTTAGCTGGTCTTGCTTTGACAGAGGATCAGCTTCAGGCACTGTGGCACAGGATCAGTTCCTAAAGCAGATGGAAACTCCTGTCCAGGAGTTCTTAGTTCTTGTATCCTGAGGGCTCCAGGTGGTTCCTTCTGAGAATAAATGGTGGTCTTGCCTGTGCTCACATGTGTGTCAGTACTCCCGGGAGACCACCTTTCTACCGGTGGTATTTGGGTATGGAGCACTGTAGCACAGGGTCAGCTCCCAGTGCAGATGGAAACTGGAGGATACCATATAGGTTCTTTCTTTGTTTGTTTTTGAGACAGGGTTTCTCTGTAGCTCTGGCTGTCCTGGAACTCACTTTGTAGACCAGGCTGGCCTCCAATTCAGAAATCCACCTGCCTCTGCCTCCCAAGTGTTGGGATTAAAGGTGTGCGCCACCACCACCCGGCACCATATAGGTTCTTATTTTGAGTGTTTCTTTAGAAAGACCAAATCTTTTGGATTTAGGTTCTGTCTTATAGGACATGACATAAGGTTAAACTAAAGTTACTATCAGCTGGTACCTAGTACCACTTTTTAGGTTATCCTCCAATAAGACCTGCGTCTAGCACCAGTTTCCAGATTATTTACCAACAAACCTTCACCTCCTGGTTACAAGTCTGCCTCTGACACTTTATTTCCAAACAACCACTAATCAAGAGGAAAAGAGAAGTTAAGTTTGTGGTTTGGCTCCCTGCACCAGCCAATTGTGTTAAAGGTCATTGTGACCCTACCCCCATCAGATGTGTACAAGGCTTGATACCCCCTTTTGGCTTCTATAAATTTTTGCCTAAAATTAGGCTCAGGGTTCCACCTTCCTGCTGTGTCAGGGTTGGTGGGAAACCCAAGCTCAAGCTTGAATAAAGAGACCCTAATGTGATTGCATCGGAATTGGCTCCTTGGTGATCTTTTGGGGCTCCCCAATGTTTCCTGGCACAACACTTTTGCATCAAAACTGTGCCTACCATGGTAATGCCTTTGTATTGTTGTATCTTATCTTCTTCCCCCATTGGTCTACTGCAATCCATTTGTGCTTCATACCAAACTATTAAGTAATCTCATTTATTAACCAAACCTGGATTTTCCTATCTTCATCAGATGGGCATAGAGAACTTTCATGAGGTCGCACATGAAAAAAGGCATCTCTTTGTATGCAGTGGTCGCGGGTTAAATGTGGTTGTAGGCAGCCTGCTCTGTGTCATTTACTTCCACCCTGTAGATCTGGACTTGATGCAAAACATTTTTTAATCCAGAACTGTAGAATGCTCCACTTCAGCTCCATATTGAAGCTTTTCAAATGTCCCCCATAGTCTATCTATTAAATGTTAGGAAAATATACCCTACAGTTCTATGGGGTCTGCCTTGAACTGGGCCCAGAAGCCAAGCCATTCCTTCGAAGCCTGGCTTGTACTTGTACACAGTCTCTTTCCACATTGCCTTTCGCCTCACACGATGACTGCTTTGGAACAGTATTTCCAAACGAAGCATATTGCTTCCGAAAACAAAAAAGAAAACAATTTGGGCAGTTGATTCTCTTCTTCCGCAGTGTGAGGCCCAGGGATTGAGTTCCAGTCATCAGACTTGGTTGCAAACACCCTTGTCTGCAGAGCCATCTCACTGGCCTTACCCTCTAGATTTTAATGGGACTTACACCCACCATCTGGAGCACCTTCCGTCTAGCATTGACAAAGTCAACAACACGGGACCAATGTCACTTGCTCTGGAATGCTCACACAGTCCAGGCTTATCTGGGCTATGTCACATAGAAGGACAAGAGAACTCTAGCACAAGACTGCACAAAATCTTGCCTAGCCGAGTTAAGTCTGAACAGTTTCTGTTGGCCTTTTCTCATGGCTGGTGATGCACTTAGCAGTGCACTAAACACCGGAGGCTGAGACTAGAGTTTGCCCCGTCACAGGCTCTGGTAGCTTGCTCTCCTTGGATCTAGTCAGTTTTGGGAAGGGCCTGACGGGTTAATATAATTAATATAAATATACAAACAATAATAGTTACTATGAATAATAATAGTTAATATAAAATAACCGAGAGTGTGATGGCAGAACTGATTTCTCCCAATCTTCCTAGGAAGCAGCACTGTTTTTAAAATTGTTATTTTGGCAGAGTCCAAGGATAGACTGGAAGCAGAAGCTATTTCCTGATTTTTGTTGTTTTCTTCTGTCACTGGACAGACAAAGGAGGGTCTTATCATCAGAGTAAGGGGGAGGGAGGGAGAGAGAGAGAAACAGAAGACAGAGACAGAAAGAGAGCATACCACTGTATATTACAACAGCTACTTAAGACTGTAAGTCAAATTAAACATAACACTTGAATAGTCACTTGCTGTGACAGTATAAATAGGAGGACAAGCAGGAAGAGTTAGCTGCTCCCAGAGTCACAGTCTTCTTCCCATGGAACGGCACCTAGCAAAAGTCAGAGGGACATCCATGCAAAGGGAGACCATTTCAGAGGGATCCGTTAAGGCAGGGTCCGTCTCAGGCTGTGCATCGGGGTGAAGAGCTCCCACTGTGCTGGTTTCTGGAGCTAACAGATGGGAGACAAGAGGAGCTATGAGTGCAAAAGTACACAGAGTCCAGCTGCACGCAAGTGTTCAGAGGCCCAACAAGAGGTCTTCGAGGAAACACCTGAGCATCTGAAGATCTATGCCAATAGAGGCTTCTAACGGGGGCAGTGGGTTTGCCTTTCTTTACAGCCTCTTCCGGAGACTCCAGTGTACTCTCTGTCCTCTGAATCTGTGTGGGATTGCTGTGATGGTCCATTGCTACCTACTAGATTCCTGGGGCATGGACGAAAAAGCCTTTCTTTCTAACTGCTGCCCAGCCTGGGAGGCCACATACAGGATTTGGAATTGGAGATAAACGCCTCAGCTGTTGTTCTGTTTGCACAATTGGTATGGGGGCAGACTGGGTTGTTGCTACACCATGGAGCAAGAAGGATTATGCATCTATGCATGGGATGCGGAGGTTTTTTCTCTGTGTAGCCCTGGCTGTCCTGGAACTCACTCTGTAGACCAGACTGGCCTCGAACTCAGAAATACGCCTGCCTCTGCCTCCCAAGTGCTGGGATCAAAGGCGTGTGCCACCATTGCCCGGCCACGCGGAGGACTTTTAGTCATTTTTCATTGACCTTCACCAATATAAAGAGGAGACAACTTAATAATAAGACCTAAGTGCTAAGCATCATCCTAGAGAGAAGACGTCTTAGAATCACACTTTACAAAGCCCCGACGACCGAGGTGCTGGCAGAGAGTAGGGGAGCATGGTGCGGTTGGTGGAGGGAAGCTGAGGATTCCCAGCCCTGGCCACACGCACCTGGGAGTAGCTAGCGTTCTCCTGTGCAATCAATTGTTTCTCCCACTTCTATTTGCTACCTTCTTTGAAAACCGCCATTGGTGTTGATATTTTTAGGTTTCTGTGGAACTTCATTATGATTAAGTAGCTGAGTAGACTTCAAGGGAAGTTCAGCATAGGGACACATATGCTTCTGGTGCCCGATGGAGGACACCACGGAGCTAGGTGTCTTTCTTCCATTTGAGCCTGTGCCCACTTTCCACTTTTTCTACCCTCCTTGGCTTAGGAGACAGTCCCGCATGACTGCTCCCTCTTATTGGGTCTGGCCAATGAGAAGCCCATGACACATTCAGTGGCGGAAGGAAACAGGGCCAAAGGTAGGTCATTTTCTCCTCGCAGATTTGTGTTAGATTGGTTGTGACCATTGCCAAAGGTCAAGGCTAGTCTCCAGAAAGTCTTTTTCTCTCCCCCCCCCCATGTCATAATGCCTATCTTTGAATTTCCAGCAATGGCTTCTCCTCTCCTCCAGGCCTGTGGTGGTGAAAGCCACACTGTCACCAGACCCTGGGTACTGCTTGTCCTTTCATGTTCCTGTGTCCTCCCCGGGACTTTGTTATTTTTATTTTTATTTTATTTTATTTTATTTTATTTTATTTTATTTTATTTTATTTTATTATTTTATTTTATTTTATTTTATTTTATTTTATTTTATTTTATTTTATTTTATTTGCTAAACCTGCCTTTAATTTTCCAGAATGTGTGTCATGGTTGCTATTGCAAGCCTAGGCTGCAAACTGTCCACTGCCTTCCTTTGTATCCTAAGCCTCGTGTCCCTAGGACTGAAAACTTAAACCATTCCCTAAGAGCGGTCACTCAGTGGTGAACAGTCCAAGTCAACGCTTTTATGAAGATCATGCATCACCGTCCAAGCTGCTTCCTGGCCCGGTCTCCCCAGCTCAACAAAGCCTCCACGTTAGGCTATAATTCTTTGAGGCAAATTGTAGTGACTTCCTCATTTTCTTAAAATCCCTAATGGTGGTGATGAGGCACTGGAAAAACTGGAAAAACGCCCACCACTCAAGCAGGAGAACTAGAGTTAACCCTCGCCCCAGAACCGAGGCAAAAATAGCTGGGCTTGGTTTGTGTGGTTGTGATCTCAGCACTGGAGAGCCAGAGACCAATGGCTTCAGCTTTGCTCAACAACCAGGCTGGTCAGACTGTCAAGTTCCAAGCTCTATCTAAAAACTAGACGAGGGTCAGGGAGATATGGCTCAGAGTTTCAGAGCACTGGGGTGCTCTTTGGGAGGACCTCAGTTCAATCCCCAGCGCTCACACAGAGGCTCACAACTGTCTGCAATCGAGCTCCAAGTCATTTGACACTCTCACACACAAATACACAAAGGCAAAACATCACTGCACATAAACAAAAATAAATAAATCATTAAAATAAAACCAACAAAATCCTGGGCAGTGCCTAAGGCCAAGGTTTTCCTCTGACCTCTACACATGCATACGTATACATACACACACACACACACACACACACACACACACACACACCCTATCTCCCCCAGAGGACAAGTAAATTTTATAGTATCATATCCAAAGAAGGATTAATCTTCTGCTTACATGGTAGCACTTCTTCCTTAATTCCCAGCCACAGTAAACCACAAGCAGTTGTCCTGATTAGAGACTATCTCCTGGTCCTGGAAAGATTTCCACCTTTGCTAGTGTGTATTAACTTCTGTCTTTGCAACCGCTCCCTGACAAGGCAACTTACGGGACAATGGTTTTATTTTGGCTCATGGTTTGAGAGGGGACAGTGGGTCGTGTCGGGGAATGCATGGAGCCAAGTGGTCCCAGGTCGCTCAGAAGATAACTTGCTTTCATCTTAGCGGATCACCAAGTAGAGAAAGAGGAATGCTGGTGCTCAGACAGCCGGCTCTCTCCAGGCTTTGGTATGGTGCTGTTCAAACTCAGAGTGGGTCTTCCTGCTTGAGTTAGTCCTTCCTAGTGAGGCCCTCGTGGACACACCTAAAGAAGACATGTCTCATTAATGACCTAGGTGTTTATAAATCCAACCCAGTTGTCAGATCACCCCGACTGCAGTGGTCCCTCTTGCCTCTCTCTGCTTTGATATTTCTTGTCTTTGAGGACTTGCTGGCATCTCACCCCAGCTCTGCCCTTCGCCGACACTTGGTTTCTCCTCATGGGATTATTTTCAAATTATATTTAAGAACTGAGATCATCATTTTAAGACTGATTTCTCAACTCCTCCCAAAACCAACTCAGAGTAGAAATGGCTATATTGTCTAACACACAGTAAGTGTCATGTACCTGTGGGATGAACTACTTTTCTTTTCTAAAATGAGCCGGAACTCTTACGTATCGCTGATGCTCTGCTTCCTTGGGCCTCAGAGGACCTGCTTCCTTTTTCAGTCCTCCTCCTGTTGAATTACAATCTCTCCCCTTTGGACGCATTTATTTCCTTTGAGTTTTAATTCTTAACTCTTTTCCCTATAGGAAATCTCCCTCATGAGAGAGAACAAATTTTCCTCTGAGTCTCCAAATTTTCATTACACACTGGAGAGCCGAAGTTACATAATTATTCCTCTCATTCTAGCCAAACCCAGGGGGAAATATCATGTAAGTAATTATCAGGCTGGTGTTGTAAGTTACAAACTTATTGTAATTTACAGTAAATTAATTAAAAATTAATTTTATTCACATCTATAACATGTCATGCTAAACATAGTTTTGTATATCGTTTTATATTTGCTATGAGAAAAGGTAGTTTTCTGGGAAAAAGCATTTTCTGGAACATAATAATTTACTTGGGGACATATAATGTAGGCATATATAAAATAGGTATCCAGTTTAACTTATAAAAATAAGTAATAAAATATGACATACATAACATACATGGGGCTGTAGAGATGGCTTAGCAGTTAAGAGTATACACTGCTCTTGTTTAGGGGAAATGGGACCAAAGATAGGTATAGTATACAGAGGATTATTTTTAGCGTTTATGTTTATTTTATGTGTATGCATGGCTATTTTGCCTGTATATATTTGTACAGCATATAGAGGCCAGAAGAGGGAGTTGAATCTCCTATATTTGAAGTTATGGATGCTGTGAGCCATACCAAGTAGATGCTGGGAATAGAACCCAGACTATTTTTTTTTTTTTTGGAGTTTTAGAAACAGGGTTTCTCTGTATAGCCCTAGCTGTCCTGGAACTCACTTTGTAAACCAGGCTGGCCTCGAACTCAGAAATCCGACAGCCTCTGCCTCCCAAGTGCTGGGATTAAAGGCGTGTGCCACCACTGCTCGGCATTATTTGTCTTTTCTTAACCATGACTCGTCTCTCCAGCTGACAAATGCTCCTTTCAGAAGTTACATTACAATTCTTTGTTAGAACAAGCTTCTGAAAATTTTCTCTTATTTCTGGACAATATTAGCAAAGGCACAAAACGGAATCACAATATGTGACCAGAGGTTATGGGCTCTACCTTAAGATCTTCAGAGCTTTTAGCCTAAGTAGCCAAAATGGTGACTCTAAGCAAGGAGATATGCTGACATCTTTTCTTTCGTTTTCATGTCATTAGGAAAGAAGCAAAGAAGATTGAATTATTTGCTGGAATTCAGGAGTGGGCGAGAAATGATGTCAATTTAGCTTGGTGCAATCATTCAACACAATTTCTGTACCGAGAAAAATGACATATCCTACTCTGGTGCTCTATTCCAAGTAATATTTAATTGCCTTCTGAACCTCTTCCAACTTCAATTAGCGTTAATTTAGTGTGTAACTAAATACATTACCCTAAAATAATTAGGAATGGTAGAGTGTCCTTTGGAACACATGTGGTTTGTGTTAGCAGTCCTGGTTCAGCAGAGTCAGAGCAGTAAACAGATTCAGCAGCCGTTTTTTCCGATATGATCTTTCTCCAACACGCATACATGGGCTTGACTGGCAGAAGGTTCTCCTCTTCATTGGGTGACTTACGCTAGTACCTGTAATTTTAGTAATGCCAGGACAAATGCTTGGCTTTGTCACATTGATTGGATTAAGAAACACCTAAGAGATTAGTGAAGTACTGCTCTAGGCTCAACTCTGAAGGTTTTCCAGAGAGTTACGTCATGAACGCTCAGACTAATAAATGGATTCTTCTCTTGATAGACTTATAATATGGTTGCATTGTGAAGAGGTGGTGAACGTGAAAGGTGGGACTTTAGAGGGAGGAAATAAGGTCAGGGGGTATGTTGTTAAATGCTGTGTCTTGCCCTGACTCTGAGACCAAGTCTTTTGGGTTCAGACTTCATCTTAGAGAACCTGACCTAAGATCAAACTAACAGGCTGGAACATAGCACCAGTTTCCAGGCTACCCCTACCACAAGACCTGCATCTAGCACCAGTTTCCCCAACAAATCTGCACCTCCAGGTTACAAACCTGCTCCTGACACTTCGCTTCCTAACAACCACCAATCAGGAGGAAAACAGAAGTTAAGTTTATTGTTTGGCTCCCAGCACCAGTTGATCATGTTAAAGGCTATAATAACAAACAGATCAGTCTTATTGATTTTCCTATAGCTGAGCTCTGATAAAGTACCTGATCAGACAGAGTTAAGGACACGATTTGTTTTGGTTGGAGTTAGCGAGGAAAGTTCCTCATGGCAGGGAAGTCAAACGTCAAACATCAGGAGCTTCTAGCAGCTGGTCACACTGCAGCCACAGGCAAGAGGAAGATAACAAGAAATGCTGTTCTTCCATAACTTCCTCCTTTTGTGAATCCAGGACCCAAGGTGGGGACTTACATACAACTGACCTATCAAGACAATGCTCTGCCAGGTGGTGGCAGGGCACACCTTTAATCCCAGCTCTCGGGAAGCAGAGACAAGAGACAGATAGATGTTGCTGCTGTCACTTGTCCTTGGAAGAGAAACTGGGGATAGATGGGGAGCAGCGGAAAAAGAAATGACATCAGGACAACAGTTGCTGTTCCAGATGCAAAGTATACATGGCGATTTGACAACATATGGGCTGTAGGGTGAATCTCTTGAGACCGGCTCAGCGTGTGTTGGCTCCACGGGTCCACACTGCTCAGAGGGTGGCCTGCTTGATTCAGGAAACTGTAGATCTGGCAGATTAAAGGACTTCAGCACTCCACCCCAGGCTAGCTCAGGTGTAGCTAGTGGCTCTCAGGTAAATAAACAGGAGGCTGATCTTAGAGCATAAGCTATTGGTGTTCTGTTCAGGAACTTTCCCCCTGTGCCCATGTCCTCCAGGGTCTTCCCCAGTTTCTTTTCTATTAGTTTCAGTGTGTCTGGTTTTATGTGGAGGTTCTTGATGCACTTGGAGTTGATCTTAGTACAAGGAGATAAGAGTGGGTCAATTCACATTCTTCTGCATGTTGACCTCCAGTTGAACCAGCACCATTTGTTGAAAAGGCTATCTTTTTTCTAATGGATGGTTGTAGCTCCTTTATCAAAGATCAAGTGACCATAACTCTGTGGGTTCATTTCTGGATCTTCAATTCTATTCCATTGATCTACTTGCCTGTCACTGTACCAATACCATGCAGTTTTTAACACAATTGCTCTGTAGTACTGCTTGAGGTCGGGGATATTGATTCCCCCAGAAGTCCTTTTATTGTTGAGAATAGTTTTAGCTATCCTGGGTTTTTTGTTACTTCAAATGAGTTTGAGAATTGCTCGTTCTAGAATTGACAAATGGGATCTCTTAAAATTACAAAGTTTCTGTAAGGCAAAAGACACTGTCAGAAGGACAAAACAGCAACCAACAAATTGGGAAAAGATTTTCACCAACCCCACATCTGACAGAGGGCTAATATCCAATATATACAAAGAACTCAAGAAGTTAGACCCCAAAGAACCAAATAACCCTATTAAAAATGGGGTACAGAGCTAAACAAGGAATTTTCACCAGAAGAAATTCAGATGGCTGAGAAGCACCTTAAGAAATGTTCAACATCATTAGTCATCAGGGAAATGCAAATCAAAATAACCCTGAGATTCCACCTCACACCAATCAGAATGGCTAAGATTAAAAACTCAAGAGACAACAGGTGCTGGTGAGGATGTGGAGAAAGAGGATCACTCCTTCATTGTTGGTAGGATTACAAGATGGTACAACCACTCTGGAAATCAGTATGGCGGTTCCTCAGAAAATTGGGCATGACACTTCCAGAGGACCCTGTCATACCACTCCTGGGCATATACCCAGAGGATTCCCCTTCATGCAATAAAGACACATGTTCCACTATGTTCATAGCAGCCTTATTTATAATAGCCAGAAGCTGGAAAAAACCCAGATGTCCCTCAATGGACGAATGGATACAGAAAATGTGGTATATTTATACAATGGAATACTACTCAGCAATTAAAAATAATGAATTCATGCAATTTGTAGGCAAATGGTTGGATCTGGAAAATATCATCCTAAGTGAGTCAACCCAATCACAAAAGAATACACATGAATTGCAATCACTGATAAGTGGATATTAATGAGCCCAGAAGCCCTGAATACTCAAGAAGACACAATTAGCTAAGCAAAAGATTCCCAAGAAAAAGGATGGAGAGGACCCTGGTCCGGAAAAGACTAAATCCAGTTTTGTAGGAGAGTACCAAAACAGAGAAATGGTGGGGAGGGGGGTGGTGATTGGGGAATGGGCGGGGGGGGGGTAGGGTGGGGGGTGGGGGGGAAGAGGACTTATGGGATATATGGTGAGGGAGGGAACTGGAAAGGGGAAAGCCTTTGGAATGTAAACAAAGAATATAGAAAATAATAATAAAAAAAGAAAAAGCTTCTGCAATGAAATTATATCACAAACTTAAAACAAAATAAACAGGAGTCTGTATTGCTCTTTGAAGAATAAAGGGCCAGTGGCTAGTATAGAGGTTCAAAAATCTTCATTGTCCTATCTATCTGTGTGCTTTTTAGTGTTGGCATTGAAACCAAGGGCCTCAAATACGTTAAACCCTTGTTCTACTGCTAAGCCACACCCCAGCCCTGGCCTTTGCTCTAGCCTCTCAAACTGTTGATGCAAGAACATAGATGGAACCCTAAAAAGAATAAGAAATATTCGGTTTTGACGCCCAATATCTGTGATCACAAGCTAGGAAAATTGGTTTAGGTTCCCCCAAGTATTATGTCACTACAGATTCCACATGAGATTTTATTGAATACAGAACAATGAAAATCATACGTCAAAGCATTTATGAAGTACACTAGTTGGGGCCATAGGTAGATAGATGTGTTACAGCACAGCATCCAAGATGCCAATAGATGTCTCAGATGGTATGTGATGACATTATTGGGTTTTGTGCCACTGGAAACTGGTGGTCTTTGAATAATACGTTTAAAAGGCTTTGATAGTCACAATGATGTTAAGTCAGACTTTGCTGGTTAGCAATTAATAGCTTTCAAAGGGAATAAAAGCAGTCTAAGATCATGTGGCTGTAGCTTTGGAATAACCCAATTGTCCATAATCATGGATTCTAATCAGTCATCAGGTATGGCTTTCCTTCCAGGAACCTTAGTTTACAATACTACGGTTCAGCTCTAACTGGCTCTCAGCCCAATCCCACAGATGTTATATGTATCTAGATTCATATGCTCATTATGTAAAATATCTTGTTCGCTTTAGGAATCCCCAAGTGAAATTCTTTCAGGAGGAAATTACTCATCATGTTTACAACAGCCCTGGTAAAAATAGGTTTTTGTTTTTTGGGTTTTTTTTTTTTTGGTCTGATCCCGATTCTACCTGGAATAACATTCCAGAAAAATATCATTCTCCTTCCCCGCAGAACGCTGTGCTTGCCCTGCCCGGGGTTCCTATTCCAGCACTCAGGGTGGACTTATCATTTCTTAATGTTAAGCAGCTTTCTCTTCCACAATTATCTAGAAGTAAAAAAGAATAAAACAAATTAAGTGGTTAAAAACTTTAGGTCAGTCCTTTCAAAGTCATTTCCAATGTTGCATTAAAAAACAAAGAAGCAACCCAGAAGCAGAATAAATGAGCTGTACTGTTTAATTCTGGATATTACAGGGAGGCGTAATGAAGCATCGCCAGAGAAGCAGAGATTAGAGTCTGGAAAAGAGGCTTTACCTGTCTGGGGATTAAAAATAAACAGTTTGCAGAGGTCAGAGGACCTTGGAATTAAACCCTCAAAGCTAACCCGTGTTCTCCTCATGCAAGGTGAGAAAGCGCAGGGGACAGCTCCCTTAAATAAGGAGAAGTTCCCAGAAAAACTCATTTGCTTCGGAAACTTCCAAGTGAGAGAGAGAGAGAGAGAGAGAGAGAGAGAGAGAGAGAGAGAGAGAGGCAGAGACCGACCGATGGCACTCTCCAGCCATGTCCAGCCTTGGAAAATGTTTTCTTCGAGGTTATTATCGACACTAATTTTCTAACTTGCAAATGGATTTCTGAGACAAGTTTCTTTGTGTAACGACCCTGGCTGTCCTGGAGCTCATTCTGTAGAGAAGGCTAGCTGTAGACCAGGTTGGCCTTGAATTCACAGAGATCCTGAGTGCTGGGATTAAAGGTGTGGCCCATCCCCATCACATATATCTTATTCTGCTTAAGTCATGGTTTTAGAGGCCCTGAGACTTTTTTTTTTATTCTTTAGGTACCTCCCAGTAGTTCCATACATCAGCGACTTACATCCCTATTCACAAGGATTTTGCCATCATCACAGAACCTCTGGAGAGATTTCAAGAACACACTCGTGAAATGTAGACTCTTAGGACTGAATCAACCTCCAAACTAGTGAATCTGGACAGAGACGGAGGGTGCCAGAGCAAAGGCAAATCCCATGAGCAGAGGCGCTGTGATGTGGGCAAGGTGGTTTGTCACGTCCATATCCACAGTGTAAGTGCAATTTGGTCGGGGAAATAGGTTGAAGATGTGATAAAGTAACTCCTTCTATAAGCTAATGTTGGACACAACCCTGTGGCCATCAGTCACCTAGGGCCAGGCCCCTAGTGTTCAGGCTGGACCCCACCCCCACAGTCACCTGGCTACAGCTAGGTTTTCCCACCCCATAGTTACCTGGCAACAGTCAGGTGGCCTGGCCCACTATAAAAGGGGCTGCTTGGCACCTCCTGGAGTTCTCACCCTTCCCCCTTCTCTCTCTCTCTCTCTCTCTCTCTCTCTCTCTCTCTCTCTCTCTCCCTCTCTTTCTCGCCTTTTGCTCTTGCCTGTCTCTCTTTTCTTCTCTCTTTCTCTCTCTTTTTTATTTTAACCCCATTCTAACTAAGGCAAAGTCATGCAAGAGTTAATTAGCCAAACTGGTTTGGAACTGAGGAAAACATGTAAAAGAAAATAATTTTTAAAAACATAATGTATAAGGAATATGAAAGATTATTTTTTAAATTATTTAATTTTATTTTTTATTTTCTATATTCTTTGTTTACATTCCAAATGATTTCCCCTTTTCCGGTTCCCCCCCTCCCCATAAGTCCCAAAAGCCCTCTTCCCTCTGCCCGTTCCCCAATCAAACCTCTTGTTCAACATCATTAGTTATTAGGGAAATGCAAATCAAAACAACCCTGAGATTTCACCTCACACCAGTCAGAATGGCTAAGATTAAAAACTCAGGAGACAGCAGGTATTGCCAAGGATGTGGAGAAAGAGGAACACTCCTCCACTGCTGGTGGGATTGCAAGCTGGTACAACCACTCTAGAAATCAGTCTGGCGGTTCCTCAGAAAACTGGGCATGACACTTCCGGAGGACCCTGTTATACCACTCCTGGGCGTATACCCAGAGGATTCCCCAGAATGCAATAAGGACACATGCTCCACTATGTTCATAGCAGCCCTATTTATAATAGCCAGAAGCTGGAAAGAACCCAGATGTCCCTCAACAGAAAATGTGGTATATTCACACAATGGAATACTACTCAGCAATTAGAAACTATGAATTCATGAAATTCTTAGGCAAATGGTTGGAACTGGAAAATACCATCCTAAGTGAGGTAACCCAATCACAAAAGAACACACATGGAATGCAGTCACTGATAAGTGGATATTAGCCCAGAAGCTCTGAATATCCGAGACATAATTCACACAAATCATTCCCAAGAAGAAGGAAGGAGAGGGCCCTGGTCCTAGAAAGGCTTGATGCAGCATTGTAGGGGATTGCCAGGACAGAGAAGTGGGAGGAGGGGTTTCTCTCTTGTCTTTCTCTTTTCTATTCTCTTCTCCCTCTTCCCACGTGGTCCTAGCAGGTTTTTACTTCTCTACTTCCCCACTCTCACTTTATTTCTCTACAAGAAAGCTTTAAAGTCTTGGGCTATCTCTTATCGAAACATGCCTGCCAGCCGGGCTTCCTCTACAGGTACTCTGCCCCGCAGGATCAAGTTTGGCTCTTCCCTAGCTGGGTAGCCTCCCTCTACAGGTACACGGGCTCTCGCCATCCCTCTCACCATCCACAGGCCCTGCTCATCTTCCCTACAAGCTAAGTCACATAATATTTTTATTTCAAATTAATTGTATGCCTGCGTGTACAAAAAAATTTCAAAATCTACATGCATGTTAATATGTTAAATTATGGAATTATTAAGAAAACTGATAATTTGCTTTTTAAAAGTTTATTTTATTTTGTCTACCTATTTATTCATTGGCAGGCCATGTGCCACCACAGTCATGAGGGACTCTGAGGACAAGTGTCTACTGTCGATTCTCTTTCCTGCCGTGTAGGCTCCAGAGGTCTAGTTCAAGTGGTCAGACCTAGCAGTGAGAACCTTTCTCTGCTGAGCCATCTGCTGGTCCTGGCTTATATTTCAGTATAAAATATTAGCTAGGTTTTTTTTCAAGGAAGAATAATAGTAATTTTTAAGAAAACACATACAGATATCATGGGGCATGGGGCATCCGAAAAGAGGTTTGGTTGAACTTGTAGGCTTCATGATAACAAGAATGTGCTAATAAGATGTCAATAATTATTTTACAATTAATTTGGTGAAGTCTATGTCCCCATCTGAATGTGGAGAAGAGTGAGAACCAGTACCTACAGCATTACTAGGCGGGCTAAGCGGGATAATATTGTACAATGTAAAGCACATAATAACACAGTGGTTGGTTCACCCTAAGTCTTCCTTAAATGTTGGTAATTTCAGGTTCCACTCTTCAGGGCAGAGACAAAATAGCTGGCCCCAGCATTTGACATTCAGTGTGTCCTATATAGTTCCTGCTTTTACAAGGTTTCACTCCTTTGGGTATCTTCCCTGAACATGATGACTATGTGAAAAACTTCAACGGCACCAAGTTGTCTCCCCCGAGTTTGCTCTGGGCCGCTAAAATTGTCAGAAATGCACAAGAGATAAAGCCTTCACCACTGGAAACTCACAACTGAATGCAACAAGGGACATTGAGGAAAGCATTGGTTTGGCTTTCCTACAAGGTGACAGTCACCCACGCAGCACTGCAGTACCGACACTCCAGAACACGTTTGTCTTTTTCTCAAGTTAAAAAAAAAATCTTGAAAATCTTCACTAGAAAGAGTTCTTTTACCTTACATTTAACTTCATTGAGTATTATTGTCTAACACTACTGCTGATGCCCATAAATCCTAGTGGTTTAGCATTTACTGCACCAGCAGATTGAAGACAGTTTAGATGCTATGGTGTTATGGCAACATAATAATGACAATGACGAATTTAATAAACAAATACAAATTCACAGGTGTTGGGATGGCCTAATAGTGCCCACTTCACAGCATCTAGAGTCACCTAGAAGACAAGACTCATGACCTATATGTATAGGATTAACTAGATTAGCTTAGCCTTCTGGTGTGCCTGTAAGGGATTGTTCTGATTATGTTAATCGATGTGAGGAGATGTCCCTTACCTGTGGATGACACCAAGTGGTGGGATGGGGTCTTAGACTAAATAAAAAGAAGAGAACAGGCTAAGACTAGCGTTCATCACTCTCTGTTTCCTGAGTATTAAGTGTTTGAATAACTTTCATCTGTGCCAGTGTAAAATTCTTTGAGTTAGCTCTACTAAGTTTAATCTTTTTCACACCGATCCACTCTACACACAGGTGCTTCTAATGCATAATTTTCTCCTTTGCAACGTGAAGACATTTTCTGGTTTGATTCACATCCTAGTGAAGGTTTGTCATCATGGTATGTTAGTAAATGGAACCCACTATCTTTTCTTGATGTATTGATGTATATTTCCTACAAAAAATAAAAACAAACACCGTTTAAAGAGAAAGACACAAAGGAGGAGAATTGAAAGAGAAAAGAAGGTTAAAGAGGACGTGGGAGAGAAACCAGAGGAAGGGAGATGGACGAGGAGAAAGAAAGATTGAGGCAAAGGGAGGAGTGGGGAGGGCAGGAGGGAAGAGAGGGGAGAGGGTAAAAGAGGAGAAGGGAGGGAAAGGAGAGGGGGAACAGGATGGGGTGACAGGAGGGGACAGAGGTAAGAAAGGAGAAGAGGATCTCAGCAGTTACTCAGCTGAGCCCCATGCAATGCCAGGGCCTCAGAGGGTTGGCATGGCCCCGGAGATGCTGCTAACTCCAGGCTTTGTCTAAGAACCAGCCCGAGCGTCTCCACTTCACTACAGAACTGATGTCTGCCCTGACTATCAGTGTCTGCTTATGAACGGCTCCAGCTGTCTTATCACTTACTGGTTGATGGTCTGTCCTCACTGGACAACTGACACTTATGGTTTTTTTTTTCTGTAGTTAAACACCTAAGAAAGAGAAGCAGCCCAGATAAATGTCTCCATTGAGTATGGGTGCATCCTCTCTGAGGCTCATTAAAAAGTCCATAGGTACTGAGGTGTTTCCAACCAACCAACAGTAGAGAACCTATACACAACTCCTTTAAGAAAGCACTTTCATTTTAGAGCAGTTTCTAAACTACATAAAAATTGGCAAGCATTGTACAGAGTACATGTCCTGTTCCTCAGTTTTCCTTACTGAAGTCTTGCATTATACTGACGCAAAGGTCACGACTGATTGCACTTGATGCATTACTATTATTGCATTAATTTAGTTTTAATTTATTGTCTTTTCTCTTCCAGGACCCCATGTTTCCTTAGTTCTTACACTACCCATCTCTTCTTGACTGTGAAGGCCCCTTTGCTTGATGTCTTGACAGTTTCGAGAGATACTGTTAGTCCTATTGTGGACTATCTCCCAGTTGGCGCTGTCTATCTCACGGTTAGATTTGCATCTTGGGCAGAGAAGCGTAGATCTTAAACGCCCTCGTTAGTTTCCCTACTGTAAAGTTCTCAGACTCACCCCATTCCTGTATCCTCTTTGAAAGGAAGTCACTACATCAAGGAGCCATGCTTGCTGGCAAAAAGGTCAGAGAGCAGAGCTAGCCATAGGAAGGGGAGTTGGACTTTGTTTCCTCCAGGATGGACTTGGAATTCTGCAAAAGGAATTCTTTTCTTCTCTTTCACTTGTTTCTTCATTCGGCGGTTGACGCTGGCATGGACTCTGGGATTTGTATTTTGTTCTCCCGGGGATAATTCTATCCTACTTCACTTTGTTGCTCATAGTCTTCTAGCTTTGGCCACGGACAATTTCAGTCGCCTCCCGTGCCCACCCCCAACCCGACTCCCCTCATTGTGGGCTGTCTGGCTTTGTGTAGCACTCTTTGCTCTGTGGTACTACAGGAAGGTTCAAAGACCTCTTGTTCATGTCCCTAGATTTACCCAGGAACCGTAGCCATGGTTCTTTACTGACTCCTATTATTTTTCCCTGCTACGGAAACTTGGTATGCTAAGCAAGTATACCAACCACCATTGAGCTCTATTCCCGTAAGAGCGCCGGATGCTCTTGCAGAGGACCCGGGTTCACTTCTCAGCACCTGCAGGAAGCTCACAACTGTCTGCACTTCCAGTTCCAGGGCGTCTGATACCTTTTCTGGCCTTCTCAGTGCACATACATACATGAAGGATACACACACACACACACACACACACACACACACACACACACACATCCTTAACAAGAAAAGAACAAAAGATTTGGTTGCCGGGTGTGCTTGTCCCTAATAAAATGTCATTGCGTCTACGAACTCTCAGTGGACAGAACAAAGGACTATGTATGTAGCCATAGTTGTGTAATTTTAAATATTAAAATAAAATTACAGACTCATGGTAAATGTACATCTAACCAGCTTCACCTGAATGTGACACCTTAGGTAGCCACAGTGCAATACAGAAATTAGGAAGCCAACACAAGTAAGCTGTGTTGGTAGTCCAATTTCATCTTAGCATGAATCAGTTCATGGACCACCACACACTAGAGATACAGGAAGGATCCCGTAAAGAAGGTATTTGTTCTGATTAGCTTTGTGTCGATATTGGTGGAGGGAGCCTCAGTTGAAGATGTACCTTGATCAGATTGGCCCATGGGCACTTCTGTGGGGCATTTTCTTGATTCCTAGTTGATGTAGAAGGGCCCAGTCCCTGGGCAGGCTCTTGGGCTATCTGTGAAAGACAGCTGAGCAGATGCCAGAGTACCAGATCAGGTCAGTGGTAAACAACGTTCCTCTGCAGTCTCTAGCTTAGTTCCTGTTTGAGTTCCTGTTCAGACTTGCCTCAGTGATGGACTCCACCTGGAAATGTAAACCAAACAAACCCTTCCCTCATCGAGATGCTTTTGGTCATGGTGTTTATCACAGCCACGGACAGCAGACTAGAGCAGTCTCCCTCTGGCTGCTCCTCCATCATCACACCTGTCTCCCGATTCTTTCCTTTGCCAAGATCCTCGAATACTCACAACCACTAATCTCATTTGTTCATAATCTTGTTTTGAGAGTAGTGCATAAATGGAATCATGTAGCATTAACTTTCTGAAGTTGAGTAGTGTTGTTTAAATTTGCAGGCCCAAGCAATTTCTAAGTATTGATACTTTCCTTTCTTCGTAATTTCTACGTAATATCCCATGGCTACTGAACACATTAGAGGACAGTTTGGTGGTTTCTACTTTTGATAAATAACAAAGAAAGCTGCCATGAACATTGCTGTACAGGTTTTTGTATAGACATGAAATTTCACTTCTCTTGGATACATTCCAAGGAGCTATTATTTCAAATATAAGCCATGGAGACAGTGTTACAGAGCTGTGCGAACAGGAGAGAGAATGGCAGATCACTAACCCTGCTAAGCCTCACTCTAAACAGCGAGCTCCCTGTGTGCCTCTGACTTCTGGCTCTGCTCCCCCTGAGTTCTTTCGCTGTATGGGAAACCCATGCCCTCGTCTTCCAAAGCCCCTTTAGAACTATATTGATGGGGAGTACATTTCTATCCTTTCACTGAAAATTCCCAGAATGGGGGTCTGGGGACCCATGAGCATCTCAATGAACCGTTAATGAGCTTATGAAGTAAAAATAATTTTCATAACGGTTTAAAGACTTCATTGACAGTTCTGCTGCCATCGTTCCAGAGATCACATGGCAGGTGGTGACAGGGCTGATGGAATGTGTGTCTTGTGTCTTGAAATGTACTGCTTCAGGTCTTACATCCCAGGAGATAAAGCCCACAGGAGAAAAACATCTTGGAGGTCCCTCACAATATCAAGAGTATACAGGGGAATCTAAGATCAGTTTGAGAGCATTGGTTTCCACTATCAGTATTATTTCTGCTTTTTCTGTGCATCTTCAGAGAGAATTTAAGGTCTTCAATGGCATTGAGTATATTTTTGTATTTTTTAATAACTATTAAGGATTGCTACACAGTAGCACTGGAAGATAAGTGGTTGATAAAACAGAGATGAGTGACTACTTTTGACATAGGCCAATAAGGCCTGGGCCCACCTACAAATCAGAGCAGAGGCTTATTTGGGAGGATGGAGAGAGAACATCTCAGATTATCATTTACCAAAATATCCTCACCTAAAAGAATAATGAATGTTTTTCTACCCAGCTTCCCTCTGCCAGTTGCTCATATACTAGAAAGAAATCATATAAATTGTAGATTAAAATTTTTTTTTTGCCATTTTCAAGACTAGAGCAATGTGATGGTTCAAATGAAAAAGTCTCCCATAAGCCCATTGGGAGTGTCACTGTTAGATGTTGATGTGTTGGAGGAAGTGAACTCCTGGGATGTGTTTCTTTATAAGAGCTGAGGTGATCATGGTGTCTCTTCACAACAATAGAAACCCTAACTAAGACAAACAACAAAACATTCATAGAATATGGAATCTCTGTTGCCTCTTGAAATCTTCCGTAGACTATTCTTTTAATGAAGACATGATTTCTAGTGAGTCAAGTGGATAACTTGGAAAGTGCACATTATCTATTTATAAAAGTGACATACATGTAAATTACCCCTTATTTTGCACTAGATTTTCTACTAGATTTATTATGAAAGCCAAGATCTGGCCACAATAGATTCAACTTAATGTTGGTTGAATCCCTCAATGAAGTCTCAAGCTGCAGGGCATTCTCTGACTCTCTCTCTCTTTCTCCCTCTCTCCCTTGAACTTTCTTTGTTTCACTCATTCAGTTCTTTAAGACAAGGTATCATGGATCCCGGCCTGGTATCAGTCATAGGTCTATGGTACTATGCCTGGTTTATGCGGTGTCAGGAATCAAACCCAGGGCTATATGCACAGGCAGACTCTACCAACCGGGCTATATCCCCAGCTCCTTGGTTTTGTATTTAAAAAGGAAGGTATCAGATAGTCACTTTTTTTTTCCAATTTATTAAAGAGCAGGTTAAGATCCCATTTTAGTCTGAAATAACATAATTTATAGAGAGCAAAATGGCTAAATGTTCAGAATAACCATGGAGGAGTACATTCTAGCTACTGAGAACCATGGTTACACGTGGACAGGATGCTTTATACTTGGGCTATTTGAAGGTGACAATTGACAAAAGAATGCAACTTTTCACTACTTAACAAAGGAATTTTTCTTTATTATGAAAAAATATTTATATATGGCTTTAAAATGATATATTGCTGGACCTTCTGGCTCCTCTCCTCTAATACTTTAAGACAGGAACAATTATGGGTCAGAGTTATGACTATGGGATGCCCCACCCCCACCCCGTCTCCCTCATTTGGAATCCTGTCTTCCTGCTAGAGTTAGGCTCTATAAGTTCCCTCTCCCTACTGTCAGGCATTTCATGTAAGGTCCCTCCCTTTAAGTTCTATGAGTCTGTCACCTCCCAGGTCTCTGGTGCATTCTGGAGTGTTTCCCCCAACCTCCTATCTCCCAAGGTTACCTGTTTCCATTCTTTCTGCTGATCTTCAGGGCAAGGAATAGAAAGAAGGTCCAGCAGCAGGCTCAAAGTGGGATTCAGCATAAGGAGAGATCCCAAGGCCTGACACTATTACTGAGGCTAAGGAGCGCTCACAAAAAGGGACCTAGCATGACAGCACTCTGGATGACCCAACAAGCAGCTGAAAGAGTCAGATGCAGGTATTCACACCCAACCAATGGACAGAAGCAGCTGACGCCTGCTGTTGAATAGGGAAGGCTGAATGAAACTGAGAGCGACCCTGTAGGAGGACCAGCAGTCTCAATTAATCTGGACCCCTGGGATCTCTCAAACACTGGACCACCAAACAGGCAGCATGCACCAGCTGATATGAGGCACCTAGCACACATATAGCAGAGGACTGCCAGGTCTGTGTTCATTCAGGGACAATGCACCTAAACCCAGGGAGTCTAGAGGTCAGGTGGGGTGTGGGGTAGGGACATCCATGTAGAGACATGGGGAGGGTAAGAGGTATGGGATGTGGAACAGTCAGAGGGTGAACAGGGATTGGTTGGGTGCGGAATAAAATATGGGGTGTATAAAAATAATTAATAAAAAAAGTTTAAAAATGATACATTGCCCATCTTATAAGTTTGACCCCGAGTGTCAAAGCTAGTTTGACAATGTTCTTTTGACCTTTATGGGACAGAGTATCTCCTCTTTATTTTAAGACTTAGTTCTTATTTCCTTGTAATCCATGTATGGCCCATCTCCTTTCTTCTGTTACAGTTCTTGCTTTTTAATTAGGTTAGTGCATGCTAATGCACAGCTGATTGTAGGGGAATATTTTAAGTTTTATTTTAACTGCTATAAAATAGTCTTGTGCTAAATATTTGCAAAGGTCAAAATTTTTTACATGAGGAAAGCACTTCTACAGAGAATAAAAGAGTATAATTGAATCACTCTTTATATACGAAGTTTATAAGCACAAGGTAGATGCTTGGTCAGTTTGTACCCAGTGATGAAGCTGTATGCATATGCTGAAATTCTCTTATTATGTTTTTATTGATTCAGTTAGATATTTATTGTATACATTCCTTATGTTAGGACAGTGAGGGATGGGTGTGTCCCCATAACCTTTAGAAATCAGAAGAGAATATGTACTTACCCTAAAAAGACATATGACATCATGGTAAGGGTGACAGGATATGTGTGCACGCGCGCGCGCGCGCGCACACACACACACACACACACACACACACAAATATTCTGAGAGCAAAATTCTGGAGTTATGGAACTCAGATTCAAGGGATTAAGGCTTGCTTGAAAGTCGAATGCTCTTACTTGAGTAAAAAAGGATTCCTATATATCAAGGAAGGGAATAGGAGGGAAAGGGGGCGAATCATGAAGGGCTGGAGTGATAAGCATGAGGAAAAATGTCAGTGAGGATGGAGGAGGATGAGGGTGAAGGATGAGGGTGGAGGATGGGGATGGAGGAAGATGAGCGTGGAGGATGAGGGAGGAAGATGAGGGTGGAGGATGAGGGTGGAGGGTGAAGGTGGAGGATGAGAATGGAGGATGAGGGTGGAGGATGAGGGTGGAGGAGGATGAGGGTGGAGGATGAGGGTGGAGAATGAGGGAGGAAGATGAGGGTGGAGGGTGAAGGTGGAGGATGAGAATGGAGGATGAGGGTGGAGGATGAGGGTGGAGGATGAGGATGGAGGAGGATGAGGGTGGAGGATGAGGATGGAGGAGGATGAGGGTGGAGGATGAGGATGGAGGATGAGGGAGGAAGATGAGGGTGGAGGATGAGGGAGGAAGATGAGGGTGGAGGATGAGGGAGGAAGATGAGGGTGGAGGATGAGGGTGTAGGATAAAGGTGGAGGATGAGGATGGAGGAGGATGAGGGTGGAGGATGAGGGTGGAGGAGGATGAGGGTGGAGGATGAGGGTGGAGGAGGATGAGGGTGGAGGATGAGGATGGAGGAGGATGAGGGTGGAGGAGGATGAGGGTGAAGGATGAGGGAGGAGGATGAGGATGGAGGATGAAGGTGGAGGATGAGGATGGAGGAGGATGAGGGTGGAGGATGAGGATGGAGGATGAAGGTGGAGGATGAAGGTGGAGGATGAGGATGGAGGAGGATGAGGGTGGAGGATGAGGATGGAGGATGAGGGTGGAGGATGAGGAGGGAGGAGGATGAGGGTGGGTGCAGTGTGGAAGGAGCAAGGCCATGGACGGAAGTAGATGGGCTAAGAACAATCCAACCCATGGCCCACGGTGGAAATGCAAGGGCAAGGGCGAGCAATGGGCAGAAGTATGTATGTATGCATATCCTCTTCCTCGCTGGAAGCAGTGGGTCTTGAGGCTGGGAGTTAAGTCCAGGAGGGCATGGAAGGGGGAGAGGTAGAGACACCCTGGGACCCAGGGTGCATATGCTCATCTTCCTCAGCTGAGGTCCGAATGTATGTCAAGGTCAAGGATGCAGCTTTCCTGTGGTGGGGTGTCAGCTCTGGATTGCTCCCCTCCCAGAATGTCTCCCTCTGCCACCAGCCTTCTGCTCTACTGGGTTATTGGCCTAAGAATTCCAGCATGGTCCTGGGAAGGCAAGAAACACTCGGACAGACACGGCTCCCCAAATGTCGTGATCTGGAAGAGTCTAAGGTGAAAGGAGACGGAACCACGTACTTAGACTGCTTTGATTCTATGCCAAAGAACAGGTGACTAAACACTCCTCAACACAGTACAGCCCAAATCACCTTGTGACTGCCTAGTGATTCCCTTTGTGTGCTATAGGCCTTTATTCATCACCTCTGACTCTCTTGCTGCAGATGATTTTGAAAGAACAGATCTCTGCTCATTAACAGAGAAAGAAAATGAGAGCTGATGCAGTGTACCCAGTGACCGGGCCCGATGACTAGTTTATTATCACGTGCCTGAGGTGAAGAGAGAGTGGAGGTCGTTGGGGCCGAGGAAGTGCAGAAACTGCACTTAGTCAGGCCTCCTGTGAGTGAGAGCTGGGATGAGAAGACACTCAAGTTGCGATCACCACAGCTCTCGCTAGGCTGTGAGGAACTCTCTGCAGGGAAAAAATGTGCCAGAGGGCAATGAACCTCCAAGCACGAACACTAGAAGTTTCCATCGTTGGTGCTTAATCAGCAGCAAATGGAAGCAGCTTTGGACTCCTGTTTGCTCAAACCCATGCCCAAAGAGAATATTAGAATATTTTATGACCAAGCTGTGTTAAGTTTTTAGATTGACATAACAAAATGCCCAGAGTTTAGTAACTGTCACAAAAAGGTTAACTGTTCCACGGATCCCCCCGGTACTGAGGTCTACAATTGTGCGATCAAGATGGCTGCCGGATTCCTTTCTTTGGAGGCCTGTGAAGAGAGTCTGTCTACTGCTTCTTTCTTAGCTTACAGTAGTTTCTGGCAATTGTCCTTGATTTCTGAAGCTCAACCTTTGATCTCTCTCTCTCTCTCTCTCTCTCTCTCTCTCTCTGTCTCTCTCTATTTCTGTCTCTGTCTCTGTCTCTGTCTCTTTCTGTCTCTGTCTCTGTCTCTGTCTCTCTCTCTCTCTCTCTCTCTCTCTCTCTCTCTCTTTGTGTGTGTGTGTGTGTTTTAATATATGCTGGTGTCTGTACCTAAATTTTCCCATCTTATAAAGCACCAGCTATCGCTGGTGAAAGGATTACTCTAATTCCCTCGATTTTACCTAAATACACCTTCAGTGACATTTCTTCTGAAAAGGGTGCCTAGGTTAGAATTTTAATATATCTTTTTTTGTGAGGAGGAGGGACAAGAGTCAGCCACAGCACCAGGTAAATTTTGAAACTTAAAAAAGTATTTTAAATTATACTATATTATTTGTGTATGAGACACACACACACACACACACACACACACACACACACACACACGATCAGAGGACAACTTGTGGGAGTTGCTTAGCTCCTTCCACCATGTGTATCCTGGGGCCTTAAGCTCAGGTCATCGGGCTTGAAAACAGATGTCTTGAACCATCGTGCCAGCCTGAGATTAAAATGTTAATTTTATTTTCTATTAAACAACTTACTATGAGAACAACAATTAAGCACGCGGTTGTCGAGTGTCGTACAGGGCCAACTATGTCTTCCTAGTGTCATTTGCCCACATCCTACCATCCCACACCTGCCTCTGCAGCGTCTGTAGTATCCACCTATGGTATAAGCTTGAATTAGGCAGGAAATGGGTCATGTTCCTAAGAGAGTCGCAGATTTGTAAACAGTCTTGGAGTAACTTGTGCCGATGAAGCTGTGGTGGCTTTATTTCCTCCCAAAGACGCCTGTGTCATTTCAGAGCCGAGTATAATCTTCACTAGGGAAGCTTAGGGATGGAAGTCACAGAACAAGGAAAGCGGGGACCACGGAGGCCTTTTAATAAAGCCATTCAAGTTCCGCACAACCAAATGTCCCCATATGTTATTTTGAAACTGGACAGGCTGTTAAGTGAAAATAGTCATTGTGTGTGAATGACTGGCTGTTTTGTTGAGCCAAGATAATTAAGAGTTAGACGTGGTAATCGTAAGCTTCCATTAGTGTGTGGATAGCATGGGCCTCTCAATCTTGGCACTATTGCCATTTAGGGCAAGATACTTGGATATATATTAACGTGTTTTTGTGTTTTAAAATTTACTGGTATTTTAGTAACATGTCTTCTCACTACCGGGTATGGGGGGTGGTGGTCCAGTAACACCGCCCCTTTTTTGTGACAACTGTATCATTGGCTCCAGTTGAAAACCACTCATGAACACCTGAATACATGCCTCATTTCACTGTACCCGACTCAACATGTGCTGTACTCCTGGTCAATCCTACCTTTGGCTTACGTTGAACCAAATACATGCACCGGTTGTGGGTGAGTGTTTGAGTGTTTTGGGGATGGAGGTGACGGTGGTTAACATGGATGCTTGAAGAAATGAAGACATTATACTGATAACCTATAATTTGAGATACTAACTTAAGGCTCTTAAAATATTTCTATGAGTGGATTAGAGTTTAGTGTAGACAATGGGAATGATTAAGGAAGCCGGGAAAAGAAGGGGAAGAATTGTTTAAGTCTCATCTTCTTAAATTGAGAGGTAAGTGGTTGAGTGGGGATTGGGGCTTGGGTGGGACGGGGTGGGATGGGAGCTGGGCATCAGTAGCAGTGGCCTGTCTCTTTAAGCCTAAGTCGTGTGCGTTCATGAATAAGCATGAATATGCATACACATGTGTCTGTGAAGGACAGACAATGACCTTGGCTGGCTTCATCCACTTTCCCGTCTTTGCCACTGGCCTGGAACCTCCACGGCAGGCTATGCTGGCTGGCCAGGGAGCTTCAGAAAAGCACCTGCCTCCAGTGCCCTAGTGCTGGGGCTCCTGAGAGGCACCACTGGGCCTGGCTTTTTTTTTTTTAATGTGGGTTCTTATGCCTGCACAACAAGCACTTTGCCCACTGAGTTTATCTCTTCAGTGCCTCAATCCTGAGTTTTTAAAGGTGTGTTCTGTGACCCCCACCCCCCAAACTCCCCAGTTCCTCAGATCATCTCTGCTTCTCACCACACAGCAATACGGTTGAGAATGTGAAATTCCACCGGAGCTCCTCCTCGGGCCTACAAGGCGTGAGATGTCAGGAAGCCCTCACTTTCAGAACTGCGCTGTAAGAACTTGAGCGGTTTGCTGACACCAGCCCTGGCACAAATAGTTCTCACCAGCAGTTATTTTTACTGAGCTGAACTTTCTTAAGATATCAGATCATTACTCTTAAGTACAAATACGTAGTCTTAGTGGAGTAACGGGGCATAGCCTGTATTGGATTTTGATCATTCTGGCATTTGGTTCAGTAGCGGCTTGACCTTGAGTTAATTAGTCTGACAATTCCTGCTGGCTGTTTCATCCAAAGACTGCAACTCTCAACTCATCAGTAATTTAGTTCATTTGTCTCTATTATGATCCCATGATTACTTCTGGTTGGAAGACTAGTATTTTTGATGATTGTAATGCTGGTGACGAATGGCCGTAATGATGTCTGGAAACATGCATTAATGCATGTCCTCACAGGAGCTTTAAAATATAGTTCTTTGAACGAAAGGAGACGGCCACTATCATCCTGATGCTCAAGCTATCTTTTCCATGTTTATAGGAATGATAGGAAACCAGCCAATTTAAGAGAACACACAACTTCCCTAAAAGGGTTTAAATGTTTTTTTTTGGAAATTTTACAGAAAAGAACTGTAAAGAGAATGAGGTTTTTAAAAGCAACTCTTCAATGTACTTTCTTAAATCACTTACATTTCCCTGTTTCCTCCGATCTTGTTTGCATGCATAACCAATTTTATATAGTTGCAATTACAGTGTAGATTCAATTTTGTATTCTGCTTTTTTCACTTAGCATTATTCTTCCATAATAATTTAAAGAGAGTTTTATTTACGGTTATTTCAAATGTAGAGAATATAATTTTCTAAACTGTACTTAAGTGCTCAATTTAAATATTTTAATGGCCAACCCAAATCATCAAATACACTTAGATAAGGGTGCTTTATAGTTAATGCTCAACATTGCAGGAAACAACTTGCACATACATTAGATTAAAGTCAAACGTTATATGCAAATGGAAATGCAGATCCTAAAGTCGGGTCCTTTTATGGATTGAAAATTTTCTTTCCTTTTCTTTTTCTTCTCTTTCTTTTTTTTTTTTTTCAGTCTGATGTACTCTTAAAACTGGTTAGTCTGGCTGCTAAATTTCCATGCCCTGAACTAATTCAGCCGGTTGTAAAATTGTACCTTTCTGCAGATGACTTAGCATGTGCACCGCATTTATACTTGAACTTCCTATGATTCAGATAGCATTATCCTAAATGATGTTAGGAAATTGTTCATTTTCTGTGTCATCGAAAAACGAGGAAAGGCCAACCACATTTCGCCCGAAGAGAGTCATGTCAGAACTGACATCTTGGCAGATACAAAAATGCAAGTAAGATATTTTAATAGGGCATACTAAAACTAATGAGCTGAGGACCAATATACACTTCTCCGTTGTATTAAAGAGGCATCTTCCGAATTTACTAATGTTAAAAGACATGCTTTATTAGTTGCTGGAGGAGGTCTATTTCATTAGACGATCAGTTGAAAAACAAATTTGCCTCCTTTTGTGTGATTTTTTTTTTAAACCTTAGTTTTTAAAATGTGGCTTGGGAAAGTTGGTTCTAAAAATTCCTTGTTGTGTAATATAAAATATTAAAAGTAAAGTGGACTCCTCGTCTCTTAGTGTCATTAAAGAAACAGAGAGTCTTAACAGTGGTCTCTTTTTTGCTTGATGACCTAAGCAGACGGGAGAGGCAAAATTGTTGGCTTGTTCAAAAGCTCTGCAGGGCCTGCTTCTACTGATTATGCTGTCTGCTAGGCATTTATTTACATATATGTCTAATTCTAAGGTTTATATTTTCAGAATGGTTTCTTTGTGTCCAGGGAATTTGGAGAACAGCCGTAAGACCAATTAAGGCAGTATCCATTGGCAGATTGGTCGCGTTAGGCTGTTTTTCTAGAGAGGAAACTGAGCCGGTTGCCCACACTCACCATCGGTGGGTTGACTGCTCCGACGTGCAGTTAGAACAGCTTCAGCTGGTCACGTGGGCTTGACTTAGCACATAGCTTCTCAGAGTACAGTCCCACAGCAGTGGCCTCAGCATCACTTTGGAATCGATGAGAATTACGAATAATTCCTCAAACCCGCGGCATCAGGAACTCTGTGGGTGACTGGGCGTGACGGTTCCTGATGGAATCCCAGCACTCAGGAGGCTTGTATTAGTCTGGGTTCTCTAGAGTCACAGAACGTATGGGTAGTCTCTATGTAGTTAGGGAATTTGTCAATGACTTACAGTCTGTAGTCCAACTCCCCAACAGTAGTCAGCAGCAGCTGTGGATGGAAGTCCAAGGATCTTGCAGTTGCTCAGTCCCACGAAGCAAGCCGGCAAGGAAGAAGCAGTCTTCCTTCTTTCAATGTCCTTATATATGTCTCCAGTAGAAGGTGTAGCCCAGATTAAAGGTGTACACCTTTAATCCCAGATGAACTTGAAGTCTGGGATTAAAGGTGTATGTCTCCACACCTTTAATCCCAGATGACCTTGACTGGAATCCATGCTTCAAGATCTCCATGCTAAGTCCAGGTCAGAAACTTATGTCTCTGAGCCTCCAAATTAGGATCATAGGTGAGCCTTCCAATTCTAGATTGTAGTTCATTCCACATATAGTCAAGTTGACAACCAGGAATAGCCACTACAAGGCTGAAACTGAAAATTTCCAGGTTGGCCTGAGATGCTTAGCAAGACTGACTCAAAACAAACAAACAAACAAACAAAAAACCCAAGCAAATCAAACGAAATCTAAAATGGAAACCAAAACTATCCCTGGAGAACAAACCTCGTTGGTTAGGGTTTAACGGTAGCTTCTGACAAGCAGTGGAGATTGTTCTAATTTCCTGTTTGTTGCTGTGATGAAATATGCCGATAGCAGACAGGTTAGAGGATAGAAAGGTGATTTTCGCTGTGAGAGGCGTCACAATGGCACGAGTCTGAGAGAGCTAGTCGCACACAGCCACAGTCTAGAGCAAAGAGAAATGATTGTGTGCAGAGTGGAATACTTAGCTAGCTTGCCACACTCCTATACAGTCCAGGGTCTCAAACCAGGGAATGGGGTTGCCCACATTCAAGCTGAGTCTTCCCTTATTAGTTAAGGTGATGAAGAAGACGCCCCACAGACATGCTCACAGGTCCGCCTGCTCCAGATGATCCATCCCTGAGACTCCTTTCAGTCGATGCTAGACAGGATTAGGTTGACAGACAAAACATCACAGAGCCCAAACCTAACATCCGGGGAAGCATGTTTCAGAAGCGGTGCTGACAAAGACAAGACGGTAAAAATAAGAACATGGATTTTTTTTTTAAAGGTGAAGATGAGCGGATTGCTTTCACTTTAAGAACGATCTCTCAAAGAGATGATGTGGTTATACGGCACCGATGTAGTAGAGGGAGTTCCCATCTCTCTAGTATTGTAATATGTAGCAGAGAAACTAAGAGTTGCCTTAAGTGACATTGTAGAACAGTGTCATGGAACAAGACTGTTTTGGGATTTGTGTGAATATAGAGAGACAAGTAGCTGACTCGGTTCTTTATTTAGGCAGACACATAATTGGATGTATTTATCACCATGGTGCAATATGTCAATACCTACGATGTAATGGTGACAGCAGGAAACATGACACGGATTCTGCTCAAAATCCTCTCTGCTACTTCTTTTTAAATATTGACAGCTATTGTTCCTTTACCGTATGACACAGCCCCCGTCTACGGCAAGTGTGTTCTTGAGGCTGACATAGAAACACATCTTCTCAAAAGCTTAATTAGCGCTACCTTTTTTGAAACATGAATAAACCTGCACATTGTCTTGTTACTCTATTGACTTCCTTTTACGAAGATGTAATGAAGTGTTGCATAGTTTATATCCACCGACTTTAGAAAATAAGGCGCACTCAGTCTGGAATGCTCAATCAACTGTAAAGTTGAACTAGCCCTTAATTCCTTTCCTTTGACCTTGTAACATTTAGAAGAGGTTCAAAAAGGAAAAAAAAAAGACACTACTATTAAAATGTAAAGTCAGAATGTAAACAATAAAATGCTCTTGGTCTTTATAAGCCCAGAAGGTGAGTCCAATAGAGCCACATTCAAGAACCAGAGCAGAGAAGCAAATTCTAAAGCTATTTGCTGGGAACTTTTTGTTTATGTTTTTTTTTTAACATTTTTTCCTTTGGTTTTATTTAGTTTTCTGAAAAGATTTATTTTATTTTTAATAACATGGTGTGTGTGTGTGTGTGTGTGTGTGTGTGTGAGAGAGAGAGAGAGAGAGAGAGAGAGAGAGAGAGAGAGAGAGAGAGAATATACTAGGCAAGGGGATTGAATCCCCTGGAGGTGGAGTTCCAGGTGGTTGTGAACCTTCCTACAAGCATGCTGGAAACCAGACTCTGGTCCTTTATAGAAACATCAAGTCCTGTTAACAACTAAGCCATCTCCCCAGGCCAATGTGTTTAGTTGTTTAAGACCGGATCTCATGTAGCTCAGACTGACTCTGAACTTGCTATGTAGACAAGGATGACCTCAAATTCCCCATTCTCTGACCTCTGTCTCTTAGATATTAAGACTGCAGTTGAGCCCTGCCACGCCTGACTCGCTGAGAACTTTGGGTAAAGAATGTGGTGTAGCCGGTACAAGGTCCATCTTAAATGGCATTCAGTATCCCCCAGTAAGATGGCAGCACAGGAGAAGAGTTAGTTAAAGGTGTTTGCATTTGTTTCCTACTGTGTTGGATCAAATCATCGCAAATGGGTTGGCTTATTCCAACACAAACTTGTGATTTTACAGTCCTGGAGGTCAGAGACCCTGAATCACGTCTCACTGGGCTCATGGTGGGGGGGGGTAAGTAGGTTGTGTCTCTTCAGTGGTTTGTCAAAGCTGTCTACACTTATTTGCCTTCCTTGACACTGGATTCCAGTTGCCAAGTCAGCAGCTCTGTATCGCCAACCCTTTTCATCTCTGTCTTGCTTCTTTCCTTCATTAATAAGTACTTTGATTGTGCCTGCCAGTCAATTTAGGATAATCTAGTCAGCTTCAGATTCTTAATCTAACAACTGTCTAGTTCCTCAGAAACTACTCATATTCCAGAGACTAAGATGTGGTCCCCTCTGAGGGTGCCCACCATCATATTTACTGGGTATAATAAAATATCAAGCAGATTATGTTTGAGGGCTGGATAGCATCTAATGTTAGAATGTATCTCACTTAGTAGTTTCTGTTTAGCATGCACATGTGGTTCCATCCACATACACTGGGAGTGGCAGCAGCTAATCCCAGTACTCAAGAGGTCTACCTAGAGAGATCGGAAGTTCAAGGGCATTCTTGGCTATATAGCGACCTGGGCGCTAGCATTGGGTATTTGAGACCCTGTTTCAAAGCAAGGAAAGAAGGGAGGGGCTTCAGAATGTCTAAACAATTGTTTAAAGAGTAATGGAAGTAGCAATTATGGAGAGCTAGTCCAAAGAAAGGGCTCGTGATCTATTAACATCCATAAGATGGAAACCTTTCATGTAGGTAGTCATAAAAAAGACATCGATTATATTTATGTCTGTGACATCCATGGTGACTAAGACCATAAGGTCAGTTCCAAGAGCCAGTGGGAGTACTGAGGGCTGTTCAGGACACTCTTCTCAACTAAACCTCCTCTATTGCTCTTAGGAAGCCTCACATCTGAACACCTTTGTCTCCAAAGCAGAGAAACAGCTAGAAAGGGGCCATTTTTTTTGTTATAGTAAAGGCTTGAGACAGTGCTTTGCTCAAATATTATTTATCTGTGAAATCCACTTAGAATGGATTGGACTGCCTGGAAGAAGACAGTCCGTAAACATGGACGCCTGAGGGGCCATTCGTTGGCAGCGGATGCCTAGTTAGTTTTGTGGAAAACCCAGCTAATTATGCTGACATGGTAGAATTATTGTGTGGATTAAAAACGTCACCTAAACCACTTAAACCACAGATCTTGGAACTCTAATGTCTCATTCCGACTCGTTTTGAAGCAGGATGTGCTGTTCTTTCAGGGGTTCAGGGGTGATGTCTCCAGGGGTCAGTCCTTCCCCTCTTCCTGTCTCCTTGTTGCATCAATTAAACCTCATGCCTTTCTCCTTCTTCAGTTTGGCGATCTGTTCTTGCTCTTCTGACCCCAACAAACTTCCTAGTTCTTCCTTCCTTCCCAGGTCATTCTTTCTTTAACTTTGGTGCCTCCTTTCAGCCTCTCTTTTAATCTTCAATTTTCCTCCACTCATAATCAGGTCATTCACATTCCTAGCTCTATTTAATCACCATGTAAACATTCTCTTTGGTGACTTTGCTACGGAAACTCCTTAGCCATCATTGGGAAATTATTCTCTCATTGCTGTGATCAACTGCTACACAAGAAGGAGAATTCTTAAGGGAGAAAGGATTGAGTTTGGCTTACAGTTGGAAGGGGACAGTCTGTCAGGGTAGGAAAGACATGATGTAGGAGTATGAGGCAGCTGTCATATCATACGCACAGCCAGGAAGCTGTGAGCAGAGAGGAAATCAAACCTCAAGGCCCACCCCCAATTGACTAACTCCTTCCAACAAAGTTTTACTTCCTAAAAGTTGCAGTCCTCTAAGACAGTGCTATGAACTGTGGACCAAGTTTCCCAACACATAGACAATGGGAAACATTTCATATTTAAATCACAGCATCGATCTTATCACAGAGTCCATGGTCATCTAATAACCTTCAACCTACTAAATTTCTCCAAAGTCTTTCATGTTACTGATCTTTGGTCATGAATATGACCACCAGCCTTTGTCCCTAGACATACCCCATAGAAATGATTCAATGACCAAACAAATACTGAGTAGTAATATGGACCATGGCCATCCTCAGGTATAAAAAACAGACCAGGTCTTTGGACTTGGTGAAAATTGATGTTTACCTTGTGGCTATCCCAATGCATATGGCAATACAACAGTATGGTTGTGAAAAGGGCTACCAGGCAACCCTGCCCAAGGGAGATGTGACCTCAGGGAACTCAGGTATATCCTACTAGGAGGTCACTGAGGTCTCAGGTTGGGAGTGGCTTAGAGAACTACAAGCTTACATTGCTTATGAATGAAGAAAGTACGAGGGCCTAGAGCAAGGCCTGCTGATTGAACTGGACAGCACCAAAGAGCATTAGGAGGGGGTTACACAAAGAGCTGGTTCACCAGGGCCTTGTGAATCTTCATCACCCCATTGAGAAGCAATGGAGAACTTTAAGAATTTTAAGCATATAGATGACTGTCCTAATAAGGGTTTTTATTGCTGTGAAGAGACACCATGACCACAGGAACTCTTATAAAGGACAACATTTCATTGGGGATGGCTTGAAGTCCAGAGGGTTAGTCCATTATCGTCATGGCTTGGGACATCGTGGCCCACAGGCAGACATAGTGATGGAGAGAAGCTAAGAGTTCTACATCCCAAATCCTCAGGCAGCAGGGAGAAAGAGTCAGCCACTGCATCTGGCTGAAACTTCTGAAACACCAAAGCCCACCTCCAACAGTACACTTTCTCCAACAAGACCACACCCACTCCAACAAAGCCACACCTCTTAATGCCACTCCCTAAGCATTCAAATATATGGGCCTAGGGGGGCCATTCTTTTTTCAAACTCTACAGTGACCAAGTAGAATAGCAGGCTGAACAGGAGCAGAACATACATGGTGGCAAAGGACTGAACCACAGTTGAACTAGCAGTGCTTAGAACCCCGGACAGTGGAGAAATATCCCTGAACCTTTTGTCTCTGATAAACACCTCCCACAGTTACACAGGGCTGTTGTCACACGGCTGTTCTGTAGACTGAGTAGTTCTGAGACAATTTCGTGGCCTTATCCTTCCGCCCACTCCTGCCATTTTTGCCTCCTCCGATTCGCTGACCTCTTCAAGCTGCCCCGTCTTTATCGCTCATGGCGTGCACCACACTATGCCACATTTACTGATTTGCTTGTTCATCACATCCACGAAACCCCGGGCTCCTTGACTATGAGCAGCATATGACATCAGCACTCCAACTTAAGGCTCGTGGAAACTGCCTGGAGATTGTATTAAAATGCATCGTCTGACTCATTAGTTATAAAGTGGGTCCTGAGGTGATTTCATTGCTAATGATGTCCAGATGTCACCAGTACCCCTGTCTTGCTGGGACTACAGTGGCAGGAATGCCTTTATCACACTTTCTCTCTTGACTCTTAGTGTCAGGCACATTACGGAATATTTCTTGAGTGATAAGTCTAGTTTATTTTTCAAAACAAACTGCTGTTATTTCTCCTTCCCACCCAAATCCCTAAGTATTATCTTGATGGCACGGGGGGGGGGGGGTTTCCCCAGGTCCTCAACCCAGTTTACCTGTTTTCTGTGTGTATTAGTCACTTTTCCATCATGGTGGCCACAATTCCAAGTAAAAAGCGACCTTAAAGGAGTAAAGCTTTACTATGGCTCCTGGCCTATTGTGGTGGGGAAGCTCAGGGGAGCTCATGGTGGTGGGAGAGTGCGATGGGACATCTTCACAGCCCTGGGAGTCAGGATGCAGGAAGGCAGGTCAGGACCAGGATGCTGTATCCCATAGCGACTGACTTCTACCATCTGGACCCTACTCCGAAGAGCTCCACAGCCTTCAACATAGCCATGGTCTGAGGCCGGAGCAGTGAAAACATGAGCTGTGGAGGTGTTTCAGATTCACACCACAAGACTGCGTTACTCGTACTTGGAAAATTCACTTTCATCTCACTCTCGAAGCAATTGCTACCTCAGCATTGTACCCTTCACTCCACTCTCAACTCTTCGCCTAGAGAAGCGGTTTTCTTTACTCCTTATCAGACAGATACACTGTGGCTGTTTTTTTTTTTTTTTTTTTTTTTTTTTTTTTTTTTTTGAGACAGGGCCTCCTATATGCGGGCTGGCCTTAAACTGGCTGGCTATGTAGCTGAGAACATCCCCACCTCCAAAATCCTGACATTAAATGTGTGTGGCCCCTACACCCACTTTATACAACTGGTGGATTGAGTCCAGGGCTCTTGCATGCTAAGCAAATACTCTACCAAGCCCCACGAATCATTTATTTTCGAATTACTTTGAATGTGGTAGCACCTAGTAAGTTTTCATGGAACAAATGCACTGTTGAAAAGAGACAGAGCCTCTGTTTCCCTTCTTAACTGCTCCTATCTGGGTTCACTCAGGGGCATTTGCAACTATCAGGTGAGCCTTCTAGCATGGAGGTTAGGGTTAGGGTAGGGTTAGGGATAGGAATAGGGATAGGGTTAGGGTTAGGGATAGGGTTAGGGGTAGGGGTAGGGGTAGGGGTAGGGGTAGGGATAGGGATAGGGTTAGGGTTAGGGTTAGGGTTAGGGTTAGGGTTAGGGTTTGGGTTAGGGTTAGGGATAGGGTTAGGTTTTGGGTTTGGGTTAGGGTTAGGTTTTGGTTTTGGGTTAGGGTTAGGGATAGGGTTGGGTTTTGGGTTTGGGTTAGGGTTAGGGTTAGGGTTAGGGTTTGGGTTAGGGTTAGGGTTAGGGCTAGGGGTAGGGTTAGGTTTTGGGTTTGTTTTAGGGTTAGGGTTAGGGTTAGGGTTTGGGTTAGGGTTAGGGTTAGGGTTAGGGGTAGGGTTAGGTTTTGGGTTTGGTTTAGGCTTAGGGTTAGGTTTGGGGTTTGGGTTAGGGTTAGGGTTAGGGATAGGGTTAGGGTTAAGGAGTAATTTATCACTGGCATGGAAGAATCCGTTTTTTTATGTGTGGGTGTGAAGGGAGAATGATTCCTGTTGCTTGCTCTTCCTCTTCAGGAGATGTCATCACCCTGAGTCAAGTCGATGCCTGTTCTTGTGAAACTCCTCCACAAGACTGGAAAACAGGTGTTCCGGGGCATCAATCGGCCTTTCAGTCCACAGTCAGTCACGTGAGGTGAGCGGAGCAGGGTGACTCTGTTCCCTGAGATCCCTGGCCTACATTCCAGAAACAAAATTAGCTGTAAGTACAACCTCTGCACACAGCACCATGTGTATTATATGAATGAACAGTATGGTTTCATGTTGACAAGCAACTCTAGCCAAAGTGATCAGCCTTGTTTATTTCTTTGTGGTTCCTGATAAAACGGGTTACAGTTTCCATTTGTAACTTAGACTTTCTGTATTCAGTTGACAACACGAGATGTTGTTTGGTAAGTTGAACAGCTTTTTCCTCCTTCCTTCCCTTCTTTCTCCCTCCCTCCTCCCTCTCTCCTCCCATTCTTCTCTCCTTCTTCCCTCTCCCTTCCTATCCCTCTCTCCCTCTTTCCATTCTCCCCTCTCTCCCTCCCTCCTTTGTTTTTCTTTCTGTCATGGTGTGGATGGAGCCTAACATTTTGCACATTCCGCCAAAGTGATCAGCACTAACCGGTCCCCTCAGCCCTCTTCAACTCTTTAGACATTATATGTTTCACTGTGATTTTTTTTTTTAAAAGGTGTCCTTCCATCACCGGTGCCCCCACCCACTGTGGGCTGTCCCTGTTTCAGAGCTGGTGGGACAGACATAGCTGGGTTTCCTTCTTTACCCACACAGCCTTTCTTTTCCAGGTTGGTTTTCTACAATTCATACTGAGAGAACAACCCAGCAAAGCCAGAATCTTAAATAACAAAATACATAAACAACCCTTTCCCTTTATCTGTCTCCACAGAGAAAACACTGGAAGAAAAATGCAGAGTGGGCCACTTTATTTTTTCCTTGAAATAGGGGAAATATTTGCTTTCTCCATTATGGGGAGAGAAAATGGGAGTGGGGAGGTATCACTAGCAATCAAGAACTACAAACTCAATCTACGAAAACATCAAACTGAGTAGAGTTTGTTACCCTGAAACATGCTAACAAGGCAGATAGGAGGCAGGGTGGCCGGAGGAGGGACTTGTTAGCCAGGGCATTTAGCACAGAGGGAAATTTTAGGATTCCAGGCAAGTCAGAGTGCTGCCTCTCTCCTCCCTTCTCCTCCCCCAGTTCTCCTTGCTCTTTGACAAGCTATTTTGTAACGTGTGGAAAAGCTCCCTCCTGTAGGAGGCTGGTTTGCACTGTATGCTCAGGCACCACTGCTCTGGGCCTGCCTTTCCACCCACTGCTTCCTGCCTTGTTTCCGGGCCTGCAGGTGATCTCAGTCGGCTGGCCTTTCCACCTACTCTCGGTCTCCCACAGCTTGGTTCTGCCCTTCACCAGGACTTCATAAGCCCACGGAGCATTTAGCAAGGATGAAAGTAACAGGTGGCGCTCGGTGGATGACACAAGAGCCACCCCCTCTCTGTGTCATGGGAAGAAGGCAGCTGGGCCACCCCCTAGCAGTGACCTTTTCCCCCTTAATTAACTAATTAATTTATTCACTTTATATCCTGATCGAAGTCCCCCTCCCTCCTTTCTTCCTAGTCCCACCCCCTGCCTTCCCCATTATCCTCCTCTGAGCCCTGCTACCCCAATGAGTTGCTTCAGGACTAAACACCCTCTCCTGCTGAAGCCAGACAAGGCATCCCAGCTAGGGGAAAGGGACCCAAAGGCAACAGAGTCTGAGTCAGAGACACACTCCTCCCACCCCCAGTGGTTAGGAGACTCACACGAAGACCTCGACGCAGTCTTAAGAGTGTGTTTGTCATAAGGATACACAGGTCTTTCCCACCATCTCTTGGCTGACCTCTCGTAGTCTTCCTGTCCCTGAGGTCTCTGCTTGCCCCTTGCGTGTGTCTGTGTGTGCCTTTTACCAACTTCCGCCCAAACTTGGATCTGACTTTCAAAGTCTGGCTTCCAGGGACGCAAATATATCAATAAGAAGCTTGTTAGCTATTCGGTCATTATGGCTTTATCATCACGGCATGAAATACTGAATGGCGAAGACACAAAACACCCATTTTATGGTCCCGTTGCAATCTTTACTGCATAATTAATATCTATCATTAGAGGAAAGTCGTATCATTTGCAATTTGATGCAGCTCTCTTTGGAGTTTCCTGATGACTTCAAGGTAGTTTAGATGCTAGCTCACCTGTTGCTTACAATCAGGTTTTATTAGATAAATAGTTGTCTTATCTTCTCTAAGGGCCTCTTGGGGGTGAGTCCTTCTTGTAGCTCCTTTGCATGATAAAGCTGCCTCCCCACCCCACCCTCATATCCCTGCCTCGGCCAGAAGGAAATATTGCCTCTGTTCCATTCCGAGGGCACGCTGGCGGGATGGCCTTGTTATAAAGTACAGAGACAGAGGCATATAAATTTAACACATACCGTAAAAAGACCTTGTCTCACACTAGGCTCAGGGCACTGTGCTCCAGCTCTCCTTTCCATCCTATTTATGGAAACATGAGCTGTTGCTGACATTGAAAACTGCGTCACATAGTTTCTTATCTCGCCACTCTCGTATAAAGCCAGAGAGAAAATGGGTCACACGCTCTCGGGGTCTGCGCAGGCTCCTGCTCTTTGTCCTCGCTCTAAGGTCGCAGAGGCCACCGCTAATCTCCACAATGCCACCTCTGGAATGCCAACGCCCTCTAATACTTGTCATCCTTCACAGTGGGACAAAGGAACGGAGAGCACACAGAGACCAATCCATCACCCCCGCTGCCTGGCAATTCAATGCCATGCCCTCCAGAGGACGGGTCAACGGCTCAGGCCTCACCTGTGAAGGATGGCCTATCTGTCATCCGGCGGCGCTCTCCCCTGCCCTGGAGCATCATGGATGAGTAAGCTCATCCCCAGATGCCGAGGGCAAGTGCTCTCACTGCCCTCTCATAATCCACATGCTCCGTTGCACAATGTCTTTATTTATACAGCCTCAGAGCCCTCCTCCTTTCCCTGTGAAGTTGGAAGTTTCTCTAGAGAAATAATTATGAAGGGCGAGAGAACACGATGAGGGGCAGTCCCAGGAACACAGTTAAACTTTGTGTGACATGATGTGGAGATGCATTCTGTAAGCTAGATTCCAGAGAGCACAGACTTTATCCAGGAAGTGGGTCTCTCTTCCCCACTCCCTTTCCCCTCCTCCCTTCTCTCCCCCCTCTCTTCCTGTTTTTCTAATTGTTTATTTTTTTAATTTTCTTAAGAGAAGGTTTCCACTCAGCTTACACGGGTCTACCCGCTGTGTATGATTCCTGGATGCCCCTGATTTCTCTTCCGGATTGCTGAGGTAGCAGGTGTTTACCATCATGTGTGGTTTGTATGGCGCTGGGGATCATACCTGGGCCTTGGTACCTGTTAGACCCTTTTTCTTTTTCAAAATTATATTCTGGACCTTGTATATGTATAAGTAAATTTCTCCTTTTTCGTTACTAGAAATAGTTTCTTTAAAAAAATATATTACGTTTACTTCTTTGTGGGTGAGGGGGCATGCACATGCCACGGTGCACATTCGGGGGTCCGAGGTTGACTTGTAGGAGTCCGTTCTTTCCTTCACCCCATGGGGTTCAGGGGCTGAACTGGGGTCATCAGGCTTGGTGGGAAGCACCTTTACTTGCTGAATGACCTCCCCTGGCCTGGAATGAGCTTTGTAAACGTGTTACTAAGGAGATGATCTGTTTGGTAATCGTGGAGACTATTGTGGGTCATGTGCGGACACCTGCCTGAGTGTGTCCACCCCTGTCCTGTCTTGGAGGTGGAACTCAGAGTCAGAGTCTTGCACACACAGGGCAGGCGCCCTACCTCGGACATACACTCCCAGTCTTTGATCCTCTTTTCCTTATAGTGTAATAAACTTTTGCGTAAAGCACACTTAAATTTTCTAAGCTCCTTTCCCCCTCCTCTCCTAACTGGGGCTAATAGTATCCATCTCAGAGTTTCCCTGAAGGAATCTGTGATGGGAGCATAGAAATCAGAGGCCTCAGAGACCCAGAGGTGGGAAAAATCCTGGCTCCATCTTCTAAAAGCTACACAGTGTTAGGCAAATATTAACATCTTAGGACTGGGGGACTTCTCAGGAGATAGAGATAACTTCCTATTAGGATAGTTTTTGGTTAAAGATTAAAATAATGTACATCTTTACGTGATTTTTGTATATCATAGTTAACCAATAATCGTCAGCTTTCTTAAGTTAAATCATTAGGGACAACACGTAAGACTTACATGAATAAAAATGGAGCTGAACTCAGTCTGCGTGATTATACAGCGGTGTGATCCCCATTTGCCATCTAGGGGCTCCAGTTCTACTTTATTCTCATTCTACAGATGGTCCATAATTTATTTAACCATCCTCAGAGGGACATTTGGGTTAGCCGTTTCTTTATGTTATATTACATAGCACAGCAAATGACATCCTTCTGGATATCTGTGCCCACTCCAGAGGCATGGTGGCCCAGTCAGAGAAGGTTATGATGGCCGTTGTTAGAAGGCCGCATATCTCCTTGTAATGGTGCCAACATACGAGGGGGTAGGAGGAAAGTCATTCCTCACACTTTCTTCTCAAAAGACAGTCATTGAGCCTGACACAAAGGCTCTCAAGGGGCAGTGTGTATGTGGTTGTCTGTTTCGTTTCCTCTGAGATGCACCAAGTAAAGAGCTAACTTAGGGAGGCTGTGGATATGGCTCAGCTGGTACAATGCTTGCCTAGCACGAGTGAATCCCGAGCCCGGTCCCAAGCAACGGAGTGTAGCGATGTACGCCTGTACTTCTATCTAGCTCTTGGGAGGTGGAGATGGGAGGATCAGAAGCTCTAGCCATCCTCAGCTGTACAGGAAGTTTGAGGAGAGCCTGAGCTGTATGAGACCTTGGTTCAAAAACAAAACAAAACAAAAAAGCAGGAAAACCTGAGAACTAGGAAGGAGATGTAAGGCTGCTGGTCCTTGGGGGGGGGTCTGCATCACTGGTTTGCAGGTGTGATGAGAAAACCCGCATGGTCAGCGTGGGGAGGCGGTACCCTCTTGCTAAGCTGTTTGAACTGTGCTTACTCTTGCTGATCTTCAGGGCTATGGCCTGGAGCCACACGACGCCAGCTCTATCGCGCTCCTGTTAGAAGCACTCGAGCTATCTGGCATTAAAGGTCCACACCTTCCTTTAGCAGGATTGGAGGGGGAAGAAGGGCCAGGTCAAGATGCATGTCACAGCCGGGCGGTGGTGGCACACGCCTTTAATTGGGAGGCAGAGGCAGGCGGATTTCTGAGTTCGAGGCCAGCCTGGTGGTCTACAAAGTGAGTTCCAGGACAGCCCGAACTACACAGAGAAACCCTGTCTCAAAAAAACAAAAACAAAACAAAACAAAAAGATACATGTCACAGACTTCTCTGAGTGAGAAGTTAGAGGAGGAGGGCCAGCAGGAGCTCTAGGAGAAGCCCCTCACAGCTGCTCTCTGGTCACCACCCAGAGTGCTTTCTTCATGTTATCAGAGTGGAATCAAGTGCTTAGTTGGATGATTTAGTCCAGCTTTCCCCTTTCACTTCAATTGTGGGAATGAGGACTACATCCCTGGATTGGCACCTGGTGGCCACAAAAGACTTAAAAGGCTATGCAATGCTAAAATGGCTTACAGAAACAAAACTCTGCTCTCCCAGAAACAGGAGAACATCAAAGAATAAGACCATGACACCGCCTTCCCTGACCTCTCTCCTGCCTTAGACACTTCAGCCTTTTCTAATCTTTCGACTCAACATTAAGACTCTAACGTAGTCCACTCTCCCACGATGACCTTGCCTACCCACCCGTGTTTTACTCACCTGCTACTTTAATAATCTCAGGCTTCCCTCCGATGTTGAAGCCCCCACTAGTATCTGCTCCAAACTCTGCAACCTAACCTTTCCTCCACTGCCAGGAGACATTTCTAAAATGCAAAGTAGATGCTTCTTCCTACTTGAAAATCCAACTGGCCCATCCTGCAACAGAGAGTATAGACAACAACTGAGGCTTAAGAGCCCAAAACAAACAAACAAAACCGATAAACAACAACCACAAAAAAAAATATGCTAGAACCACAACTCCATTGCTTGATAAGCTCATGAAGATACAAGGTGCTACCAAGTCTCTGTGAGAGTTTACTCTCTGTAAAATGGCGTGGGGATGACCATAGTACTACTGCATAGGATGTTTTGCTAGCATTAAATGAGTAAGTATCTATAAGTATCATACAATGATCCCTGGCGCGTTTGTGTCTAGAAATATGTTCATGAACCAAATAAAGCTTAAGCACAGCATATGTGAGTCTGGTACTGAGCTCTTTGCTCTATGTCTGTTTTTCCATAGGTATCCGTTTCCTTTTATGTACATAGACTATACCTCGAGGCCTTGGCACTGTAAGCACAGGATTCTTGTTACCATGATCTCTTGAATGCTCGTACTCAGAAACAAAGTTCATCCTAGGGTTACCTCCTATTGAGAACTCTGGAGCAGTCAGGGCTTCTCTGTGCTTCCATATACACACTGTTTGATCTTCTGACAATGTGCTACTACATTGTTGTCTGTAAAGTTTAACACACACACACACACACACACACACACACACACACACACACACCTACCTCTCCGGATCTCGTTGTTTTGAGCAAGTTTAACATTTTCTGTTAGGTGACAGTCATAGCTATTCTTGGCTGCATATGGCCGTGGGTGGGATGCATACAAATCCATTCCCACACGGCTATATTGTTGCAACATTAGTTTACAAAGATGTCCAAACCTGCTGGAATGTTCCACCTCGGAGGACAAGATCCTTCATGGTTCCATTTTGTTTCTTCCAGGCTGTGAAACAGTGTCAGGCAGATATTTTCTGTGGGTGTTTTTCTTGTTGTTTATCATATTGCAGTTAGAGGAACTGAAAAGGCCAGTCTAACTTCACTTGGCTTTTAAACATTAAGACACCGAAGACAACGAGACAAAGAGACTCGCTGGAGGTGTCCTTGCAAACAGCAAGACAGGAAGCTGTTCCTCCCTCTGTACTCTTTTCCTTTTCTCTGCTTTACGCTTGGAAATCCTATTCCTGGCTCTGTCAAGAACCCTAGACCAAGTGACAGACGCACGCTCACCTGTGTCTGTCAGGTTAATGCATTTGTGGGAATTCGGGCTGGAAGAGGCTCTAACCCAGAGACCACACTCCACCTGGTGGTGATTACCTGAACTTCAAGGTCCCCTTGCATTGGTGACTTGTCTTCTGGGCTGTCTTCTGTTCTAACAGGTTCCCCTTTCTTGGTGTCTATTGTGTGTGTATCTTCTCAGTAATGCTCAGTAAACATTTCTTTCAGTTATTGGCCCTATTATCCTCGATGCTCTCTCCAGGGCTAAGGGAATTAATTTACGTGCTATCTACACACAGAAAAGCCCGTGGTGGTTTGAGAAAGTAGATGGATCCCCAGAACTGGAGTCATGGCAGTTTTTAACAGCAATGTGGGTGCTGGGAGCTGAACCTAGATCCTCGGAAAGAGCTCCTTGTGCTTTTAACAATTGTAGTAATCTTTGTAGTCCCAATTATGCACTTTTATAATGTTTCATACACATATACCTTCTATAGTGTATCAAGCCATGGTATAGAGCACCTCTTTGACACAAATACCATTTCTCTGGTACGATCACACTGAAAACCCTTTCTTCTAGTTTCTTCGAGTATACAGCTGCAGCAGTGTTGACCTCACTCGCTGTGAAAGTTAACACCCGACCTAAGTCCTCCTGCCCCCTTCAATTATGCACCTGCTGAGTAAGCTGTTTCTCTCCCCTGCCCCAGTCTCTGATACCCTACCCCAGCTGCTCTTGTCTTAGCTCAGGCCTTTAGTATCATGGGCCACATCATTGCCTCGGGGTTCTCACTGGTTTTCTCAAACATTGTGCAACTTCGATCTAGAGTATAAATTTGGTCATGCCACTGATCTGCTGAAAACCTCAATTCTGCTTCCTGTAGCTTCTAGGAGAAGTTTAAATTCCCTGATTAGAAAGTCCCTTAAGACCTGGGCCTTGATTTCCCTTTCAGGTCCCTTTTCCCCTTTCCTATTCTTATTCAATTTTATTAAAAGCCAATCATTTCAACAAACTTTTCTTAAAGGCTAAACATAATTGTCTTAGAAACCCATTACCCAAGCTACAGTTTGTCTGCAGAGTGTGAGAGTCCTCTGTAGGCTTGGCAGGGCTGTTAAGGTAGCAGGAAAATCTCCCAACAAAGTGGTTTACTTTACAAATGATAGACTTAGTCAACAACTAAGGAGAAAGGACATAGTCAACCCAAACCAACAAGATAGAATGCAGGCCCATGATGCAGGCCTGAGCTAAGGCAGGAGCAGCTGGGGTAGGGTACCGGAGACTGGCAAGAGTGGGGAAGGAGAGGGAGACAGATTGGTCAGCAGGTACAGGATTGGAGTGGGACAGGCGGCCTTAGGTCTGGGATGCTCAGGCCTCCTCGGCAGTGGTGGTTGACTCCTCCCCCCACTCATATCTTTCAATACTTGGTCCCTAGTTTTTGGAGCTATTTGGGGGAAGATTAGGAGGTGTGATCTTGTAGGAGGAGATGTCTTGTAGGAGGAGATGTGTGTGTGTGTGTGTGTGTGTGTGTGTGTGTGTGTGTGTGTATTTTTGAAAACTCTGTAGTTCTGCTGAATGAATCTGGCTCCTAGACAAAGCAATCCCCCTTGATCCCCAAAGATGAAATAAAATGAGTTGGTGAGAGTATTTAAGGATGATATCATTCTTGGTGTTAAGGAAAACAGTCACAAATATTGCGAATAAATTTTAATGCCCTCTAAAACTGTCAGCATTAAAATGGCACATCAGAAAGATATGCCAGAAAGTAACTTTAAAGTTTCATTAAAATTCATTATCACAGTGAATTTTAATGATATTAAGGATACAAAGTCAAGCACCAGGCTAAAGATTTCTTTGAGAAAACCTAAATCTGGGTGAACGTTTGCAAAGCCAGTACTCAAGTTAACCATGTACATAAGTGGCAGAGTTTCAGATGCTATAGCTTGACTTTTCTGCTCCTAAAAAAACACTGAAGACTCAAGAAGTCCTGTCATCGCATTGACAAGGCCATGGAAGACTTCTTTCTGCGCATAGACCACAGCTCATGAAGGACAATGTGGTTAGGGTATGTGTAATAAGTTTTAGTATCAACTTTATATTAGTGCTAACCAAAGGAGCCCCTGACTCATTCCTGTAACAACAACAACAACAACAACAACAACAACAACAACAACAACGTTACCTTTTATTTTCTGCAGTGGGAATTGCCTGTGTGTGAACCATATGCATGCCTGCAAAGGTCAGATGAAGGTACTGGACCCCCTGGACTGGATGGATCCAGTTAGAGACAACTCTGCAGCCATGTGGATGCTGGGAATCGAGGCCAGGTCCTCTGGAAGAGCAGCAAGTGCTCTAACCACAGAGCCTCTCCTGTGCTTTTGACAACAATGGTGCCAAAGTGTCAAGGTTCTACCAGCCCATATTATTCTATTACTTTTCACAAAGCTTAGGCAAAATGAAGAGTTGTATCACTCAAAATGAAAGTTTTTAACAACAACACGAAATCTAGGCATTCGCTGTAAACATCGCTAGACAGAAGAAAACTATCTCAAACTGGAGGTACATTGTGTCTAATTTGAAAGATGAACGTGTCTGTCTGTTAAACAATACATTTTGAAAGCATTTGGAAAAGAGACATCACACCCAAAGTCTACAGTTAAAAAAAGAGTCACTTGTGAAAGCAGGGATGGGCTTGTGACTTCGTGTTTTGACTCTTGAAGAAGATTTACTCAGAATAGCCTGGCAGCTTGAGCAGAATGACACTGTCTCTCTACAACATGGCTGCGGGAGAATTCCCAGTGAGGAGGCTTTTCCTCAGTGAGGGCTGTGAGAAGAAGAATAAAGTCCCCATGACCTTTCAAATTGAAACAGTATCAGAGGATGTTAATAACCCTAGCACAGAGATGTCCATTCTATGTACATGGAATCTTGTCTGGCTTGATAAAGATGGCTTACGTGTTTCATACAGCATGCAAGGATGCCAGATGATGTAAAGTTTTCCCATGTCCTGACATAATCTCTACCTCCCCCACCCCAATTTTCAGATCTCTCATGCCCTTCTCTCACAACCATAACCTTGTAAACTGGATCTCAAGGACAATGAATTCAGTTCACGGATATGTCTATTCTCTTAGGCATCCAGACTCAGTTTCTGAATAATTTCTTGTACCTCACCTGACCTCACCTCTGGGCCCACAAGTCACTGTGTCTCTGGGTCTTGTGGGCCTTTAAGCTTCTTTCACTTCTTTCCTTTGTTTAAGGCCATCTGAGGCCTGCTCCTCTCTTGCCTGGATTGCTACAGTCACTTCCTAGAGGTGCTTTGCTATGACAACAAAATAAGGTGTGGAAATCAAAAAGGTATCCATCGTCTTTGTTAAGTCTGCAAATGCTAATATTTTTATGACAGTGTTAAACTGTCTAAAAGTATCCATATAAGTTAAGCGAAAGCATATAGGTGTATGATAAAATTAGATAATTACTAAATAAAAAACACAAGGTTTTTGTGGTTAATTTGTCCCTATAGGAGATGAACGAGGAGCACATTTTCTTTCATCATCTCGCAAATCTACAAATGAATATATCAATAGAGTGCGTATGTATTTTATATTTCCTCTCCCACTTTCTCGCTTCCCCTCTCTCCTACTTCCTTCATTTCCTCTTTCTCTTTCTTACCACCTCATGTACCCTACCCCAGTTTCCTTTCTCCATCTTTTCTTTGTAATCTTAGGTCTGGTACTGAGAAACTAGTTGACAAAGTTCGGGGAAGGCAGGGAGTTTCACATAGGACTATCTAACCCAGTTATTTGAAATCCCTTTTAAGTTGTATACCCCCAAATCGAATAATAATCATCAAAAGTATTACTAATTATTGAGAGGCTGACGAACTCCTGTAATTTTCCACGTGGCCAGCATTAGAAACAATCTAATTTGCAGAGTCTGTTATGCAGTTCTCAAATTAACGTCATGCCAACTGGACACAAGCTACGGTCATCTGAGCGGAAGGAGCCTCCAAGGAGAAAATGCCGCCATAAGGTCCAGCCACAGGCAGGCCTGTGAGGCACTTTCTTAGTCATTGCCGTGGGGAAGCCCCACTCAGGTAGGTGGGGGCACCCCTGGGCTGGTAGTCCAGGATTTTATAAGAGCGCGGGCCAAGCAAGCCGTGGCGAACAAACCAGCAAGCAGCACCCGTGTGTGGCCTCTGCATCAGCTCCTGATTTCGGATTTCAGCCGTTTGAGTTCCTGTCCTGATTTCCATCAGTGAACGACTACAGTGTAGAAGTATAAGTCAGATAAACCTCTGCATCCCCCACTTGTTTTTGTCCACGGTGTTTCATCATAGCAACAATAACCCTAACTAGAACAGTTGGAAAGTGTGCTAAAAGCGTTTTTTGGTAACATATTAGGTATTTTTTTCTATTGGGTTTTAGTCTCTAAGTTTCTTTTGTTTGTTGACCAAAATTACATGAAACCAGGAAAAGAATCTCATAAAGATGGCTGTTTTGTAGGTCAGTGATTTACTCACTTGCAAGAATTAATACCAAATTAATTATCTCAGAAGCCATCTCAAAGCCGACACCCTCAGGGGTCAGGTCATGACACCTGAGAAGAATTATATTGAGATATGGATAAATCCTAATTTTATGCTATGATAGAAAGCAGTTTGTATAATTGATAGAAGAACTATAATGACATTGAATGTTCAGGAGAGGAGCAGCCAATTCTAGTTAAATGAAGCAGGTTTTTGAGATGGCATTATATTAAGATATATTAGTTAAGAGACATTTGTTCATATATGTATATACTTGGGATGTATCTAGCTATGCACTTAAGTTACAGCTTAAGGCACGTGTCCTAGAACACCATCTAGAAGCATCTTAACACTGACAAGTTCAGTGTGGTTTGGCTTTTGCTTTTGTGGAATTTGATATCTAAAACTTCATGAACATTACTAATATAGGGCTTACAAAAGTCTCATTAAATTAAAGAGTACGCTAAAGAGTTTAAGTTAATGCTTCATTGTAGTGGATAATAATTATGAAAGAGTTCTGCCCTGCCGGGCCTCTGCACCACTCCTTCTGAGTATCTGGTAAAGCATGACTCTTAAACTTGAATAGTTAACCAAATATCTTTTTGTATATAAAACTCCCAATTACATAATGCCAATTTACAATGATAAAGTCTTATCCCAATTATATAACCTCTCCAAAACACCAGAAATATATCTGAAGCCATCTGGATGTCCGTGTCTTCTCTTCTCTCTTGTCTAGTCCACCAAGCCCCACCCCCTTTCTCTCCCTCCCTCCCCACCTCCTTCCCTTAGCTCCTCCTCCTCTCTCCCCTCCAGTCACTGGCCTCTCACTGCCTCACTGTGAATGGATGGAAAATATCTTGCAACACCTCATTGTAGAATATATAACACAATTTCTTTATTTTAATCCTACCTCCAAAGTTCATGGACTCTATAAACGTAGAGTCAATTGGTTAACAGGCATATGGGAATATTTGTATCCAAATGAAACAGAAATATACACTTACAGTATCTGTTGGGTGGTAAAATTTTCTCTGGGAAGACTTAACCCACAGTACTTCCCACAGTAAGGGATCCCTCAACAAACCAAAGTACAGACACCATCAAATTCCAACTTGGCGAGCCTATGAGTTAGGGTTACTTACAGGGGTATGGGTTATTTACAGGAGCAGAAGCCCATCAAGAGAAGGCTGTGTCCCCAAGGCTCACCCCAGCGTGAGCCACAGCTCACAAAGCCGGGAGCAGGAAGCACCAGTGCACTTAACCACTGAGCCATCTCTCCAGCTCCGGGAGAGGGAGTCTTAGGTTTTATTTCTTACTCTGGCAGGGAAGAGCCTAGTGAGTCCGGTCAGTTTTGGGAACCTCCTGGAGCTATTTAGAGTCCTTTTTCCTGCTTAAGGAGCCTTCCTGAAGGATCAAATGTTTCAAACTTGGGGATAATTGTTACACAAAAGCATTTAATAATGTCTTGAAAATTTTAGCTAAAATGGTTTTTTTTTGTAATAATATAGGAGAATTTAAAAATGTGAATTTATTACCTTATATTTCTTTGACTTAAGTGTGTTCTGTCAACTGTCATGATATGGGCTAATGGTTCTTAACCACTTGAGGGGTCACAGATATCCTGCATATCAGATAGTTATGTTATGAATTATAACATTAGCAAAATTGCAGCTATGAAGTAGCCATGAAAACGATGTGATGGTTGTGGATCTGAGTTAAAGGGTGGCAGCATTGGAAGGAGGAGAGCCACTGCTCCAGAAGCCATCACGGACATTTTGTCCATTCTGAAGTCATGTAAAATAGTGTACAGAAGGCAGTGTGGCTTGTCTCCTCCACAGGAGCAGAACCTGAGCGCAGGGCTTGCGTTCAAGCGAACTATTCTGATAAACAACTGCTGAAGATGGGAGTAGAGGACAGGAAGGCTTGAACAGAGACACGAAGAGCCGATCCAAGCCTGTCCCCAAGCCTGTCCCCAGGGTGACTACTCTGGACAACTGGAACTTGGCTCTGCCAGGGATCCCGTGACCCAAGTGCCATATGCCTACATTCAGAATATGCTAAAGGAGTATGCATCTTCCGCTCTTATTTTTACTGAGTTACGGCGGGGCCTCTAGGGTGTTAAATCCATTTTCTAACTCTGTGCACTCGTCAAGAATGTGTCAGGCTGATTGGATGGTGTAGAGGGCAGAAGTGCCGGCTGCTGAGCTTGAAGAAGACCTGAGTTTGCTCTACGGAGCCCATGTGGTGAAAGAAGAGACTCTATTCCTGAAAACTGTCATCCATCCACATGTGTGCTATGGCATGTGAGCACATGTAGGAACACACACACATCCACACACACACAAGCACATACACACACACACATACAAGCACACACATACATACACACATATACACACATACGTACATACACACACAAGCACACACACATACACACATACACACACAAGCACACACATACACACACAAGCACACACACATACACACACAAGCACACACACATACACACACACACACACCTCTGACCACAACCACCCCACCTTCATTGCCATCACCAAAATCCCCCATCAACATTGCTGAAAATAGAAAAAACTATAGCAAGGTTGGCCTTGCATCAAATTGGTGTTTTCATATAAATACTCTTCTAAGGTGCATATAGTAAGGCCCGAGACTCTGCTATGTGTTTATTGACATTTGGATAGAATACATTGACACTCAGGTTTTATCTCTATTATTTCCTCAGTTCTCCCATAGCCTGAGCACAAAATTGCTGCATTTTCTGGCTTTAATTAGGGTACGAAGAGATGAGGAGTGAAGAGAACAGCCTTCGCTTCTGTCTTCCCGTTGTAGAATGTAACGAATGTGGTGATCAAAATGTCTTTATGCACACTTGTGCTTGGAAACTAATGGCATGCTACAAGCTTTGGCGCCACTGCTCAGTTCACCATGGTGAAAGGTAAACCTTTGATTCTGGAAGGGAGACCCGCGAAGTACGTGGCACTTGCCAAAGGAGAGGGACAATCTCTTGAGAACCTGGGTGTATTTCTGAAGGTCTCGGGAGTTCAAGCTCTGGAAAAAAGTATCAATGAAAGTTGAGGATGTTGAAAAAGACTTCCTTAAAATGATCCATAGCTGTAGACACACCTCAGAAAAGCTTCTGTCTTCTCCAGCTTCCATCTTGTCTTTGCTGTCTGTCTGAGGCTGTCTACTGTCTGTCCAGATGCTGCTTCCCGCAGTGGTTTCTTCTTTCGAACAGAAGTTCTTGTGAATACTCATGGCAAGGTGAAATGTGAAGACGCAGTCTAAAATATGATTGGGATTGTCAAGTGAACCAAAGTGGTATTCTTGCCTTCAGATTCAACAGCTTGCCCTTGAAAGCCTTATTCAGGCTCTTCTCTGGGATTTGTTTCTCCAACCATCATTGGAGGTTATTCACCAAAGTCACTGGAACAGAAATGTCCTCTGTCAGCAGGAGAATGTGACTGATGTGCCCTCATTATTTCCATTGGAGGCATTTCCCCTGAACCTCTAAATACATTATTACATTTCAGATGACATTAAGTGATAAGTCTTTAGTCACGGAACTGAAGGAGTAGGGGTGGGGAAAGCAGTTTTGGTTATTTTCTTTATTATTGTTGAAATGTGAATCCTGCCCTTTGGTTGACGAATTCTCATTGAAGCTTCAATGGAAGCAGAAGATGAAATAACATAAATGATAGCTATAATTAATTTTATACTAAGCTTCCTTGATGAAATTAATATTGTCAGATGGAAATGTAATTTAAGCAAAATATGCTTATATGCTCATGTAGGCTGAGTTACACATTTGGACTTTAAGAAAAAAACCAGTCTTGCATTTCACAAAACCGCTTACAAAAATGATTTAGCTTAATTGTTTGTACAGCTTTCTAGACATTATAGCTTCTTAAAAGGGAAATAAGGGCAGGCAAGATGAAAGGGAGAAAGACAATGGGTCATCTTGAATTTGTTTCCATTAGTTTGAAAAATATAATCATAGAGGATACTTTTAATTTTTAAGGGAACTAGTTTTTAACACACAGGTTAGTATGCTCTGACAGAGGTTTTCATTTCTTAAAAAAAAAATCTACACCTAAACTGAAATGAATTATATTGACTTGTTAAGTAAGCTTGGACACATATTGACTTATCAGGTTTGTCAATGTTCGTGGGAAGAACACAAGCCAATATCCACTCATGCCTGAATTCTTTCCCTTTAGACGACATTTGAAATATCTTAGTATCCGGTCAAAAAAACTAAAACTCAGAAACAGTGAGACAGCTCACTATTTTCAGGCAAATTCTCTGTGTTCTCCAAAATCTACACACATCACAAATTGGTATTGATTATTCCAGGAAGAAAAAAAAATGCCCGTGACTTGTTTGTTGAGCTTAAAGCAAACATCCTGTCACCTGTAGTGACTGGGGAGTGTGAGTTGAGGGGACCACCAGGCAGACCTTGAGATGACTCTATTTCCTGTCCTCTGTGATGTTTCTGTCAGATTTACTCAGTTTTCTTCCGTGGTGATGGGCGTCTCTTCTCCAATCACACTGGGTGTTTTTCAGATCTGATGGCTCCATAGTCTGTCTGCAGCTGTCACGATTTCTCTGTCTGCGTGGTCCTGCCACGTGTTGGAATGCCAAATGAAAAGGTAACTTTTATTCTCTTGTAGTAATTGTCATCTCGGAAGGTTATTGCCTCCGTCTGCTAACCGAGGCCTAGTCCTGGAAGCTTCTACTAGCTTTCACACTATATAATTTAGGTCTAGAATGTTTTCAGCCTCTGAGACTTACTACTAAATAAGCTCACCCTTTCTAGTTCTTTTTACACTCTGGCTGGCTGGTTTAACTCACCTGGCCTGGCTCGAACTCCTCTCCAAGCTGACTGACTCAGTCTGGCTTCTCTCTCGGGCTCTGATTGAATTGCTTTGCTTGGCTTCAAACTAATGTTGGCGATCTGTTCTAATCTTCTGGCTCCTTCTCATTTTCTGTCTTGCTCTGTCTTTACCCGTGCCTAGCTTGTTCTCTCTTCCATCTGTCTCTGTAAAACTCTTCCAGTTTTTGGGCATCGGTGAGCTTAGCTCAATACCCCCAGCTGAGCTGTGTGCACGGGCTTCCTGAGAGTGGAACATCCCGTGGCTCAGCTTGATTTGTTTTCCTGCCTGATGTGGTCGGGACTTCCCAGGGGCCTGACCCATGGCTATGATTGGTTTTGTCCCTGTTGTTCTTCCCAGCCTCAAGTATAAATTGCTGGTTCCTCAGTAAAGCTTGGGCATTCTCCTCACCAGAATTACCTGAGTCTGTGTTTTCTGTTAATTCCCCCAGGCCTACTCCTGATACTTGGTACCATGGTGGCGCGGGCGCTGTCACCAGTAAAACTGCCTCCTTCTCTCTCGCTACACAGCATCCCTTTCCTTTCTCATGAGCACTGAGAATATCCTACTCTGTCAGATCTTTCTCTGATTCATCCCATTGTCTGCCACTTAATTAGACATCACTTGTAAAGATGGGTGCTTCCTTGGACAAACTAACTTAATCCTCATTATGTGGAATTAAAGATGTCTACTAAGGTTGTGGCCATATTCCAGTCAGAGGAACTAAAGGTGTGTGCTAAGGGTTGAACCGTATCACAACTAAAATGTAGGGATACTATATAGCTTTTATATAGAAGAATGTTTAAACATATAGTATTAGTTAAGTACAATGCAAACAAAATATAGTGTGACACTTTTGTCCCCTTCAAATATGTCTTAGCTTTTTAAAAAAAATTTTATTGGATATATTCTATATTTACATTTCATTTCCCTTTTTCTTGCTCCCTGCCCCCCAAAGGTCCCATATGCCCTTTTCCCTCCCCGTGTTCCCCTATCCACCCCTTCCCACTTCCCTGTTCTTCTATTCCCCTACACTGATGCTTTGAGCCTTTCCAGAACCAGGGGCCACTCCTTCCTTCTTCTCGGACATCATTTGGTATGTGGATTGTGTCTTTGGTGTCCCAAGATTCTAGGCTAATATCCACTTATCAGTGAGTGCATACCATGGGTATTCTTTTGAGACTGGTTACCTCACTTAGTATGATGCTCTCCAGCTCCATCCATTTCTCTAAGAATTTCATCAATTCATTGTTTCTAATGGCTGAATAGTACTCCATTGTGTATATATACCACATTTTTTTTTTTATCCAGTTGAGGGACATCTGGGTTCTTTCCAGCTTCTGGCTATTATAAATAAGGCTGCTATGATGAACATAGTGGAGCATGTATCCTTATTACATGCTGGGGAATCTTCTGGGTATATTCCCAGGAGTGGTATGGCTGGGTCCTCCGGAAGTATCGTGTCCAGTTTTCTGAGGAACCACCAGACTGATTTCCAGAGTGGTTGTACCAGCTTGCAGTCCCACCAGCAGTGGAGGAGTGTTCCTCTTTCTCCACACCCTCGCCAACACCTGCTGTTTCCTGAGTTTTTAATCTTAGCCATTCTGACTGGTATGTCTTAGCTTTCTTTATGAGGCTGTATGGATGTAACAGTTTTAAACAGTTCCTGGTATGTGCCTGTATGTTGTTTTCAGTTCTGCCGTAAGTAATTCTGCTATAGAAACATGACTATACATGCATGCTGGCACAAATGGAAAATGTGTTATAGTATAGATTCAATGGTGATCCATATTTGAAATTGTTTTACAGGCTGCCAAATTGCAAGAGGAAGATATGGCACCCAAGTATTTCCTTGGGCATGTAAGGAGGTGCCTTGCTGATGCAGAATATTTATCTCTGGCCACTCTGAAAGGTAAAAAATAATAGTTTTCACTTCTCATAACAAGGAGGATGAACCTTACTGTGTGCTCCTATATTTTTAGTTTTACATTCATGTAGGTTGCCATTTAAAAAGGAGTTATTTCCAATTGTTTTAAATAATTTCCCAACTAAACATTTTGTCTACAATTAGTTTTAAATATTTCTTATCTGTCATTTATCCTATAACTTTGTTTCAGGGTGTTCTTTGTATCTTTTTTTTTAAAATACAGAATGTTTACATATCTATACCATCAAATGTGTTTTCTTTTACGTTCGGTAGTGCTTTCAATGAAAACGGTCTCCATGGGCTCTTATCTTTGAATGCTTGGTTCCTAGTTGGTCAAACTGTTTGGGGGAAAGACTCAGAAGTGTGTGGCCTTGTTGGAGGAAGTGTCTTGTTGGGGTGGGCTTTGATGTTTCAAAGGTCCACTTCAGAGCCATTCATGCTCTTTCTGCCCATCACCTGTGGATCAAGATGTAAAGCTTTCAGCCACTGTCCCAGTGCCATGCCTGCCTGCCTGCCTGCCTGCCATCACCCTGGCACCCACGGTAGAGATCATGGACTAACTTCCTGAAGTTGTAAACAAACCACCATTGTCTTAGTCAGTGTTCTGTTACTGTGAAAAGATATATAACCAAGGCAACTCTTATAAAGGAAAACATTTAATCAGGGATGACTTAGATTTTCAGAGCTTTAGTTCATTATCTTCATGGTGGGGAGCATGGCAGCACTCAGGGAGACATGGTGTTGGAGACAGAGCTGAGAGTTCTACATCCAGATGAGCAGGCAGCAGGAACAGAGAGACTCTGGGCCTGGCATGAGTTTTTGAAACCCTAAAGCCTACCCCCAAGTGACACACTTCCTCCAACAAGGCTACACCACTCCTGCAAGGCCAAATTTATTAATCCCTGTCCAGCAGCAACACTCCTTAACGATAAAATGTTCAAATATTCACACCTATGGGGACCATTCTTATTCAAACTACCACAGCCAGTTAAATGCTCTCTTCTCTATGCTGCCTTGGTCATTGTGTCTCATCACAGCAAAAGGACACTGACTACGATATTTCCCGTATTTCGAATTGCATTATGAAGATTTTGCTAAAGCTAAGATTACTAAAACATTTCCCTTTCATTTCTTTGTATACGTTGTGATGAGTTTCTGAAGTTCAAAGTTAAGTATATAGTCCCTCTCAAAACTGTTCTCATTTCAGATGCCACTTGTAAGTTTGCTCTAGGGCTACCCATACTTCTGATTGGCTGGCCATAAGTTTATGGGCGCATGACGATTCTCAGGTTTGATAATTCACTGAAGTAGCCTAATATGTCATACATATAATGACGATATTACTTTAACAAAAAGATACAAATTAGAGGCAGCCCTCAGAGATGATTACATGGTACCCAGGAGGGCCTATCTTCTTCCTGGTTGCCCAGAATGGTGCCTCCTCCTCTCATGTGATGACCCTGAGTATTGCCAACTGTAGAAAGTCATTCAAGTCTTGGCTTCTAAAGCTCAATTGGGTCCCCCCTCTCCCAATGTAACTGAATTGTTGACTACAGGTATCAATTCAGTTTTCATACCTGTCCTTTAGAGAAGTGAACTGATAGCAATCAGCTCAAAGCTTTTTTTTGTACACATGGCTAGAATTTCTGAAGTTCTTAATCCTTTTTTTTTTTTAATCTAAGCAAAGCTTTCTAGGTATGATTCATTAGTAAACTTACTATATAAGCCATCAGGTGTGGTCTGCTTATAAATGACAAAAACACTCTAATTATATAAAAATGATTTTTAATAGCTGGACTAAAAGTCAGGCTTACTTTGGGGTTAGTTTATTCTTTGATATGAAGATTTAAAGCTATAGAATATTATTTTCCTCAAATGAGTAGCTAATTATTTTCATACTATTTATTGATGTAGCTTTTTATCATTTGTTTCAAAATGTTGTGGTGTGTGTGTGAGAGAGAGAGAGAGAGAGAGAGAGAGAGAGAGGGGGGGAGGGAGAGAGAGAGAGAGAGACAGAGAGAGACAGAGAGAGAGAGAGACAGAGAGAGACAGAGAGAGACTGGGGTCAAGTGTGGGTCTTCAAGCATGCTAATTAGGCATGCCAGTACTGAACTATTCCCACAGTCCTTAAAATGCCATCTCTAGCATATACTAGGCTTATTTATATATATTTATTAATGTCTATTCTGGTTCATATAGTTTTTTCTATGTCTGCTACTGCAACATAGTGGTCTGATAACTATAATTGTGTAGTGTTTTTAAATGTTATATGCTATGACTTACAGTAGCTCAGTTTTTAATTAGTTGTTCTTTTCCTGAAATACTTGGTACTGTCTAATGTATGTTTTTTTTTGTTTGTTTGTTTTTTGTTTTGTCAGATTCCACCAATGCATGTCAGGAGGAGTTTTGTTGAGATTATACTGACTTGAAAACGTCTTTACAGAGGCTAACATATATGGGTATTGGAATTTCATACTCAACATGATAGTGTACTCTGTTGTCCACTTAGCTCCTCTTAAAACTCTCTCTCAGAAAAATAGTGTTTCCTATAAATATTGTATATTTCAAAAGATTTTTTTCTAGCCATGTTGTCTCTTGGTTTGAAGTTTGGAATAGATTTTTTTCCCCTTGATACTGTTTCTGATTATTGTTTTCAGATGGATTAATATAGTAAAGCCAGTTCAATATTAAATTATATTTGTTAATTCTGGTAGCTGTTTTCAGTTGATCGTGTTGGATATTGTGTATGTGTTCTTGCATATGTGCATACGGGTACACAAGATATGCATAATGTACTTTCGTGTTAAGGCCAGAAGCCGACAGGAAGCGTTTCCCATCAATTATTCTCCACTTTAGTTTTTGAGACAGGCTCTTGTAGGCATATTGTTATTGTGCATTGTATAAGGATTATCCATGTATTATTAAAAGGTTGATTTCTGTGCCTTCACATCTGGTTGCAACCCCTATCCTAAGAATCTCCTGTCTCAGTGTTTATAACTGTCTCCCCAGTTATTGCCTGCCCGGTCAATAAATCTAGCTGGTCAGTTAGTGACTGAGTGGGGATGGGGGATGGGGGTGTGTATGGGGGTGGGGGTGTGTATGGGGGTGAAGCTGGACTTCCTCCCAGCCAGGGGAGGGGGCAGAGAAGAGTGGAGCACACACCTGGAGTCAGAGAGTCAGATCAGGACCAAAATGCAAGTGTCATTGGGATTTTGGCTTCGAGGTAGCCAGATTCGTTTAGAGGATTAAAATAGAGTAATACCACTCAGATTTTTTGCCCTTAAAAGTCATAAACAAAATTATAACAATACAATTATAACAAAACAATCTCAATTATTTGGAAGTAAGCTTGGCCAAGAGGAAAACTGAAACATTTTTTAAAAATACCAGTAACAGGGTCCCTCACTGAACCTGAAGATCACCAATGAAATAAGACCAGCTTGCCAAGCCTCAGCCTAAACAGTACTGAGACTACAAACACATGCCATTTCGCCCAGCCTTTTACATGGGTGCCGGGGATTCAAACTCAGCCCCTAATGCTTGTACACAGGTGCTTGATTGAGTGACTCATCTCCCCAGCCCTACTTTTGATATTTAAAGATAGTGTATTAGTCTGGCTTCTCTAGAGTCACAGAAAATATGGGCAGTCTCTATGTAGTTAGGGAATTTGTCGATGACTTACAGTCTGTAGTCCAAGTCCCCAACAATGGTCAGCAGCAGCTGTGGATGGAAGTCCCAGGATCTAGCAGTTGCTCAGTCCCACAAGGCAAGCAGGCAAGGAAGAGTGAGAGAGTCTTCTTCCAATGTCCTTATATAGGTCTCCAGCAGAGGGTGTGGCCCAGATTAAAGGCTGTAGGTGTCCAGCAGAAGGTGTGGCCCAGATTAAAGGCATGTGCCACCTTGCCTTTAATCCCAGATGACCTTGAACTCGGAGATCTCCTTATCTTAATCTTCTGGAATTCATAGCCACTATGCTTCAAGATCTCCTTGCCAAGATCCAGGTCAGAAACTTGTATGTCTGAAGCTCCAGATTAGGATCATAGGTGAGCCTTCCAATTCTTGATTGTAGTTCATTCCCGATATAGTCAAGTTGACAACCAGAAATAGCCACTACAGGTAGGTAATTATATTATCTGCACAATGACACTGTTGTCCCCTATGGAAAAGTATTGGAACATGGGATTGCATCAGCACTGCATCCTAAACACAGTAAAAGGGGTACAGCTATTCAGCCCATAACTTCGTGCAGTCATTTCTGTTGCTTCACTTTGTAAGTAGGACACTGGTTATAGCTTTCTATATTATATCCTGAACTTTAGTAAGCCATTTCTATTCCTAGCACACTGTACGTTCAATCAGGAATTAGAGCCTAATTTGAAGTACATTTAAAACTCAGCAAACATGTTTTATTTCATTTGTAACATTTTATTAAATTACCTTTTCATTCTTTGGCAAATAGCTAATTGAATCCTATGTGGTACTAGTTAGCATGCTGCAGAGTTTAATTTGCTACAGTGCTATTTAGGGTTTTGTACTATTCTATTCAGGAAAGTGGTCAGCATTCTTGTAGCCTAGTATCAACACCAGGGCAAAGGTCTCCTCGGGGAGTAAGTTGGGGATGCAGGTTACAGTGCACCACGTGGTTTCTCAAAGACGATAGAAAGTATTTCTAAAGCAACCCAAGGCTTATGCACCAACTTTTACATTTCTTCTCTGTTGAACTATTGAGCATTCTATTTTAAAGATGGTGTTTTCTACCTGCTCCTTTGGAATATATATATATATATATATATATATATATATATATATATATATACATACATATATATTCCTTTGGAATCACAAACATTTCATCATATCTGTATGAATTTATATATTTTTATTCTTATTGTCTTTTCTATATTGTATTTTCTTTAAATTCTTGCATTTTCTGTTACAGGGTGTACTGGCTGGTTTTGTGTGTCAACTCGACACAGGCTGGAGTTATCACAGAGAAAGGAGCTTCAGTTGGGGAAGTGCCTTCATGAGATCCAGCTGTGGGGCATTTTCTCAATCAGTGATCAAGGGTGGGAGGGCCTCTTGTGGGTGGTGCCATTCCTGGGCTGGTATTCTTGGGTTCTATAAGAGAGCAGGCTGAGCAAGCCAGAGGAAGCAAGCCAGTAAGGAACATCCCTCCATGGCCTCTGCATCAGCTCCTGCTTCCTGACCTGCTTGAGTTCCAGTCCTGACTTCCTTTAGTGATGAACAGCAATGTGAAAGTGTAAGCTGAATAAACCCTTTCCTCCCCAACTTGCTTCTTGGTCATGATGTTTGTGAAGAAATAGGTGATTAAATAGGGTGATTAAATTTGTAAAAGGCACATATAACTGATTTCCATTGACTTGGCTTTTGGTAAATTGTATATATATATATATATATATATATATATATATATATATGTGTGTGTGTGTGTGTGTGTGTGTGTGTGTGTGTGTGTATACACACACCATTCAATTACTCCTTACTACTAGTTTCTTCACTAGTTTCACTCACACACACACACACACACACACACACACACGGAGTGGGGAGAGGGACAGGCAGGCTGCCTGTCACTCAGTAGCTACCTGCCTCTTATCTCAACATCATGGGCTGTAGATATGTGCCACTATGTCTGGATTTCCTTCCTTAGACTTTGATTGGGGTAATTTTGTGATTTTCCTTTCTAATGGCCTGGCTGTATATTTAATTTCTTTATTTTAACTTTGTTTGCTAGAAAAATCCATTTAAAATTCCACAATTTCCTTTTCATTCATATCCTACAGTTTTGATTGAAAATGCATCTACTTTGTTACTTTTTGAATAAATTTCAATTCAATCTTGATTTCTTCTTTGCCCTAAAATTGATTTATATCTTGTCTGAAGATAAACAGGTGATTGAGTTTAAGTTCTAACTTTATTATATCATGATCAGGAAGTGTCTGGCTTGTATTTAATGAGCTCATACTTTGTTTGTTTGTTTGTTTGTTTATGGTTCTTATGAGGAACAAGTGGAAGCCTGGAGAATGGAAGTGAGGACAAAGTGTGCAGAGGAGGTTTGGGGGAGCCACTGAGTTCAGCCTGTGGCATCTGAGCCTGAGAGATTCCTTGAACATTCAGATGGAGTTGGCCACGCAAGAGGTTGAATATAACTCATGTGAGCACAGTTGGAAGTGCATTCCTGGAGATACAAGATTAGGGGCTGTCAGGTTATTGCTGGACTTTAAAATGACAGGGATTTATTTGTTGGACTTGCCAAGAACATTGTTGAAGTAGACTGAGAAGGGATAAAATTGAGTCCTTGGCTTCTCCACCACGGAGGAAATCAATACAGTGGCAGCTCCTCAGAAAGTTGCGAATCAATCTACTTCAAGACCCAACCTACCACTCTCGGGCATATACTCAAAGGACACCATCCTAGCACAAAGACACTTGCTTAACCATGTTCATCCTGGTTTTATTCATTATAGCAGAAGTTAGAAACAACCTAGGTTGTGCATTTACACAAGGGCGTGTTAACTTAGCTGCTAAAAAACTAATTCCATGAAATTTGCAGTCAATTGGATGGGTCTAGAAACAAAATCATCTTGAGAGGTAATCCAGACCCAGAGAGACAAACATAGTATGCATTTACTTATAATTGGATATTAGCCATTAAGTAAATGATAGCCAAGCTACAATCTGTAGATCCAGAGAGGTTAGATAAGAAGTGGAGAGGTCTAGGGCATGGGACATATGGGGTTACCTGGAATGGAGAATGGAACAGATTTTACAGGTGGATTGGGGTGTAGGTAGGGGCAAAAGCAGGAGGAATCAGCTGTGTGTGTCGGGGTGGGGTTTGGAGATGGGATGGAAGGAGAGAGTGGGAAGAGAGATGGCTAAAATTGGGGGTGCATTTCAGGTGTGGCATGGAAACTTCATGCACTGGAAACATCCTGAAATCTATGGAGGAGGTTCTAATACAGAGAATACATGGAGAAGTCAAGCTGGCGCCTACATAGAACCGTCACCCCTATGTTCTAGTCTCTTTGCTGTGGGAGGATACACTGTAGACTATCATAAGAGAAACATGGACGCCAAACCCAGCCACAAAACCTAATTCCCCTAGCATTGGGGGAATATGGAGTCTCAACAGGTCATTTCTTGTAGCCAGGTGGGGTTAGATTGTATTCAATTGAATTATTGGCCAGGGGGTTCCCATGGAAAATCCCAAACAACCCAGGCTGATGCTAATACAAAGTGTTGCTCTCTATATTGATGAGTACAATATCCACACAACTCATTGAACATGGAGAAGTCAAGCTGGCGCCTACATAGAACCGTCACCCCTATGTTCTAGTCTCTTTGCTGTGGGAGGATACACTGTAGACTATCATAAGAGAAACATGGACGCCAAACCCAGCCACAAAACCTTTGACCCACAACCTGCCCAGTCTATAAGATGTTAGGGTAATGGTGGCACAGAACTTCCGTGAACAGTCAGCCAGTGTCTGGTTTGACTTAAGGTCCTCTCCACATCCAACACTGAGTCAGGAACCAAGAACCAGAGACTAGATATCCCAGAGACCTGGATTAAAACATTGGCTTTTTTAAAAAAAATAAACCACCATCAAACTGACTCCTAATGATATTCTGCTCTACTCATTGTGTGAGTCCCCCACCCATCGGTTGTTGTCTCAGGGTGCAGAGGAGCTGGGGAGCAGGGTCTTAGGGCAGTGGTGAGTACCTGGGAGACTGTGTCAGAGGATGGCCCATTTATTGAAATGGTGGGGCTGGTTTATATAGCTTGAGTGGGTGGGGAAGGGAGAAAGCTCAAGGGAGGAAGTGCTGGGGTCAGGGGATGGGGCAAGGGTCTTCCGAACAGATCAGCTCGATTAGCAGAGTCTAAGTCATGTGATTTCTGAGGAGCCAGTTCTCAGGCAGGGGAACAGCAGTCCAACTGGCTTTATTATGATGTGGCCTTTGACTCTATGGAGTTGAATAGGTCCAAACCTGCTTTGGGTAGGGGGTGGCCCAGTTCCTGCCATGCTCTCTGCTAGATGATCTGAGAGCTGTCGAGGGCATGGGCAATTCTCTACATCTTTCATCTGGCTTGGGAACCCATTTTATAGATCAGTGCTTTACCTAGTCATCATTAGAGAGACTTCCTCCATCAGTAGATGGGAACAGATACAGAGACCCACAGCCAGACATTCTGAGGAGAGAGAGTCTAAAGTGGAGGTTTCCGTCAAATCCCCCTCTTCAGATCTCAGGGAATCCCACAGAAGAGGAGGCAGGAGGATTGTAAGTACCAGAGGGGATGGAGAATACCAGGAGAAGGAAGCCCTCTGAATGAACTAAGCAAGTTGCATATGAATGCACAGAGACTAAAGCAGCATGCACAGGGCCTTCTTGGGTTTTCACTCAGTCATTTATATTATATTATATTATATTATATTATATTATATTATATTATAATAAAAGGTTATAATTATAGCTACTGGTTTAGTCTTTCTGTTTGTTTGTTTTATAGGACTCTTGACTGTGGGAACATGTGGGTCTCTGTCTCTTGTGCCTTCTCTTGAGACTCTGGCCCTCCTGTTGGCTTGCCATGCCCACCTTTGATGCAATAGCTTTTGCTTCTTTTTATATTTCATTTTATCATGTTTGTTGTCATCTCTTGTAAGCATGTTCTTTTCTAATGAGAGGTGGAAAGGGTGTATATCTGGAGGGGAGGGAAGGTGGGGAGGAACTGGGAAGAGTGGAGGGAGGGGATCTATAATCATGATTTATTATATGAGAAAAGAATCAATTTTCCAAACAATTAAAGAAAGAGAGAAATGGGTATATTGATGGCTAGTCCTGAACCCCAGAGCTTTAAAATTGTGTAGGCTCAGGGCTCAGGAAGCAAGGGTTGGGTCATCTAGAGAAGTGAAACATCCCGGAGAGGAAACCGAGACCAGCAGTGAAGCAGCGACATAGCTAAAGAATGGTGAGGTGCGTGGAGATGTGGGAGAGCAAAGTAGAGACGAAAGGCGAGAGATGGAAAGACTTAAGACAAAATGCTGAGCCTCCCCTTGAGTCTGGCGTCTCACTTCCCAACGTACTCACCTTGGCCTCATCATCTCTGCTCTCCGGAAGCCTACATTGTTGAAGCACGTGGAGGAGCTGTCATAGATAGAAGATGGAGCTGTTGAGTTCCCAAGGGCTAATAAAAAAAAACATTCTATATTGGACATAGTTTTTGGTTTAAATGCTGCCTTGGAAAGAAGGAATTCTCTCTCTCTCTCTCTCTCTCTCTCTCTCTCTCTCTCTCTCTTGAAGGATTCTTATTTTTTTAGAAAAAAGATTTATTTATTTATTTATTTATTTATTTATTTATTGTATATATGTGAGTACACTGTAGCTGTAAAGATGGTTGTAAGACATCAGGTAGTTACCGGGAATTGAATTCAGGACCTCTGCTCACTCCCGTCCAAAAATTTATTTATTATTATATCTAAGTACTCTGTAGTTGTCTTCAGACACACCAGAAGAGGGCGTCAGATCTCACTATGGATGGTTGTGAGCCACCATGTGGTTGCTGGGACTTGAACTCGGGACTTTCTGAAGAGCAGTCAGTGCTCTTAACCTCTGAGCTATCTCTCCAGCCCAGGGATTCTCTTACATACTCTCAGCCAAGTTCCTCTGACCTCCTTGATACAGCCTGAGAGAATTTACTAACTGAAAACTAAATGTAACTAAAATGAGCCCTAATTTCCACAAATCTGCTAATGGGAGAGTTTTCCAACATTCTCCGTTGAGACTTTCCAGGTTCTCAGATTCTTGGAGAGTAAAATCAGAATATACAGTCTACCTATTTGAAGAAAAAGTTAGAAACGTGGTGTTGTAGAGTTGTGCACTTATGCAGGGGAAGAAATCTCTCCTGGGGGAAAAAAATCAATGATGGGGGAGCTAGAGAAGTGGCTCAGAGATTAAGTGCACTTGTGCTTCCAGAGGAACCCAGGTTTGTTTCCAAGAACCCATTCTGGAAGCTCACAATTGCTCATAATTCCTACTCCAGGGCATCTCTGCCCTCTGAGAGCACCTGCACACATGCGGTGCCTATACATACCCTCAAGTATACACACACAAACACACACAGAGAATAATAATAACATAACAACAACAACAACAACAACAACATAATAATAATAATAATAATAATAATAAAAATAAAAAATCATCTTTGAAAAACATTGGGAAGAAAGGAGCTGCATGGAGGAAGGGTAGTGATGTTATAATAAAGGGTGGATATGGGACAGATATGAGGACTCTTCTGTGTGGGGAGATGAAAACAAATGCTGGTCCCTTCCTTCTGTGGCATCAACGACAAAGCAGCATACGATTGCATCAAATCAAACTTGTGGAATCAATGGGTTAGAAGTTACTTAAGGATTATCCCCCAAACTCATACGCCACAGAAATCTCACCTCAGCACGAGTGACAACTTCCCCACACCGCGTAGGCAGAACCCGCAGTTCAGTCAGCATTCACAGTGAGTGCCTAGAGCTTCCATTGCCTTTCAAGATCACAGGGAACCAGAGCAGAATCGCACACAGCTGTCGGGAAGGTGCAGACGTGGCTAGACGCTCAGGTGAGGGTCCAGTGACGCTTGCCAGTCCCCTTCTCTATGAGGGAACATCAACAGTCAAGGAGTCCGACCTCAGAGGTCTCATATAACCTGTCATAGCTGTGCTGAAGAAGATCACAGCTGTTATTCTGGGAAGACAGCACTCCACAGTGTGTAAGTTGGGGTGCTTAAACAGTAAAATTAGCTCACTGGCAAAATCACAGCATATTAGTACTGAAGAAAATGCTCCTTTTTATACTTAACATTGTCATACTCAGACCCATTAAATGTAGTACTCATAAATGCACCCTTCTAAAAAATAGAAGAAAAAAATTCTATGTTCTCTAGGGTCTTATAGGCTAAGAGGGACAGCAGTTGGGTTAGCTACTATATAATGAGGAAACTTAAGCACCATTTAAACACTCTGATACTCTCAAAAAAATGAATCTGTGAGTTTAGAAACACTTTGATTATCTCCTATATTTGTAACAAACAGTATATTCTGGAGGGAGGGCTGAGTTTAGGGTCAGCCAGGTCTGCTCTTCTTTTGGGGCTAACGGATCAGCCACTAAGCTACCTGAATTCAGAGCTGGTTGATTAAAACAAATCGGAGAGCTACTGCTATGTAGATCGTCACCTTTATACCGATTCACAGCCAACCCTACCACAACGTGTAGTTTCACATACAGGATCCTCTGTGTGCGAGGGTTTGTAAATCACCTAGTGGAGATTGTGGTTACCAGAGAACCCCAGAGCTTGTGTGTAGTTGAGAAGCACACAAATGCCCATTTAAGGGATGGTGTGAATACACGGTTTGAGAGGAAAACCTACTCAGCTCACTGTGTCTTTTTGGGCAAGTCAGCTACGTTCTTAGGGTCTGTTTCATCTTAGGTCACTGTCGGGATGATGGGATGAGAGCAGGGGGATGATGGTTTGAGGAGATTTCCAATGTCACCTCTGGTTGTAAAAATCTGAGCAGTCTAAGACCAGGAAAAAAAAAATCCCTAACACCAGGGCTCTTGCACAAAAGACAATGGTTGGCATCCATGCATCTTCCCTGTGGATACAATAGAATTAAAACACAAAACAAAGCCTCTCCAGATTTGTTTAGAGATAGAGAAGCCGCTCCAGACAGTGCGGGTTATTTATGGGCATGAATTAAAAGGAACAGTGGGACACTGGAACAGGAGAGATTGTCATCTCTCTAGACAGAGCATCCCAGCTGCAAACTGTACTTGTGGAGAGGCGGGAGAGCCGGCTGGCGATGGAGAGATTCCTGTTCTCTGCCAGCCCCTTGGTCTGGGGTGAGATTTGTGAATTTATAGTTCTGGAGTTTGCCCCGCTTATTCTCCCTGTGGTACGCAGCAAGTTTGATGGCCGCCAGAGGCTGCCGTTAGTGAACTTTGTATTTTCGTGTGTGTGTATGTACATTTGTGCATGTGGAGTTCAGAGTACAGCCTCGCATGTCACCCCTTCCCCTTGTTTAAAATAATCCCCCACTGGTCTAGAACTCTTCAGGTAGGCTAGGCTTGCTAGTCACAACCTGGGGCCCCACTGTCACCCCCACCCTGCACCTGCCGCCCCAAGGATTGATATGGTTAAGTTTGTACCGTCATACCTGCCCCAACTTTCCATGTGGGTCCTGGGGATCGAATCTGGCTCCTCTTGCTTCCAAAACAAGTATTTTACCAACTTCCCAGCCTCCTCTGTGTTTTACACTTTGACCCAACATGACCAGAGGAGGGAGCTAATCAGCACGCAGAACACACAGGGTTAAGGATCCCAATGTCCATCCCCCTAGCTACCATTGTGGATGGAAAGACAGTAAAATCACACAGGATGACACTGATGTGGCGGTGGTTCTATCACAACAGTCAATCATCTTCCTCTGTCTTGGCCCCTTCCTCCTGTTCCCAGTTCATACAAGCAATACACCTGGTGGAATGACACAAAAATAATCAGCGTGTCAGCAGGAAGGGCCCAGCTGAACTGTCACTGTGAGTTCAGCATCTCCGGATGCTCACCGGATGCTCACCGGTGAGGAGGGTATCTCGGCCCCTCGCCATGACAGTCATTTCGCCGGCTGCCTTTGCATTACGGACGGACGCTTTGCTGCTGTTCTTCCTTTTGATTTTGCATCTTCTTCCTGCTGACTCCACGTTCAGTATCTCTGAGACTCAGACCCGTGGTGGCCCGAGCTTCGGGTTGGGGTTATTGTCGTGTGTATGCACCCCGCCCCCGTAATGGGCTTTTTATCGGAACGATTTCAACACCTCCCTGGGTATTCTTATGTTCCCCCTTTGTGGTTGTGGCTTATTATTTCATTTGCATTCGATCTGCGCTCAGGTTGGAGCTGCTGTTTGCCCCACTAGGGGGCCGCAAGCGCTGTAGTCAGAGCCAGCTGTTGTCTGCTTTCTCAGCAGAATTCTAGAAAGTTAAGACCAAAGGTATTTGTCAGGAAGGACAAGCAGGGCCGTGACCTCGGGGAACTTCAGATCCGTGCTCTGATGCTGTAGACGATGTTATCTTCAGTAAATGGAGACGACAGCTAGATACAAACAACCCAACCTAAACACGGTTTTTTTGTTTTAAAAGATTCTGGAGCTGGGTTTTGCTCCAGACAGGGGGTGCCATAAACAGGGGATGCCATAAAAAGACAGTATGTGGGTGATATGTGATGTTAGGCGGACGGGTGCCAAGGTTTGAGGGCTGGATTCTCGGACTCTTGTCTGCCTCTGCGCTCTCCCCGATGTTTTATTCTTCGACAACTGCCTACATGTATATACTATGATTTTGGCCATTCTCACATTCCACTGTTCTCTCTTATCCCACTTCCACTAAATCCTTCTTCCTAGCAGGCCCTCTGTCATGCCATTTTGGTGTGTGAGCCTGTGGGTTTAGTCAGGGTTATGTGTATATGCCTAGAAGTTTATTTACTGGACGATGATGGGCAACTTAAAAGTGGCTACACTGACCAGTGAAAAAAATGACTCTCTATGAGGAACCTGTCAGTGGGTCCTCAGGGAGGGGTCGGGCTTGTATAGGTTTCCTACAGGTAACCACTGCTGCTTTGAGTTCAGGAGTGCAAACGTCCTGCGTTGTCCAGAAGATTGCGTTTCATAGGGATCCGCCCCTTCCTTGGGTGGTTCACAGAGCTCCGCCCCTTTCACAGGCATTTCACAGAGCTCCGCCCCTTCCTTGGGCAGTTCACCGAGCTCCTCCCCTTTTTCAGGCATTTCACCGAGCTCCTCCCCTTTCTCAGGCATTTCACAGAGCTCCGCCCCTTTCTCAGGCATTTCACAGAGCTCCGCCCCTTCCTCCTGCTCTGACATTTTTCTCATCCTCTTTTCTGAGATGTTACCTTGATTTCTATTCTACTTTGAGACATCTTTCTCTCTGAGGCTCTCTAGGAAGTGACAAGTATATAGCACTCTGGAAGACCCTTGATTCTTAGAAATGAGTAATTCTGGAAGAGGACGTCATCATGCATTTCCAAATCCGGAACTGTGGCGTGAAAGAATAAAATTGCAATGGAGCCGCATCAAGGTCTCCAGACAGTACTTCCCTCTTAAAAATAACCATGGTGCAAGCAAAACACAGCTCAATTCAGCTTTATGGTATTTCCTTCTTGGGTTAACCAACCTCATAGTAATAATTAGTTAATTTTCATAGGTTCTTTCTGGAACAATGAATAAATAAGGCAGTTTCCTAACCTTTCATCATAAAGATAGACATTAAAACAGTTTATGCAGTATACTAAATTAATTCAAAATCACCAACTCCCCTTTCCTCCCCTTCCCCTCCCCTCCCCTTCCCCTCCCTTCCCTTCCCTTCCCCTCCCTTCCCTTCCCTTCCCCTCCCTTCCCCTCCCTTCCCTTCCCTTCCCCTCCCTTCCCCTCCCTTCCCTTCCCCTTCCTTCCTTTTCCCTCCCCTCCCCTCCCCTCCCCTCCCCTCCCCTTCCCTCCTTTCCCCTTCCCCTCCCATCCCTTCCCTTCCCCTCCCCTCCCCTCCCCATCCCTTCTCTTTCCTTGGTTGTTGATCACCCGGTACTGTGGTAAATGTTGATGTACAAGTTTCTTTTCTACGTAATAACTTGACCTTTGTGTAATACCTGGGTGGTGTAGTTCGGTCACGTGGTAGGCCTACTGTTCGTTTCTCGAGGAAGTTCCATGCTGTCTGCCATGGTGGCTCCACTAGTTTAGTTTACAGTCCCACGAGCAGTGAACAAAGGTTTATCCGAAACGCCCGCCTTCGTTCGTCCTCACTTGTTTCACAGATGACTGTCGTTCCGACTGGGGTGAGAATCAGAGTCGTTTCTGTCTGCATTTCTCTGTTCACCATGCCCTCTCCTTGGGGAAACAGCTCATTTCTCATTCTAGTTAGAAACAATATCAATGGGAATGACCCCAGGTCTGGTCCAAAAGTGGGCTTGTGGCAATGGTTTCCGAGTGGACTCGCTACCCAAGGTGGTCAGTAAGAGTCCCGTAGAGAGTTTGGCTAGAGTCCAAGAAGAAGAGTCATTCTGCCTATTCCAAGGATAGTCAGTGGAGAAGATGTGGTCCTGGAAGTTCAGGGGGAAAGGGACTCTTCAGGAGAACACTGCACACAGAGAATTTGGAGAGAGGGAGAGAGGGGGAGGGAGACACTGACCTTGATAAGCTAGCTGAACTCTGATTTCTCAGCTCCGTGAGGTAATGAATGAATTCTCTTTTTTTTTGCTTAAGTGAACTTGATTTGAATTTCTTTTCCATGTAATAAGAAGAGTGCTAACTTACATACCCACGGCTTGTGACTTCAAGCCCTATTATAAAATTTCCTAACATTTTTATTGGTATGAAAAATGTGCAGTTTTACAAGGACAAGACACAGCGCAGTGGTGAGTTTTTAACCCCAGAATAGCATATGTTTAACCCTTGTCGACTCGGATAGAACTTTGGTGAACGGAGTAACTTACACAGATTACATGAAGCGTGTGAAAAGTTGAACCTGTTCTTGCATAGCTTTTGTTGTAGGAATTACGGTCTTGGTGTCTTCTGTTTATGTATCGACTGTAAGCTTCTCAAAGGTAGGAGCTGTGCATTGCCATCTTCTATCTCTAGCAATCAATATAAACAGTACTGGTGCTCCCTAATAGTTACAGAGTGTTCACTGTGTGAGCAGACATGGATTCATATCTTAATTGGTTTAATCATGGCATACATATGCCCCAGGAGGTGGTACTATTTTATAGGTTTGAGAACCCCACCTTACACAGACTGTCTCTTAAAAGCAGAGCCCCATGTTTTCTCTAAGTCCTAATTAGGTTCAATAGATATTTGTTAAATAAGAGAATAAGCATATTACACATTGGGATGGGAGGCATTTCTTTCCTCGGAGATGAGATGTCACCATATTGCCCAGGCTGGCCTCAAGCCCATGCTTTTCCTGTCTCACTCTGCTGAGGAGCTCAGGGGTGGGAAATGTGATGCCCACTTGACTTTTGGGGAAACCAAGCGAGTGTTAAGACAAACATGAGCCTGCATCTATGGATTCCTGTTGGGACAATTTTTCATTATTCAATAGAAACGGATGGGGGAAATATAGGCAGGTATATTTTTTTATAGAGAAGCATTGCATGTATATAGGACATATATGTGTAATATAGTTTAGAAGCAAAACTCTGGGGGACAAGTGGGACAAGAAAGGGAAAAATCGGAGAGTAAGGAGATGTGGGAAAAATATAGTCAATATACTTATATGAAACATACTTATATAACAGTACCATGTATACACACACACACACACACACATCCCTCTGTTTGTTGTTTGTTTGTTTGTTTTGGGTCTGAATATTTGTTTCATGATGACCTGGGAGTTCCCAGTCTGGCATCAATTCTCAGTCATCCCCAATCAGCCTCTTGAATACTGGGAGTACAGCTATGCATGGTCACACAGAAGTCTCGTATCTTTAATGTAAAGTTCCAGAATTGTGTCTCGTTAGTGCAACATATATGTTCATGAGACATTATAAAAGAAATCACATGAAAGCATGTTAGGTAACTCTCTTCTCATTTAATATGTAAAAATAATAATGAGAAAGCCAGCTAAATTACAAAAAAATAAATCTGTTTTCCCCACCAATGAAGAAAAGAATTAACATGGTTGAAGGGTGATCAGTTGTACATAAATATAGCAGGTTACATTACTTAAGCCCCCATATATCATGCTAATAACTTGAAAACAAGCTAAACAAAATATAAGCTATTTCTTTCCTTTGCAATTTAGAAAGCCTAGACTAAGGGCCCTAAGACAAAGACAGGCCATGTTCTTCATGAAAGATCCCTGGAAACTGAAATATAAGGTCTTTTAACGTCTTGTGATATAACTGTTTTTCTTGGCTTAAGCGTAGGTTTTAAAAAATGGTGCTCATTGTTTTGCTTGTAGCTCTTTAATGCATGGACAGCTGTGTTGATGATGCATTCAGTTTCAGAGAATTTTCCAATGGGAAAAAGTGCTCTGGAGAAGTTAAGTGCCATGAATCACCCAAACCTCATCTAAGTCTCGTGAAGGCACAGGCTGTGAAAGGCAGCCACAGAGAGAAGACGTATGGCGCTTGTGCCGCCTGATTCAACTAAATAGAAAAATATTTTGTAAAGACACGAGGATTTCAGGAATCTGGCAGAGTGCTGAGGATAAATGCCGCATTCCAGCGGAAAGGCCAGAAAGAAATAAAGAAAAAGAAAAAAAAAAAAAAACACGAGTGACCTGCTGCTCACCCCACCCCCCATTTTGTCCCCCCTTAGAAGACCCTGAAGCCCAGCCTCACTCAGTATGGAAAATGCAAACCCAGGGTCACAGGAAAGCACTGGGAATATAGCAGCATTTTCCTCTTAACTATTTCCAAATGACTCTGGACATCCGGAATAGTCCGATGAGGTGAGGGAGTCTATTCATTTTTCCTGTGTGAAGGAGATAGATCCTCAGGACAGTTACTTACAGCCGCTCCCTCCGTAAACACTTGCTGTCAGAGGGGTTGGATGTCTCTGTCTTGTCTGTGAGCAAGGCTGGGGCGAGCGTGTCTTCCCTTTAAGGCACTACGGGCCACCTTTTCCTTGTCTCCACAAATCCTCCATAGCGCCTTGAACACGTTTTCTTTGAAAGCTTGAAATGTTTCCTTCTCCTGTCTCCCAGTCTTTGCTCCACCGGCAGGTCAGTTTGCAGCCCACCCTGAGCGGCGTGGAAGCACAAGTGACTTTTGGGAGTTAGGAATCGCCGTGCCAGCAGACAGGATGGAGGGAGATCAGCTTTATGTGTCAGCTTTCTCTCTATTCATCCAGTTCCCACTTTAAAGAACACTAGCCGGTATTATCTACACTACACGCTACCCAAGGATTCGCTTGCGGTGATCCCCCTCTCCAACGGGTTTTATTGACCTTTTCACCCTATCACCATCATAGAAATAACCATCATGATGCTTTTTTCCAGAGTGACCAGAATCTGAAGGGCCTGTTCATGGCAGTTTGATTCTGAAACGTCCCCAACAGGCTTGCGTATGGAGGGCTTGGTCCTCATTCGGTGGACTGTTTGGGGGAAGGCTGGAGGTTATGGGAACTTGGAGAGTCAGAGCCTGTCTTTAGCATGTAGGCCACTGGAGGCTGACTCTGAGAACAATACCAAGTCCCCAGGAGATACCTGTCTCTCTGCTTCCTGTTGTCTGTGAGGTGGGAGGTGGGTCACTTCCACAACACACTTTCTTTGTGACGGTGGTCTGCCTCCCCACAGGCCCAGGACAAATGGAAAAGAAGGATGGACTATGAATTCTTACACTGTTAGCCCAAACAGAGCTCTCTTCCTTTAAGTTGTTCTCTTAGGGGCTTTGATCACAGATGGAAGGAAAGTAACCCTGTGGCCAAAGCTGTGTGCCAGATCACTGGACACTGCACTCAGATTCCGAGGCCATTATTAGGAGCGGAGAGAACAATAAAGACACATGCTCCGCTATGTTCATAGCAGCCTTATTTATAATAGCCAGAAGTTGGAAGGAGCCCAGATGTCCCTCAAAGGAGGAATGGATACAGAAAATGTGGTATATTTATACAATGGAATACTACTCAGCAATTAAAAATAATGAATTCATGCAATTTGTAGGCAAATGGTTGGATCTGAAAAATATCCTAAGTGAGTTAACCCAATATCAAAAGAATACACATGAGATGCAATCACTGATAAGTGGATATTAATGAGCCCCAAAGCTCTGAATACTCAAGGCACAATTAGCAAATCAAAAGATTCCCAAGAAGAAGGAAGGAAAGGAGCCTGGTCCTGAAAAGACTGGATCTAGATTTGTAGGAGAGTATCAGAACAGAGAAATGGGGCAGGGGGAGGTGATTGGGGAATGGGCAGGGGGAAGAGGACTTATGGGACATATGGTGAGGGGGGAACTGGGAAAGGGGAAAGCCTTTGGAATGTAAACAAAGAATATAGAAAATAAAGAAAAAAATTTTTTAATGAATGCTAAAAATGACACTGATATCACATGTAAATTAAAGAGTTGACAAAGCTAAAAAAAAAAAAAAAAAAAAGGAGTGGAGCCCTCTCTCCTCAGAGTCACCCATTAGGGGGCTCAGAGTCACCAGAGAAGCTCATGAGAGAGGCAGAAAGCTTTGCCTCCCTCAGCTCAACAATCCCACGAGGCTCTCTTTTCTACAGAGAGCAAGTCACATCCTTCTTATCATAGTCTCTCAATTCATAGCTAAACATTTGTTTCTCAAAAGCTACATAAACCTGACATCCCCTTAGAGGGTGGTGGCTAATCTTAGTGGTCAACTTGACTACATGTATGTGTACATGTGTGTGCATAGATGTGTACACACAAACATTCAGTTTCATCCTGTGGTTCTGTTCCAGTTTGGAACAGATCCCAAATCTGGCCCCAGGTAGTTGTTGCCAGTGAAATGAAGTCTTGTGTGTACTTAGGTTCCTGGAGTCCCAGGCTCATGTAGGCTCACCGTTAGGACAATTGTAGTGTGGACAGAGGGATGTGACTGTCAGCCCCACATTCCCTCGATGATCAGGGACTGGAGGCTGAGGATGGTGGGTGGTGGCAGCCTCTCTGCTTCTCCCATAACTATCTGCCCTGTCCCTGTTTCCTAGAATGTTTCTTCAGTACTAAAGCGGGATGCAACCAACTGGATATCACATGTACAGATGTTTTTGGAACTAAAAAGCCATGTTTTTGTCTTCAAGCCCACTGTTACTCTCTCCAGGTTGAAGAACCAGCATGTCCCAGCTGAGAAGTGACTTATGACATGATGCTTTGACTAGGCGGCCAAATTTACTGTTTTGCGTATGCCCAGATAAATAACACACTATCTCTTCTACCCTACTGCTATTGTCTAGGGCAGGGGTTCTCCACCTGTGGGTTGCAACCCCTCTGGGGGGATCAAATGACATTTTCACAAGGGTCACCTGAGACTACCAAAAACACATCACAATTAATAATAGTAATACAATTTCAATTATGAAGTAGGAGCAAAATAATTTTATAGTTGGGGGGGCGGGTCACCATAGCATGTGGAACTGTACTAAAAGGGTCCCAGCATTAGGAAGGTTGAGCACGACTGCTCTAGGGTTACACCAGAGTCTTGCTTTCCATAAGCGGAGATGACAATGAAGTGCTTCATTACTGTGACATGAACTGAAAATTCACTTGTTTTTTGACGATGGCTGATTCTTAGACATATGATAGTTTCTCCAGGCTTGATGGCCTGTAATGCCAGTTCTGGAGTGGAGGCAAAAGGATCAGGGATTCAGGGATATCCTCTGCTACAAGCCAAAGTCAAGGCCAACCTGAGATACTTGTGACCTATCTCATCAACAGCAAGAACAACGAAAAGGAAACTGCTAGTTCAATACATTATTGACCGGTACAACAAGAATATGCTAATGGAGGGGAAGGACCCAGAGGAACAGCCAGCCAGAGCAGGCCTGGAGAACATCAGAACAGGAAGCACAGGAGGACTTGGGTTCAATTCCCGGTCATGCCACTGAACTGCTACTGTTGTCTCCTTGTTGGGGACAATGTCTCATGTGGGAATATGGGTCCCACTTTGCATTCTCACAGAGTAGGAATGAAATTAAGGTACTAGAGATGCTGCTTATGATGATTCCTCGTAGGTCACAGAGTGGACCCTGAATGAAGTCATTACAAAGGTTCCAACCAGACGTTCTTGGTCTAATGATCCTTAAGACTCTTAGCATGTCCCAAGAGAGCTTCCTTTGTATTGAACAAGAACTTGGGAAAATTCAAAAGTGGTTTCTATCCAGGGCTTTCTGTACTTCTCCCTGGGAATATCCCTTCTGTCCTATCTCTAAGACGGTGAAACTCACAGTAATTTGTTATCTTCTGGGATCACCTGAGAACTATCTGCTCAAATAAAGAAGAAACGCAACAGATTCTCGTTAGTCACAGTGGTTGTTTCGGATATTTACCATCAACTTTGAGAAAGCAAATCTCAAATCTCAGGTAGGTGAACAAGAACCTCTATGTCAACCAATCAATACATTTGCTGTGGATCTTGGTTATTTAGTGTTGATAGCTCATTAACACTAACCCCATGGCCAGCATCACCACCTCTTACTCCTGCAGGATCTTTAGCAGACACGTTTGCTTCCTTCCTCAGGGCCGGCGTAATTTGTGTGTGTGCACGGAAACACCAGAGAAAACATTTTGCGCCATGCTTGGGGCCGTTTTAAGCAGTGACATCGCAACAAAACCCACAGAAGTGCCAATTGGTGGCACTAGATGTGCAGTTGAAAGCATGTTTGCATAGTAGAAGTGAAACAGGAAGTCAGCGTTTCCTTGCTCAGCTCCAGCTGGGGATGCGAGTGCCAAATAACTGTTTTGTGTGCACGTGGAGGCCAGGGGGCCACAGGGAACGTCACTGTTCTCCACACTTGCTGCTGCTGTTGTTACAGGGTCTCTCATTGGCCTAGCGCTTGCCAAGAAGGCCAGGCTGGCCGACTGACTAGTAAGCCCCACATATTCCCCTGTCTTCACTTACCCCGTGCTGGGATTTTAAGTATATACCATCATACCCAACTTTTATATGTGGGTCCTGGAAATTAAACACAGGTCCTCATGCTTTGGAATTTATCTACTGAGCCATCTCCCCAGGTCCGGCTGAGTGACTTTGTTTCTGAAATACTCTGAATGCACACAAGTAACCAAAAAGGTGCTAATGTTGATATGTATTGTAATCCTAAATACTAGCCTCCTCCCCCCCCCAAAAAAAAAATGTCTTGGGGACAAGAAAATCCTTATGTGCATCAAGTGATGCTGTGTAACCTTGCTCCTTAATTTAAAACTATTGGTTGAACAAGGATGCCTACAGCCTGTAACTGGGCAGAGGAGAGGTATATGGGGCTTTGATTACCAGGGGTTGGGGTATGAAAGAGAGACCACAAGAGTTGAAGAGAGAGGAGAACAGGCCTTGGGGTAGATGGATCAAGGGAACTGTTTGTGAGGACTGGCCAATTGGAGTATGAGAGAAACAGACAGAACATGACAAATCATATCTAGGGGTTATTGACAGAGAAGTAAACAAAATAGCTTAGAGGGTTGATATCTGACCAGTTCTGGTGCTTAAAGGCTGACTATACAAATAAAAAGTTGTGTGTCTTTTATCTGGGAATGAAAAGATTAAAGGTGGAGTAGAAACTCCCAATTAATTTTAACTGCAACATGCTGTGAGCACTGACTATTGCTTTAGGGCATATGCGAATTTGCAAAAGTAGAATCTACAAGTTAAAAGGATTAACTATACCGCTGAAGATCAGAATGAGGACTGCATGGTGGGAAATATGGGTCAGTTTCTATCTCTGACTTCAACGAGGAAGAATTTCCTAGAGTCCTAACCATATAGTGAGAGAGCATCATTGCATTGTTTTGTAGACGACATGGTATGAATTGAAAAGGTACATATCACAAGGGAGGGGTGTTACAACCTAGGAGATGCATAACTGATGACTGAAAAGAGCCAAATTCAATCACTATAGTTATTGATCATTCTCTAAAATCAATCTCCATCCACTTCAATCTAACATAGAATTTTAATCAAGCCAATATCCAGCAACACAAAAACTACAAAGCAGCAAATAAGAGTGTGCAACGTAATGTCCTTGGTTCCTGCCAGATGTCAACCCTTAGGAACGGCAAACATTTCTTAGCGGGATGTGTAACAGGGAAGAGAAGGGAAGGCCATTGAGCTTGAAGAACAGTTCCTCAGTAAGTCACTGGGAAAGTTCTCTGGGAAGAAGTCACTTTGAAAAGTGTAGAACCAGAGTAGAAAGAGGGTGCCTCGTTCTGAAGGTTTGAGCATGCCGGAGGGCCACGTGGACAGGAAGCTCCCATGTGTCTCTGTTTCCAAGTAGAGAACAAGGTGAGCTCTAAAGAAAACTAATTAATAATGATGGTGACTTAATAATCATTGTCGTTAACGATCATATAATAATACTCAGATACAATTAAAGGACCAGCAGAATAAATTGACGCTTAGATTTAAACTATCTTTTATTTGTTCATCACGTGTGCACGCGTGTCTTGGCAGTGGCCAGAGGTTGGCATCTCTGTCATTCTTGACTATCGCCCACCTCACTTCCTGAGACATGGTCTCTTACTGATTTGGAGCTCTCTGATTTGCGTAGACTGACCGTCCAGCAAGCACCAGGAACCTCCTGTCTCTACCTTCCCAGCCCTGGGATTAGGCCAGCGCTGTGCAGAGCCTGGCTTTCGACAGAGATCCCGGAGACACAATTGGATCCTTACTTTGTGTAGCACTTACTTCACTGACTGCCTCATTCCCTTGGTCCAATTCAAGACATTTTTCCCCCAGAGGCTGAGTTCAAGAGGCGAGAGCACAGCTACCTTGAGCTATCAGTTCCCACAGTGGAGAAGGGCCTGCCAGGAGCATTCCATCAGGAGGCTGATGGTTTTGTTTTTGTGGTTTTCCAACAGTCAAGTGAAATGGCAACCGTTGTTTCTCCATCTCCTGCCCTAGGCTGGCTTGCCTCTCTGCTCTGGACTGGGGAGGAGAACTTCCAGGGATCATATTGACTCTGAGCCAGTGGGAAACTGGCTCATAGACACTCATGAGGCCATGTTGGGTTCTGATTTCTCCCCTCCCCACTCACATCTTTGGGCAGGCAGCTGGCAACTATGTAAAGTCTATGAGCTTGAAGGTTTCGTTTGTTTGTTTGCTTTGTTTTGTTTTTAAATTTTACATACAGGAGAACACTCCCTGGTGTCTAAGGTTCTGGTATTTTCCAGTTCCTATTTAACAGGGTCTTTGGCTCCTTCTGCTCCTGACTCTCATTTTCCAAACCTCTTTTTGGCTTGGGTGCCCCCCAGCTATTCAGTTTAGTTTCTGTTTAAAATCTGCTTTTTAAATTCTGTCCACTTTTAGAATTTGTTCTTGCTTCCAAGTCATATATTAAGGAAAAACTTTTTTATAAAAGTATTTACTTTTATTTATTTATTTTATTTTGTGCATATGTGTGAGTATGAGTGCCTTGCTGCAGGTACCTGCTGAGCTGGGAGCTTCAGATCCTCCTAAGGCTGGGGTGACAGGTGAGCTGTCTGACATGGGAACTGAACTTGGGTTCTCTGGAAAAGCAGTACGCATTTTCAACTGCTGAGCTATCTCTCTAGACTGTAGAACTTTTAATATATAGACCTGAGACTGAGATAGTCTCTTGTTACCTTCCAGTTAGTCATGATGAAGGGAACTGTACTCTTCCAACCAAAGTTTAAATCTTGAAAGCACCTTCGCCTGGATCTCACACCTGTGCACCTGTGCACCTGTGCACCTTCGCCTGGATCTCACACCTGTGTACCTGTGCACCTTCACCTGGATCTCACACCTGTGTACCTGTGCACCTTCACCTGGATCTCACACCTGTGCACCTGTGCACCTTCGCCTGGATCTCACACCTGTGTACCTGTGCACCTTCACCTGGATCTCACACCTGTGTACCTGTGCACTTTCACCTGGATCTCATACCTGTGTACCTGTGAACCTGCCACTTGTATCTCACACCTGTTCCTGTGTACCCTCACCTCAATCTCACACCTGTGTTCCTGTGCACCTTCACCTGGATTTCACTCTTAATAACATGTGTCCACATTTGTTCTCTGCTCTTCCAGGACTTAATATTTTGCAAAATATTTGAAGGTAAGTAGTAGCTATGAAGCCTTCCATCAAAAATACTTGGAGGGAGAGAGTATCTGGGAAGAGGTGAGGGAGGAGAAATAGTATGATCAAAATATAGTGTAGGGAAATTAAAAAATAAAAATTACTTGAGCATACATCTCAAGTACAAGGATAATGTTCATCATTACTGAGATGTCACCACAAAGTTTGGCAAGGATTCTGCGTAATCTAACATATAGCTCACTGGCCAATGTCCTCTGGATAGCCTACACCGCCCTTAACAAAGAGTTTGGGATTCATTTGAAGATCACATATTGCATTCAGCTCTTTCACACACCCGAGTATCTAGAACCGTCTCTTCAGCTTCTCCATTTCCCATGATAACACTGTTTTCATGTAGTAGTTTAGGTTAATTGTCTTGTAGACTGTTCCATGCACATTCTTCAAATTTCTAGTTGTTTTTCATAATGAGATATTTTTTTTGTCATTGTAAAATCTGCTGGACACAACACTTGCATCGTTAGGTGCTCAGAGCTCCTGGTCCTTTTAACTTGCTGTGGTTCCTGTCTGACTTGCTGTGGTTCCTGTCTGACTTGCTGTGGTTCCTGTCTGTGTCCCACTTGCATCCAGATGAATATCTCTTCTTTAGCCATGAAGTCTGTTTTCAAACTTTCCTCATGGCCTGCTGGACTACCCTGGAGTCTTGGATCCCTCACCCAGTATTAAAGAAGCAGGACCTCCCACCTCCACCTGGGTGGGGACTTGATCCCACTATAGTTTAGGTGATCAGAAAATTTCTGTCAACATCATGTAGAGTTGGTTTTAGGATGTGCTTACAGAAATGCTACAACTTGCCTGTTGGGTGCAAAATGTTAACACCACGGCATGACTGTATCCTAAGTTGTTTTCAAAAATCTTCATGCAGAGTAAGGGAATATAACAAAGGGGTGTAGTTTAGAAGCAGAACACCTTTGAGGACTAAGAGATGGCTCACTGGTTATGAGCGCTGACTGCAGTTGCAGAGGTCCAAGGTTCAATGCCAGATAACAATGTGTGCATCACAAGCATATGTATGTCCACACCCAGGGCACCCAGTGATCTCTTCTGACTCCTACAGGTGCTGTACCCACATGATGTAAAAGCATACACTCAAACATTCATACACATAAAATACAATATTTTAAAATGCTGTCCAGTGAATATAAAAAGAAGAACACTAAAAAACAACCCGGTTTATTCATAGTCCAGTGATGCTTGACCAAGTCACCAGAAAGTGACATTGGGGAAGGACAATTCCTTTAAGCAATGGTGCAGGAATCCATTGGGGAGACAGACACAGGTTATCTGTCCCTCACACTATACACAATAAACTCAAAATGAATCAAAGACCGAAGTATAACAACTGAAAAGACAGAGCTGTTAGAAGAAGAAAACATGAGGGGGATACTTTGTAGCATTAGCACAGGCAGTAATTTCAACGTTTTAGCAAGATTCTTCAAAGTAAGGGAAATAAATAAAATAAAAAATATGCAATTGTGTTAGCTATCAAACTAAGACGTTTCTATAGAGGAGAAGAAACAGTCAGCATGGTAAAGAGATACCCTACTGTGGGAGAAAAAGCAAAAGCGATTCATGAGACAGATGGTCAATATTCAATATGCATACAAAGAATTTAAAATGTCCATAACAAAGCACCTATGAATACCTCAATTCAGAATAGACAGAGAATATGGACCCTTCCAAGGAAGTTATTCAAGTTGCCAGGTGGTTTATGAAAAGTGATGAGTTCCAATAGCCATCTAGGAAACATGGGGCAAAGCCCCAAGGGAGTATCATCACACCCCTGCCAGAATAGTTATGATTGAAACACCACAAATAAAGGATAATACATAAGATAAAAATAAAGAAAAATAAAGTTAAAAAATAACACAAAAGAATAGATGAAGCGAACTCTCATGTGCTGTTCTGAGGAACGGAAGCTACTGTAGCCGCTGTGGAGCGCAGCATGGAGGTTGTGAAACCAAGATTGATCTACTCTGAGAATGAACCCCTACCATCTGCAGCAACAGATCTTGACGTAGGGGACAATATATTAAGTGAAAGGAGATGCAGAGAGACCCTTCATGTGGAAGAAGGTTGGTCAGGATTCCTAGTAGCTATTGCTGGAGTCTGGAGGGATGTTGGGAGGCCCAGGACAGTGGGAGGTTGGAGAGTAGATATCCAAAGACAGTTAACTAGAAGTAATATTTTAAGGCTCACAAGACAGCTGGGTGCCTTGGCTACCGAGCATGACAACATCAGAGAGAGTCACGTTGTTCTCTGGACTCTACACATGTGCTGGGGCACACACATGCCTCCCCATTCCCCGACTTTAAAAACATTCAAAGCAACGGCAGGGAAACTACAGTTTCCAATAATCCAGTCTTACGTTCTATGGATAACTAGAAGAGAGGAGCTTGTGGGTGCTCACACAAACTAATAATAAGGAGTCAGGAAAGTTAATTACCCTGCACTGATCAGTGTGTGTTATAAACACGCATTGGAATATCACTGCAGCCTGTAAATTCACACAATTACTACATGCTAAACATTTAAGGAGAGATAAATGTTAACTGCCCCATTTGATCATCAGATATAGTTTATGCATGTATGAGATTATCACAAAGCACTTCATAAAATTGTGTAACTTAAATAATGAAATATAAATATGTAAATAACTGATATGATAAAGAGCCACAGACTGAACGAGCCCAGGTAAAGCACAGGCAACAATGCATCTGGCCTGAGCGAGAGCAGGAGGTTGTCTCTCTAGTCCATGGAGGCAGACACAAAAGAGTCAGGGAGAACAAAGCCTGACATTATTTTTGTCTTGAACTCCGCTTGACCATAGGACCTTGGAATGGATGTCTACTGGATAGGTAACTGTCAGTCTGACACAATGTGGAACCGCCTGGGAAGAGAATCTTCATGAGGAAGTATCTAAACTAAGTTGGCTTGTGGGAATGTCTGTCCAGGGTTGTCTTGAGTACTGACTGGTTTGGGAAGACCCAGTCCACCGTGAGTGGCACCATCCTCTAGGTAAGAGTTGAACTGTATCTGTGTAGAGGAATTTATTTAACTGAGTACAGGCAAGCAGATTTGCAATGTATTCACCTTCTCTCCACTCTTTGGCTGTGGTTGTGATATGACTAGCTGTCTCAAACTTCTGCTCCTGCGGCTTCCCTGAAGTGAACTATAATCTGGAATTGTAGCTAAAATAAACCCTTTCTCCCCTAAGATATTTCGTTGTCTGGACATTTTACTACAACAATGCAAATGAAACTAGAAGCTCCCATAAAACCTTCTTCTTCCTCTCATGATCTTCTAAAAAACTTTTTGAAGTGTAAGGGGTAAATATTCTATTTCCTGTTATAGTTCCATCTGTTCCTATTATAGTTATTGTCATTATTACAATACAATGTACAAGTTATTTCCCTTCTCTTGTATTAAATACAGTGAGTGGAAAGCAGGGCTTTATCTGTTCTCTCTTTGCTCTTGACTGTGATGTGATGAGACTAGCTTCTTGAGTTCCTTCCTTTGTATTCTTCCTACTACAAAGATTGAGACACACATTTATGATGGTATCTGAGCAATAGCACCTGCTTGGGGACTAGAGCAGTAGACGCACTAATTGACAGTGGAAAACCCATCTACATAGATGAAGGCACTTAATAGGCATAATGACAGACGGGGTCAAAGGTGTCGGTTCTGGGCTCTGTTGGGGTCGTTCAGAGAGGCGTTGTAATGCTGACAGACTCTTAGATAAGTCTAAGCCCTCAGTTGGTGGTTCTTTCTGGAGAGGTTTGGGAAACTTTAGGAGCTAGGACCCAATGAGAGGAAGTAGATAGCCAGAGATGGGCCCTCACCTCTTCCTGTTCTATTTCCTGTAGCCGTGAAGTGAAAACTTCTTTGTCATACATTCCCACTGCCACGTTTTCTATCCAAGTACATGAGGTCAACTGACCGTAGACCAGAACCCCTGAAGTCATGAGCTAACATAACACAGCCTCTTTATTCCAAATTAATAACGGAGGCGAGATCTACGTGCTTGTAGTACAGTGGGGGTATAGACTAGAGGTGGGTGCGAGTCGTCCTAGTTGAGGGGAATGGGATGACTTAGTTGCACTGGGAAGGCTAACACAGTGACAGAGATGATTGTAAGAATGACAGGCTCTCGGCAGGTGGCATCAGCAGAGTGTGTGACAGATTAATATATTTTAATAAACATCACCCCATACACCTGTTAAGAATCTGAATTTCACAATATCTGTTTTCACCTGTCCCGCCGCCCACTCATTTGTTACACATTCTGAGTTGTCTTTACTAGAAGATTTGGTAGCCAACGTTAGAACTAAAGGACTTCTTAAAATGTGGGTCAGGTCACATACCTGAACATATGGCTCATGAAACATCCGGCGACACCAGAAGGTTTCTGAACACACAATGATCAAAAGTTAACCCAAATCAAACGTGGGATGAATCTGAGTGCTTTGGGTAATACCCATCTAGGTTATATCGTGAGACGTCACTGTAATTTGGGTTCTGAGCACACAGGATGTTCTCTTCCACGGAACATGTCCTTATGAATCAGGGAGCCAACAAATGCCGTCTGACACACACACACACACACACACACACGAGAGAGAGAGAGAGAGAGAGAGAGAGAGAGAGAGAGAGAGAGAGAGAGAGCGCTTTAAATCTTAATATGCCTTAAACAGCACAATGGCTGGTCCACTCCCAAACCTCCATGTGTCTAACACCCCCCCTCCGATATTTCTGAGTTATTACTTACTAAAACCTATATTCCATCTTTGCTGCCCTAGACCAAGTCGGGAGGTGTCCCTGGGACCACTCTTTCCTGACTCTTACAAGATTGCTATGTTCTCTCTTCTGCACCTCTCAGGCCAGGTCTTTACTCCTTTCCCCGCATGGGGACTGATCTTCTTCCTCATCCCTCTGTCCCTTGCCTGGGAATCCTAAAGTCCTGACTTGGTCTCCCTGCCCAGCCATTAGTTGCCGGCAACTTTATTTGCCAATCCAAACCTCAGCTCAGGGGCAGGGATCCTTGGCATCTTATATACAGATTCTCATATAATTACTTCACTGTAATTTGGGTTCAATTTGGGGGACCCAATTAACATAATACAAATGTTAGACCAAATCCACCACAAGCTAAGATTCCCGACTGCAATGTATTATGAACTGCAGTTTTTTTTTTTTTACCGCTTATATGAAATTTTGTGTTATTACAAAAATATAATAACACAGTTATGGAAAACAAAGACTTCTAATATTTTCATATAGTCATTCCTCAGCGTGCGAGTATTAAATTAGCATATTTTTAGATTGCTTTCTTTCGGGAAGTAAGCACATCCATCTCATTCATATGTAAATTTCCTTTAATCTTTAATAAATGATAAGACCATTGTCTTAGGGTTTCTGTTGCTTTGAAGAGACACCATGACTACAACATTTCCTTGGGGTTGGCTTGTAGTTCAGAGGTTTATTCTATTATCATCAAGATGGGAAGCAGGGCAGCAGGCAGACAGAGGGGCTGCTGGGGAGTGAGCACTTCCATACCATCAGGAAGAGGGAAGTGAACTGAGATACATTTCCTCCATCAAGGCCACGCCTCCTAACAGTGCACTCCCTATGTGCCAAGCACTCAAACACATGAGTCTATGGTGGTGGTGGTGGTGGGGAGAGACATTCTTATTTAAACTATTACAATCATATAGGTACTGAATAGTTGTTTTAATATAACTTTCCTTATAATTTATTATCAATAAATATTTGATTCATATACATACTTTATATACCTATGTATTTGGGATCATATAAAAATTTCCTAGGCAAAAAGAGGTTGTGAGCCGGGGATTCAGATTGGTGGATAAAAACTTGCTGTGCGAGCTCGAACAAGGGAGTTTGAATCCCTCCGAGGACAGGGAGAGCCAGATGCTGTACATCTATGATCCCAGTGCACCTATGGACAGAGGCAGGGGAGTTTCAGAAGTTTACAGATCAGGAAGTCTGGCAGGTACAGTGGTGAAGAAGAGCCTGCTTCAAACAGGAAGGGAGGTGAGACTGTCCTCTGACTCTACACACTTGCTGTGGCAGGCACATACCCGTACTTATAACATGAATATTCCCCCACACAGTGAACGCAAACACATCACACATCTACATAGACATACACACACACATCATACACCTACATATACAAACACACATCATACACATCATACACCTACATATACACACACATCATACACCTACATATACAAACACACATCATACACATCATATACCTACATATACACATACACATCATACACCTACATATAATACACTAATTACAGAAGGGGATCTTGTAAGTAGAAAAAGTTCAACAAGTCCTGATTTGGAATGATAGCAAGGGTTATCTAATGAGTATATTAGGTAGAAAGTGTCTGTTATGTTAAGATAAAGCCAAGAACAGTCATCATGGGCTACGGTAGGAGGAAGGAAGAAGCAGATTCCTTCTTGGATCTTTCATCGCTGTCCTGGATTGATGTGTGGCACTCTGGGATACAAGTGAGGACTGAACTCTTAAGTGAGGGCAAAAGTAGGTCAAGAGGAGCCAAGGTCGTGGATGTGTACCCTATGAGGGACAGGACCCAGTGATGTTGGTGAATGTTGGGGTTCAGTATGGTACTTCCTGGTTCTTCTGTCTCTGAATTAGAAACTGAACAGGACACACCACTTCAGCAGAAGCAGTTATGGTTTATTAAGAGATTATACAGTTTCAAGGAGAGGGCAATGTAAAGGGAAAACACTTCTCACAGGACAACACTCCACAGAGGATAAGGGTTTTCATGTCTCATTCTCTGTGTGGTTTATTTTATTTTTGTTTGTGTTGTTATTAGTGTAGCATGGAAGTTACTTTGTGGGTCATTTGCATAGCATGAGCTTCTTTGTGCATGTTCTACGTCATGTATAGTTCTACATGCAACTTCATGTGTTGCGTATCTTAATAGCATCTTATACACCCCCCTCCATGGTGCTCTTGCTATTTTCAGTCTTTGTTGGCAATGGTTTTTCTTGACTGCTAATTTTGTGACCTCCCTGTAAGTTGTCTCAGACTGTACTCTGTTGTAGTCCCACGTGTCAACAAAGGAACTAAATGGGGTCTTGGTAGTGAAACTCCAGGATAAGGGAACTGAGAGATCGAAACCTCCCTGCTCTGCCAGAAAGTGCTAGAAGGACTGGAAGTCAGAGTGTACAGATGTAGAAGCATTTGAACACTGGTATGAGCTGTCCCGGTCTCCAGATCAAACTGTCTTCAGGTTACCGGACCTACTGGAGCCACAGTCTTCGAGTGGCAGAAGCCAGTGCTGGGGCTGGCAGGGTGCAGAGAGCTGGGAGTCTGGGAGCACTTAACCACAGGGATGAGGTTATGGCGGTGGGAAGATGCGAGGCAGCTCCTCCAGCCTCTGGGATCTGGGAGCTGAAGTCAGCATTCGCTGAACTCAGAGGGGAGATGTGGGCCCATTGCCCTTTGAGTTTGTGCTCCTGGAACTGCAGTGTTTGGAAGTTACCACGCGACCATGTTGAAGTTTCAGAGAAGGAAAAATTGGAGACTTCTCCGTAAAAGAGTCCTAAGGGGAATCCAGAAGGAGCCAGTGTAGGTTTGGGGACTATTCAAGGAAACTCCTGCTAGCAAAAGCCAAAAGAGACTCAGCTGGAATCTCCTTGTGAATTGCATGCAGGCTGCAAGAGTGAATCTGTCAAGATAATTGCTCTTTAAGTATGTCATTTTCTCTTTCTCCTATTGGATATCATTAGCACTCAGTCTCTTAGAGTATCAGAAATTTAAAAGTAATTTAATGTCTTCAATAAAATTGTTTAATAACTTGAAAGTGTAAGAATAGGGTTGTTTTGGAGCAGCATCAGGGAGGAGGGTGACAGCCTGGGCCACGAACAGCCTTGGAGGGGCTTAGAGGGAAAACTCTTCCCTTGGCTGCCTGGTGCCTTTTGAAAGGTGTTCTAGTTGGCGTTTCCCCAGCTGAGTGCAAGGGGACTACATGCCAAAAGCCTTTTAGGAAATGAAAAGTGTATTCGAATGGGCATCAAGGATTACATCATTTCTGTCCACATCATTCTAGGGTTAAGAAACGATGGAACCTGGAAGACAGAGCAGACTCTTAGAGCCGCCAGCAGCTGGATTTCTCAGAAAGGAGCCACATGTGTGATGAGCCTTCAACAAGGCAGACTGACGGATGAAATCCTCAGTGGGAGCTGGGATGCTTCAGGGTGGTACCCAAACTGTCTTGGGCTAACTCTAGATCCCTAAGTACCCATATTTCTACCTCTGTGTATGACCTAACATTTTGTGATTACTAGGTAAATCCTTTAAGAATATAAAGACAGACTCTGACCAGCTCATATTTCCATATTTTTAAAGGGATTTGTTGACTTTCTTTGTTCTGTTTCTATAGAAACTTCATGAAACTGTTGTCACGTTAAAATAGTCTATGTGGAGTCCATCTGAATCTGCATTCTGGGGTCATGCTTAGGCCCCAAAACACATGAGATTAGAGATGTGTTTTTGTATGGTGACTCCATAGCCTGAGGTTTAAAAAGTTCCACAGTTTATTTTCTACAAACTGCAAAGCCTTATTCATTTTTAAAAATACAAATCTGAGTTTCTTTAAATTGGTATTTATGGAACATGGGATACACTAAAGAACTTTGTGTTTAATCTTTATTAAAATATGAGCTTTTGAACTCAAGCTAGGCGGTTCCCAGGCTATGCAAACCTTTTTGAGTACTAGTTCAACCAATCAATAGCTTTCCCATTTCTCCCAGCTTTGTGCCATTTGTGAATGTAATTATATCATTGACACCTTCATCTGAAACATTGATCTATAATGTGAAGAGGATATGGACAAGCCCCTTTAGGCTCTTAGAAAATTTATTTTCGTTAGTTTCCATGCCTTGTTTAATTGGAGGAATAGAAGGAAGGCAACATTTATCAAACATCTATCACACATTTCCACTTAATACTTGAAAAACTCGCTGCACACCTTATTACAGTTAATCTTTATTGAGGGCAACACAGTAGTAAATGCCGATTTTGAATCTGTTCCATGCGTTCACCATTAAGCCACATGGTCTCTGATTTCAAAAGTTATTGGGTTGTTCACTTACAAATTTACTAAACTGTGTTTCCCGCCCCGCCTACATTTTAAAAATCATATCTATGTATTGCCAAGAGAAAAGTCCAACTGACTAGTTGACTGAGGATCAAATACACAACCATGCAAAGAGAAAGATACACTGAGCTTGATAGGTAAGGAGGTGAGGGTTGGGATTTTCCACAGAAAGACCTTTTAAAAACTCTCTCTCTCTCTCTCTCTCTCTCTCTCTCTCTCTCTCTCTCTCTCTCGTTAAGAAGTATGTTCTCTGTGATGCTCGTACATCAAAATAAACAGAAATGCAGTTTTTTCATTACTTATGTAGTAAAATTTGCATAGTTTATCTATCACAGTCTTTCATTTTTCTACAATTTCATTTTATTTTTTATTATTAGATATTTACTTTATTTACATTCCAAATGGTATCCCCTTTCTGTGTTACCCCTTCTTTTTATTTTTTGAGCCTGGTAATTCGAGAGCCTGTTTTCATGGGAAGCCACCACATCCAAGGCTGGATACCATGTCATATGTGATGGGGATGGAAACAAATCCCATTTACACACTTCCATGTGTCGGACATGGCACTTGAATGCTCTAAATACACTGTGCACACATCTCACTTGCACAATAATCTATGAAAAATTTCCCATTGTTATCCCTGCTGTATAACCTAGGGCATAGACTAAGAAGATGATTTATATGCCCAGATCTCTGACTGGAGCCCAGGAGGATGGGCCCTTCCAGTGTCTGTAGTTACCACTGAGAGGGAAGTGCCCAGGCTTCTTGCATTTCTGGTTGTCCTAGACAGAGAGGACACTAATCATCTTGCTCTTAATGGTCTTTGCAGAGAATTCTTACAATGAAGTATTTCAGAAGTTTCAGTCTCTACAATTCAAAGATTTATTTACTATTCAATATATTAGGAATAGTGTCTCTCACTTTGCAGCAAAAGTTGGGCAGCCTTTTATTAAAAAGTCAGTATTTTTAAAAATAGTATTACACATTTTAAAATACTGTTTATTATAAAAGATGTAAGTTCTCTACACTCAGGAATCTTCTCTTATTATTCAACTGTGTGTGTGTGTGTGTGTGTGTGTGTGTGTGTGTACAAACATCACCTGACTCTCATTTTGTGTTTTGTGGTAATTAGCACTAGGACTGTGGGTGTAAATACTGTTCTTCTAATCACAATGTGTAATAAACTCAAATCATGACTTTATCTGTGAAATTGGGTTGGGCTAGCCCACTAAATGCAAGGAGGTTAAAAACTCAAACTCTTCCTAGGCCTGCACAGAGAGACCAGCCATGGCACCAGCCTTAGAGTGAACCATTCTGTGAAAGAGCTTGCTACCTTTCAAGGATCCAGCTCTACTTAATGAAATGGTACCAGGTAGTAAATCCCTAGTGGTAGGTAGTCCTGCTCCTTAGATAATGAATAAAACACTTCACTGAGATTATCACTCTTGGACAGCATTAATTCAGGCTTGGGAGAGCTTGACGCTGAGCTTCCAGGTTAAGTTTATGGAACAGAAGTGATGCTTGCTAGACTGCTTTGGTTAGTTTCTTGGGACTATGGAATCATTTGGATGGATAAAATGAGCAAAGATTATTGGGTTTTCTGTTATTTGATAAACTTGATAAGCCTGATAAACATCTACCAGAACTGATTTAATTTCAGGACATGAGTTTAGGGAAAGGACATTCCTCTTTTATTTAAAAAGTATTTTATATGTGTCAGTGTGTGTGTGTGTGTGTGTGTGTGTGTGTGTGTGTGCTGTGTGTCTATATACTGTATGTGTGTGTAGTACTGGCAGGTACCAGAAGAGACCATCAGATTCCTTGGAGCTGGAGCTCTAGATTGTTATGAGCTATCATGTGGGCGCTGGGAATCACCCAGTCCTCTTAACCACTAAGGCGCTCTTCAGCCTCAGACAAAAAAAGGGGTTCACTCTTGAGAAAGCAACATTTGTTTAAGACACATTAAAAGTTTCAGGGGAATGCTATGTCTTCCTTGGTTCAGAGAAAATGATTGATCGAAAGTACAGTGGAGATATACTAGCGACTTGTCTGGTTGCCGTGGTGGCAGACACCTGATATATGGCAGCAATTTAAGAAACAAAGGGTTAGGCCCCACCCCCTTCATGGGGGAACAGTCTATCACAACAGAGAAAACATGGCGTCGGGGACCGTGAGGCAGCTGGTCACACTGCAGCCACAGCCAGAACGCACTCAGCTAGCTTTCACCTTTCTATTCAGTCTGGGACCCCAGACCTCGGAATGGTACTGTGTCCGCTAAGTGTGGATCTTCCCTAATCTAACCCTACACAGACACCAGTGATTACAGAGCCTGCCAAGGTGAGAATATTAGCCATCATATATAATAATTCTGTTTTGAGAGAGCATCTCACTATGTAGCCATGACTGGCTTGGAATTCACTGTTTAGGCCAGGTTACCCTTGAACTCGGCAGAGATCGACCATGCCTTTGGCTGTCGAGTGCTGGGATTTGTAATCCATGTGGCACCACACCGGGCAATAATTTTGCTTTCATCAAATGATTGCAAATTATTTGAGTTTTGAACAGGGTTTAGGAGTGCTTTTCTATGTTGTCTGCAAGAGATGTACACCAGAAAGGCCATGTTATTCAAACTATTTAAAACTTGAGATCTCTCCTCTCCTCTCCTCTCCTCTCCTCTCCTCTCCTCTCCTCTCCTCTCCTCTCCTCTCCTCTCCTCGCCTCGCCTCGCCTCGCCTCGCCTCGCCTCGCCTCGCCTCGCCTCGCCTCGCCTCGCCTCTCCTCTCCTCTCCTCTCCTCTCCTCTCCTCTCCTCTCCTCTCCTCTCCTCTCCTCTCCTCTCCTCTCCTTTCCTCCTCCTCCTCCTCCTCCTCCTCCTCCTCCTCCTCCTTCTCTCTCTCTCTCTCTCTCTCTCTCTCTCTCTCTCTCTCTCTCTCTCTCTCTCTCTCTCTCTCTTCTTCCTAAATTTTCTGCTTACCAGCTCAGGCACAGAGCTTTCTCAGGATGATGGGTAAAAAAATAGTTAAAATATGTCGGTTAGAGGTACAATGGAATCTTTCAAATATGGGACATGGATTTTCCTTCTTTTTAATTACATGGTGCGGGTTAACGGGGATATAGGTGGAGGTCACTGTTTGGTTCCTGATAGTGACAGGCAGGTCCTGGCCTCAGCGCTGCCGGTTTCTCATAGGCCAGTAGTTCTTACACACCAGTGAGCATGAGCATCTTGAGAGTTTGTTCTTTCAGCCTCACAGCACATCCTCCCTGAGGATCTGCAGTGGCTTGAGAAACTGCCTTTCAAGGAATGCTGTTGAGAGCCCCTGCTGCTGCCGACCCTCCCTACAGACAAAACTCCTGCCTTGACTTCCGCTGCTCATTGGAAGAGGGTATCTGGATCTGGAATGTGGCTCAGTGATAGAAAGCATGTATGCCTACTGTGTGTGAGGCCCCGAGTCCGGCCTTCAGTACTACAAATTAGAAAAAAAAATAGGAAAAGAAAAAGAAATATCTAGTTCCCCCTCACCGCCATCCCCATTTGCCTAGAGGAAGATTCGAACGTTCCCAGAAAATTCATCTACACAGTACTGACCATCCACCCCCTATCACATGCAGTTTTAGATAAGTCACACTGAAATTCTGTTACAAGATCATAGAACTCAGGATTTAGCTGGCAACCCCCCCCACCTCTTCTTTCATCTTCTTTCTTTTAAATGTGAAACAGCATCTACTAATGTTGGGGTGATGGTTCTGGGTGAGATCAACACATTATGTAAACCTCTTAACTGCAAATAAACAGAGATGCTTCTCGGTCTCGGAATTTGTGAATCTTTTCTTTCTGGTGCTGTCAGATGAACCCAGGGTCTTGCCAGAGCTCCACTTCTTACATTAAACAGAGAAACGACCCAGCAACAGGCATGCGTGCCTTTCCTTTGTTTTAAGCACAGTCCGAGACGTCTTGCTTAGCCAGTGACTCGAGCGCTGAAAGTGCCCATTTAACCAGTCTGAGGTCGATGCCAGTAACAAGAGGACAGTCTGCCGAAGCTGTCAGGACACGGCAGCTGAACCTGGCCACCCCGGGAAGAGGCTCTCTGCTGTGGCTGACTGTTTCCGGTACAGTGCTCCGCAGTGAAATGATTAACAGTGTTGGCATTTAAGTGATCATAATTAGGTTTCAAAGTTAACAGCCCATTGAGATAAATAGTGGAAGTTCACACCTCCCTCAGTGCTATTGTTTATCAGACTGTCAAGCTGCAGCTTCAGGAAGACAACATTAACGTGGCTTTGAACACTAATTGCCTAAAGCCAAGTTCTATCCACCTGGGAGGGTCCTTTGGGTATTTGTTCGACTGAAATGTCAGAGAATACACAGAGCTGGGATTCTCCATCACCTGACAGACACAACCTCGCACATCTATTTCTCCATCGACGCACAGATACAACCTCGCACATATATTTCAGTGCACAGGAAGAAAATGATATAGGGACAGAGAGCGGTGTTCAGAAGACCTTCTGGTTGAAATGTGGGTCTGCCTCAGTTTCTCCTTTTAAATGGCAATGTAACTATTGACTTGCATGATACGATCCTGAGAGGAATGGACAATTAATTGATCTAAACAACATCATGAACAGCAAACCCTTTGCTCACTAGGTTCCATTAGGATGCTATTGTCCTAAAGGAGTTATGTGCACATTCTGTCAATGGGAAAACTCCGAGAGCATAATTAAATTAATTTTCATAGGATTCTGATTTATTTTTCCCACAATAAGTTTGCACGCATGACTGCATGCTACTTGATGCCCAATAAGGGTGGAGGTTGTAATTTCTGTTTGCAAAATTATGGATTTTCTTTTTCAAGTGACATTCAAGAATTACAGGAAGCAAAACAAGGTGTGTGTGTGGGGAGGGAACTTTCCTAAGCCTAAAGCAGACAGAAGCTAATAGATCTGCGTCTTTATAGAAGTCACTGTCTTCTCACGGAGTGATGTTTCCAAACAGCACAAAATGATTGGCAGGGCATTATGATCAGCATAAAATAACCGTGGAGCCATCTTAGAAAAGCATCACTTTAAACAAACTTAAGGGAAATGGAATTTAGAACTTATGTCTTACCATATTTCATCTTTAAAAAAGCTCTCTCTCTGTGTGTGTATGTTTGTGTGTACATGTATGTATATGCTCACATCTGTGTCATTCCTCAGGCACCGCCCACCTTTGATTTTTTAATTTTTTTAGATAGGGTCTCTCACTGGGACTGTAACTGCTCACTGAGTTAGGCTGGCTGGTCAGTGAGCCCCAGGGATCCTCCTGTCTCTCCCTCCCCAGCCCTAGGGTTGTAGGAGAGACATCTCCATGTCTGATTGTTTCCTATGGGGTCTGGGAATGAGACTCAGGTCTCCATTCACGTGCGTAAGCCCCTGTCTGACTGAGCCAGCTGCACTCTGCATCCGCTGTTTTCCAGACCTGCTTTGCTTTGTCTTACTGACTGCGACCTGCTGACCCAGGAGTGGGTGGGTGGGCGGTTACCAGGCCATTGTCTTTACCACAGACTGATGGCAGAGGTGAAAGGTGGCCAGAGCAACACCAAAGGGTCAAGGCAAAGCCAAACAAAAGCAAGCAAACAAACCTTAAAAATGTTTAGATTATTTCAGCTCTATTTGTTGTGTGTGTGTGTATATACGCACCTTTGTATGCATGGGGGCTGCAAGAGGGTGTTGGATTTAAGCATCTGGAGTCGCAGGCACTTGCGGGATGCCTAGCTTGTTACTTGGGTGCTGGTGTCCAAACTCCAGGCCCCATGACCGTGCAAAGAGTGCTCTTTACCACCAAGAGATCTCTCTAGTCCAAGGCTGAGTTTTCAAAGGACAGCAGGTGAACTCAGGGTGGATGCTTGAAACCCCATTAATCGCCATTATTTGTCAGGAGACAGTAAAAGCTACTAGGATGTTACTCTACTCATAATTTTCATATCACAGGTAAATAAATAATTTATATATTTCAAGAATGTTCCTGTAGTCCTTTTGGAGCCTGTGGAATTTGTTGCCAACTGAATGCACATAGTTTTTGAAGACAGCAGTAAGTAACTGTTAGGAAAACCACAATGGGATGTTCATCTTTCTCTAAGGCTTGGCTGCCTTACTGTCAGTTAATCCGTTAAAAAGGACACGAAAGCAGCTGTGACAACTCCGTGCATAGAATTTCAGGACTTGGGAGGCTGAGACAAGAGAATTTCCGTGAGTTGCATTTTAGCCCAGTCTGGGCTACAGAGTGAAACTTCATTAGAGAAAATCCACTTACTTGGGGGGAAAATTATAGCTGTTGCTCCAGTGGTATTTTGTGTTATGATGAAATTCTAAAGTCAGGTTCCTTTGAGGCTATCTGGGTGTGTCTCATTCAGTTATTTGAAAGCTCTAAGAAGTCTCTGATGGTGAAGAAGAAATCGTGCTGTAAACTGCAGCCTCAGTGTGTTCCCAGAGCTCAGACCTGCCATCCTGACAGCTGGTGTCAACTTGTCTAGCCTGATTCTGCCGCTGGAAAACCCAATTCCCATGACGAAATCTGTCTTTGAATTAGTCACATATCATTTTTCCCTTTAAGTGTATGAATAGCTGTTTTGGTATATTTCATTATTAATTTCAATGCATGGTGTGTGTCTGTGTATGTGTGTATGAATAGAGTATTTGATGTTTTGATCATTCCTGTGTCTATGTATCTTTGTAATGCATGTGTGTATGTGTATGTGTGTGTGTGTGTGTGTGTGTGTGTGTGTGTGTGTGTGTGCATACATGTGCATGATGTCATTGTCATCCTTTAATGGCTTTCCCACCTTTATCTTTAAGGCAGGGTCTCTCACTGAGTCTGAAGTCAAGGATTGTCTGGACTTGGTGACAATTGCCAGGTATCTCCTATATCTTCTATTTCCATCCCCAACCCCAGAACTGGCATTACAGGGTACACAGTCATGCTTGGCTTTTCATATGGGTACTGGTAATCTGGCTTCAAGCCGTCAAGCTTGAGAGGCAGACATTTTACTGACTGAGTCACCTCCCTAGTCCCCGTGCTTTGATCGCTTTATAGTATATAATCCAGCAATATGTATTATAGTCACAATGTCATATAGACATTAACACTCTCTTCTTCCAAGTCATTTTCATCGCCTAGAACAAGAAATTCTATAAATGTTACATAACAACTTTCTATTTCCCCGTCTTCTGGGCTCCTGATAACCTGTGATCTGCTCTCTATCCTCAAGAGCTTGACTATTAACAGACAGTTCAGAAAAGCAGAATCATTTGGCATTTGTCCTTTGGGTATTATTTGCCACCTGGCCTACATTTCTCCAGTGTTCATCTATGTGGTCGCATAATTATTTCATTTTTTATGGTTGAAAAATGTGTGTGTTCATGTGTGTGTGTGCACGTGCATGAATATATGTGTGTGCATGTACGTATTAGTGTATGTGTGTGTGAAAGAGTGTGTGAGTGCTATGCTATGTGGTAATTGCTTTTAACTCCCCATGTCTCCTCATATTAGTCCTTCTCTCTTGACCCCTCCCTGGTAGGCACAGTCATAGGATGAGGGAACAGAAAGAGAGAATGATTTTTGCAGACACAAAAGCAGCCCGAGTGTCCGGAATTTTCTCGTTCCGTAGAGCTTTACTGATGTGGTTGAAACTCTTAGGTACTTGTTCTCCCCTTTATCACTCTCATTCCTCCTTTTCTAGGAATAATCGACAGTTGCTCGGTAGAGTTCCAGTCATGCTCACACATGCTCAATGCGTGTACATGTATACAGACCACTGTGTGTTGTGTTTGGAGGTTTAGAAACTTTCAAGATACTTTGTTGTGTCGTCTGCTTCCGCTGCTATTGCTGGCCACATCGTCACACAAAGTTTTATGCAGAACCCAACTTCTGTTGTTTTAACTTTTGAGTAGTACCCCACTGCAAAAACACACTATTCTTATACAGTTGCTTCTGAGAGTAATACTTTTCTATTTCAAGGAATATTTGTCTGCTTCTTATGAAAATGTGCAAAAACTTAGCTATAATTAAAGTTGTTTGAAAGTTGATGATTCTGAGATAAAACTGTTCTTGTCAGACCCAACCAAAATTAGAAAGGAAAAGGAACTAAGAGGGAGGGCTGACAGCTGCCTGTCTGAGACAAATATAGTTTCCAGAGCTTTCTAAAAGACCTACAAGAGATTTCGTTACATTCTGTATGAATCCCATGCTTTGCCTATGTGTATTGCAGATTTCTTTAGAAAATTGTTTATCTTGAATATTTCTAAGATTGTAACAACTGAAATAGATACTGTCCCCAGAATGTTTACACCCCCACCCCTACCTTCGTTCTCCAAGACCAATGAGCCCTCCTGTATCTAGTCTGCATCCACATATCTTTTAAGAGCTCCTTTTGCCCTGACCTTTTGATTATAGCCACAACTATGGTGTAGTATTCCAGTTGTAGCACGTTGTCTTGAATAACTCTGCTGTTCTTTGGAGGCTTCTCTCTGTTAATTTGGGTGGCCCTGGGGTCTTACTCTTTTATCTGATCCATTGTGATGTTTATGGTATCCACTAATTTCAAAGACTACTTAGTTTGAGAAAATTTAGATTGCTTTTATCTGCATATTGACTTGTGCTTTTTAATAAAAACACATTTTTTTTTATTTTATTCTGGTATTATCACTACTATATATCAAATCAGTGTCATTGAAAATGAGGAGGAGAGAGGTAAGAAAAAGAAATGAAAGTGTTTTGGTGGAATTTGGTCATGACTGGTCATAATTTTTTTATTCGATATATTCTTTATTTACCTTTCAGATGATTTTCCCTTTCCTGGATCTCCCCTCCCCAAAAGTTCCATAAGCCCTCTTCCCTCCCCTTGTTCCCCCATCCACTCCTTCCCACTTCTCTATTCTGGTATTCCCCTACACTGCTGCACTGAGCCTTTCCAGGACCAGGGGCCTCTCCTTCCTTCTTCTTGAGCATCATTTGATATATGAATTGTGTCTTGGGTATTCCAAGCTTCTAGGCTAATATCCACTTATCAGTGAGTGCATACTCTGAGTGTTCTTTTGAGACTGGGTTACCTCACTTAGTATGATGTTCTCCAGCTTCATCCATTTGTCTAAGAATTTCATGAATTCATTGTTTTTAATGGCTGAATAGTACTCCATTGTGTATATGTACCACATTTTTTTTTTTATCCATTCCTCCGTTGAGGGACATCTAGGTTCTTTCCAGCTTCTGGCTATTATAAATAGGGCTGCTATGAACATAGTGGAGCATGTATCCTTATTACATGCTGGGGAATCCTCTGAGTATATGCCCAGGAGTGGTATAGCAGGGTCCTCTGGAAGTGTGCCCAGTTTTCTGAGGAACCGCCAGACTGATTTCCAGAGTGGTTGTACCAACTTGCAATCCCACCAGCAGTGGAAGAGTGTTCTTCTTTTTCCACATCCTCGCCAACACCTGCTGTTTCCTGAGTTTTTAATCTTCACCATTTTGACTGGTGTGAGGTAAAATCTCAGGTTTGTTTTGATTTGCATTTCCCTAATGACTATCAAAACAACCCTGAGATTTCACATGACTGGTCATAATTGACAAAGAACACACAAGGGAAGATCGACAGCAATAAGCATTTCCTGGGCACTCAGGCATTGTGTTGTGCATATGCATATCTCTGTGCAATAAAGGACTTGGCTCTTGACCAGTTCCTGGGATGTGATCTTTAGGCCTGGTAAGGGTGTGGCACCGGTCAGTGGTTAAATAATGGCACAGAGACTTAATAATTCCTAAAGCTTGAGCCTATAGCTGGGCAGACCTGCAGCTAACTCAATCTAAATTTAACCCCACTAACCAGCCCAGAACCTGCCAGGATGCTAGCTCTTTACCACTTCGCTCCTGCTCACATCCAACCACCTCCATGTCCCATTGGCGAATCTCCTGCTTCTGCTTTCTTCTCCCGGAGACCCTCTCTCAGCCCAAAGTGTGTCTTCCCTGTCCTGGCTAGCTAATGGCTGTCATACTTTTATTCCGTCAATCAACTGGTGAGGAAGGAAGAGTGCCTGGTGAGGCAGGCGATGGCCCCTAAGAGTAGCAATGCCAACATCCGGCCAGTACTAAGTACCAAATCTCTGCCAGTACAGCAATCAACAGTTGAATCTACAAAGACAACCTTCACCCAGTGCACACTAACGGATTTTAACCAGGGCCTAGACAAGCATATACTAATAATTTGATTTATGGACATCAAATGATCATTAATTAGCTTGGCCTCTGGGGGCCTGGAGATGAAGGTAAGCCACACTGGTGTGCATGGGACTGGCCCCAACTCAGCTCTGACAGTCAGACTTAGGTGCCCTCTAAGCACGCCTCCATATCTTCTGCTGTATGAGCTATCTGCCCAACTTCTGGGAGAGAGGACAGTTGAAGTCCCTTTATGAGTTTTGGAGCTTTTGAACCAGTGTCTGAACATGATGGTAGGTGGAGGATTTCTACATTGCTCTTTTGACACACACACACACACACACACACACACACACACACACACACACACACAGCATCAATTGGACATTATTATTAACATCATTTTATTAGAGATATTGAAATGCAAATAAACTAAGTGATGACTGAGGAGATTTAAGGATGTGTAAGATCACACATCCCATTGTGGGAACTCTCGATTTCCTGTAGGGATACATTCCATGCCTCTAACTTGGGTAGTTGATGCATCTTTCCAAGAACAGGGATTGAAAAGACATAGATTTGGGGGAAAGTTGTTTATTCTTTTCTGATGTTGGTGGATCATGGGTCTACAGCCCAGAAATTAGATCTGGGCTAGAGCTGCAGATTTATGTTTTGTAAAAGGTGTTAAGTTTATAGAACTAAATGCCAGCTACCTTCTGGCTATGCCATTACATAGTTGCCCTTTCGTATTTGCAGTGTTCTAATTACCTTTTCTTATAAGGAAGCCATCCACTTTGGATGAAGACCCATCCTAAGGACCCTACTTTAACTTAATTACCCTTTTAAAGGTTCTATTATCTAGATACAATCACAGGCCAAGGCTCGTAGATTTAGGAATTCAACACCTTTACAGGGGACAGTAATTCATCCTTTATGAAAGGAAGCAATGGTAAAATTATTCTGTATTCTTCTAGGTGTTATTGATGAGGCTGAACATACAGGGTAGAAAGAGGGACACTGAGAACAGAATGCAAGATCCTGCAATATGGAAAGATGGGCTAAAGGAAGGAACTGAGAAATGATATTGAAACAGAGCATCCGGAAAGAAGAGAGGAAAACCAGGGGTCCTGGGAGAAGAGTGCTGTCAGGGGAAAGGCACGGCCGAATGACTTCCAACTCTGGAACACGTTCATATCAAGGTACGACACAGTGTTTGCTGGACTTGGAAATGAGGAGAGCTTGAAAAGACTAGGCTCAGACTAGTGATGGGGACAGAGGTGGGCTGGGGTAGAGGGAGTTGAAAAAGGAGGGTGTGACCACAGAAGGGCACACTGCTTTTAAAATGTTTAGTATGTTCCTTGAGAGTCTAATGTATATATACAATACATCTTGACTATATTCATTTCCGAAAACCCTTCCAGCCCTGATTAACTCCCACCATCTTCCTTCTAACTTCATGTTCTCTTTTTAAAATTAAAATTTCATTGATAAAGAGCTTAAAAATAAAAAAATAGAATCAATTATTTCCAATGTTTTTCTTAGATAATTCAGGCAATATTTTGTTTTCACTTACAAAATTTTTATTATATGTGCACAAATATTTTGACTGCATGTTTATCTGTTACCATGTGTGTAACTGGTACCTTCAGAGGCCTGAAGAGGGCATCAGGTCCCCTGAAACTGGAGGTACAGACAGTTGTGACCCAGCATGTAGGTGCTTAGCACCTAACCAGGGTCCTCCGGGACTGTAGTCAAAGCACTTAACCACTGAATTCTCTCTCCAGTCCCTCCCATTATTATTTTTATAGCTAAGGTGCCTAAAACAAGGGTGGTATTAACAATATTGAAAAGATTGCTTTGAATAAAATCTTTCCAATGACAGTCATTGCAGGTTAAGTTTCTGCTTTGAACATAGTATGCAGGGTATGCAGTCCAGACACTATTACACTTCCTCAATATGCAGCCAGCCCAATATGTAGCCTAATATGTGTCTAGTAATAAATATGTAGTCTTTTCTCACTGCCCTAGAGCAAACGTTAAATTGTTAAAATGTAGTAATTTCATATCTAAATTTTATTATAGTCCTTTCATAGTAATGAATAAACACATATCCCCCCCCAAGCCATCCAAACTTAAAAACAAGTCTTATGTAAATTTGCCATCTCGACTTTGTACACCTGAGTTAAATGAGGCTCAAAAGAACACTTGCAATTCAGTTAATGTTTTCCTCCTGACACAGGATTTTAATTTGGAATTGTATCTTTGAAAAGGTTGCGCTGTTTCAGAGACTGCCTGTTTAGAGGTCAAATGAAATGATGGCTTCTCTGTCAAGGAAAGCAGCAGATCATCTTCCAGGGGAGTGACTGGACCAGAGGTGCAAGCTGGGGGAGCTACAGATGCCCCGGACACTGAAGAGGCTGGTGTGGAAATCCAAGAAGCATTTACAGTCCCAGAGGTTTTGTTATTTTATTTTATTTTATTTTATTTTATTTTATTTTATTTTATTTTATTTTATTTTATTTTATTTTGTTTGTTTTGTTTTGTTTTGTTTTGTTTTGCTTTGCTTTGTTTTTAAGGCTGTTACTGAGAGACAGAAAGTTAATTGGCCAAATTAACAGAGTGGCGGAATCATACTTTAACCCTTCTCAGAAGAGAAGGGTCCATTTTTAGACAGTACCAGAGCACTCAAAGGCTGCCCGTCTAGCAGGATGTGTCTTAGGAAGATGCAAGGGTCAGGGGTCTGGCAGTACATAGAATTAATTAGGTTCATATATGCAGATGAATTGCTTCCCAGTGTTTTGACTAAGATCAGATGTAGTATATAGGTGAATATATGTGTGAATATTTGTATATGTAGGTACATATGAATGCATGTATGTATGTATACCTGACCTCATATCTAGAATCTAGTCTCATAAGCACATAATGCCTACAAAGAAAACAAAGGAACCTACATCTTATTTGACCAGATTGATTTATTCTTTAAGAAAAAAATATTTTTTTATTGGATACATTCTTTATTTACATTTCAAACATTATCCTCTTTCCCAGTTTCCCTCCTCCCAGAAAACCCCCATCCCACCCTCCCTCCCCTGCATCTATTCCTTCTGTTCCTTCACCCACCCCACTCCTACCTCCTCGCCCTCGATTCCCCTAGCTGGGGCATCTATTGAGCCTTCATAGGGCCTAGGACCTCTTCTCCCATTGATGCCTGACAAGACAATACTTTGCTATAACTGCAGCTGGAGCCATGTGTACTCCTTGGTTGATGGCTTAGTCCCTGGGAGCTCTGGGGGCATCTGGTTGGTTGATATTGTTGTTCTCCCCATGAGGTTGCAAACCCCTTCAGCTCCTTTAGTCCTTTCTCTAACTCCTCCATTGGGGGACCCCACGCTCCGTCTAATGGTTGGCTGAGAGCATCCAACTCTGTTTTTCTAAAAAAACGTGTTGTCAATATTTGTGTGACAAAAAAATTCCTAAGACTTGGGAATTAAAGTTCTTGAGCACAGTGGTCTTGGGATTGTAAATTCAGGAACAGAACAAGGCAGGATCTGAGGCAGGACGAATGGAACGAAACAGATCAAGGATTAGCAAGATAGCCCATGCTTTCTTCAAGAGCATTTAATGTCCCAGTTGTGTTTACTTAGTTACAGCTTGGCTTTTCCTCCCTCACTTGTTATTATTCACATGGTCATTAATATTGATCATCATGGTCATCGATATTGATTAGATTTAGAATCACCTAGGAGGCAAACTTCCTCCAGGCATGTGTGTGAGGGGCTTTCTGATTGAGCTGAGGTGGGACAAGCAGTCTAAGTGTGTCTGTCACTAGTCCGTGAACTGGGATTGAAGATGAAACAAAGGAGAGAAACAGCTGAGCATGGGCTTTACAGCTTCCTAAGTGTAGACGCCATGTGACACTCTTCCTGTCGTGACTTCCCAGCCACAGCAGTCTGTCCCCACAAACTGGGAGTAAACCCTCTCTTCAGTGGCTTTTGTGGGGTGCATCAGCATACCGGATAGGAAAGTATCTGCTACAAGAAGAAGTACAGATCTCTGCGATAAAATTCCTTGCAGAGATGTTTGCGGACTGCCCCAAAGCATGTTAGTCCTCCATAGTTGAGACTGGGCTTTAGTTTCTCGTACCCAGCGGGACAAGTGCATCATGGTTAATTTTGCTCAAAGCCCTACTAGCAAGGTAAAAGCTTGGCATCTCTGCTTTCAGTGTGTGTGACTTTTTTATTATCTTAAAGTTTAGGTTAGATTCCTGCCTCATCTACATGTAGACGTGCCAATTGCATCAGGGATGCCTTTCTAAAAACCAGCAGCACAGAGTTTATTAGACCCAGGTTTGTCTAACTCCACTTGCTTGCCTTCAAGGCTAAAGGTACCAAGTTAAGAGTGTGGTTTTTTTTTTTTTGTTTTTTTTTGTTTGCAAGACTTGGGAGGGATATCAAACTCAAGAGACTGTCAAATCCTATCTTTTCAGTACTCTGTTCTAAACTCCCTGGGTAGTGCCTAGAGGGTCCAGTACTGACCAAATGTAGTGAACCTTGAAGTTCTATCACCCCAGGATGAGGGTGTCCCTTCCCTTTGCGTGATGAGATTGGAGGCTGTCCTCTTAAGTAAGAACTCTCATTTCAGGATGACAACCAAATATTCTTCACAAACCGTAATGTGTTTTTCCAAAGATCACAGGGTGCTAGACCCAAGATGCTTATCAACCAGACCAATTTGATAAAGATTGCTTAATGCCCTGTAGCTCTTCTCCTACTTAACTCTGAAGTTCATGTCAGAATCTCTGAAGACAGCTAAGGATACTATTGCCCTGGTTGTCCTTGGATAGCTTCTGTGATGATTTTTTTCCCCATATTTCACTGTTTTTTCCCCCATTTTCTTTTTTGTGGTGTATGGTTTGTTGGGGTATCCCAGAATGAGACACCTCTCTGGCAATATCTACCCAGTTGGACTGTTACTGATGACAACAACGACGATGACGACGACGACAACAACAACAACAACAACAACAACAACATTAGGACCTTCTGGGAAGTGCTGGTGCACTCTGATTTCAGTACTCAGGAGGCAGAGGGAGGTGAATTTTGGTGAGTTCAAAGCCAGCCTTGTCTACAGAGCGAGTTCCAGGACAGCCAGGGCTTCACAGAGAAATCTTTTCTTAAAAAAACCATACCAAACTGTCTTAGTTAGGGTTTTACTGCTGTGGACAGACACTATGACCAATGCAAATTTTATAAAAGACAACATTTAATTGGGGCTGGCTTACAGGCTCAGTGGTTCAGTCCATTGTCTTCAAGGCAGAAACATGGCAGCATCCAGGCAGGCATGGTGCAGGAGGAGCTGAGAGTCTATCTCTTCATCTGAAGGCAGCTAGTGGAAGACTGACCTCCAGGCAACTAGAAGGTCTTAAGACCACACCTACTCCAACAAGGCCATACCTCCTAATAGTGCCACTCCCTGAGAAAAGCATATACAAACCATCACACAAACCAAACCAAACCAAACCAAACCAAACCAAACCAAACCAAACCAAACCAAACCAATCAATCAACTAACCAATGAAAACAAAGGTTCATCTGTAGAAGTGTAGCTATGATACAGATACCAACCCAAGTGTTTCCTGTTCTCTGAATGCCCTGACAGGCTGTGCTTAAGAATAACTGGCTTTTGTTTAAGATGACTTAGGTTAAAGACTCCTTTGAGAAGCAATTCTTTCTCTTTCCTTCTATGTCTTTAATGTGCCCCGGGAAAGGGAATTTTTGTTTTGTTCTATTGAGCTAATTATGAGAAAATGAACTCATAGAGCTGGAACATGCAGGTTGTGTTGAGACTGATGGGAGCAACTTGGTGAAGGGGCAGGTGTCCTCATGAAGGAGGACGGGAGGCGACTTCCAGAAGAGAACACCAGTAGCACAGCAGTTAAGATCGAAAATTAATAAATGGGACCGCATGACATTCGAAAGCTTCTGTCAGGCAAAGGACACCAGCAATAGGACAAAATGGCAGTCTATAGAATGGGAAAATATTTTCCCCAACTTCACATCTGACGGAGGGCTAATGTCAAAAATACACAAAGAACTCAAGAAACTAGATATAAAACAAATAATTCAATTAAAAATGGCGTACAGTCACTTATAAGTGGATCTTAGCCGTAAGGAGCAGGCTAAGCATGCTATAATCTGTAGACCAAGGAAACCAAATAACAAGGCGGGCCTAAGGGAGAGTGCTTGAATCTTGCTCAGAAGGGAAAATTTGAAAAGATGTAGGAGGTTCATGGAGGGAGGGAACTGGGTGCGTGCACGCGCCCACGGTGGGGGGTGGCGGAAGGGCGTTTCTAGGATGTGCCAGAGATATGGAGCATGGCAGGAGGGGGCGTGGCGTCGATGAGGGGAAGCTCCAGGGTATCTTTGGGGGTGACTCTAGCTGAGAGTCCTAGCAGTAGGGAATATGGATCCTGAAGTGGCCCACCTCCTGCAGGCAGGACTCCCAGTGGAGAGATAAGAACAGCTACCCACCCACAAAACCTTGAATAGAAATGTGTCCTGCCTATGAGATGTGCAGGGACAAAGACAGAGACAGAGGGAAGGGCCAATCAATGGCTGCCCCAAATTAAGATCCATCCCATGGGTAAGAACCAACCTCTGACATTATTGATGGTACTCTGTTATTCTTGCGGACAGGAGGAGCCCAGCATAATGGTCCTCCGAGAGGCTCCACCAAACAGCCAATGGAAACAGATGAAGAGACCCACAGCCAAATGTTAGGTAGAGCTCAGGGAGTCCTGGGTTGCCTCGTTCAGCCTCGATCTGAAGGTATGTGCCCAGTCTTATTGTAATTCCTTGTGCCATGTTTGGTTGATAACCCTGGAAGGCCTGCTCTTTTCTAAAGGGAAACAGAGGAGTGGATCTGGGAAGTGGGGGGGGGGTAGTGGGAAAGGCTGGGAGGAGAGGAGAGAGGGAAAACTGTGATTGGGATGGAATATATGAGAAAATAATAATAATAATAATAATAATAATAATAATAAATTTAAAAATCATGATGTTTTTAAATGACAGAGATCAAGGGAGAGGTGTGCGCTGCCTCACTGACCTGGGGTGACTTGGCATGACCCTGGACATCTTCAGGTTCATGATAGCAGGAAGACAAAGTTCAGCATGGCTGGAGAGATGCAGGTCACCCTAGCCTGGCAGAATTGAGGACTGCGACCCAAAAGAGGGTGAACTCGCGTATGCCACGCCCTTGTTCTGTACAGCGCATGTTTGGCAGTACCAGGTAGCTGACTTCTGATTTCAAATGGGTGCCTTTGTTCAGTATGCAGCGAGCAGAAGAACAAATCGTACAAGGCAGGTACATACAAGCAGCAGATCGCAGCACACCGCCACCTCGGGGGCCTACAGCACACACAGACATGATGGGCTAAGCCCCCCTGAGCTCCCGATTGAGAGGTTTGCTGGCAGAATTCTCTGTGTGGATAAACATGTAGCCTTATGCCCCAGCTGCAGGAATGTTTAGACCACAGGATAAACAAGTCACCTCTGCTGGAAATGGTTAACTTCTAGTTGCTATCAAGGACACCATGGTTTTGTTTTGTTTTTGATTTTGTTTTTTAAAATGTATTTATTTTATACACTGTAACTGTCTTCAGACACACCAGAAGAGGGCGTCCGATCTCATTACAGATGGCGGTGAACCACCATGTGGCTGCTGGGATTTGAACTCAGGACCTTCGGAAGAGCAGTCAGTGCTCGCAACCGCTGAGCCATCTCTCCAGCCCTGACGCCATGTTTTTAATGCTCGTAGCTGCTTGCTGTTCTCTTTTCCCTCTGCCACCAAGGCAGGGGCCCAGACTATCCTAAGAACGATCTCAGAGGACAAGTGAGATACATATGCTTGAGTCTCAGACCCGGGAGTTCTCGTTCTCAGAACTCTCTGCTGGCACTCAGCGAGCCAGCAGCACAGCACAGATGATTTCCTAATGCCATTTATAGTTTGGCCCTGTCGGATGGTGTCACGTTATGCCAACCAGGTTCGGTCTTAGACACAACCAGTAGATGGATCAATCCAGCCAATGATACTTTCACGTTTAGAAAGATCCTTTTAGCCCCTAACATGTAACAGAGGTGGGAATAGGCAGTGCCCGGGGAGCGTCCATTAGGAAAACTGTTGATTAAACACCGGCCTGGTTACATCCTGTAAAGCGTTGCCACTTAGACAGTGATTGCCGCTCCAGCAGAACAAATACCACTCGTGAGCTTATTAGAATCATTCATTCATAGACTTCCCCAAGAACAGTGCATTAAGAGTCTCTGGGGCTAAGGTCTGTTCTTTAGGAACTGCTCACAGTAATTCAAGATGGAGGCGGCTGCTGCTGGCTATACTCACAGGAACCCTCTGGTTCTCCTTCAGTTACCTGTAACACTCTGTGCCCCCCCTCCCCCGAGCTCTTGCTTTGGAGGCCTGCACTCTCTAGGGTGACTTTCCACTTCAGTGCAACAAAGAAATGCTTCCCAAAGATCGGAGTTCCTGTAAAGATTGAATCCAGTTTTGTAGACCCAGAACAGAGAAATCGTGGAGGGTGGGGGGGAATGATTGGGGAATAGTTGGGGGGGAGAGGAATTATGGGACGTATGGTGGGGGGGGGAACTGGGAAAGGGGAAAGCCTTTGGAATGTAAACATAGAATATAGAAAATTAAAAAAAAGGGACAAAAAAAAAAGATCCAGGTTCCTAGTAGAAGACACCGCCCCCCCCAACTTCCAGGAAATGAGTCAGGCTGTTTAGACAGGATAGTTCAGTCTGTTTGCTTGAGAGCAATATGTCATCAGCTTTGATCCGCCGGAGTGGCTGTCCCGCGCAGTAATAATATCCATGTGGTAACAAGCAGCAGTTAAGGGGGGTGTGGCTGACGGCAGGGTAAGAGGCCTGCAGGGTCGAGCAGCAATAGATCTCCCCTTTTCGTTTTAGGGGGTTGGGATACCAACCTTCCTCTTCCTCTTTGGAGTAGAATGAGCAAAAATGGAGCAGGATGAGCTTAGTGGACTCTGGGAAACCATGACAGTCTCAGGGAAGATTGTTCACCCTTCCTACTGGCCACTGCTCCCTTGTGTTCTGGACACTCTGAATTCAATCATTTCTATGTTATTTCTGTCTCTTAAAATATCAATTTTTTTGAATGTGTAATAGTTTAAGTAGTGGCCATCTGTGTATTTAAAGGACTCAAATATGCACAGCTTTACCTTATAGCCCTAACATTATGTACATTATACATAACCAAAAGCACAGTGGATGCATGAATATACATGAATGATACTTATCTTTTCTCTCTAATTGGGACTATTTAGCTAATCAAATTGTGTTTTCTACATCCCTGTCTAAAGATGGTAGGTAGCCTTAATCTGGGAAAAAAAAAATCTGCGACAGGCTTTAACAGGTATTCAAAATTGATAACCATTTTTAACCTTAACAGTATTCAAAATTGATAATCATTTTTCTTTTCTTTTAATTTTGTTTTATTTTAATTTTGATGCAGGGGCTGATGTAGCCCAGGTTAGCCTCAAACTCGTTATGCATTTGAGAATGGTCTTCGGCTCTTGGTTCCTTAGCTCTGTCTTCTGAGTGCCGAGGTTCCTAGCGAGTACCACTGTCCAGTTTGTGCTGACATTGTGCCTAGGCTTCGTGCCTGCTGGATAAGCACTGTCCCAACTGGACCACCTCCTCGGCCCCAGGAGCATGCTTCCTAAAGCCTTTTGAAAAGGTTAAGAACCAGAGTTGAAGATCTGCGTGTCGCAGGGGTGAGCGCCACCTATTTTATAAATTGTGAACCTCTGACCCTGGAGCGAGGTTGTTCCCTCCTTTAGTTAGTGGGAATGAGTGGGTCTAGGATTGGAGGAGAGAACCAGGCAGTTGCAGGTCTTGGAACAGAGAGATTAGGGACATCATAGAGACACTCTCGTTTCCCTGGGGTATGAGAAAGCTGACCCCCCTTCTTCAGCCCTAGCCTCTCCATCTCTGCTGAGATCTCTCCCTCTCCATCTCTGCTGAGATATCTCCCTCTCAATCTCTGCTGAGATATCTCCCTCTCAATCTCTGCTGAGATCTCTCCCCCTCCGTCTGCTGAGATCTCTCCCTCTTCTGCCTCTTCTGACACATGCCTACCAGTGGTTGCTTCTCTCTTTGTGCCTTTGGTCTCTCTCTCTCTCTCTCTCTCTCTCTCTCTCTCTCTCTCTCTCTCTCTCTTTCTCTCTCTCTCTCCTCTCTCTCTCTCCCCCTCTCTCTCCTTTTTCACCTCTGCACCAGTGATTCTCACCAGAGAGGGAAAGCAGAGAGCATGAGATGTATAATGAAAACAAATCCCAAACCTCTAGCTCATTCTGCTGTTTAACTCTCCCTTCCCCAGCAAAGATTTTCTTCTGTGTTTCTTGCCTACCGTCTTTCCTATTATAATCCAGACTTTCCTATTATAAAATACTTTTGAATTCGCGGTCTTCTACTTTTCCAAACACAATGCTGTTACTATGATTCTCCTGCGGGAACACTTTCTAAACGTACGGATCACGGCTAAGGTAACTTGCTGACTACCGTAGCCTTCTGCTACCTTTGACCACGATGGTCTTGGGGGCCAGCTGTGTCCTTTTGTCTCTCTGGATCTGTCATGGTTCCTGAATAGAGCACTCTCTGCTGAGGAAGACGGGATCTAATAATTGTTTAAAACCACAAATCAAGCTGTGTTTTATAAAATGTGCAGACATCCTGGTTTGCCCAGTGTTGAGACTGTCAAACCTTAGAGCTTGTGACTCTTCGTGTGGTAAGGCCAGATCCTCTGTAACTCTGGGAGGAGAAGGGGTGGGGTCAGAGGAACTAAAACACACCCTTTGGTGTTCCTGAAGATTGACCCAGATGAGAGTGGAGAACTGCAGATGAGTGTCCTGCAGGTAGAGGAGTACTCAGGGGACGGATATTTGGTTCAGTTTGTAGCCTCAGGTCCTATAGGTGGAGCAGACACAGATTGTGCAGGGGCTGATGTTCCTGGATGGGGAGGCAGCCATGATGTAAAGAAGCGAGGAGTGAGTGTGGAGTTGTACCACACAGTCCTCAGACAATCCTTGTTGGAGGAGCAATGTCAGCCTAAGTTGGAAAGCTGTCCAAGATATAACTTCTCAACACCCTCCCCCTACTGGCCAGTGAATGAGACTCGTGGAACCACCCAGCAGAGGTAGAGACCCTCGATCTGTGGTTTAAGAAGCCATCCGGGGGTTGTGATGTATATGCCTGTTAAAGAGCCAATTCATAGGAGGCTGGGAAACCCGGATTTTGCCACACCATGACAGCACGGCATCATTGTGTCTGTGGCCACATGACCAAAGGTGTGTGGGCCTCAGATTCTCTATCTTCAATTGAAAGGTTGGAAGGACACTTTCCCCTCCGTGCTCAAGGGCATATTAATGCACCATTCTTAAACTCCAAAGTTAAAGATGTAGTTTTGCAGTGCAGCCCATGGCCAGGCCTGGGATTCCTTCTGATTTGGTACCAGGGACTTCTTAGAGAACTCTTGCTATCTTCTCTGATACAAACCTTGAAACTGCCTTTCCCAAATAAGTTCCTCTTATAAATTATCAATAATCTTAAAATTCTAGCACGTGTCAAAATGGCCATTTAATGAACAGTTTTGTTTAACTGCTCCCATGCTTAACCCTATGCTTAGAAGGATTTTGTAAACTGCCCCAAGCCAATTTGATTTTTACATTAAGAATTTGGGAGGAATATTGGTGACTTCACCATTCAAAATTGGTCAAGGGCAAGGATACCTCACAGGTTTTAATGACAGCATGGTTCAGCTCCATTTCTGCCAAAGAGCTCTTAGTTGAAGAGGCTCAGGGGTGAGGTAACCTGTCCTAGGAGCTCGGTGAGGCCTTAGCCCTCGCTCACTTCCGGAGCTCCTCCACCTCCTTGCATGAATGGCTCACTAGTGTCAAAGAGACAGCAGCTTAGCAGCAGGACACGGCTAACATCCCAGCCAAATTCAGACAACGAGAGTCTTCTGAGTCAGCAGCTGGACTCGGGACAATTCCCGAATCCAGCCTCGGGCGCCGCTCCTAATCGCGTGCGCTGTGAAGCTTGCTGCGCTCAAGTGTGAGGAGGAAGGCTGTGCAGGACTCTGGTCAGTGCACACATCCTGACCATCACTCATCTCGTCACTGGAGAGTCATTTCTCATGTGTACAAGACTAACAAAGAGAATATCTACGGTCGATAGGCTGGGAAGACAGAGAAAATGTTAGTAGGGCCTCATATGGAGGGTGAGGCTTTTCTTAGAGCCTTCCAAATTCTAACAACCCCTGAAAGAAGCACTCTCACTTAGAGCAGCTCGTCTACACCCTTCTTTCTAGGTAGATATAAACTACCTAAGATACATTATTTGAGGAGGTATTGTAAAGTAAACTAAAGGATGCCTAGGTGGGCAATAACAAAGATAATATTGTCAATTACATATTGCAGAAAAGGCTATATTTTAAGGGATGAAATACCTAGCTGAATTTTGGTGATTTTCTAAGTTTCAGCCTAAATATATAGCACCCAGTCTCTGAATATTTCTGTGGAATTCATATTTGCAGACACAGCCACCAAACAAAAGAAAAACCAAATCTGCACTGAACATGGGCAGAATTTTTCTTCTTGCTATCATTTTCTAAATAATGCAGCACAACAACCATGCATACAGTATTTATACTGTATTAGGTATAATGAAGAATCAAGATGATATATATATATATTATGCAATATATGCAAATATATAATATGTAAATGAGGTTACATGGAGGCTATAAGGAAATAGTATATCATTTTCTGTGAGACTTGAACATCTTTAGATTTGAGTATCTGTGGGCTCCTCGAGACTGAGAGATATGTGTTGTGCTTTCTTAGGTTTCTGCCCTCCAAGTTTGTTATCCCATATCCTCATAGACTTCAGCTCATGTGTGTTTCATCCCAGTCCTTTTCTTAAAGGTTGCTATTTATCCCTTTGACCCTTCAGATGTCACGTTACACTGATGTCTGGACTCCCTCAGAACAGAAGGACACTCTCACATCCTACTAAGGCCACCTGAGACCTCCTGTGTTAAGTCCCTTCTGAATCTTGGGTTGTGAATCCTGCTAGCTCATTTCTATCGTCTACTAGGTCGTGGGCTTCCTGAACCTCTGAGATGAATTTCTCTTTCACCAGGGCAAAGGCAAAGGCAGCTAAGACTGCCTTATGGTCCACAATGGTATCCTTGAGGAGCTTTTTCCAGAGCTTGACTTGCCAGAGAATAATGTCACCAGTAGACAGTGGAGGGCATGATGAATTACGTGCTAAATTTTGAGATACAGTCTTTGAGTGCTATAAGTGGTTAGGGACAGAGGGAAGAAGGTGATGCTGACAGCCAACAAAAGACATTTTAGGGCCGGGGCTGCGAATCATTGTCTCTAGAGCTAAGAGGACAATAGAGAACACAGGCCACTCACGTTGCCTACTGTGGAAAAGTGAGGCTTTGATTAATCTCAGAGAGCACTCTGAGTAAGTACCACTCCATCTGTGTGGCAACACAAAGAAAGATTTGGGAGGAATAACAATAGCGGTGTCACCAGTTAAAACAGAAATCTGGATCCACTCAACCAATTAGCATGCAATTCAGTTTAATAGGAAACCAGAGAGAGAGAGAGAGAGAGAGAGAGAGAGAGAGAGAGAGAGAGAGAGAGAGAGAGAGAGAGGAGGCAGACAGAGACAGAGAGACAGAGAGACACACACAGAGAGATACACAGACACACACACACACACACACACACACACACACACACACAGGCAGAAAGAGGATGGGAACACATATATATGTGCATTCCGAGAATAAGAGGGGACAAAGGATAGAAGCTGCTGGATTTCAGATCTCAGTGCAGTTTGTTGTCTTCATTTGCCAAGAAGAATTGCACCCAAGAAAGAAGGTACTTATGCCCTTGGCGTTTTGGGGTCCAGCATTTGTCTCTCGTAGGTTTGGATGTCTTACTTAGCCCTGGGCCTGTCTGATTTTAGGAAGAGTGTACATTATTTACATGAAAACAGATATGAGCATTAGGAGGCATTTCCCCCCTGCGTGCAATTCCCACTAAAGAATTTACATTCTTCTAATTTGCTGCTTTACTGCACCACTTGGTACCCGCCTGAGATGCACACAATGTCCTCACAGTCAGGAAGGTGCTGAGGAAATTCACCCTTTTTGCACTGAATAACTTGCTCTCCTTCTGGAAGCCACTGAAATTCATACTCCTTTAAAATTCTCTTTTCCGAGCCTCCGACTTGCTCTGCAGGTATCTCAGTCGATCCAAATGGCATGGGAAGATGTTTGCTTGGAACCTTTTCTTGTGGGTGTCCTGGTGCAGTGTCTTGACTCTGAAATGGTGCTTCCAATAACAAATGCAGAGACATGTGTTTTATTTACGCCACGATTGATGAATTCTTCTTCTGAATGTATTTTAGCAACACATGAACATGGGGACCATCTGGTGTCACCGCTTCCTGCAGAGAGTTTGGATAAACATCGTGCATAGCATTAATGTAAACCACATGGATTAGTAGTACCCGTCCTCTTAGCTCAACACACTTACAGACTGAAGTCGAACCCAAAGTGGCTTTGGTTAGCAACCAAACATCGAACTGTTGTCATGTCAGAATAAGTGAGTGTTTTTCCTCTCTGAGAAAGCGGAGGTAAATGTAGAACTAACTTCCTTCTTCCTTCCCTCCCTTCCTTCTTTCCTCCCTTTCTCCCTCCCTCCCTCCCTCCCTCCCTCCCTTCCCTCCCTCCCTCCCTCCCTCCCTCATCTTCCTTCCTTCTTCCTTCTTTTCCCTTCCACCTTTCCTCCCTCTTCCTTCCTTCCTCCTTCATTCCTTCCTTCCTTTCTCTTCCTTCCTCCTCCTTTCCCTCTCCCTTTATCTCTCCCTCCCTTCCCTCCTACCTCTTCCTCCCCTCCCTCTCCTTCCTCCCTCCCTCCCTCCCTCCCTCCCTCCCTTCCTTCCTTCCTTCCTTCCTTCCTTCCTTCCTTCCTCTCCCTTCCTCCTTTCCCTCTCCCTTTCTCTCTCCCTCCCTCTCTTCCTCTTTTCTCCTTCTCTCCCCCTCCCTCCCTCCCTCCTTCACTTCCTTCTGCCTGTCTCTGTCTCTCTCTTTCCTCTGGCATGCAGAGTGTATACACACATGTGTATGCAAATCAGAGGACAATCCCAGGTGTTGTTCCGACTTTATTTTTGAGGTGGGGTTTCTCACTGGGGTGTGGCTCATCAAGTACACTAAGATGGACAGTGGAACACATGGCTCCACCTTGTCTCCACCTGTCCAGTACTGGCATGACAGGAATGCACCATCTCACCCAGCTTTAAAACACAAAGCGAAAATAAACAAATAAATAAAACAATATAAATCAAAATGGCAGCAATGATGTGGGTTTGATGACCAACTCAGGTCCTCTTGTTAGCAAGGTGAACGCTTTACTGACTAATTGGTTTCCCAGTCTTCTACTCTTTCTTTAAACACTTAGACCTGCCTTTGCTTATCATATTTAGGATTTGGAATTAAGGCTTTCCAATGGCGGCAACTTTTATACAAAATTGAAGGTTCTCACGATGCGAAGTTCAAAATTCTACCTTAGAGACTCTACACCCAAATCCCAATTCCATAGTTCTTGAATGTAATCTTTGCCTCTATTTCAACTGCAATGGGCAAGACCACAGATTGATATTCAACATCATAGCTTCCCCCCAGCAGCTTCGGCCATGGGAGGTCCTTATCTGGACACAGTGTTCAGATTCCCCACGCCTTTCCCTACCTCCCTTACCGAATTCATCATTTATCAAAACACAGGATCTTCCCTCCTTCTCCCACTGCTGGTTCTCAGAATCCTCTTGTATTCATTTGGGCTTTAATTAAGTTCCTGCTGGGCCTGGATTCACTGGGTTAGACATCAAAATGAGCCTTATGTTAGCACCCTCAATATCTTATCTGCTTGTCTTTACCTGGTACCTGCTCCTACAGGTTTCCTTTCAGGGGAATTCTACAGCACAGTATCAGTCCTGTTTACTTATGTAGCAAAATATACCCTGGTCACATTCGCTCCAAGGAAAATTAATGTGCCCAAAATAATAAATATCATCCATTTTGAATCTATTTCCTTTTAGACTTGTTAAGTTTTTCTTGATTTAGCAGTCCTGGGAACTCATAGTGGCTACCATGTTAGGTGGCATTGTAAAGCATTGTACGGTGTCCTGAAGAGTCTTGTGTGTTGTTTGCATTTGAGGCAGGCGCCCTTTCTGCTCGATGCTTTCTTTCCTTAATGTCCTTGCCATTTTGCTTGGGGCAGACTGACTTAGTACAGAGCTTGAGAACCTTGGACAGTCTGCCCCTGCCAGGTTTCCTGCTGTCAGGTCATCATCTATTGGACTTTATTGTAGGGCCACTTGCACACAATTCCATCACCTTTTCCTGAATCCCTCCCTGCACTGGCTCATGCTGGCCCTTGGTGTCTTTATTATCTGTTCCCTCTTCCACACAATAGGCAGGAACATAGTAAAATGAGATTAGACTTCCTTCTCTTTTTGTGGTTTCAGAAGCAATGATATATATTTATGTTGGAATGTTATTCCTCTGCTTCAAACTTCAACTGTTTGTGCTGCTTGCAAAGGCCTCCTTTGGCCGGCCTAAAGAACAGTCGTATCTCTCTGTGTCTCAGGCCTTGATTTATTTCTCCATGTCATTAACTGTAATTCACACTACCTGTTGGTTGATCTCCAAGAAACTGTGCATTATGGAATCCGGTAGTTTTTGCTCTTTTTTCCTTTTGGATGTTTTAAACTTAATATATTTTGGAAATGCCAGGAACAGTTGTCACACGAAATGCTCAGTCACCTTTATTTTCTTTCTAATGACTGAACATCACTAAATAATGGTCACCTTCTCAGCCCGAGAAGCAAGGAGAACAATTCTCACTGCCGTGTCATGCAAACTCCTCCTTTCCTTCTGAGCTTTCTGAGCTCTGCACTAATAGGAGTGTTTAGATTATCCATTTCTGTTTTTAAGCCCCCTCCTTATAAACTATAATTTATTTAATTTCCCCCTTATCCTTCCCCAGGCCCTCCCAGTCATAGTTCTCTCAGCTGACGTGGCTTCCCTGTCCTTGTGAAGATCTTCGTGTGATGGAGAAAACTCCAGTCATTTGCTGGTCCTTACCCTGTGGGCCACCCTTGGGCCGTGACTTTATCATGAGCATACACATTGCTGTCACTTGAAGCTAGGATCCACTTTTGTCCAGTGAAGGGCTTGCCTGTAGCCATCTTTATATCGGCATGTATGTTCTCTGTGCCCATTCCTCTCAAAGTCTGGTCTGTAGACAGCAGCATAACACATCTAGGTTTTTAACTAGATACAAGATTTCATGTCCTACCCAAGATCTACCCAAGGCTACCCTTTGCACTAGAAAATGGTCTTGAGTAGTGACTGAAAAGAGAGACTTTTGCAGGGAGGGGGGTTCTTTAATTATTTCCCTAATTGTTAATTGACTAAATAAAGATGGTAGAGACTAATTGTTGGGCAGAAGAGAAGGCAGGGGTTTCCAGGAAGGACAGGAAGAGAAGGAGGGAGTGGATTGGAGTTGGACATGACGGGGGAGCGGAAGGTGCTACAGTCATGTACATTTCTTGGGTACTGATGGTTTGTGGCCTCTGCAGTTGCAAGGAGGATATTCTTCGCACAGCCTTTGAGTTATCCAGTCAGTTTTAAAATATAAAAGTCTCCAGTGTCTTCCTTTCATGGGGCTAAAGGGAGCTGGGTGAGACTGGGGTGGTTGTTGGCGGTCAAACAGCCATGGGGGTGGCTGGTCAGTAGAGAGAGGTGTGGCTCTGGGTGTTCTCAGGACGAATGGGCAGGATGGACGTGGAGCCAGTAGCAGCTTGATCTCAGAGCTAAGTCGTGAGAGGATGTGGCCCCAGGCAAGGAGACAGGCAAGGGGAATAATAATGTATCTATAATATGTTCAAGATCTCCTGACAATTCGTCGGAAGTGAAATCTGCACTTTCCTTGTTAGCAAGTTTGTCAGCCATGTGGGCTACTGAGACTGGGGTATGTGGTGTGTTGAGGAGAGCATTGTGAGTTGAAGCTATTCTGAGTGGCTTACTTCCTACAGGAGACAGATATTTGCACTACTCAGGGTTTCTCAGAGAAATGGAACCAGCTTGAAAATCAGTGTCTCTGTAGACATACAGAGGTAGGGAGTGTTTCCTGGAAATGAGTACATTTCTAGGCTTTTAGAGGCTGAGAAGCCACTTGATATATTATCTACAAATTGGAGAGCCAGGAAAGATTATCATGTGATTAGGTCTATTCTTATGGCCTGAGACTAGAAACAGAAGTAGGGGACAAGTATGATATAACTTCCAAATTGGAAGACCCAAGAATCAGGTGCTCAGTTGCCTGTCGGCTATAGAAGATAGACTTTTAACTCAAGAAGGGAGAAACATTTCCCTTCTCCTGCCTTTTTATTCTATCCAGATCCTCAATGGATTAAATGGTTTTTTCCCCAATATACTGATTCAAGTGCTAATCTCTTTGAAAACCTGCAGAAATAATGCATTACCAATTATCTCCACATACCTTAGGCTAGTCAAGTTGATATGTGAAACCTCTGCATATCATAATTTCCCCCTATTTAACAGATGCATTAAATAAGCATAGCCAGCATTTATGGAGTGATTTCCCTGAATCAGTCACTGCACTAAGTGCCTTACTTGAATTCATCTTTATTGCTCTGAACTCACTAGTGGATTCATTTTTACAATGCTTGTATTGAAGACTAGGATGTGGCTCTCACACCTATGGCGCTATATCTTGTGCAGAGTCGCATTGTCGGTGAGTGGCAAGATGCATTGCAAAGCTTCAACTACCACAGGGCTTTGCACAGAGGTCTTGAACGATGGTTCTTGGGTTTCTTATAACAATGCAATTAAATAACACAGTGTTTCTAGCTGGTTAAGTGTTCTGTCAAAGCTTGTTGATGTCATTAAAGATATAGGCACATGGCCAGGTTGCTCAGCGGATAACTATCTTGAGTACATGGTCACAGCATGGTGTCCACAGGCTCACTCTTCACCACAGAAGGCATAGCTTTACAGGGCCTCAGAGATCTTTGTCTTCTTCCTGGGCTGTTGACGTAATCCTGGAAGCAAAAGGAGAACCGCTCTCCTCCAAAAGCCACATGTAAGCTGTCTAGGACTATTCCTGACTATGCTGGCAACAACATAATGCTCATTTTCCTTCAGCTAAGAATTATGAGCTATTTCCTGTGACTTGCGTTGTGCCCTTCCATTATCTATGGAAGTGACACAAACCAGAAATTTCATCCTCTTCTTATTCCTGAAGAAGCACAAGTTTAGAACGGTGAGGCCATCTTCCTAAGGTCGCAGACTTCACCATTGTCATGAGCAAAGACCAGGGACTTAAACATTTCTTTCCTCTAAATTCAGAGTTTCAGCACAGTTGCCTCTGCCAGAAAGCCTGGTGTTTCAGTTCTTTTATGCTAAGCTCTATTTCAGCATTTCTCCTGATGTATGGGCCAAATTCTGCTTCAGTGGGTCTTGCTCAAAACTCATTTCTTTGGTGAACCGTCCTCTAATCTCATATGACCACAGGCTCTCCTCAGACCGAAGCTTGCGGACATGGTCTTTGAAAAATGACATCATAATCCTAAAAAGAAATGAAGGAAATTGAAACCAATCTTTGCAACGTACTATTTTTATTTGCTTGCTTGTGCTATTTAGATGGAGAGGGCACTGGATAAGGACTATATCTTTTCCATGTTTTATACCATGCCTGATAAGTTCTCAGAATATAATAAATGTTTCACAGGCCAAAGAAAAATTCCAAAGCACATAACCTACTGGGGAGGTTGTAAAATTATTCATGGCTGACAGTAAAGAGAGCACCAGAGTTTTACTCTACAGGGAAAAGACACCCAGAAGCCTGGAGTCATTCCTGGAAAAACCATATGTATAGAGTATTTAAAAAAAACTTTCCCTGAAATTAATGTTAATATGGAATGTAAAATGTATATAATGACAATGGGATATGTCTGCTCCTCTATCATAAAACTGATAGTTGTTTCTGGTTATTTATTGTCAGCTATATTGACTTTGAATATGGATCTTACAAGATGACCTTTAGAATTGTATAGTTTTCACTGACTGAGAAATCATACACACTGGAAATCATATGTGTATTAAGGTAAGTATATAAATTATCATTCTGAATTATGGAATTGTCAGCTGTCTAGACACAGGAATGGGCTTTGCAGAAGTCTTAGAAAATAAAAATGCAAAACTGCTGGACAAATAACATTTGAAATCTCACTCTGTCCATTGTAACCATATGGCAGTTACATGGGCTATTGGAGAAAGATGATCTGAAATAGGAAGGAAAGTCTTTTAGAAATGTACACATAAATCCATACCAACCATATTTGGAGAGTTGTTTCTTCTTTTTTATTTTCATTTGATGTGTTTTAATAAATCTGGATTGAACTCAGGGCCTGTATCAATGAGGCAAGTGCACTACCACTGAGAGAAATCCTGTTTGACATTTGCTTCCTTAGCTTTGGAGTTGTGGTATTTATATATATATATATATATATATATATATATATATATGTATATATATCAACTTTCATTGTAGATAAAATCGCTTATTAATTTGTGTATGTGGAAACAAGCATACCTCTCAAATCAAGTGAATACAAGAAGGTTTTTAGGTTAGTGAAGAGATAGGAGAGGAAACTACAGGAAAACGGGTTGTGTCAGGTCCAGGTCTGGGTCTGGAGTGAAAGCTGGTCTGATAGGGATGGGGTGACCAGGGTAGAGTCCTTGAGTGAAGACAGGGCAGGAGTGTGAGAAGGGAGTAGTGGTGGATGGCCAGAGGAGCCTGGAGGTCTGGGAGTCTGGAAGGATGCCATTTGCTCATTCACTAATGTGTTCAAGCTTTGCACCTAGCCTGTGATGCTTCTGAGCTGTGTGTTCAAGCTTTGCACCTAGCCTGTGACGCTTCTGAGCTGCGGCCGAACTCCTTAAGAAATGGGGCTTAATGGAGGAAAGTTAGGTCCCTAGGGCCATGTTCTTGAAAGAGATATGGGGAACCAGGTGTCTTCTTCCTTTTCTCTTTCCTTTCTGACCACTATGAAGTTAATAAGTACCTTCCGCCATAAGCTCCCATCATGAAGTAATGTGCTACTGCAAGTCCAAAGCAACAGGGCCAAGCAGCCAGGATTAAAATTCTCCTAAATCTGAGCCATAGTAGATTTTTTTCTTCTTTGAGTTGTTTATCTCAGATATTTTTGTCTCTGTGACTGAAAGCTGATTAACACAGTTGTAATTGCATTTAAACCATATTCTCGGCATACAGAAAATGTTCAAAAATGGCTTTATCATCATGCTAGGAACAGTTTACATCTATTAACTCAATAGTTACATTCATAATGATAGAAGTTCCTTGATCACAGGACCTTCAGAGGCCATTCTGGACTCCAGCTGCAGGAACAGTATTTTTTGTCTTTGTAGAGCCTTGGACGATGAGAATAACTACTGGCTTTATGAAATCACATAATCTAGACTAGGAGTGGCGTTTCAGGTTCTTCAGAAGGTAAACATCATCTTAAATGAAAGTGAAGGTAAAATGGAATTTGTGAGAGAAAATAAAGAAGGAGGTAGGTAGAATTGTGATAGCCCCAAATGGCAGTAACCAAAACAGAACTAGCTTTCTCCCCAGACATTATACTCGAGAGAGCTGTCCACGAACTGTAATCCCAACAAGAAGACCATCCCATACATAGTTAGAAAAAGTGAGGCCCTGAACTTTCTCTACTTTTTCTATTGGCTATATAGGTATTTCTTCTCCTTTCTAGTCACATAGAAGATGTGTTTTCCAGTGTCCCCAAGACACAGCCGTGAAATCGTCTCTGAGTTGTGATCTGTGAATAAAAGTGACCTGCCTGGTGGCAGAGTGTTTTCTCCTGCTTTCTCTATTCTTGTGTGTTCTTTGGGCCATCAGGTGCATATACAGTGGGAGGGAGGGCTGAGACGAGTGACTTGTTTTGTTAAATAGCCTCCCCGAGTGTGAGGGAGTTCCATAGGGTCAGTCTGACCTACAGCAGCCATTCCAGATGAGAAGTAATGTCCGTTCTGTGAAGACATATTTTTTTTTTTCTGGGTAGGAGCAGTTATAACTGCATCACATCATTGTCTGTTGTTTGGCCTTAGTTTCCACTGGAAAATATTTTCACTATTGATGTGCATCCTCCTCTTAGTGCCTCGCCTTACCTTCACTGTCAGGTTTCATCAAAAGACTCTCAACATCTGTACAAAGGATTGGGATGAAATAACTCTGGGCAGCAAGGTACCACTGCTTACAGCTCTTGTGGGGGATTTCAGGTGAGAGTTAGAGCTGAAAACATAAATGATTCTATTAAAATGCTGCATGGGTAATACTCTGCCTGAACATACTCAATGTGCTGTTTCTTCCCGCTGCTTGTCATTTGTCCATTTCTTTAGTGCAATATACTCTACACTCTTCTTATCATCACTAATTTGTGACCTTAATTGTCAGATAACATGACATATTCATATTCATTAGGAATAAGCTTCTTAAAAAGTGACGCGTGGGTTAAATGCGTGTACCTTCTGGAACCGTTCCTCTTTTTAAAGGGAGCGTTTCCGCAGCGCTGCTAGACCTCACCGTTTGCATTCATTAAAATATGCATTAACACACTTCACTGAAACTAGAATTTCAATGTCAGACACTTTTTGGATGGTATGAGAAGGTTGGACCAAGACTTGCAAATTTGGAGCCGTTTCTTGTGTAGAATCTGCAGTCAGTTTAGTTTCTCAAGGTAATTCAAGCTAAGGAAAGACATCTCTGGAATTCAGAGGCAGATACGCCATCAGTTGTCTGGTTGCTGACATGAGAAGCTGGCCTGGACCAAGGACAGAGTTCTTACAAGCTTCTGATCATTGTGTAATTTAGAAAAGCATTTAGGGGAGTGTACATTTTGGGGGTCGTTTGCATTTGACCTAGAGAAACAGAGTAGTATGGTAGATTTTTTTTTCCCATGGAAAAGTCCCTCTCCCATGAAACAGAAAAGATTGTTATAGGTATTTTGAATTGATTTTGTCCATGTGACTCAGCAGTGTGCTAAGCTCTGCACAAAACGACACACACAAATCTTGTGATTACCAGAAAAGGCAAAGGCATAGTTAAGACCCACAGTCACATGACTGAAAGAGCAGCTGGTGGCTCACGCCCTCTGTGCTCTCTTCCTTGCCTTGGTCACTTCCCTGCCCTGAGAATTCCTTTCCCTCCCTCTCTGCATCCTGTCCTCTCCTTTTCATTTCCTTTCCTTCCAGTGCACTTGGTTTGACTTCCATTTTCATGCTCTCCCTGCCTTGTAGTTCTTGGGGGGAGAAACGGGATAAATACCGTAAACTTCTCTTGGCAGAAAGATAGATACTCTCTGAATATCCTTTCCCAGCACTCTGACAGAGCCGATTGTTGAGGCTTGTTTGAATACTTCCACCATGGTTATATGGGTCCCATAACCTTGCTTCAGTAAGCAGCACTCTCAAAAGAAGAGGTAAAGGCAACTGGGAACAGCACAGCTTATCCTGGCAAAACAATTTAGCACCAGGCTCTTTTGTCTAATGCACATCTTACTGCGCTATCCAAAGGTCTAAATTATATAGTAAGATAATTATAGATTAAATATTGCTCCTTAGAGATAATACATGCAAAGTGAAGTGGAATAAAGAGTGATTCACTTGAGAGAAGAATTACACCATTACCAGAAAAATTAAATTCCAAGCCTCAGGGTTAGGCTTCCCTTGTGGGGTTCATCCTGCGTACACTTTCTTGTTGTTTGGTTGGTTTTCCTTCCGTGCTCTCTGTCTTCTGAGAAATTAGCATCTTCAGATACCTGCTAGCAGAGACACGGGTAGAAGCAGGAAGCAAGAAGTTACAGGTAGACATAGAAACATAAGTCATGTAACATGGGTCAGTGGTCACTTTAAGTTGCCTTCAATCAGTTTTCTTCCAGTTACATAGATTCATTTGTATTTTTTTCTCTTCATTTGTTTAGTCCTAGTCTCTGCCCAAGAGATATTGCCATACAACAGGCATGTGTTACCATCTTCTAGGTGATTCTAACCCCACTTGAAATGACAAAACAACCTATCATATTCATGAACGGACCATCTCCACCAGTTTAATATGCACCAGGACAACAGAGTTACACATTCTAATAACTTGTAGATGTTTTTCTTTCTGTGCTTTATTTTGGTAAAGATTTGTATTTATTGAGTACAGCCTACCTGAAGTTGGACCAAGGTGGGGCAAAACCGTGTTAATATAATAATAAAATTTTCTTTGGAGGATGCAGAGATGGCTCAGTTGTTAAGGTATTGTTGCAAAAACAGGAGAACCAGAGTTAGGATCTCCAGTACCCACATAAATGTTGGGTGGGAATTACAGCCTACCTGTAACTCCAGGCTCAGAAGACAAAATAAGATCTCTGAGCAAACTATTCCGTAAGACTTGCCATGTTAGTGACATCTAGGTGATCGAGAGACCCTACCTCAATGAATGAGGCAGAAGATTGATGGATGATGGTCCCTGATATTTATATCAGTTCCCCACATGCACATATATGTACCTGCATGTGCACTCTCATACAAAAGTGTTATATCCAAGCAAAAACATGCCCAGACAGGAAAAAAATGACACTGAACAGAAATATATTTGTTTTTCTTTATGGCAGCAAGAAGTGGACCAAGGAACAGGTCTGTGGGTACATGGACAGCTTTTTTTTTTTTTAATTGGGAACCTGGATTTATTATGAGAACTTTCACAATTCATTTTCAACAGCTTTTTTGTTGTATAAAAATAACATACTTTATAGGGAAAACATTAAAATACACACACCATAACTTACTTCAGCTTAGAAGCACAGTAGAACTGGAGCTGAGTTGCGCTCCGTACCCAATTCCTGCCCAGAGAGAGTTGGTCTCCCAGGAGTACTGACACACCTAATATCACAGGTAAGACCAACATTATTGCTCCAATACCTGGCCCAACTGGGAACTGCCCAGAGCCAATAGGACACAGGAACCATGAGAAGCCTAGGACAGGATCCTTCCAGTTTTCATCTGTACCCCAGAGCTAACCCTGTGTTACAACACCCCATACCCAAATCCCACCCAGAGAGAGCTCTTCTTCCAGGAATGCTGACACACCTAATATCACAGGCTCACAGGCTCACAGGCTCACAGGCTCACAGGAGGGACAAGCTACAATCAGAGACAGCAAGACCAGCTAACACCAGAGATAACCAGATGTTGAAAGGCAAGAGCAAGAACGTGAGCAAAAGAAACCAAGGCTACTCGGCATCATCAGAACACAGTTCTCCCACCACAGTGAGCCCTGGATACACCAACACACTGGGAAAGCAAGATTCTGATTTATAATCACATCTCATGATGATGATAGAGGATTTTAAGAAAAACCTAAATAACTCCTTTAAAGAAATACATGAGAACACAGGTAAACAGGTAGAAGCCCTTAAAGAGGAAACACAAAAATCCCTTAAAGAATTATAGGAAAACACAGGCAAACAGGTGAAGGAATTGAACAAAACCATCCAGGATCGAAAAATACACAGAACAAAGAAAGAATATGAAAAGCAGTGAGGGAAAATGGTCAAGTAACATATAAAGGAAGACTGATCAGAATTACACAAGACTTCCCAACAGAGACTCTGAAAGCCAGAAGATCCTGGGCAGATGTCATGCAGACTCTGAGAGCCCAGGTTACTATACCCAGCAAAACTCTCAATTACCATAGGTGGAGAAACAAAGATATTCCATGATAAAACAAAATTTAAACACTATCTTTCCACAAATCTAGTCCTACAAAGGATAATAGAAAACTCCAACACAAGGAGGAAAACTACACCCAAAAAAAAATCAAGCAAATAATCTTTCAACAAATCCAAAAAAAGATAGCTACACAAACATAATTCCACCTCTAACAACAAGGTCCTTAATATCTCTTAACATCAATGGACTCAATTCCCCAATAAAAAGACATAGACTAACCAACTGGACATATAAACAGGACCCAGTATTTGACTGCATATAGGCAACACACCTCAGTGACAAAGACAGACATTACATCAGAGTCAAAGGTTGGAAAAAAATTTCAAGCAAATGGTCCCAAGAAAGAAGCAGGGGTAGCCATTCTAATATCGAATAAAAGTGACTTTCAACAAAAAGTTATCAAATAAGATGAGGAAGGACACTTCCTCATGAAAGGAAAAATATTCTGAGATGAACTCTCAATTCTGAACATCTATGCTCCAAATGCAAGGGCACCCACATTCATAAAAAACTTTACTAAAGCTCAAAGCACACATTGTACCTCACAAATAATATTTGGAGACTTCAACATCCCACTCTCATCGATGGACAGATCATGGAAACACAAACTAAACAGAGACACAGTGAAACTAACAAATTATGAACCAAATGGATCTAACAGATGTCTATAGAACATTTCATCCTAAATCAAAATAACATACCTTCTCAGCATCTCATGGTTCATTCTCCAAAATTGACTATATAATCCGTCACACAACAAACCTCAACAGATATAAGATTGAAATAATCTCATGCATCCTATCAGATCACCACAGAATAAGGCTGGTCTTCAATAACAACAAAAACAACAGAAAACCAGTGTATATATGGAAGCTGAACAACACTCTACTCAATGACAACTTGGTCGGGGAAGAAATAAAGAAAGAAATTAAAGGCTTTTTATAATTTATAATTTAATGAAAATGAAACCACAACATACCGAGACTTATAGGACACAATGAAAACAGTACTATGAGGAAAGCTGATAGCTCTGAGTGCCTCCAAAAAGAAGCTGGAGAGAGCATAAACTAGCAGATTAACAGTACACCTGAAAGCTCTAGAACAAAAAGAAGCAAATACACTCAAGAGGACAGCAGGAAATCATCAAACTCAGGGCTGAAATTAACCAAGTAGAAACCAAAAGAACTATACAAAAAAATCAACATAACCAGGAGCTGGTTCTCTGAGAAAATCCATAAGACAGATAAACCCTTAGCCTGACTAACCAGAGGGCACAGAGACAGTATCCAAATCAACAAAATCAGATATGAAAAGTATTGTGGATGCCAAGAAATACTTGGTGAGAGGAGCCTGATATAGCTGTCTTCACAGAGTCCCTGCTAGAGCCTAACAAATACAGGGGCAGATGCTCAGAGCCAACTTGACTAAGGTCCCCAGTTGAGGAGTTAGATAAAGGACTGAAGGAACTGAAGGGATTTGCCAGCCCTTAAGAAGAACAACAATATTAACCAACCAGGACCCCCACCCCGCCCCAGTTCCCAGGGACTAAGCCACCCACCAAGGAGTGCACATGGCTCCAGCTGCATATGTAGCAGAGAATGACCTTGTCAAGCATCAATGGGAGGAGAGGGCCTTGGTCCTATGAAGTCTTGACAGATGCCCCAGTGTAGGGGAATTGAGGGTGGGGAGGAGGGAGTTGCTGGGTGGGTGAAGGAACACCCTCAGAGAAGCAGGGGGAGGGAGAGGAGATAAGGGGTTTCTGGGAGGGGAAAATAGGAAAGGGGATAACATTTGAAATGTAAATAAAGAAAATATCCAATAAACAAAAGAAGAGAAGAAGGAGAAGGAGGAGGAGAAGAATAAGAATAAGGAGAAGAAGAAGAAGAAGAAGAAGAAGAAGAAGAAGAAGAAGAAGAAGAAGGAGAAGGAGAAGGAGAAGGAGAAGGAGAAGGAGAAGGAGAAGGAGAAGGAGAAGGAGAAGGAGAAGGAGAAGGAGAAGGAGAAGGAGAAGGAGAAGGAGGAGAAGGAGAAGGAGGAGAAGGAGAAGGAGAAGGAGAAGGAGAAGGAGAAGGAGAAGGAGAAGGAGAAGAGGAAGAAGAAAAGTACAATGGAGGAAATTAAAAAAAAATCATGAGATCCCACTATAAAAGCCTATACTCAACAAAACAGAAAAATCTGGATAAAAATGAATAATTCTCTAGACAGATACCAGGTAACAAAGTTAAATCAGGATCAGATAAACCATCTAACCAGCCCCATAACCCCTAAAGAAATAGAAGCAATAATTAAAAGTCTCCCAACCAATAAAAGCCCAGGACCAGATGGTTTTAGTGCAGAATTCTATCAGACCTTCAAAGATCTAATACCAATACTCTTTCAAACTGTTGCACAAAATAGACCTCCACATAAAACTAAACTCAAGAGTTTAGTTAGTTAGTGCAAGAGTTTAGTTAGTTAGTTAGTTAGTGCAAGGAGATAAGAGTGGGTCAATTCGCATTCTTCTGCATGTTGACCTCCAGTTGAACCAGCACCATTTGTTGAAAAGACTATCTTTTTTCCACTGGATGGTTGTGGCTCCTTTATCAAAGATCAAGTGACCATAAGTCTGTGGGTTAATTTCTGGGTCTTCAATCCTATTCCATTGATCCACTTGCCTGTTGCTGTACCAATACCATGCAGTTTTTAACACAATTGCTCTGTAGTACTTTTTAAGGTCAGGGATATTGATTCCCACCATGGGTATTCTTTTGAGACTGGGTCACCTCACTTAGTATGATGTTCTCCAGCTCCATCCATTTCTCTAAGAATTTCACGAATTCATTGTTTCTAATGGCTGAATAGTACTCCATTGTGTATATATACCACATTTTTTGTATCCATTCTTCCGTTGAGGGACATCTGGGTTCTTTCCAGCTTCTGGCTATTATAAATAAGGCTGCTATGAACATAGTGGAGCATGTATCCTTATTGCATGCTGGGGAATCTTCTGGGTATATTCCCAGGAGTGGTATGGCTGGGTCCTCCAGAAGTATCACGCCCAGTTTTCTGAGGAACCACCAGACTGATTTCCAGAGTGGTTGTACCAGCTTGCAATCCCACCAGCAGTGGAGGAGTGTTCTTCTTTTTCCACATCCTCGCCAACACCTGATGTCTTCTGAGTTTTTAATCTTAGCCATTCTGACTGGTGTGAGGTGAAATCTCAGGGTTGTTTTGATTTGCATTTCCCTAATGACTAATGATGTTGAACATTTTTTAAGGTGTTTCTCACAGAGGAATGGATACAGAAAATGTGGCACTTTTACACAATGGAGTACTACTCAGCTAGTAAACAATCACTTCACGAAATTTGCAGGCAAGTGGATAGAACTAGAAAATATCATCCTGAGTGAGGTAACCCAATCACAAAAGCGCACACACATGGTATGTACTCACTGATAAGTAGATAATAGTCAAAAAGCTTGAAACACCCACAACTCAGACCATTTGAAGCTCAAGAGGAAGGAAGACCAACGTGTGGATGCTTCAGCCCTACTTGAATGGGGAATAAAATAATTGGTGGTAGATGGTGGGAAGGACTTTGGAAGAAGAGAGGAGAAGGAAGGGGAAATGGGGCAGGGTCGGGTATGGGAGGAGACAAGTCAGTGGAGGTGAACAGAGGTTTGTAGCAATGGGGGATGGGGAACTGGGGATAGCTACCTCAAAGTCCCAGATGTCAAGAAAGCAAGAGGCTTCCAGGACCCAACAAAGATGACATTACCTGAAATATCCAACAAAGGGTAGGGAGAACCTGTGGAGACCATATCCAGAGGTTAAGCAAGACTTGCAGTTGGGGGGTGAGGGTGGGGTCACCCACTTATCTCCAAATTTTTAATCCAGAATTGCTCCTGTCTAGAGGAAATACGGGGACAAAGAGTGGAACAAAGACTGAAGGAAAGGCCATCCAGACTGTCCCACCTGGCAATCCATCCCAGATACAGACACCAAACCCAGACACTATAGTGGATGCCAAGAAGTGCTTGTTGAAGGAACCTGATATATGTGTCTCTGGACAGGCTTTGCCAGAGCATGACTAATACAGATGTGGATGTTGATAACCAATCATCAGACTGAGCATGGGGACCCAAATGGAGGAGTTCAGGGATGGACTGAAGGGGTTTGTAACCCCATAAGAAGAACAATAATATCAACGAACCAGAGCTCCCAGAGTACTAAACCACCAACCAAAGAGTACACATGGAGGGTCCCATGGATCTAGCTGCATATGTAGCAGAGGATGATTTTGTTGGGCATCAATGAGACGGGAGGCCCTTGGACCTGGGGAGACTTGATGCCCCAGTGTAGAGGAATGCTAGGGTGGTGAGGTGGGAATGGGTAGGTGGGTGGCTGGGGGAGCACCCTCATAGAAGCAAGGGGATGGGGTATGGGATAGGGGGTTTGTGCAGGGGAAACCTGGAAAGGGGATAATGTTTGAAATTAAAGAAAATAACTAGTGGGAGAAAAAAAGAATTGGATCTGTGCCATGTATGAAGTGTAGCTATCCAGGGAGAGGAATTTCTGACAGAGTACTTTTATGTTATAATTCCTTTGGAGAAGACCAAGAATTGTTTTGTTTAACAATGTTGCTGCATTAGGCCCAGTAAGAAGAAACTGTAAAATACTTGAAAATGAAATAAATGATTTTCTGAATAATATAGAAGGAAACACCCCTGCATCTCTCAACTTCTCTTTAAAGGATGAAGCTCTAACTGGACCACATGTCAGTCAATGCAAAAGGGTATCCTAGAGTCTGATGACAGAAGAGGCACCTTTGACCCATACAACGAATTACTAGAGATGTGAGCAGTGGTCTGGTTTACTTTAAATTACAGTCCAGTTAGGCAGTCCTGTGTTTTTCTTTTCCTTTTAACCTTCATCACCTGTTTTGGCCGTGCATCCTTGCCTTTCTTACCACCTGCTTTCACTTAGCACTAGACAACCATAATTTAGACAGTTTTGAAAAGAAAGCTTCATTGCTCCTGGCCATATCCTGGATTTTAAATTTTAATTAAAAATTAAACATTCTTCTGTGAGGATATGGATGTAGATTCCCACAGGAGGTGGGACATGGGTGCAGATTCCCACAGGAGGTGGGACATGGGTGCAGATTCCCACAGGGTGTAGGACATGGGTACAGATTCCCACAGGAGGTGGGACATGGGTGCAGATTCCCACAGGAGGTGGGACATGGGTACAGATTCCCACAGGAGGTGGGACATGGGTACAGATTCCCACAGGAGGTGGGACATGGGTACAGATTCCCACAGGAGGTGGGACATGGGTGCAGATTCCCACAGGAGGTGAGACATGGGTACAGATTCCCACAGGAGGTGGGACATGGGTACAGATTCCCACAGGAGGTGGGACATGGGTGCAGATTCCCACAGGAGGTGGGACATGGGTGCAGATTCCCACAGGAGGTGGGACATGGGTGCAGATTCCCACAGGAGGTGGGACATGGATACAGATTCTCACAGGAGGTGGGACATGGGTACAGATTCCCACAGGAGGTGGGACATGGGTGCAGATTCCCACAGGAGGTGGGACATGGGTATAGATTCCCACAGGAGGTGGGACATGGGTGCAGATTCCCACAGGAGGTGGGACATGGGTACAGATTCCCACAGGAGGTGGGACATGGGTGCAGATTCCCACAGGAGGTGGGACATGGGTGCAGATTCCCACAGGAGGTGGGACATGGGTGCAGATTCCCACAGGAGGTGGGACATGGGTGCAGATTCCCACAGGAGGTGGGACATGGATACAGATTCTCACAGGAGGTGGGACATGGGTACAGATTCCCACAGGAGGTGGGACATGGGTGCAGATTCCCACAGGAGGTGGGACATGGGTGCAGATTCACACAGGAGGTAGAAGGTAATGCACGAGGATCCCATGTACCTCTCTTCTGGTTTCTCATAACAGATAACAGTCTTGAGTCTTACAAAGCCATGTGGTAAGATCTTAGCCAGGTTGTGGTTTGTAGGCAGAGACAAATTTCGTCCCACAGAAGTGCTCTCAGGTCCTCTTTGACTCATGTCCACACCTCTGTCCTCCCTAACACGAAGCATCACTGATCTGTTCCTCTCTTTAATTTAGTCATGTCAAGAAGATTTTGTCAATGTAACCATACAGCATGCAACCTCCCTCCCTCCCTCCCTTCCTCCCTCCCTCCCTTCCTTTCTTCTTTCCCTCTCTCCCTCCCTCCCTCCCTCTTTCCCTTCCTTCCTTCTTTCCCTCCCTCCCTCCTTCCTTTCTTCCTTCCTTCCTTCCTTCCTTCCTTCCTTCCTTCCTTCCTTCCTTCCTTCTTTCCTTTCCTATTCCACTCCCTTACCCTCCCTCTCAATAGTACCCCATGGTATGAATATGGTTCAGCGTGGTCACCATTTCTGGGACTAGGTTAGTATAAATAAAGCTGATATAAAATGTATGCATAGGTTTCACACGAATAACATTTTGTCCCCCACCTCTTGTGTTTCTTTTCTTGTGACAAGACTCTCCATGTGTCCCAGGCTAGTCTGGTTTTGCCATTCTGCCTTAGATCCCCAAGTACTGAGGTTGAAAACACACATTCATTTCCCTAGAATAGAGGACCAGGAGTGCAATTGGAATAAACTGTTTTATGTTTAGATTTGTAAATAAACTTGCCAACTTTTTCTGGCTGAATTAAACTGTAACCCTACCAACAATGTGGGACTACCTCACACACTCACAACTCATATTCTGCACTGGCTGCTGTGAAAGGTGTGGTATGCTTTCTCGGCATGATTTTACATTAATTTCAAACTAACTGTCTTTTTCTTATTTTCTTGTCACGTTATCTGTGTTTTTATTCTTGACTCTTGATCGTTCTTTAATGTACCTTTTCGGTATTTAATATGAGATTTGTAAATATTTTCTGCAGGTGTTTAGCTCTCTTTTTGAACAATATTAAGGACTTGTTTGTTTTATGTGTATGTATGTTTTGCCAGCATATTATGTCTGTGGAAGATGTGCATACAGGGCCTGTGCATGTGATACCAGAGGAGGGCATCAGATTCCCTGGAACTGAAGTCACAGATGGTTACCATGAGGATGACGAGAATTGAACCCAGGTCCTCTGGAAGAGGAGCCAATACTCCTCTCCCCTGAACCATCTCTCCAGCCTGCTCTGCAGCTCTCTTGTCAGTCTTTAGAGAGATGGTCACAATGCAGATGCTTTTGCTTTTCTGATGTTGAAATGATCAACTCTTTCATTTACGTAACCTGCTTTTGGTAACAAACAGCCTTTTCACTTGAATTCAGATCCTGAACATTTTGTTTTATATTTTCCACTTAAGGACATGAACAATTTTGCGTTTATGTTTGAGGAAGTGTCACATTAAGCTCCTTTTCTTGTTAGCTTCTGGTGCTAGGCAGCTCCAGTCTCAAGGACTCTTCTTACCTCTCCCTGCAAAGGCGATTGAGCATGCGTGGGGTTTCTATGGATACTCTAGTCCGCTTCCTTGACCCAAGTGTTTACCTTTTTGTGATTGCCCCGGTGTTGATTACAATGTGATATAACACATTAGATGAAACTGAGGTTGGGATGTACTGTATGAGAGAAGAATAAACAGACACAACAAAACAACTCCCTAATCAGATGGGTTAATGTGCCCATTTTGTTCTTTCATATAAAATAGTCTTTAATTCTACCTCACCTGTCTCATAATGTGACCTTTTTAATAATCTTATCTATGCCTACACTTAATCCCAGAAATATAAAACGTAATCTTTTTATTAAGTATTTGAGAATTTCAAGTAATATATTTTGATCAAATTCACCCCATATTCTCCACCCCAAATCCTGGGATTTGGATAGGAATTGTCATCAACTGATATATTTATTTGGGGCAGTTGTTGTTGCACTACCTAGCATTTATCGACCCAGTAAGAATTTACTGTTTATTTAATATTTAGGTAATTGATTTTTCATCAGTATTTTGTAGTTTTTATGCCTGTACATGCTTCATTTGATTCACATTTTATTTTTTAAGGAAATTCTGGAATCCTCATTTCTCCATCATATATTAACACTAGTCACAGTGTGTGGCAGGCATGCAGTATAAGCCGGACTTTCAAGTGATGGGTATATAGTACTGGGTGCAAAGGCTCTTTCTTTTTGGGTATATGTCTAAATTGATCAAATTGAACATCATGGGACACAATCAACAAAGTGGGAAAAGATCTTCACCAACCCCACATCCGACAGAGGGCTAATATCCAATATATACAAAGAACTCAAGAAGTTAGACCCCAAAGAACCAAATAACCCTATCAAAAAATGGGGTACAGAGCTAAACAAAGAATTTTCACCAGAAGAAATTCGGATGGCCGAGAAACATCATGGGACTCAATGAGAATCGTTTTTAAAAAATTGAAGTTATGCTATTGGTTTTCATTTTAAATATTTATTCAGTTTGCAAACTTCAATGCAGATGTATGGAAGAGAACTTGTGTGTTGCGACAATTAGGCTTGCTACCAGATTATGGAATGCTTAAGAAATTCTATAATATTCCTGAAGATCCAATTCAAGATCAATTTTTCTGCATGGGAATTGCTTAATAATTTTCAATAGTTTTTAGCCTTTATCTGTTGCTTTCCTTATATCTTTTGAGCTGCATTTAAATAATAGATTCAAAAGTAAAATCGAATTACATCATTACCTCTTCCATTTTATCCTCCACCCCTCCCCAGTTACCTCCTCTCAAGCCCTTCCAATGCCTACTCCCAAACTGATAGCTTCTTTTTCTTTTATTTTGTGCTTCACTCACTCGTACAGACACCACACACACACACACACACACACACACACACACACACACACAAACTTCCAGGTCAGATCCATCTTGAGTCATCTGAATCATGTGCCTTAAGTGTATGTGATATCCACTGAAACTAATAGAACAGAACCTGGGGAAGATCCTTGAGGACATGGGCACAGGGGAAAATTTCTTCAACAGAACACCAATAGCTTATGCTCTAAGATCAAGATTTGACAAATGGGACCTCATAAAACTAAAAAGTTTCTGTAAGGCAAAGGACATTGTCAAAAGGACAAAATGGCAACCAACAAATTGGGAAAAGATCTTTTCCAACACTACATTCAACAGAGGGCTTATATCCAAGATATACAAAGAATTCAAGAAGGTAGACTCCAGAGAGCCAAATATTCCCCTTAAAAGTGGGGTACAGAGCTAAACAAATAATTTTCACCTGAGGAATATCAAATGACTGAGAAGCATCTAAAGAAATGCTCAACATCCTTAGTCATCAGGGAAATGCAAATTAAAACAACCCTGAGATTTTACCTCACACCAGTCAGAATGGCTAAAATAAAAAACTTATGAGAAAACAGGTGCTGGCGAGGATGTGGAGAAAGAGGAACACTCCTCCACTGCTGGCGGGGTTGTAAGTTGGTACTACTCCTCTGGAAATGAGTCTGGTCATTCTTCAGAAAACTGGAAATGAAAATTCTGGAGGACCCTGCTATACCACTCCTGGGCATATACCCAGAAGATTCCCCAACATGTAATATGTATACATGCTCCACTATGTTCATAGCAGCCCTACTTATAATAGGCAGAAGCTGGAAAGAACCAAGATGGCCCTCAACAGAGGAATGGATGCAGAAAATGTGGTATATATACACAATGGAGTACTATTCAGCCATTAGAAGCAATGAATTCATGAAATTCTTAGACAAATGGATGGAACTGGAGAACATCATCCTAAGTAAGGTAACCCAATCACAAAAGAACACTCATGGTATGCACTCACTGATAAATGGATATTAGCCTAGAAGCTTGGAATACTCAAGACACAATTCACATATCAAATGATGCCCAAGAAGAAGGAAAGAGTGGCCCCTGGTCCTGGAAAGGCTCAATGCAGCAGTGAAGGGGAATACCAGGACAGGGAAGTGGAAAGGGATGGATGGGGGAACAGGGAGAGGGAAGAGGGCTTATGGGACTTTCGGGGAGAGGGAATCCAGGAAAGGGAAAATCATCTGAAATGTAAATAAAGAATATATCAAATAAAAAAATAAAAAAGTGTGTGTGATATCTTTGGTAATAGGGATGCATCACCCTCAACCCATGAGAAGAAAGCAAGGGCTCCATTGATATTATATATTATGTTATGATTCACTTGCAATAGCCTGACCAGACCTTCAAAAATTCATTTCTTGTGTCTGGTATTTGGGGTTTTGTTAGTCTATAATTTTTGTGGGGACCATTGTCTGCCCAAGTGTCTTAACTTTCTTTAAGATATTAAACATGTATATATGAATATTATATATAGTATATATATTATGCAGATTATTATATACTATATATAATTTTAGGTAAATATATAATAATATGATTCCTTGAGGCTTTATCAATAACGTGTCATTTTGTGCTCTGCCCCTCCTTCTGTACTGACTGACTTCCCTCTTCCCCAGTTGGAACCCCCTCCCCATTTTTCTGTTTCCCACTTCATATGACCTGAATCCTTCTGTTCTCTCCCAACCATACCTATGGTTCCCTTATACTTTCCTGGTTTCTATGTTTACTCCATGTTGCACCCTCACGTCTGAAGGCTTTGGAGATAAGATCACAGATGAAAGGGAACACACATTATTTGTTTTTCTGTGCCTGGGTTACCTCACTCAATCTAATTTTTTCTAGGTCCATCCATTTACCTGCAGATTTTGATTTCATTTTTATTTATATATGAATAATATTCCACTGTGTACACTTATCACATTTTTACTATCTACACACCTGTTGAATGACATTTGGGTTGTTTGCATTTCCTAGTTATTGGGAATAAATATGGCTGAACAAGTACCTGTGTAGTAGGATGTTGAGTCCTTTGAGTATATGCCAAGGAAGGATATAACTGGGTCATGTGGTAAATATATTCCTTAGCTCTTTGGGGGATTCCCTTAGTCTGTATTTCTTTGGTGTTTGTTGTAATGTTTCCCTGTTCATTTCCAATTCTGTTAATTTGGGTCATCTCTTCTGTTTAGTTCACTGACCCAAGAACCAACCTTGTTTATCAATCTTGTATTGTCAACCTTGCTTATCTTCTCAAAGAAACAGCTCTAAGAATCATTGGTTCTTTGTTTCTATTTCATTAATTTCTGCGTTGACTTTCATTATTGCTTGCCATGTATTGGCTTTAGGTTTAGTTTGTTTTTATTTTCCCATATTCTTGATATGTATCATTAAATAATTAATTTGTGCTCTTTCTGGACTGTTAATATTTGACTTTAGGTCTATAAGCTTCTCTCTTAGAACTGATTTAAATGTGTTCCAGGGGTCGTCTGTGCTGTGCTTTCATCTTCATTTAGTTCCATGAGTATTTCCATTTGTTTCTTGATTTTTTTTTTCTTTGAACCATTCATCATTCAATAATGAGTTGTTTCATCTCCATGAGTTTATATACTTATTGGAGTTTTGTTTGCTTTGGATTTAAATTTTTATTGCATAATAGTTGAACATGGTACATGGAATGATTTAAGTTCTCCTTTGTTTGGTTACCTAGCATGTGGTATAATTTAGAGACACTTTCATGAACTATTGAGCAGAATGTATATTCTTTGGCATTTGGATGGAATATTTGGTAGATAACTGTAGACATACTGTAGACATGATATCATTTTGAAATTTCTTTCTTCTTTTAAAGATTATATATATACATATATACATATATATGTATATGTGTGTGTATATATATATGTATATATATATATATGTATATATATATATATATAGATATAGATATAGATGAGTACACTGTAACTATCTTCAGACACCAGAAGAAGACATCTGATCTCATTGCAGATGGTTGTGAGCCACCACGTGGCTGCTCGTATCTGAACTCATGACCTCTGGAAGAGCAGTCCGTGCTCCTAACTGCTGAGCCATCGCTCTAGCCCCCTGAAGTTTTTTCTGTTGTTTTTTCCAGATGACCAATCTATTGAAGAGAGTTGGGTGTTGAAATCTCCTACATTGATTAAGTTTGTGTTAATCTGTATCTTTAACTTCTTCCATGTGCTTTTAATGACTTGTGTACAGTATAATTTGGCACACATGTTTATTATTATTTATTGCTTGAATAGAGTAGTTTTCTTAGTCTCTTTTGAGTAATTTTAGTGTGAAGTCAACTTTATCAGATATCAATATAGCAAGGCCTGTTTGCTTCTTGATCCCATTTGCTTAGAATACATTTCTCTATTCTTTTATGTGGTCTCTATCTTCAAAGTTAAGATGAGTTTCTTGTAGACATTAGACAGTTGGATTTTCTTTCTTAATTCATTCAGCTAGCCTGTGACTCTTAATTAGAGAGTTGGAGTCATTAATATTAAAGCTATCATTGGAAGGTATGTGTAGCTTGTTAGTTTGACATTTTTATTTGCACTTTATATTTCATTAATTTACTTGTATTCTTAGTTGTGCTCTCTATTTTGTTAAACTATAACTTCATTTGTTTTCCTTATAGAGAATTTTGTATGTGTGTATTCCTCTGTTCAGTTTGAAGTATTGCTTTCAGTATTATGTTTAGAGTTTTTTTTCTTGTTGTTTGTTAGATATGGAGTGTTTTTTGGACATCTGTATCATAGAAATAGTTTATTTCTCCTTCTATTGTGGTATATATTTTTGCTGGGTATAGTAGTCTATTAGCAGTTATGGTCCTTTAGAACTCAAAGTGTATTGCTCCAGGTTCTTCTGGCTTTCAAATTTTCCACTGAGAAATTAGATGCCATTCTCATGGGTTTTCCTTTGTATGTGACTTGCAGTTTTCCCCTTGCAGCTTTCAATATTTTTATTTGTTTTGTGTATTTTGTATTTTAACTATAATACGCAGTGGTGTGTTTGATTTTAGATATTATGTAGTTGGAGTTCTGTGTGCTTCTTGTGTATGTATACATATATTCTTAGTTTGGGAAAGTTTTCCTCTGTGATTTTGTTAAAGATGTGTCCCAAGCCATTGACCTGTTATCTTCCCTCATCTGTACCTACAATTTGAAAATTTACTTGTCTGATGTTGTTCTACATTTCCCATATGCTTCTTCCTGTGCTTTTTTATTTTGTCTAGTTCCTTTACTTTATCCTAGAGTCTTGAATAGAATTTTCTGCTTTATTCATTCTACTTATAAGACTTTCTTCTGAGTTTTCTAATTGAGATACTGAGTTTTTCAATTCCATATTGATTTCAGTTTCTATGCTCATCAATATTTATATTTATTATATTTAATTTTCAGGTATTGAGTTATTTTCATTATTTCATTTAACTGCACATTTATATTTTTTGGACATCACTCAAACTTTTTTTGTTATCTTCTTGCAATTCATTGAAATATCTGTGTCCTTTCTATTCCTTAAAATTTTTAAATAAGATTTAAGATTGTTCTTTTAAATCATTTGTTCTCATTAGGGAACACTTCTATAGAGTTAGTGGATTTGATGGGAGGTATGCTGTTCTGACATTCATGTGATTCTTGTTTCTGTGATTTGACCTGGGCCTGTGGACTTCTTTCTTTGTGTGTCTGATGCGATAATCTGAACTTCTGTAAACTGGGTGAGGGCAGGAAATGGGTGACATGAGCTAGGAAAGGTAAATCTTGTAACTGAGCAAACAAAATAAGGGAGTTTGGATCCAGGGATTTCTTTTTCTTTCCTCTATCCTTCTTTCTCTCCAGTCTAGTATTAGAAAAGGAGGGAGAAGAGATGAAAAGAAAAAGGTGGGATATAAAAATAATAGGATAAAGGGTAGATTATTGAATCTACTATTAAACCAAAGACCATCAACAAGCCAAATATTGTTACATTGGTACATATCTTTGTACATTGATACAAAATTAAGGGTATATTTGACTACATTGGTATAGATCTTTGCATACTGATACAAATTCGAGGTTATATTTTATTACAACATAGTGTGTATATCTGTTTTAATTCTTTTAAGGTATTAGACCTATGCAATTTATTTAAAAATGCAATATGAAGTTCCAGTCCTTGATAGTTGCTATTACAAATTGTTTAGGGTATTTAAGAAATGCAAGTTAATAGTAAATCAACCAAACTCATAGTTATGTTAGATACTAGTCTAGTTTATTACAATGTTTCTAATTACAGATAGTAAATAGCTAAAAACAAGCAGTGTTTACCTGTTCAGATACACTATAGATAGTCTTGTAAAACCTTAGAGATCCACAGAATATGTCACTTAAAAATGTTTCTTTATTAGCCCCAGTCCCCTTTGACAATGAGACATATCTCTTCTTGGCATCAATCATTCCACTTTAAGGAAGATGATGAGCATTTAAGAACTCCATATGGTGTTTGCTTCCAAAATGGCAAGTTAGCCATGGGACAAAAACTGCCCTTGCTTCAGCTGCTGATAATATGTTGTCCAAACTGGACAAATGAAATATAGGAAAGTTGACTGCCAAAATTTGCCAAGACAGGGTAAGTAGTCCTTCACAGAAATGTCTGTCAGATATTCTGTGCCAGGAGGCTGACTATGGATGCTCCAGTGACACAGGGAAATTTTGAGAGACTGTCCAGCTATCCAGCTTTCTCTGTCATTTCTATTCTTTTGGAAGTTGCCTGTAGTTCCTGAATACTCAGCTAATATTTATTCCTTCTCAGATCTCTGATGGGGTTAAAGACTAGATACTTATAAGCTTAAGTTGTTAACTATTTATGAAAATACTTAAGAATTTGTTTTTAACTTGGTAACCCAAGTTATGGTTGAAACTGATTTAGTTACAGAACTCTGAAATCATCAAGATAGGATAGATAATAGAATGCTTTTTCAAGGTTGCCAAATACATATTGACTTGATATTGTGAATGTAATTTTACTGGATAGTTTTTTATAATTGTTATTATTTTTTATAGGTTATTATTGAAAGCGAAAGAACCTTTTATTAGATTAAAATGGGGAAATGTAGAGAGAATCTCTCATGTACTCTATGGAAATGTCACCTGTCAATAAAAAAGCTGATTGGCCTATGAGCTGAGGCAGAATATAGATGGTGGGATGTCTGGGAGAAAGATTGGAATTCTTGGATAGAGTCAGGCATGGAGGAGTTTTGCCCTGATCTCTGGACTCCAACCACACCTAGGAGTTGGGCTGAGCCACAGCACTCTGTGCCGGGAGGCTGGCAACCCAGGGGTGCTGAGACAGGCTTGCAGTCCCACAGGAGGGACAAACTCCAGCCAGAGACAGCAGGACCAACTAGCCCTAGAGATAACCAGATGGCGAAAAGCAAACACAGGAATGTTATCAACAGAACTCAAGGCAACATGGCACCATCCAAACACAGTTCTCCCACAACAGCAAGTCCTGGATACCCCAGCACACTGGAAAAGCAAGATTTGGATTTAAAATCACAGCTCTGATTCTGATAGAGGACTTCAAGAAGGAAATTAATAATGCCTTTAAAGAAATACAGGAAAACACAGGTAAACAGGTAGAAGCCCTTAAAGAATTAGAGGAAAACACAACAAAACCGGTGAGGGAATTAAACAAAACCGTCCAGGATCTAAAAATGGAGGTACAAACCATACCACAGAGGGAAACAACTCTGAACATAGAAAACCTAGGAAAGAAGTCAGGAGTCATAAATGCAAGACTCAACAACAGGATACAAGAGATAGAAGAGAGAATCTAAGATGCAGAAGATACTATAGAAAGTATTGACACAACAGTCAAAGAAAATGACAAAATGCAAAAAGCTCCTAACCCAAAACATACAGGAAATCCAGGTCAAAATGAGAAGACCAAACCTAAGGATTATGGGCATAGAAGAGAGTGAAGATTTGCAGCTTGAACGGCCAGTAAATGTTTTCAACAAATTATAGAAGAAAACTTCCCTAACCTAAAGAAAGAGATGCCCATGAGTATATAAGAAGCCTACAGAACTTCAAATAGATTGGACCAAAAAAGAAATTTCTCCTGGCACATAATAATTAAAACACCAAATGCACTAAACAAAGAAAGAATATAAGGAATAAGGAAAAAAGTTCAAGTAACATAAAGAATTACACCAGACTTCTCGGCAGAGACTATGAAAGCCAGAAGATCCTGGGCAGATGTCATACAGACCTTAAGGGAACACAAATGCCAATGCAGGCTACTATACCTAGTAAAATTCTCAATTATCATAGATGGAGAAACCAAGGTATTCCATGACAAAAACAAATTTATACAATATTTTTCCACAAATACAGACCTTCAAAGGATAATGAATGGAAAACACTAACAAAAGAAGGGAAACTACACACTAGAAAAAGCAAGAAAGTAATCTTTTAACAAACCAAAAAGAAGAGAGCCACGCAAACATAATTCCACCTCTAATAACAAAAATAATAGGAAGCAACACTTATTTCTCCTTAATATCTCTCAATATCAATGGACTCAACTCTCCAATAAACATAGACTAACAGACTGGATACATAAATAGGATCCAGCCAACATTTTGCTGCATACAGGAAAGTCACTTCAGGCACAAAGACAGTCACTACCTCAGAGTAAAAGGATGAAAAACAATTTCCCAAGCAAATGGTCCCAAGAAACAAGCTGGTATAGTGATTCTAATGTAGAACAAAATCAACTTTCAACCTAACGTAATCAAAAAGGACAAGGAAAGACACTTCATACTCATCAAAGGAAAAATCTACCAAGATGAACTCTCAATTCTCAACATCTATGCTCCAAATACAAGGGAACCCACATTCACAAAAGAAACTTTACTAAACCTCAAAGCACACACTGTACCTTATGCAATAATACTGGAAGACTTTACCACCCCACTCTCATCAATGGACAGATCAGAGAAACACAAACTAAACAGAGAAACAGTGAAACTAACAGAAGTTATAAACCAAATGGATTTAACAGATACCTATTAGAACATTCTATCCTAAAAATAAAAGAATATACCTTCTTCTCAGTACCTCATGGTACCTTCTCCAAAACTGATCATATACTTGGTCACAAAACAGACCTCGGCAGATATAAGAAGACAAATAAATTCCATGCACCCTATCAGATCACCATGGAGTAAGTCTGGTCTTCAATAGCAACAAAAACAACAGAAAGCTCACATACACGTGGAAACTGAACAACATTCTACTCAATGATAACTTGGCCAAGGAAGAAATAAAGAAAGAAATTAAAGAGTTTTTAGAATTTAATGAAAATGAAGGCACAAAATACCCAAACTTATGGGACACAATGAAAGCAATAGGAAAACTCATAGCTCTGAGTGCCTGCAAAAAGAAACTGGAAAGAGCATACACTAACAGTGTGACAGCACATCTGAAGGCTCTAGAACAAAAAGATGCAAATAAACCCAAGAGGAGTAGAGGGTAGGAAATAATCAAACTCAGGGATGAAAGAATAACCCAAACCAGGAGCTTGTTCTTTAAAAAAAAACCCAACAAGATAGATAAACCCTTAGCCAAGGTGACCAGAGGGCACAGAGACAGTATCCAAATCAGTAAAATCAGAAATGAAAAGGGAGACATAATGACAGATATTGAAGAAATCCAAAAAAAAAAAAATCATATCCTACTACAAAAGCCTATAGTCAACAAAACTGGAAAATATAGATGAAATGGACAATTTTCTAGACAGATACTAGGTACCAAAGTTAAATCAGGTTCAGATAAATGATATAAACAATCCCACAACTCCTAAAGAAATAGAATCAGTCATTAATAGTCTCTCAAAAAAAAAAAAAAGCCTAGGACCAGGTGGATTTAAAGCAGAGTTCTATCAGATCTTCAAGGAAGACCTAATACCAATTCTCTCCAAATTATTCCACAAAATAGAAACAGAAGGAACACTACCTAATTCATTCTATGAAGCCACAATTAGTCTGATTGTAAACCACACAAAGACCCAACAAAGAAAGAGAACTTCAGACCAATTTCATTTATAAATATCAATGCAAAAATACTCCATAAAATTCTTGCCAACTGAATCCAAGATCACATTAAATCATTCATCCACCATGATCATGTAGGCTTCATCCCAGGGATGCAGGGATGGTTCAATATATGGAAATCCATCAATGTAATCCACTATATAAACAAATTCAAAAAAAAACCCCCACATGATCGTTTCATTCTATGCTGAGAAAGCATTTGACAAAATTCAACACTTCTTCATAATAAAGGTCTTGGAAAGATCAGGAATTCAAGGCCCATACCTAAACATAGTAAAAACAATATACAGCAAACCAGTAGCCAACATCTAACTAAATGTAGAGAAACTTGAAGCAATCCCACTGAAATCAGGGACTAGACAAGGCTGCCTACTCTCTCTCTACCTGTTCAATACAGTATTCAAAGTCCTAACCAGAGCAATTAGACAACAAAAGGAGGTCAAAGGGATACAAATTGGAAAGGAAGAAGTCAAGGTATCAGTATTTATAGATGATATGATAGTATACTTAAGTGACCCCCCCCCCCAAATTCCACCAGGTAACTCCTAAACCTGATAAACAACTTTAGTAAAGTAACTGGATATAAAATTAACTCAAACAAATCAGTAGCCTTCCTATACTCAAAGAATAAAGAGACTGAGAAAGAAATTAGGGAAATAACACACTTCACAATAGCCACAAACAATATAAAATACCTTAGTGTGACTCTGACTAAACAAGTGAAAGATCTGTATGACAAGAACTTTAAGTCTCTTAAGAAAGAAATTGAAGAAGATCTCAGAAGATGGGAAGTTCTCCCAGGCTCATGGATTGGCAGGGTTAATATAGTAAAAATGACCATCTTGCCTAAAGCAATCTACAGATTCAATGCAATCCCTATCAAAATTGCAACTCAGTTCTTCATAGAGTTAGATAGAGCAATTTCCCAATTTATCTGGAATAACAAAGAATCCAGGATATTGAAAACTTTTCTCAACGATAAAAGAACCGCTGGCAGAATCACCATCCCTGACCTCAAGCTGTACTACAGAGACATAGTGTTAAAAACTGCATGATATTGGTACAATGACAGGCAGGTAGATCAGTGGAATAGAATTGAAGACCCAGAAATGAACCCACACACCTATGGTCACTTGATTTTTTTTTATTATGGATTTTCTTTTTTTTAATTTTTATTTTCTATATTCTATGTTTACATTCCAGAGGCTTTCCCCTTTCCCAGTTACTCCCCACCATATGTCCCATAATTCCTCCCCCCCTGCTATTCCACATTCATTCCCCCCCACCACGATTTCTCTGTTCTGGGTCTACATTACTGGATCCAATCTTTACAGGCCCAGGGTCCTCTCCTTTCTTCTTCTTGGGAGTCATTTTACTTGCTAATTGTGCCTTGAGTATTTAGGGCTTCTGGGCTCATTAAATATCCACTTATCAGTGATTGCATTTCATGTGTATTCTTTTGTGATTGGGTTAGCTCACTTAGGATGATAGTTTCCAGATCTAACCATTTACCTACAAATTGCATGAATTCATTATTTTTAATTGCTGAGTAGTACTCCATTGTATAAATATACCACATTTTCTGTATCCATTCCTCTTTTGAGGGATATCTGGGCTCCTTCCAATTTCTGGCTATTATAAACAAGGCTGCTATAAACATAGTGGAGCATGTGTCTTTATTGTATGCAGAGGAATCCTCTGGGTATATGCCCAGGAGTGGTATGCCAGGGTCCTCTGGAAGTGGCATGCCCAATTTTCTGAGGAACTGCCACACTGATTTCCAGAGCGGTTTTACCATTTTGCAATCCCACCAACAGTGGAGGAGTGTTCCTCTTTCTCCACATCCTTGCCAACACTTGTTGTCTCTCGAGTTTTTAATCTTAGCCATTCTGACTGGAGTGAGGTGGAATCTCAGGGTTGTTTTGATTTGCATTTCCCTGATGACTAATGATGTTGAACATCTCTTAAGGTGTTTCTCGGCCATCCGAATTTCTTCTGGTGAAAATTCTTTGTTTAGCTCTCTACCCCATTTTTTGATAGGGTTATTTGGTTCTTTGGGGTCTAACTTTTTGAGTTCTTTGTATATATTGGATATTAGCCCTCTGTCGGATGTGGGGTTGGTGAAGATCATTTCCCACTTTGTTGGTTGCCGTTTTGTCCTTCTGACGGTGTCCTTTGCCTTACAGAAACTTTGTAATTTTATGAGGTCCCATTTGTCAATTCTTGATCTTAGAGCATAAGCTATTGGTGTTCTGTTCAGGAACTTTCCCCCTGTGCCCATGTCCTCCAGGGTCTTCCCCAGTTTCTTTTCTAATAGTTTCAGTGTGTCTGGTTTTATGTGGAGGTCCTTGATCCACTTGGAGTTGATCTTAGTACAAGGAGATAAGAGTGGGTCAATTCACATTCTTCTGCATGTTGACCTCCAGTTGAACCAGCACCATTTGTTGAAAAGGCTATCTTTTTTTCCACTGGATGTTTGTGGCTCCTTTATCAAAGATCAAGTGACCATAAGTCTGTGGGTTCATTTCTGGGTCTTCAATCCTATTCCATTGATCTACCTGCCTGTTGCTGTACCAATACCATGCAGTTTTTAACACAATTGCTCTGTAGTACAGCTTGAGGTCAGGAATATTGATTCCCCCAGAAGTCCTTTTATTGTTGAGAATAGTTTTAGCTATTCTGGGTTTTTTGTTGCTCCAGATGAATTTGAGAATTGCTCTTTCTAGATCTATGAAGAATTGATTTGGGATTTTGATGGGGATTGCATTGAATCTGTAGATTGCTTTTGGCAAGATGGCCATTTTTACTATATTGATCCTGCCAATCCAGGAGCAAGAAATATTTTTCCATCTTCTGAGGTCTTCTTCGATTTCTTTCTTCAAGCACTTGAAGTTCCTGTCATACAGATCTTTCGCTTGTTTGGTTAGAGTTACGCCAAGGTACTTTATGTTGTTTGTGGCTATTGTGAAGGGTGTTATTTCCCTAACTTCTTTCTCAGCCTGCTTGTCCTTTGAGTACAAGAAGGCTACTGATTTGCTTGAGTTAATTTTATAACCAGCCAGTTTGCTGAAGTTGTTTATCAGCTGTAGAAGTTCTCTGGTGGAATTTTTTGGATCGCTTAAGTAGACTATCATATCGTCTGCAAATAATGATACTTTGACTTCTTCCTTTCCAATTTGTATCCCTTTGACTTCCTTATGTTGTCTAATTGCTCTCGCTAGAACTTCAAGTATTATATTGAAAAGATATGGAGAGAGAGGGCAGCCTTGTCTAGTCCGTGATTTTAGTGGGATTGCTTCAAGTTTCTCTCCATTTATTTTGATGTTGGCTACTGTTTTAATGTAGATTGCTTTAACTATGTTTAGGTATGGGCCTTGAATTCCTGCTCTTTCCAAGACTTTTAGCATGAAAGGATGCTGAATTTTGTCAAATGCTTTTTCAGCATCTAATGAGATGACCATGTGGTTTTTTTCTTTTAGTTTGTTTATGTAGTGGATTACATTGATGGATTTCCAGATAAGGAACTATCCCTGCATCCCTGGAATGAAGCCTACTTGATCATGGTGAATGATCGTTTTGATATGCTCTTGGATTCGGTTGGCAAGAATTTTATTTAGTATTTTTGCATCAATATTCATAAGAGAAATTGGCCTGTAGTTCTCTTTCTTTGTTGGATCTTTTTGTGGTTTAGGTATCAGTGTAATTGTGGTTTCGAAGAACGAGTTGGGCAGTTTCCCTTCTGTCTCTATTTTGTGGAATAGTTTGAAGAGTATTGGTGTTAAGTCTTCTTTGAAGGTCTGGTAGAATTCTGCACTAAAACCATCTGGTCCCATACTTTTTTTGGTTGGGAGGCTTTCTATAACCCCTTCTATTTCTTTAGGGGTTATGGGACTGTTTAGCTGATCTACTTGATGCTAATTTAATTTTGGTATTTGGTATCTGTCTAGGAAATTGTCCATTTCCTCTAGATTCTCCAGTTGTTTTGAGTATAGGCCTTTGTAGTAGGATCTGATGATCTTTTGAATTTCCTCTGTTTCTGTTGTTATATCCCCCTTTTCATTTCTAATTTTGTTAATCTGGATACTATCTCTGTGCCCTTTGGTTAGTCTAGATAAGGGTTTATCTATCTTGTTGATTTTCTCAAAGAACCAGCTCTTGGTTTTGTTGATTCTTTGTATGGTTCTCTTTGTTTCTACTTGATTGATTTCAGCCCTTAGTTTGATGATTTCCTCTCTTCTACTCCTCCTGGGTGAGTTAGCTTCTTTTTGTTCCAGGGCCTTCAGGTGTGCTGTTAAGTTGCTAGTGTATGCTCTCTCCAGTTTCTTTTTGGAGGCACTCAGGGCTATGAGTTTTCCTCTTAGCACTGCTTTCATTGTGTCCCAGAGATTTGGGTAGGTCGTACCTTCATTTTCATTGAAGTCTAAAATGTCTTTGATTTCTTTCTTTATTTCTTCCTTGACCAAGGTGTCATTGATTAGAGTATTGTTCAATTTCCATGTGTATGTGGGCTTTCTGTTGTTCTTCTTGCTATTGAAGACCACTTTTACTCCATAGTGATCCAATAGGAGACATGGGATTAGTTCGGTCTTCTTGTATTTGTTGAGGTCTGTCTTGTGACCAATCATATGATCAATTTTTGAGAAAGTACCGCACGGTGCTGAGAAAAAGGTATACTCTTTTGCTTTAGAATGAAATGTTCTATATATATCTGTTAAATCCAATTTGTCCAAAGCTTCAATTAGTTTCACTGTGTCCCTGTTTAGTTTCTGCTTTAGTTTCTTTGAGGAGAGTGGAGTGTTGAAGTCACCTACAATCATTGTGTTAGGTGCGATGTGTGCTTTAAGCTTTAGTAAAGTTTCTTTTACGAATGAGGGTGCCCTTACATTTGGCGCATAGATGTTCAGTATTGAGAATTCTTCTTGGTGGATTTTCCCTTTGACAAGCAGGAAGTGACCTTCTGTGTCTCTTTTGATGACTTTAGGTTGAAAGTCAATTTTATCTGATATTAGAATGGCTACTCCGGCTTGTTTCCTGGGACGATTTGCTTGTAAAACTGTCTTCCAGCCTTTTACTCTAAGGTGGTGTTTGTCTTTGACACTGAGATGTGTTTCCTGTATGCAGCAAAATGTAGGGTCCTGTTTCCGTATCCAGTCTGTTAGTCTGTGTCTTTTGATTGGGGAATTGAGTCCATTGATATTAAGAGATATTAGGGAATAGTAATTATTACTTCCTGACATTTTGGGCATTATTATTATTATTATTATTATTATTATTTTGTATTTGAGTGGTTCTCTTCTTTTGGGTTGGATGAGATGGGGTTTCTATCTTGTTTCTTCTGGGGTGTTGTTTCCCCCCTTGTGTTGGTATTTTTCCCCTATTATCCTTTGTAGGCCTGGGTTTGTAGATAAGTATCTTGCAAATTTGGTTTTGTCGTGGAATGTCTTGGTTTCCCCATCTATGGCAATTGAGAGTTTTGCTGGGTATAGTAGTTTTGGCTGGAGTTTGTGTTCTCTTAGGGTCTGCATGAGATCTGCCCAGGATCTTCTAGCTTTCATGGTCTCAGGTGAGAAGTCTGGTGTAATTCTGATAGGTCTTCCTTTATATGTTACTTGTCCTTTTTCTCTTACTGCCTTTAATATTCTTTCTTTGTTTAGTACATTTGGGGTTTTGATTATTATGTGACAGGAAGTATTTCTGTTCTGGTCCAGTCTATTTGGGGTTCTATAGGCTTCTTGTATATTCATGGGCATCTCTCTCTTTAGGTTGGGGAAGTTTTCTTCCATAATTTTGTAGAAGATATTTGCTGGCCCTTTAAGTTGTAGATCTTCATTCTCATCTATCCCTATAATCCTTAGGTTTGGTCTTCTCATTGTGTCCTGGATTTCCTGAATGTTTTGGGTTACCAGCTTTTTGCATTTTGCATTTTCTTTAATTGTTGAATCCATGGTTCCTATGGTATCTTCAGCATCTGAGATTCTGTCTTCTATCTCTTGTATTCTATTGTTGATATTTGCATCTATGACTCCTGATTTCTTCCCAAGGTTTTCTATCTCCAACGTTGTGTCCCTTTGTGATTGCTTAGTTGTTTCTACTTCTGTTTTTAGATTTTGTATGGTTTTGCTCAGATCTTTCTGTTGCTTGTTTGTGTTTTCCTGTAATTCTTTAAGGGATTTTTGTGTTTCCTCTTTTATGACTTCTACTTGTTGATCCATGTTCTCTTGTATTTCTTTAAGTGATTTTTGTTTCTCCCCCTTATTGGGATTCATTTTTTGCTCTATATTCTCCTGGATTTCTTTAAGTGATTTTTGTGTCTGCCTTGTATGGGCTTCTACCTTTTGATCTATTTTCTCCTCTATTACTTTAAGAAATTTATCTAAGTGATCCCCAATCTGCATCTTTACCAGTGATTTTAGATCTGAGTCTTGTTTTCTGGTGTGTAGAGATATCCGAGATATAATTGTGTTTGCCTTGTAATGACTTCTAGCTTTTGATCTATTTTCTCATGTATTACTTTAAGAGATTTATCTAAGTGTTCCTCTATCAGCATCCTGACCAGTGATTTTAGATCTGAGTCTTGTTTTTCTGGTGTTTCGGGGTATCCAAGATTTATTGCTGTCGGGGAACTGGGTTCGGATGCCGCCATATTGCCTTGATTTCTGTTAGTAACGATCTTACGTTTGCCTTTTGCCATCTGGTTAACTCTGGTGTTAGTTGGTCCTGTAGATACTAGCTGGTGCTTCACCCTCCTGTGGGCTCGTAAACCTATTTCCCAGCGACTGGGACACCTGAACCACTGCCCTACAGGGCTCCTGCTCACAGATTGCTGACAGGTGGCCTGAGTCCCCGGAGGTCTTAAACTCAGGATATCCCAGGTACTTGGTTCTGCCTGTTGGGCGGCTGCTCTGCACTGCTCCTGCTCAGGGTTTGCTGTCTGTTATCCTGTTTCCCTAGGGGTCTTAAAGTTGGGATATCTCAGTTATCTGGTTCTGCCTGCTGGTCCAAAGCTGCTGGGAAGCTGGCTGGGTCCGGCTTCCCTGCCACCGGCTGGATGGGAAGCTGTAGGCAAGATGGCAGCTGCCTGCAGGGAGCTCGGGGTCCGCCCCGGGAGCACAGCGCGCAGGCTTGGCCACTGTGCCCCTAACTGCTACTCTGTGTGCAGCTCCCATTCCAGGCCTGAGTCCCTGAAGGTCTTTAACTCGGGCTGTCTCGGGTACCTGGTTCTGCTGGCAGGGTCTGAGCACCTGGCAAGCTGGCTGGGTCCGGCTTCCCTGCCACTGGCTGGATGGGAAGCTGCAGGCAAGATGGCAGCTGCCTGCAGGGAGATGTCACTTGATCTTTGACAAAGGAGATAAAACCATCCAGTGAAAAAAAGGTAGCATTTAAAAAAAAATGGTGCTGGGTCAACTGGCAGTCAACATGTAGAAGGATGCAAATTGATCCATACTTATCACCCTGTACAAAGCTCAAGTCTAAGTAGATCAAGAACCTGTACATAAAACCAGATGACACTGAATCTAATAGAAGAGAAAGTGGGGAAGAACCTGGAGCACATGGGCACAGGGGAAACTTTCCTGAACAGAACACCAGTAGTTTATGCTCTAAGATCAAGAATTGTCAATGTGACCTCATAAAATTGCAAAGCTTCTGTAAGGCAAAGGACACTGTCAATAGAACAAAACCACAATCAATAGATTGGGAAAAGATCTTTATCAATCCTACATCCGATAGAGGGCTAATGTCCAGTATATAGAAAGAACTCAAGAAGTTAGACTCCAGAGAACCAAGTAACCCTATTAAAATGCGGTACAGAACTCCTGGGCATATACCCAGAGGATTCCCTGGGATGCAATAAGGACACATGCTCCACTATGTTCATAGCAGCCGTATTTATGATAGCCAGAACCTGGTAAGAACCCAGAAGTCTCTCAACAGAGGAAAGGACATAGAAAATGTTGTACATTTATACAATGGAGTACTACTCAGCTATTAAAAACAATGAATTCATTCAATTTTTAGGCAAATGGATGGAGCTAGAAACTATCATCCTATGTGAGGTAACCCAATCACAAAGGAACGCACATAGCCTGCAATGGCTGATTAAGTGGATAATAGCCCAAAAGCTCGGAATACTCAAGATACAACTCACAGACCACATGAAGCTCAAGAAGAAGGAAGACCAAAGTTTGGATACTTTGATCCTTACTGGAAGGTGGATCAAAATACCCATGGCTTATAACCAATAGACTAAGCATAAGCTCCCCAATTGAGCAGCTAGAGAAAGGACCCATGGAGCTAAAGAATAACAATAATATGCATCCCCACAGGAGGAACAATAATATGTATCAACCAGTACCCCAGAGTTCCCAGGGACTAAACCACCAACCAAAGAGTACACATGGAGGGACCCATGGCTCAAGCTACTTATGTAGCATAGGAAGGCCTTTTCAGACATCAATGAGAGGAGAGGCTATTGGTCCTGTTAAGTCTCGATGCCCCAGAGTAGGGGAATGCCAGTCAGGAAAGTATTGGGGGGGGCTGGTGAGCAGGGGGAGGGCGGATGGGGTAAGAACTTTTCAGAGGGGTACCATGGAAAGGGGGACACCATTTGAAATGTAAATAAAGCAAATATCTAATAAAGAAAATAAAGAGAAAATATGATAGGAGTTATAAAAGTTATTTGACAGATCTTTCTATAAAAAATTAATGCTCACATCAATCGTAAAAAAGTCTTGTAAATTTTGCTGACAGCCCTACCTGCTTGCTCTGAATCCATGATCACATTTATGCCAAAGACATACTCCATGGGCTGCTCCTCACTGATAATTATGTAAGTTATAGAGGACAACATGGACAACAAAACAAGGGTAGTTTTATTACATGCAGAACCTTCTGAGTGGTGATGTAACCTCTTAGAATCTCCACTGGCCTGTCTCTAATCTTAGAGTTTTGCTGTAGGCTCAGTATTTTCATACCCAGATCTCTTTCTCTCCTTCAGAGAACTCAGGCCAGAATGACATTATCAAGGTTATCCTGTCTCCATTAGTGCATTTTCTTTATTCTTAACAGCCACTCCCTATCCAGCATATTTCTTATGTTTCTATCCCTATCTTAGTGTTTGGTTCTCAGAGAATCTAAACTAACACACATCGGTGCTAGATATCTACTGTCTGCAGTTTCACAGACTTTGAGTAAATTTAAGTTTTGGACTATCGGAAAAACTCCACTGGTATATATGCTGTAGGTGCAAATATTTTGCAATATTTAACACAATGAAAGACTTAAAACTAAGCATCATTGTCGTCGTCGTCATCATCATCATCATCATCATCATCATCATCATCATCATCATCTGTGTATGTGTGTAGGCTTAAAGCAACACAACATTTGAAAACAAATTATTTTGGGTTTGATTCCTTAGAGATTTCCCCAGCTTTGCAGCTTACCCTGCTTGAATAAATAGAAACGGCACAACACTACAAAAGGATCTGTTTGACGCCATGAGGCCAGCTTTACGATTCAAAGATTTATTTCTTTTCTTTACTAACAATGGTCTTGAAAGCATTCCTTCATCTTCCCACATGTGGAAAATACAAAACTATTTGATTAGGTCAAGAACAAAGCACTGTCATTTCCATTTTGCAACTGATGATTCTAAGGCCAGAAAAGAAGACTTTTTCCGGCCCAAGTCAACCCAGCTAGGAAACAACAGAATCAAAAATGGATAGAAATATTAGTGATTGTGTAGTCTTTGTTCTTTTCTTCTGTTTAGAACCACATCTGATAATCTTTATGGCATTTCCAATAATTAATTTTATGGATCTATACACTTGGAATTAAAAAATAACACTTTGTCTAAACCCATATTTTAACTGTGCCTAGATATTTCCTATTAGTGATCGGAATCACCTTATTGGACCATCTTAGTTTATTTTTCATTGGCTGCTTTACTGAGCCTCATCAAATGTATTTGCTTTGCAGAGCTACAGTGGATTAATCCTGAATAAGTAATTTGAAAATGTTTTTATTCATTTCTATGGAAACCATCTATTTGGATTTTCAAATATCAAGATCATGGAGATTTGTTGCAGTCCAATAGCGATCTTAGTCACAGCGGTGTCGGCTTACATATGAAGGGCACGGTTTTGCTTGGGTGACCCTTCAGAGATCTGTAATTGGTGTGGAACACTGACACTCAGAGAACGAGCGAGGCCACTGCAGATTAACGGAGCCTTGGTGCAACGGGCCCCTTGCAGCTTATTGGCGCTCTCTGCTTCTGCATTAACCTCTCATTGCCCACTTAATTCCTTCCATCTGCCTCTGCTGGCACTGAAAGGGTCAACCTTGAATAAAGGTCTAATAGACAGCCCGGCTAATGTGCCTCTTGGCCTTCCCCCTGTGAACAAGCCTCTCAAAGAGGAAACCGCGATTCCTTTCCTAAAGTCAAGCCCTCATCTTTTTCATTCTTCTAGGTTTGTGTCTGAGTTCTGGATGTGTTTGGAGGGTGGACACTGGGTGCTATGCAGTATATACATCCTGGGTGCTTTGACCATGTTTGGAAAAATAATGTACTATTAACAAAAAGCACTGTGAAAATGATCTAAAAGGCTACACACACACACACACACACACACACACACACACGCATGCATTTACACATACCTATATGCAGACACACACATGCACACACACATACACATATGCAGACACACACAGATACACACAGACACACATATACATACGCATCCATGCACACACATATACACATATGTTCCATCTTTATCCCTGCATTTCTTTTAGATAGGACAAATGTGGAGTCAGAATTTTGTGGGTGAGTTGCTGTCCTTATCCCTACACTGCAGGTCCTGCCTGGCTACAGGAGGTGACCTCTTCATGTTCCATGTCCCTATTTTTAGGCATCTTGGCTAAGGTCACCCACATTAACTCCTGGGAACCTCCACCATCCCAGGACTCTGGGACTTCCTAGAGATTCTTCCCAACCCTCCACCTCCATCAGGTACAGATTTCCATTCATTCTCTTGGCCCTCTGGACCTCTCTTCTGTCTCTCCCTAAACCTGATCCTGCCCTCTTCATTCCCCTCCACCTCCCATATCTCTCCCTCAGGCTCCTTATGAATATTTTGTTCATAATGAGATTCAAGCATCCTTGCATGGGCCTTCCTCCTTGTTTAACTTCTTTGGGTCTGTGGGTGTGTCATTGGTATTCTGTACTTTATGGCTAATATCTACTTATTGTGCGGGGTTCAATGTATGTTTTGAGCTTTAGTAGGGTTTAGTAGGTTTATAAGTGTGGGTTCCCTTGCATTTGGGGTATAGATGTTCAGAATTAAGACTTTACCTTGGTGGATTTTTCCTTTGGTGAGTATGAAGTGTCCTTATTCATTCCTTTCAATAAGTTTCAGTTCAAAATATACTTTATTAGACATTAGAATGGCTACTCCAGCTTGTTTCTTGGGTCCAGTTGCTTGGAAAACCATTTTCCCGCCCTTTACTCTGAGATAGTGTCTACTTTTATTGCTGAGATGAGTTTACATATCCAGTCTGTTAATCTGTGTCTTTTTATTGGTGAATTGAGTCCATTTATGTAGAGAGATATTAATGACCAGTGATTTCCTGTTATTTTGATGTTGGAGGTGGTACTGTGGGTATGACTCTCTTCTTTTGATTTTGCTCTTTCTGGCATTTTGAGTTCAGACATTTTAGTTGTTGATGCATTTTAAGCATCAGGAAAACCTCATAATTATAGATCTCAAACTCAGTCTTGGTCATACATACAGTGTTTCTTCCTTTGTCTTTCATTCATAGGTACTCTCTTTTGTCTGTGATCATTTTGGTTTGTGTGAAATTCCCCTTTGCTGTTCATTTGAGTGTAGAGCAGCTGTTAATGGAGCCTCTTAGGTTTTGCTTTTCTGTCTTTTGTTTTAACTTAGACGATTAGATTTTCACCAGATATAGAATTCCGAGATGGCTTCTCTCTCTGTCTTCTCTCTCTCTGTCTTCTCTCTCTCTGTCTTCTCTCTCTCTCTCTCTCTCTCTCTCTCTCTCTCTCTCTCTGTGTGTGTGTGTGTGTGTGTGTGTGTGTGTGTGTGTGTGTGTTTTGCCCTTTCATATTATTATCCAGACATGTCTGGATTTCATTATTTCCATCGAGAACTAAGTTGAAAGCCACATTGTTTCTCCTTTGACAATACTGTGATTTTCTTCCTTTTCTATTTTTAAGGCTCATTTCTTCTGTTTTCAGGAATTTAACTGTTTTTAACATGTTGCTTTATAGGATAGTGCTATGTGGCTTTGTCCTTATTCTGCCTTGTACTTCTTTAATCAGTCTTGATATCCTTTATTAGCTTTGGCAAATCCTTGCCATTTGAAGAATCCCTCTTTGCTATTATTTCTTGGCATTTGACTTGGGGTAAGAGTGGAATACTGCTTCCTTATTTCCTCTCTTCTCTTTAAAAGTACAGTTGTTCATTTTAAGCAGATTTCATAAGTCTTCTTCATTTTAATACACATAACTATTCATTCTTCTCTCTGCATATCAATTTTCATTTTTTTTTTTTGGTCTCTTTTCCAGCTTGCTAGCTCTCTGCTGGATATAATTTATCGTTGATATTGTTGATGACTGCTAATCTTGGCTGTCAAGTTGACATGATGTAGATTCATTCAGGAGACATACCTCTGGGCATTCCTGTGAGGCTGTTTCTAGATTAGATTACTTGAAGTGTGAGAACTCACCCTGAGTATGGATGGCACCATTCAGAGGGCTGAAGTCCCAGACTGAAAGCAAAAGAGAAAGTAAGCTAAGCACCAACATTGATTTTTTTCTGCTCCCTCTCTGTGGCTGCCATGCGGCATATGCCTCAAGCTCCTTTACGACTTTCCTACCTCAGGCTCTGAGCTCAGACATGCCTTCTTCCACGAACTCGCTTTTGTCAGGCTTTGCAACGCAGCAACAAGGAAAGTGACAAATTCCAGCTCTTAAACTAACAGTTTAAGATGTGACATTTCTAGTTGTAGAACCCTAATTGTCTTAAAAAGCAGGTTCTAATGCTATAGCACAATTCTACATTATGTTATTTTGCTAACTTTTCAAGTATTTTACTAATGCATTTATCACCCGTATCTACTTCTTTTCTTCAAAGTCCATATTAGAAGTGAGTCTTTTTCTGTTTCCTGTTTTATTCCGTGAGCTCTGAATCATGAAATAAATTTTTCTAAATTTCAATACATTTTGGCTGGATGTGACGCTTTGGCATTTTTTACTTTACCTTCCTCTTGTGCAGGTCGAGTGAAGAAGCAAGCACCCAGCTTCTTGTGTTATCAAGGGCTGAGTCCGGTAGGTGTACTCAGCCTGTGTTTGGATTGAGTCTATCCTGAGGGCAAGTTCTTAGGCTTTTGACTGAGCTTGATCCTTATCTCCTCCGCCTTCATATTTATTTGATTTTCCCCTTCAGAAATATTTAACACCATCTTTTATTTCTTGTACTCATGGGGTTTTAAACTACACACGGTTTTGTTTGTTTGTTGTTTGGTTAGTTGGTTGGTTGGTTTCCGCATAAACCTCATACTTGACAGGCACGTGCCGGACCACTGAGCAGTATCTCCAAGTCCAGATTCCCAGGTCTGAAAGCACTGAGCAGCTGTGTTTATCTAGACTGTATCTGAAACTGTAGTTTTCTTTCCTCTGCTTTCTGGAAGTTTTTGGTGTAGGTTTCCGTCCTCTTGTGGCGCACTCTGTAGCCCCAAGCTCCAGGTTTCTTTTGAGAATATCGGCTGCATGGTCAGGGTCCCCTAAGATTGGATTTTTATCACTCTATTTCTCTGTGACAACTACCAGGTTTCTGCTTTCCTGTCTGTGTATCATTAGCCTCTGTCCTGAAACAAGGTTGATCAACTTGGGAACAAAACTGGAAAATGGCCTTAGAGATTTAAACAATAGTTCACATTGGAATGTTGTATTTACAATATAGTTGGCCTGCTGTGGGCCACGTGATTTCATGCTCCTGGCCTTCATGATTTCTTCACTAATTAGGCTGCCATTCAACACTCTAACCTGGAGTGATTGTAGTAATACATCTTTACCCTAATGCTTTTGTATAGGAAAATTGCTTGGTTGTTTTATTGAATGTATTCTCAACGATTAGCTTACAAACATTAACAGAAAAATATCAGTGTTTTCTTACTTACTTTCTGAACCGTTGTTACATGAACCCCTTTCCGTCTCTCTTCTAAGCCCTTTCTGTCTGGAATAACATATATGTATATATGTGTAAATTATATATATGTATATAATATATGTATAAAACATATATATATTATCATTAACATATTCTAGAAGTTATGAATGGCACAGATAGTAAGTAGCACTTGTTTGTACATTTTTATGCTCATGGACCATGGATATACTTACTCGTGCATATTCATATTCTTCACAGTGGACACCAAAGAGATTTGTGTACAGTGCGCAGAAGGAATAAATAAAAGACTGTCAGCCTAAGACTGGGGATACCAAGAGAGTAGGTTCAGACTCATCTTCATGGGAAAGAGAACATCTTGAGTGATATTTTCTGGGGTGGGATCAGAATGTTGCTGGTGCTATCCCATTTGTGTACTGTAGGGAGACTGCACAGTAGGGTTAGGATTCTCTCTTTCAGGACTATTAAATAGTAGAAAGGCACTAAATATGACAAAGGCAATTAGATTGAGGCTACTCGCATACTCTGTATCAAAAACTGTTGTAGAAATTGTGGCAATCACAACTGAGAAAATCCAAACACAGCTTATGTTTTCAAAAAGGTAGGGATAACATTTTGCATAGGTATATTTTTCTGAGCCCTATATACTTCTATTATAACAAGGATTCTCATACCTCAGATACTTCTTTATATTTTGTGGTACTATTTATAGATCCTTAATTGAAACAAGGCACAATACACACACACACATACACATACACAACACAGAGATGTGTGTATTACATATATGTATATATGTGTAAATTATATATGTGTATATAATATATGTATAAAAACATATACATTGTCATTAATATATTCTAGAAGTTATGAATGGCACAGATAGTAAGTAGTCTAATGATTTCAGAAGATGACCATCCCTGGGGTGGTCTAGCCAGAGGCCTGGATTCAATCTTGTTTTTGGACTTCATGCAGCTCATTTATCCCTCAGGGAATTTTGACTTTAATGTCTTTTCTTTCTTTCCTGTGTGTTAGATTAATATGGCCATTCATATTGAAAGAGACATGGATTAATTTAATAAGGCATCTCACTTCAGATGGCTTTAATAGTCTGAGTAGCTTTTAAGGAAAACTTGTAAGACAAGTAAAGAATTTCCTGTGAACTGTATGAATACCATCTGGCTTCAAGTGGGGTCTTTTTCTTGGTCTAATTCCATTCACAAGGAAAGAACAGCTTACCACAGCAATTCTGGAAAGGCCTGGAGTCCGGGGGGAAGGGTGGAAGCAGGCTTCACCAGAAATGTTAAATGAGGAAAGAGTCAGAGATGAGCCGAATGAACCATGTCACTGGAGAAACAGAAATTGTGCCTTTTCCAAGCATAATGCTATCACAGTCCTAGCAACTGGTAGGAGTAAACTTGTGGGAATCACAGAGAACCTGCCAGAGCACTGTGACATGACCATGTCCTTCAGAATTTGCTAGTCTCCATTCACACAGTACGATAGGAAACTGTTAAAAAAAATCACAATACATACCGCCTCATGACATGGAGTTATATGGCAAAACACCAAAAATTTAGTCCATAAAAGTGCATGCTCGCAGCTGGCAGGAGAGCTGTTTGTTCCTCTCCTTTAGAAGTTTGCATGGTATCTTCTGGTACTATAAAAGCTAGCCCTTGGGGAGGAGGAGGGTGTCAGCTTCTATCTGGCTCAAGCCCCTTGGGTGGCGGGTTAGAAAGGCATGGTGTCTTCAGCAATAAGACTTATTTCCCACCTCTGCGTGGAACACCAATAGTCTGCAGTGATTTGGGAGTCTTCGGGAAAACTCTGGCCAACAACTCAAAACAACTCTCATTCCTGCTGTTAGGGCCCATGGATAACAACCATGGCCAGCACAGCATGGTAACAGGAAGAGTGCGGTAGTAGCAAGCGTTCCTTGGTGGTGACCAATACCTCTCTGGTTGGACTTGAGGCCCAGTCAACATGATGGAACTATGCCTGGTACTGGAAACCTAGCCAACTGCTCATGAATAGTGAAGTCCTGGATTCTAGAAGAGAACCTGCCGTGTAATTCTTAACTACGTTATACATATTTATTCTTAAACCTACTGGGAAATGTAGTTTCACCCCTTACCAAGGAAACTTCTCTTTGCAACAGATGTGGACCATTTCAGAAAAAACACAACACAGCAAAATGCAGATAATGAGAGACTGTGAAGAACTCAGTTCAAAGTGGTAGACTTACAGCACAACTCCTGCACCTAACATTCAGGGATCATTGGAGAAGGGGGGAGGCAGAAAGATTGTAAGAGCTGTGGATCGATTGTGTCTCCTAGAAAGGTCATAGATGCTACACTTATTGTCTTAGTTCGGGTTTTATTGCTGTGAAGAGACATTGTGATTACAGCAACTCTTATAAAGAGTTATTTTTTATAAATTATTTAGCGCTGGCTTACAGTTCAGAGGTTTAGTCTATTATCATGGCAGGAAGCATGGTGGAAGGCAGGAAGACATGGTGCTGGAGAGGCAGCTGAGAGTTTTACATCTGGATGCACAGGGAGCAGGAAGGGGCCGTGAGCCACCAGGCCTGGCTTGGGCTTCTGAGACCTCAAAGCTTGCCCCTCTCTGTCACCCCAGAGTCACTTCCTCCAACAAAGCCATATCTACTTCAAAAAAGCCACACTTCTTAGTAGTGCCACTCCCTATGAACATGTGGGGTCATTATTCTTCAAAACACCACACCTATGACGTCTGGGCAACATGGCTGCCTAGGCAAGACCCGAACGAGGATAATGGACACACTAACAAGGCCTCAACTCTAAAAGCAGAACTATAAGCAACTGTTCTTGAGAATAGTTGGGAAATGTTGCGTGGGAGAGGGAGTGGGAGTGGGAGAAGTCTTCCTCAGTGAAAATCCACCCAGCTTCTTATTCAATCCCAATTGTTCAGCCCCGAGATTATCTACATAAAAATAAATGTGAACTGAGCAGGATGTATTTATTATTTAGCAATATATGTTTATGCACATGTATATATGAGATATGTAATAATAATTAAAGCAAAAGAGACCATGATTCAGAGAAAGAGAGCAAAAAGAGTTTCATCAGAGAAGTTTGAGGGAGGAAAGGAAAAGGGGAAATGATATAATTATAATCTGGAAAAATAGAATTCATATTAAAAGTATATATTTAGTTGTTATAAACTGTATAAACAAATAAATAAAAAAGGCTGGAGAGAATTCAGACTCCAAAAGATAGGAGCTATTTTGGATGGTGTATTAAAGGTAATTACATTTCTTCCCATTGAGGTTGTCCACATTTACACAATTAAAGTGTATTAAGAATTACTAAGATTCCATGTTCATTTAGCAAATAGCTTGTGGTTCAGTGTTATACTTCATCACTAAATTCAAAGAACCCCAAGTCTAGTATAAGGGTCAGATTATTAGACCTTGCAAATAGCATAGGTTAGAGAAAGCCAGAGAAGCCTTTGGTTCAAAGAAAGTAGTATAAACTGTATTCATGTGTGTGTTGCGATCACATAGGTTGATTGAAAGTAGTTTGAACTTGACCTTGAAGCACAGGCTTTTTATAGATCATATTTGGGCCTGAAATGATGTTCTTTGTGGAAAAAAATCACAAGTAAGGGAAAATGTGGAGGAACAAAGCTGTATTTTTGGAACAGCCAAAATTCATGTTGCTCAATGAACTTAGAAGATTAAAAGAAAGAAAGAAAGTAAGGCATCATGATAGTGAGGCTGGAGGGCAGACAGACAGGAAGGTGTCTGGAATGCTAGTCTAAAAGATGTGCTTGCTCCCTGCATTGAATAGTTGGTGTATGCATTTTACAAGATACTTTACATCTGGTCTCGTATCTCTGTTCAGAAACAGATGATTACTTTTATAAGAAGACTGTAACTGTGGGCGAGAAAACTTAACCTCGCAAGGTCACAGAGCCAGTCTCCCCTCTGCCCTGTTATCCTTCTTAGCTTTTCATTCACATCACTATAGCCCTTGCCAAGGATATCATAAGTGTCCACTTTATTCAACAGCACGTGTTATTGATGTGGGGAAAAACAAGAGTCCTCATTAAATTCCATGATAATGAAAAGACTGGATGAAAACACCTCTTCTAGGAAACTGGGCCTGGCAGTGGGAGAATGACCTTCCAAGTCTTGACATGAGTCCAAACTTTGCTCCTGATCAGGTGCTAAACCTTATGGTGATGTGGGGGTGTGAGTGTCCTCACTAATGCATGAGACGACAGGACAAGAAGGCTTTTGTGCCAGATGTCACATCTTTGGTATTAGACTTCTTAACCTCTAGATCTATGAGATACTACTGGATTATTTGTCTTGCTACTGTGACAAAATACCTGATAAGTCCACTTCAGGAAAGAAGAAGGGTTGTGTTGGGTCTTGATTTCAGTGCATGTAGTCCATCATGACGGGAGCGGCATCGGGGAGGTTCTAATATATTAATTATATTATATTCATAGTCAGTAAATAGAGGGACGTCGATGCTGGTGCTCATCTGACTTTCTCCTTCTCTTCATTTCTATTCAGTCTTGGACCCAGTCAATGGGATGGTGCCACTCACATGTGAAGTAGATCTTTTCTCAGCTAAACCTCTCTGGAAACACATTCACGGGAACGTCCGTATGTGTGTCTCATAGGTGATGCTGAGTGTCAGTTTGACAACAAACCATCACGCCATTGATTCTGGCCACTACATTCCAAGGTACCTTGTTATAGCAACACTAAATGGACTAGACAACCACAAAGAAATCCCAAGTGGTAATCGGGACCTCTTTGTTGCGTTGTTCAGATCTCCATTCTATAGCTATGGTGCCCTGCCATTGAGTTCAGTTTCTTCCTGCATTATCCTTTCTTCACTTTTATTTCCTACCAAACCTTCGAGGTATAATAGCTGGTGTTGGTATGCTAGTCTTTTGTGGATGTCCATGCGTGTGTGTACATTTAGTCTTAATACAGATGTGCTGGGTTTTTGGTTTTTGGTTTGAGATGAGTAAAGGCAAGATGTGTTTGGAAACAACAACAACTATTCTTCAAAGTTTGGATTTTGATCATTTGTTTCAGATTAGTAATACATAGTCTATTTTTTAATGGTGCTGGACATTGGTAATAAACCATGGGTATGAGACAGCCCATGGGCATTAGGGTAATTCTCTACAGTGAATTGTATCATTAGTATTAGTATATTTGAGTAATATAAGTAAGACACACTTCAAAGTTACAATAGTTTCAACCTACAATCCTTTGCTGGGATGTAACCAGGCCAGCAGCTGAGAAGCAGCTACATTTTGATGTAAAGGATTAAGTTTAATTAGAAGAGAGACATTCCTAACAATGTACTCTGGGCTAACAGCAGTAAATACTTAATACCATGTTGACAAGAGTCAAATGGCTGAGAAAAGATCAGCTTGGAAAGAACAGATACAGACTTTAAGGTGACAGACAGCATACTTATTGAGAAAGATGTTCCTATGCCTATTCTAATGTCTATCAATTATGAGACATATTCCTGGAAAGAATGTATTTTTTTTCTTCAGAATATTTTTTCTGTATTAAGTATTACATTTGATCAAGTATTAGATAACTATGTCAGAGTTAAACCATGGCCAACATGTTGATTCAAATTCAGTGGTTCCTTGAGATTAGGGAAAAGGTAAGCACGTCCTCACATGCCTATGAAAGTTGGTCTCAGGGTATTTGGAAGAAGCCCTACTTTTCTGCTTGGCTTACAAGGTACAAGTGGAGGCTGCCTTTAGAGGAACTTTTTTTTCTTAAAAGAAAAGCATATTATACAGAAGAAGAGGTGCAGTTGGAGGAAAAAAATAAATCAATTGCTCTCACTATCAGAAAGTAGTAAGGAAGAAAGGACCTTGGTCCTTTGTGAATCTAATCACTTGGATGGTGTTCTCGGGAGTGGCAGAGTCTGCTCTTTCCAGCTTGCAGGCTTCAGACACCAGGTTCCTGACTTCGCCATGTTTCTTGCCAGGAGGGTGGCTGTATGGGTTGGGTTTTGTCAGTTTGACACAAACCTACACATTTCTGGGAACAAAGTTTCTTAACTGAGAAAATGTCCGCATAGGATTTTCCCATAAACACGTCTGTAGGGCATTGCTTTGATTAATGATTGTGTGGAAGGGACCAACCCCCTCTGGGTAGGACCACCTCGGATCAGGTGGTTCTGGGATGTGTAAGGAAGCAAACTGAGCAGGCCAGGAGGAGGAAGCTGGTAAATAGCACTCCTCCATGGGCTCTGCCTCAGTTTCTGCCTCGAGGTTCCTGCTTTGATTTTGTGCCCTGATATTCCTGGGTGACAGACTGTGACATGGAGCAGTAAGTCAAATTAACCATATCCACCCCCAGTTGATTTTTGGCTCATGTCTTATTATAGTAATAGAAACCAAAGTGAGACAGTGACCCAGCTGCTCCTTCGAGCTGTAGGTCTGGTTTGCCTCTGTCTCCGCCACACATCCTCTAACCAGCATGCTCAACTTCTTTGTCAGACTTGCTGTAAAGGAAGATCTACTACTTTGCATTTATAAAATTGACTTAATTAAATATGGGCTCCCATTAGTCTGTAGGAAGTGTGCAGCTGTTTTTAATACACATCTACATGGATGGTTGGTTGCTAAGGTGTCTATAAAAATTCCCATAAACATTTCGTTATTCAATTTTTGAGTAACACACTTGTGATCCAAAACTTAAATTCACTCACACAATTTTCAGTTCGTAAAAGGTTTTGAGAAGCATTTCATAATATTTCACATTGTCTATACTATATGCTTTAGCATCCCATGAGGAACTAAAGTAGACCATAAGGCATATATGTAGAATACAAAATATTTAGTCATCTATCTATTATTATAAACCTTGAAACAATCCAATCTATATATGTTTTATAAGGAGGTGTATGAGAGACAGTTGAATTTATACATAAAGTTTTATTTAAACTTTTCCCCCTTCCAAGCAGGCTTCATTTACATTCTAGTCCTATACAAAATTTACATCCTCTGTGATTTTTATTCACTTTTTACTCTAGAAGTTTGCCATCTCTCTGAAATACAGAAAGCTTTAGAGTTCTCATAAATGCTTTTATTTAATTTGGCTAGTGATAAAAAATAAAGCAAGGAAGAAATCTAAGGAGAAGCCAATACCCTTGTATAAACAGCGACTTTCTCGGAAGAAACAGTGACAGCTGAGAATCCGGTTTTGGAAACAGCTCATGCTCTCCAGGATGCTGGCAGGCATTTCTCTTGTTCTTATTGTCTTTCTTTCTATATATTCATATGTTTTCAAGAAAAAAGGAAATGAAAGCTGATTGCACTGGTTATGTATATATATTCACATATATATTTTTACAACGGATCCTTTGGATCTGAACATACAAATAAATACAAAAACAACAAAGATTGCACTTTTCTGTAGAAACATCGTTGGACTCTGGTATGCCCAGCCACCTTGAGATGCTTGTGAGAACTTCCCATGGAAGGCATTTGCTCTTACCTGTGGCTACCCTCGCTTAATATCACATTTGTTGAAGGGTTCAACATTTCTGTGATTTTTTTTTTAAAAAAGTATTTCCGTTCTTATAAGTGCCTAACAGGGTTGGTCAAACTCAGATGAGCTTGACAGTCTAATTCATGTTTCTGTTAGTTTTGCTTTTCTGATTGGCCACAAAGAGACCATGTCATGCTTTCCTGATATTTCTATGTTCTGAGTTCCTAAAAATAAGAATCAGTTGCTCACTTTACCAAGTCCAGGCATCTCCAGTGATAACAAACAATGAGTTGAGGGGAGGTGGAATGAGACTTGTTTGGTATCTAGAGTCAGGCAAACAAAGGTGAGGAGGTGTGTCAGGTACTGTGAGTTTGTAAGTCCATTTTTTTTTGTTTTAAAAAATAATTATTTTAAAAGAGTTGTTTATTTTTATTTTAAGTGTACAGGTGTTTTGTTTACAAGTTTGTAAGTGTACTGCATGCGTACCTGGTACAATGGATGCCCTGATCTGGAGTTACTGATGGTTGTAAGTTGCCACTTGGGTGCTGAGAACCTCTGAACCACTGAGCCATTTCTTTAGCTGGAAGTCATGTATTTTAAGAATCAGAAAGATAATTGGATTGTACTTGAAAGTTTCCCTCGTGTGCCTGAATTTCTGAAGGTGATTTGTCAGTTTTTTATCATGGATTAAATTTGGAACATATTGTGATCCAACAGAATTTCCGTGATATTCCATGATGGTGGAGTTGTTGGTCTTCTATTTTGAGGCAAATTGTCCTGATGGTCACTAGATAAAATGCTATGAGAAATGAGGGAGCAGAAATTTCTGGGAGCTGAAGAGCAACAGGGCGATATTAGTTTTAATTTTCAGGGAGTATCAAAGACACATAGTTAAGACTCTGACAGAGAACAATTGCCAAAGAGACCAACAGCTTACTTTTCCCCATTGGGAAGTTGTAAGGAATAGAAAATATGACTGCGTAGAAACAAAGATGCCTGTCTTCGATCTTCTGTGGTTTTTCTTTGCTGTGTTACCTATGGAGTTGGTGAAGAAGCCAAGCATTTACCAATACAGAATCAAGTGAGTTTCTGAAATAGAGGGTAACCATTTGTGGCTTGGATTTTGAATCATTCCTGTACAAAATATTCTCCAAATGTCCAAGTCTATCACATGCAGTTAGGAAACAATGCACAATACAGATCTTAGGTCTCTGGGGCCAGGCTTCTGTGGTTTATCTTTCCCTTTGTGAAAGTTCAGCTCCACGTGAGTTTATGTAAAGGCGGAACAAGGTAAAACCAGCCTGATATGGAAGAGTCTGTCACCACAACAATTGGAGTGTGGTCTGAGTTGCTCAAGACCAGGTCTCTTTCTTCTATAGTCACTTGTAAGTCATTAGAAACCAAAGGTGGATTTGGGCAGTTGTACCATTGGAATGCAGGGCTCACACAGGACAGCCTGTCACCTGTCCCTGCATCCTAGATGTGGCACTGTTCCGGGGCTTCCTGCTGTCATTTGTTGTAGGGCACACAGGCTGGTAGAATGACTGTTGCACAAGCTGGGCCTGCCAGGGGTTCAGCCACATCGCCTTCGAGTTCTGTCCAGGTTCCTTTTTCTGGACAATAGCAGATTGTAGATGACTTGTAGGCACCCTGGAATGGCAGATCAGCAAATATTTAGGGGAGGGTATTCAGAGCAGAGCATCGATGTCACTCACCACAGTTACACTGGGGAGACCTCTGCTCAGCCTAAGATACTTCAAGTCAACTCAGAAAATCAACTCAATGGGATTTCAACAATTATATTCTGTGGAAATATTTAGAATTGACACTTTGAAATCTTATAGTTGTGTGTGTGTGTGTGTGTGTGTGTGTGTGTGTGTAAGTTAGCATGTTTGCATACACATATTTGTGGAGGACAGAAGACAACCTCTACTGTAGCTCCTCACAAATGTCCCCTTTCTTTCTCAAGACAGGATCTCTTTTAGACTTGGAACTTGCCAAGTAAACTAGTGTCTGCCTCATCTACCTTCTTAATGCTCACACTGAAATTATAAGCCATCACATCTAGCTGTTTCATTTTTACAAGAGTTCTGGAGATAAAATTGAGGTCTTCAGGCAGACAAAACAGAACTTGACTGATCAAGCTACCTCTCTGGCCCTTGTGATCTATTTGTGATAGCTAGTGATCAAACTCAAATAAATACCTAATGCTCAGTGGTCACTTTCAAATAGTTGTCCTGAAATGGGAATTTTCCAGTAGGTTTAAAGAAAAATAAAGATAAATTCACAGTTCTATTTAAATAGTTGAAGCAAGGTGGATGCTAGATTGTTATAGTATTTCTTTGTTTTTATATTTTTTTACTGGGGAGAATAGAGCCAAGATAGAAAAGCATTTTAGAGTAGACTGAAAACATGATTTACTTATTGTCAAGAGGCCACACAGCAAATGAACAATGGCTTTAATTTTGATGTCTTTGTCAACTTTAAGGCTACTGCTTGAGTAATATTTTCCTTTCCAAATCCAGTCATAGGAAATGAAATCCCCCAACAAAACTCATGGTACTTTCTGATCACAGATTCTTGATGTTTGCTTGGATGCATCTCTACTCTTGTAGTAAGCAATTTGCTCCAGACAACAGTCACATGTCTGAAAACCTAGGTTTATCTGTCAACTCTGTTTTGCCTTTATATGACTAACTTTTAAAAGTATCTCAAAACTTACATCATAATGTTGCTTGATGCAAAATAAATAAAACTTATGTTATTAGAACTCTGAATTGATCTTATAAAACTAACAGAGATAAACAAGGCAATATAAAACTAGGCATCACTATGAGAGTAATCAAAGAGACCGCTAGGCCTGAGTGTCTCCTGATATGTAGTCTAAACACACAGCCTCTTTTTCTCAGATATGTAGTTTTTCTCCCTTCCTTCCTTTCTTCCTTCATTCCTTCCTTTGTTCGTTCCATCCTTCCTTTCTTTTGTACAGAAAAATAGCATAAACACAAAATAAAAATATAAATAAACAATAGAAAGTTAAAGCCTAATCAGCTCCTGACTAACATCTATTCTGAAGAACGATTTTAAATGACACCACAGTAGGTTATTAGGTGTTCCCACAATGTGGGGTATTCTGGGTGACAGATTATTTTGTCAACAAGTCAAGAAAGTGTCAGAGGTAATGTTCTAGACCATAGGGATCTATGGAACGTGATAACCAAATATTCAAATCAAATTACCGGATCTTGATTTGAATGTTCTAATTTGAAAAATATAATTTTTTTTTAGACAGTAGGAAAAATTTAAGTTCGGATTGGGCATAAAGCAATTACTGTAACTCTTTGGGTATGATAAGTGATGGTATGTTTATGTAAGTGAATAGCTTTTTAAAAAGATAAATACTGAGACCTTTAAGGTGAAATAGGACATTGTGGATTCGATTCACATTTTTTCAGTCAAACTCAAAAGAAAGGGTCTGTTGATGGATGGTGTCACTGGTTGATCATGGAAGGAGAATCCACTGTCCTTATGATTTTTTCTTATGTTTGGAAATTTTCAAGATGGAAGGGTGTTGAAAAGCAATTCTCATGCCCTAATAGAATTCACAGACATTGAAGAATTAATTTCCATGCTTTTCCCATTCCTGTCAGAAATTGTTCAGGCTTCCCTATTCAATTTCTGCAGAACACATGGAAAATCATTTCCTTTGGCTTTGAGTTGGAAACCAGGATCACAAGCACATGGATGTAGGAGCAAGCTGTAGATACGATGCCTGCTGTTGGACGGGTGGGGGACTGGCAACCGTGTCTACTGCATCATGTAGTTCTGTCCCCATCCCAGTGCTGTGCCACTGCACATAAACCTGACATTCTTTTTTGTTTTGTTTTGTTTTGTTTTGTTTTGTTTTGTTTTTGTTTTTTTTTTTTTTTGAGACAGGGTTTCCCTGTATAGCCCTGGCTGTCCTGGAACTCACTCTGTAGACCAGGCTGGCCTCGAACTCAGAAATCCGCCTGCCTCTGCCTCCCAAGTGGTAGGATTACAGGCGTGCGCCACCACCGCCCGGCTAAACCTGACATTCTTAAGGGTACATACAGCATGATGGTATACTGCAGGAAACAAGCAGAAGCAAGCACACATGGGGGGAGGGGAGAAACGTAAACACGTACCATACTCCAGCTGTAGCCCCCTACTAGATAAATGCTGTCATCAAGCACTGCACAGCCAGGGCCACTTCGACCCTCCAGGATGGGAGTTTGGAGAATGTTCCACTGGTCGCCTTTTGGGTCATAGCACTCCACAAGCATGACGTCAAGGTGGGAGAAACCTAGGTGCGGGAGAAGGCACACGGAGGAAAGAATGACTTCCATAGTCCATTTGAGGCTACCTCTTTTTAAAGCAGTGCTGGAGCTAAGAAGTAACCTTGAAGACAATGCAATTGTGATTTTGAAGACACAGGTGCCATGCAGATCTTTCACTTGTTTGGTTAGAGTCACACCAAGATACTTTATATTGTTTGTGGCTATTGTGAAGGGTGTCATTTCCCTAATTTCTTTCTCAGTCTGTTTATCCTTTGAGTATAGGAAGGCTACTGATTTGCTTGAGTTAATTTTATATATATATATATATATATATATATATATATATACATATATATATATGTATATATATATATATATATATATATATAAACCCAACAACACAGATACACAGTTTCATTAGTGAAATTGGGAGGTGTTTAAACTTCAAAAAACAAACAACCCGCAATAGTCTTTTTGGATGTTTTGGATTAGCCTAAGCAGGTGTCGTAAAGTTGATTACACAGGGGTAGACCTTATTAAAATGATTTATTAGACACAATGAGAATGCTTGTGCTTTATCAAGGCAGTATCTGAATATAGATACATGTGCATCAGAGCTCAAATTTTCACAGACTAAAGTTGATTGCTTTTCTTAAATGTTCAGTTCTCTTAAGATAGTTTAATCAATTAAATGAATTGTTCAGAATCTTAATCCTTTTTCCTAGAATCTGCCTATGTGTATAAACAACTTCAGTGATTAGTGGAGTATCTTTCAAGGATCAGGGTTTGGATTTGGGCCTGAAAGTTCTGAGGGTCTTTGTCTCTGCTGCCTCCCTACTTGTCTCTGTCTGTGTATCTGTGTATCTGTCTGTCTCTGTCTCTGTCTCTGTCTCTGTCTCTGTCTCTGTCTCTCTCTCTCTCTCTCTGTGTGTGTGTGTGTGTGTGTGTGTGTGTGTGTGTGTGGTGTGTAGACTAGAGATGAACTTCATATATCATTCTTCAGGTGGGTCATCCTGAGCTATGTAGTAAGAAAGGACAGTAAAATGTTATTTTTGTCCACTTAAATGGATGTTATAGAATTCTAGCTGGAAATATATATGCATACATTAACTAATACCACGATTTTTCAAACATAGTTGAAAAGACAAATTTAAAGGAATAATTTTCATTCTTGAGAAAGCAGAGAGGTTATTTCAGACCACTAATTTCTTATACAAAATAAACCATAAAAGTGGTGTTACAATAGAACAATATGCCTACTGAAAATTTTATATCTACATAAAATGAGCATATAGGAAAAATTTCAGATCCTGTAACTCTACGGTGTTGTTTAGGGGCACACACACCTTCTCTATGCTGTTGAGTACAAGTCTCACAAAAGGATACAATTATTATCCCTCTTTTACAGACATGCTGTAATTATTGTTTTGAATTGGATGAGACAACACTTAGTTTATTTCAAATTGGGATTCAAACCATAAGTTTCCCTTTTCATTTTGCCTCCTGAAATTACACACACAGACACACAGACACACAGACACACACACACACACACACACACACACACATACACTCACACACACTCACACACTACTTATACATATATATTAAAATATAGGTATATATGTATACATATATGTATGCACATATACATTTACATGTATATATGTTTGATATATAAATATATGAGAGATGGAGACAGAGGTGGGGGGAGAGTGTCTCAGGTAGCCCAGGCTGGCCTCCAACATGGGATATAGCCAAGGATGACCCTTTGACTCTTTTGCCCCCACCTCCTCAGTGCTGGGATTATAGGTGTGCACCGTCATGTCTGGGATTATAGGTGTGCACTGTCATGTCTGTTTCCTTTGGTGCTAGGTTTTTAGTCCAGGGCTTTAGGCATCATAACTAGGTGAACACCACTAACTGAACTGTGTTCTCCACCCTGTAGACTGTCGATGCATGCATGTCCACGCTCACGTGTGTGCACTCACATGTTTTCTTACTCAGTATGTTACTATGCAGTCTTTCTGTCCAATCATAATCTTGGATATAAAAGTCACTCAGACATTTAATGTCTTATGAAAATGAAATGAGAAAAAAATCATACTTTATTTCAAAAGCCAAGTGACTAATCTAAAACACTGAGGTGAGGGGGTGGAGCATGCATTGAAATGGAAAGGAGCAAACAGGCAACCACACACACATACACATACACATACACATACACATACACACATACACACACCACAAGCACACACATACATACCACACACACATACACACACATACACACACACATACACACACATACACACACACATACACACACATGCACACATACACACACCACAAGCACACACATACATACCACACCTACATACACACACACATACACACACCACACACACATACACATACACATACACACATACACACATATACACATACATACACACATACACACACCACACACACATACACATACACACACATATACACATACACATACATACACACATACCATACACACACACACATACACACATACACACATATACACACACACACATACACACATATACACACATACACACATACACACACCACAAGCACACACATACACACCACACACACATACACACATACACACACAACAAGCACACACATATACACCACACACACACACACACATACACGCATACACACACCACACACACATACACACACACATACACGCATACACACACCACACACACACACATACACACCACAACAAGCACACACATACACACCACACACACACACAAACACATACACATACACAACACACACACACACACACACACACACACACACATAGAGCTGTGGCAGTTGGGGAGGGAATCCTCTCCATGTGGAGGCATGGAGGTGAATGTCAGGAACACACTAGGGCATCAGCTTTTCTGGGTGAACACAAACTCCAACTATAGACATTTAAGTTAGCTCGTGTGATTTTTTATCACATTTATGGGTAAATATGAATTAGAAAACCTTTCGCCGTCCAACCTTCCTCGAGACTGCTGCTGTGGTGGGAAGGTGAACACGTTGGCTTTTACCCCTGTCAGCACAGCCTGTTTCTGCTGTGATTTTGGAGTTTAGCTGGCAGTGATTTTAGAATTCCCTTTAGAGCAGTTTCCTAAGTGTTGAATTGAGTAAACTTAGGCCCAAGGTGGGTCAGGTAAGGTTCAGCATCATGGCTCTCTTTCCCACCGGATGTGGCGTTTTACCCACGCACAGTTCTCTAAAGAGACATAAACAGTCGAAGGCTGCAGCTTCAGACACGTCCAGGGAAGCAGCCCAGCAGCAGCTTTACAAATACTGTGCTTTTGTCTTAAGTCCAAAACAGCAATTCAATTTGAGAATCATAGATTGTTTGATACTCAGTACTTAAATAATTCTAAATTCAGACTCCCAAGTTTTTGCTTTAAGGAAAAAAAAAATCCATACTTTAGTTCTGTGAACCTGTGAGCACAGTTCTTTATGATTGCAGCAAAAAAACAATTTTCTGGAGGACAATTCATTACTACAGCTTTGGAGATAAAGAGTAATTTATTTCACTGGCTTCACTGTTACGACAAATTGTGCTTTTTAGTTATTAATGCTCCTGTTTCCCCCTGGACATCATTATTTATTTCTTTAATGTGTATAGTAACTTAAACGTGACCCTATCTGCAGAATTAAAACACAGTAAGTGCTTGCTCCAGGGAAGTGTTAATTTACACCCGATGGACTATATTTGGTCAACATGCTTTTTACATAGTTACCTTAGCAAAGATCGCAAATGCTACTTTGGACATATAAAACAAAACAAAACAAAAAACCAAAATGAAAACAAACAAACAAACAATCAAACAAACACCTTTTAAATGATTCCCTCCAATAGCGTACAAGCGATCGTTCATCACAGCCAGAGTGTGGATGGCACGTTTCGTGTTCATGTCCTGTTTGCGGGCCCAGACATCCATGACCGGGTCATAGCAATACAACCACGGGACATACTCTCCATTGTGCACACCGCCTGAGAAGGACAGACATCTGGGTCAAATAAGTGCTTTGGACAGCGACCGTCGCAAAGAAAGATGGAAGGATGGCTTGCCTGAAATATATATTTTCCCATTGTGCACTGCTCCTGCGTGGGCTGCCAGCGGCTGCGGCAGAGACGACACATAGCGCCACTCGTTCGAGTCCAGGTTGTAGCACTCCACACTGGACAGGTAACCGGTTTCGTTCCTCCCGCCGATCACATATAAATGCTTGTCCAAGCGGCATGCATAGAAACTGGCTCTTCTACAATGAAAACAGCGGCTCTCAGTAAGGCTCTGGATATGGTTTGAAATGCGGTAGGGGGTACCCGATGTGCCTGTGAGAGCGGGCTATCTCTTCAGAGAGGGCTGTATGCCTTTGACTGTTACTCATCTGCCTTCTAAGTCCAAGCCATCCTATGCGCCACTCTCCCCAGTTACCGCTTTTGCTGTGGAAATGCAGAGCAATGCGAAAGTCAGCAGCAGCGCTTTGGGTCAGGTCTTTTCTTTCGGCTTTTTTAACGCGCTGCTCAAATGTTCATTAATGTTAGGGATGTTTGGTGCTTTCTAAGGATATCATAGTTCAGTAAGACAAAGTGAAAAATGAGGTAGATAATGTAACAATAATAAATTATCTTGACATTCACTTTCTTTATGGTCCTTCAAGGGTCATTGTTCCCAATTTATTAGAAAACTGCATCATCAAAATTTCTCTTCAATTATCACTTTTTCCCCCTCCTAGTACGACTGCAAATAGAAAAACTTTTGTGAACTTTGTATAGTCTTTTTTATATATTTGCCTTCTAACATATATATTTGCCTTCTAACACCAATTCCAGGAATTTCATCTAGGGAGCTTTTGCTATTGACTCTAATAAGGCTTCTGAGTGATTTTAGTTCCCTGTTCAAAAGAGGCGACTGGCAGTATTTGCCTTCTATACTTTCAAATGCAAAATGTACGAGTAGCCTTTCATTGAAAGGATAGGTGATGGGAAGGCTCTGCCAGTGCATGACAAATACAGAGGGGGGACACTCTCAGCCAGCCATTGAACTGAGCACAGGGTCCCCAATGGAGGAGCTAGAGAAAGGACCCAAGGAGCTGAAGGGGTTTGCAGCGCCATAAGAGGAACAACAATATGAGCCACCCAGTACACCCAGAACTCCCAGGGACTAAACCACCAACCAAAGAGCACACCTGGAGTTACCCATGGCTCCAGACACATAGGCAGCAGAGGATGGCCTTGTTGGGCATCAAAGGGAGGAGAGGCCCATGATTCTGGAAAGGCTTGATGCCCCAGTATAGGACAGGGAAGCAGGAGAGGGTAGATTGGGGAACAGGGGGAGGGGAGATGGCTTATGATATTTTCGGGGTAGGTGGGGAACCAGGAAAGGGGACAACATTTGAAATGTAAATAAAGAATGTATCTAATAGAACAATTTTAAAAAAAGAAAGGATAGGTGAACAGTTGTGAGGTAAGCTATGGCGTAGGAAGGAGATATTGAGCCTCGGATTTAGACTTTTCAGTAGAAACCATGGAGAAACCATGATACGAAAACCGCGCTGCTGGCGGAGCATGGAACACATAGGTATTCAGACGTGAGGAGTAGGGAAGATGAGGGTCTCAGAGGCCTAAGACGTTCAGACGTTCAGCTACGGTGGCCAGACCTATGACCATCAAGATGGCATCCTCGTGGTCCAGGACTGAATAAATTTTATTGGTAAGAGCTAAGACCCTGAAGGACACGATTGACACGGGATTAATTAATTAATAGGCGATAGCATTGTGGGTACAATTGTTGTGCAGCATCGGTTGCAATATGGAGAGTGCTGGAAATTTTTATCATGTCACCGAGATCACTTGGAGTTTTCTAAGCTGTGTGTGTGAAGCACCGGAACATCCGGGAGCAAGTGTGCAGCACCTGGGTGAACAACGTATCACTTAAAAAGTGAGACTGTCTGCTATGTTCTACAGCGTGTGGGTCCTTTGGTGTAACACAGAACAGCATCCGGTTGCTCTCCAGGACCGCGGGGACAGGAAGTACCCTTCCTGGCGTGTGCAGTTATGTGACCACCATTTGTCTCTTTTCAGAAACGGTCAGGTTGTCTTTACCTGGATAAAAAGTTTCTAAAAGTTGGCTCCCATGAACTCTTTTTAATAGAGTCCAAGGCTCATATATTAGTGCTCAGGGCCAGAAAAGTTTTGGAAATCTTTATATTTAGAAATATTTATATAGAGAAGATGGGGAAGGGACCCAAGTCTAAACATAAAATATATTTCAGGTTCCTTTTTAACTTTACACATTTACTCTTCATTCCATCTTCAAACAAGTAGTTATGTGCACAAAATATTCTTTTTTTTTTCTAGTATCCACCACTGAATCCAACTAGCACTTCCCCTACGTGCATGAGAAGGGGCCATCTTCTGGACAATGGGCCACGTGCCTAAAAAATGTGACAGCTACCAATAGCTCTTTAGCTAGAGATGGGGCTTCTCATCCACGTTAGAACCGTAACTGGCTTGATCTGGTTCAGGTCTTGAGGCGACGACCACAGGGACAGTGAGTCTGCATGTGCAGCAGCTGCACCATGTGTGGATGACAGCAGTTCACAGCCTTCCACCAGACCGCCTGTTCCTACAATCTCCCCCCCCCACCTCCCGTGAACACCTATCAGCACTCCTCAAGTTTTCATGGAAGGGAGGTTGACATAGGTGTCATTTATATGGTGGGGTACTCACAATTGTTTATTCTCAGTGCTTTTACCAGTTCTGAGTGTTTTCATACTTTCAGGGGGCATGTGTTTTACTGTGAGCATGTGGCCTGAAGTCACATGTAGATCACATAGGCTGAATTTCAGATTACCGATGCTCAGCTTGTGATGATGAAGCGGTGGTCAAAGTGCCATGTTTGCACACATGATTTATCACTAAGTGTAATACTGTTTGGAGACGAGACTGTGTTCAGCTTTTATTATAGTCTTGCATCGTCCTGATAGCCATTATTGATTGGTTTAGGCTGATATTTTAATATGGTTTCCTTTTCTATATTTCATTCACATTTTTTTGAAAGAAATGTATATGGTGGAAGATTTGAAAGATAGAGAACAGTAACAATGGAAAGGATTATCAGGAGAAAAGTGGGACAGAAAATAAAAGCTTAGTCAGATTTCATAAAGACTATTTTTGTGTGTGTGTGTGTGTGTGTGTGTGTGTGTGTGTGTGAGAGAGAGAGAGAGAGAGAGAGAGAGAGAGAGAGAGAGAGAGAGAATCTCATCTAAATATAGAGTTAGGATTTTAAGTTTGCAAAAATAAGGTCCACTGACTTCTTTCACTTGGATAGACAGATTCCAATTATTTTCTAATGGCCATGATCTGTCAAAAGTATTTAATGCTATTCTCTTTTCAAGTTAAAATGTTTTGTTGAAGATAATGGCATGAGTCTTCAGAAGACACACATTACATCATGGAGACATGACAGGCCAAGACACTTCTTCCAGATGCGTCTGTGATGGGCTTGGAGGTCTCTGCAAAGATACCTTTACTGATTGCCAGAAAGTGTCACCAGTGTAGGACTGGGCTACTGACTGTAGCTTGGGAATGGTGAGTTCTTCTCAGTACTGATCCAGAAGATGACAGGTAGTCCTGATAACAACAGTGGGGAGATTCCCTCTGGCAGTCTGAAATCACCCTTTCTACTCTACATTTCAGTTTTCCCATTTTGTTCTGATTTCTCATTTTGTTCTGACCCAAGAAACCAGGGGTCAACTGGTTTCTTGACCCCCTGACACCAAGTCAGCCTGTCAGAACTGATTTGATGATCCTCCTGAACTCTTGGCCTACACACACACAGTGGATTTGGGATCTAAATTGGGTAGAATCAGCAGATTTCACTTCCTGACTCAAAGTGCAATCTGTGTGAAGAAATTCCTATGGAGATGCCGGTGACTCTCCCTCAATTCCCTCTCATGGCTAACATGTGCATGCCTGAAATGCATTACAGAAACAAGGGCTTGGTGATCTACCAACACTGAGTTCCAGAGTCAGATATTACCAGACTAGTTTTTCTCTCCTCTCTGTAGAAAAAAACACACTTGGCTATTTTTTGAAAGGTTAGTTTAATTCGATTAAATATTCCTTAATGGAATTACACTGCCATAATGTCACATTGCCCCTTTCTTCTTCCTCTCACTTCCTCCTCTCACCTCCAGAAGCGTTATTTAGCGCTTCTGAGATAGGTTAGCAAAAAACTTTTACAAGTATACTTTAAACTCTGCTTATATTAAGATCTTTAAAAGTCCTTGCTAAGCCTCAGGATGATCTATCAATATATCATATCATATCATTTCATATCATATCATATCATATCATATCATATCATATCATATCAATCTATCTATCTATCTATCTATCTATCTATCTATCTATCTATCTTCTTCCTCAGCATCATCTATATATTTAGCATCTATCATTTATATGTTTATTATCTATTCATCTGTCATCCAACATTTTCTATCATTTATCTGTCCATTTATCATCTATCTACACATGTCTATGTATTATCATCTAGCTGTATAAATAACATTTATCCTAAAGCACAGGACTGAGTTGCTGTAATCTTAACCTAGTTTGCATTGTTGACTTGCATCATCAAGTTAAAAACAAGGGATTTTTTTTTCAGCTGAATATTGTCTCCCACAGTTTCTCCAATAATATTCAAGTTTGGGAATGTTATGGGCATATTAATTTCTAGTTTTTCACTCAGAGAAACAGAGAGCCGTTGTTGTTCCCAAACTGCTTTTTTCCACACGTCTTATAAAGTAGTTAAGGAGTAGAAACTTGGGCTTTATTACTAAATATTAAATGTCTATTTTACTTAAAAAAATAGAAGCAACCAAAGCATTTCTCTTGGTCTAGGTTTTCAAGTTATCCCTCTCTTAAGGTAGAATGAAACCCTAAATCTAAGTCCCAGATAGCTCATCAGCCTTTATTTTTATTATTATAATTTAATTATATGTATCCATTGATAATTTCATGCCTGTATATGTTGCACTGTGTCTACTCTTACCCCCACTCTCTCCATCTCCCCATCTCCCCTCCACAACCCCTCCTCCTTATAAATCCCTTTCCCAAGTCTATGCCCTTTTCTTTCATTGTGTGACCCAGTGAGTAGGCAGGGCCCTCTGTGTGAGAATAAATTTCGAACTGCCCATTGGATCCTGGTGGGTTCACATATAACTATACCACTGGGCCTGTCAGCAGCCAAACACAATCAGGGCCTATGGGGGTTTATCCTTTCTTGCTGAACTATTGGCTATTGGAGGATTCTTGGGGGAAGTAGTCATTGTTTTCCATGGTGTAAGTTTAAAATCGTATTTCATTCAATCTTTTGCTTGTAAATTCAAAGCTATAAAGCATGGAGTTTGTGAACTCATCCATGGTTGAATACAGCTAGAGGCCATATGTCTGACTCCCTGCTGAACAGGAAGGGTGCCCAGAAGCTTTATTAGACCCCACTGGAAGAACTGACAAGGTAAAGTAGCCCAGGAGTTCGTTCCCAGCTCTGTAAGGGTGATTTTCCCCCCTGAGAGGACTTAGAACACATTTCTCTTATTCTCAATCAATCTGGTAACTTCTCAGCATAAGAATGTCTCAGCCCTTTGGCAGAAGAATAATAGAAACAGGTAGATGAGGAATTTCTGGTTTGATTCATGATCTATGTCTTGTAAAATTAACTTAAATGTTTCAATAAGTATCTCTGATGTGGAATTGCTCATCTATCTTGGGTTCCTTCCCTCTGTGTTTAACGACCATGTATAGCACGGGTGGGCATTGCTAGTTTGAGTGGAAGCTTGGCAGTGGCAGAAGACACATGTCATCCGAAGTGATGGATTGCTGCATGGGCCAACCAGCCTACAGGAGAGATGACACTAGAAGAGTACTGGGCATTTGTAAGGTCTGTATTTTCCTACTCAGCTCTGGAAGGAGTTATGCACTCTATCGGGTTGATTGTTCTAAATCTTAAAACACACAAACAAATAAAAAAAGAAGAAAGAAAGAAAGGAAGAAAGGAAGGAAGGAAGAAAGAAAGGAAGGAAGGAAGGAAGGAAGGAAGAAAGAAAGAAAGAAAGAAAGAAAGAAAGAAAGAAAACTTCTCTTACCGAGGACCTGACATGATATACCATAATGACTTCGAGAGAAACGCTAAACAGTCCATCCTGTCAACGGTGGCTGCCGAGCGCCGACAGACCATGGCAGGTCTTTTCGTCAGGTCAATGAGCTGCTAAAAATTGTCTATGTAGGACCTTGCCGTGATAGGCCACCCTGCCTCAGAGGAAGTCATTATAGACTATCAAGTAAACAATACACATTCTAAAAAAAAATTACTAATTAGGTTTTGTAGCAATACTTTCCATCCTTAGGGGCTCTATCGTGAGATAATTGACCGCGACGTGAGTTATGCCTCCCGAGCTGAAGGCGTGAAGGTTAATTATCGTGGTGTACAGCCCCCAGCGAAGGGGACGGTGGTGATGAGACAATGACATTTCAAACATGTGTTGATGATTCTTTTGCAAACAGAACTTTCTAGAACGGTTTTGATTAAAGGGCAAAGTGAGGCAGTTATTAGAACAGTCGCGAGGAGCTCAAACACAAAAGGAAGCGCTGAAGTGTGCTAGAGAAAGACCGCAGAAGCTCGTGGCTCATGAGGTTTGTCGGGATATTGATTGACTTAGCGGTATTTTTGAGGTACAGTGGAGAGAATGCTTTCCTAAATGAGCTCGCGGTGCTGAACATATTGTCCGGATCTTTCCAGCTTATAGTGTGGAGTCTCCTCAAAGAGTCTCCTTTTCTTATCTTATTATTTCAGAGGATTATTTATATATTTGAGGCAGGGACTCACTGTAAAGCCCAGGCTGGCCTCCAAGTCATAACCCTCTGTGTCAGGCTTCTCAGGGCCGAGATTGTAAACATACTGCTGTGCCCATCTTGGAGAGTTTTAATTCATTCATATGGGGTGGGAAGATATTGAGCTTCTCAATACATTTCAATGGATTCATACTGTCTTACAGCAGAGACACCCACTTTGGAATTAATGCTATTTATTCCAAAGATTGCTGTTATATGAAATCTATGCTAAGGTTCTACTTTGCCAAAGATTGCTGTTACATGAAATCTATACTAAGAATCTACTTTGATCTCAGTGCAATCTACTTGAATGATGCAATGTGAAGGGGGTTCATTCTTTTGAACAGAAAGGAAAGAGAACACAGCCTACTGCTTTTTGTAATTTGTGATGATGAGGAGAAAAGCAGTCCTGGCTTATTGTCATTATCTTATCGGATTTGCTTCAAAGGATGTCAAAAGAGTTAAGTGGTTAAAATCTAACATTATCATGTGCATACAAGGACATGGTATCATGATTGAAAATGGAAATAAAATATTCATACATACGTTACCCATGCTGTCCTTTGGAATCTAAGAGACTAGAGATAAATGTTCTGTGTACGAAAATAAGAGATGGCAACTTTTTGTTTTGTTTTGGGGAGCAGGGTCTCATAGACTCCGGACTGGCCTTGAGATTGCTGTGCACTTGAGCCTAGCCTTTTAAATTCTGGATCATCTTACCTCCATCTCCCAAGTGCTGGGATTGCAGGAACGTGCCAGCATGCCTGGCTAGGATTAATATTTTAACACTAATATGTCACCTCTTCTTGATTTGCACATATAAACGATCTGAGTTCTTGAAATACTAAACTTAAATACAGATTTAAATGTCAAATCTCAAACGTTAAATATTAAATCTAACATTGAGCCTTTAATATTTAATATAGAAGCTTTTGTATGGTCATGCAGACAGCTGTGAGGGTGACAGATGAAGTTTTGAGGACTTAGATACATCACCATTGATAAGAACCACATAACGAGTGCCTACACCGTTGTTTCCAAAATGTTACACTGTGAAGATATGCTACATACATTTTTTATCTTCATGTTAAGACAATTCGTTTATTAGTTTCTCTTGCATTAACACGGTCAGCAACCTAATTTGGGTAAGCCAAGGTTAGCGCTCTGCCTCATATGACCTTCACGGACTCTGCTCAGTGTTCCCTATCATGGATCACCCGTGTTTCTCTGCAGCAGTCCTACATGTCTCAGACAAAAGAAATAAACACTTACCTCTCTTGCATGGGCGGAAGTTGGATCCAACTATTAAATCGGGGATCGTACCGGCTGACAAAATTTGTACTGTGTTTTCCTGTAAAAACACATTGTGAGATACTTAAAACTTAGTTCTCTTTCTCGATTTGCACATCTGTCAGTTTTAAAAAATCTCTGTTGTCAGGTTTAACAAGCATGAATTAAGTTAAGGGACCCTGTAGCACCTTCTTGTAGCATGAGTGGCAGGTGGCAGGAAGGCCTTGAGGAAAGGCCTTCCTGCCTTGAGGTGTTTCCTCTTTCCTCATTCTCTTTATTGTTGTGGACTGACTCAACCTGAATAACCAGGCAGGATGCATGTTTGCTAAACTATCAGCATATCAGGATAATTTTTTCTGTGTTTTGATATTTTTATGTTTTTTTTTTTAAAGAATTACTGTCTCCAAGTTCTCCATTTTAGAGAATTCTTTGTATGAGATATCTGGCTAGACCTTTTTATGAGTAGATTGTTTGGCCCTAAAATTATTAAAATGTATCTTCTAGAGAAGTAATGATAACAGCAAGCTTAACAGAAAAGTAAAATATTTTCCCTATACTTAAGCCCCGTACTTGCCCAATTCCTTGCTATTAGCATTTATTTTTACTGACCCAAAACCTGGCTGTGGTAGATATTTGTGTCTCCCCACGGAAATAATAGCAGTGGTGGCAATGGGTCACGCTTATCACAGACGCTCTGTGTGTGTGTCTGTGTGTCCATCAGAGAGATGCGCCACTGTTGTGACACAGGCAAAGTGCTGGACGGGGAAGCAAGCGTGCGTCTTCTGAGCTGCTTAACCAGCTCATCTCCTCTGTTGAGCTTAAGAAGCACATTAGTGCTTCCAAGGTATTAAAATGAAGCTTATTTTGCATACATATTGGCATCAAATCGGGAAATGCGAGCTAACAGCACACAATACTTTGTGTCTAGCACTAGAGGTGGAAACCAACTCACACCCAAGGCCTCAACTCTACGCACTGCCTTCGTTTATGATTTGTAACCAGGCAGTGGTGCCAGATTTCTCCCTATGAAAAAACAGAATGCACACACGCGTGTGTTGGAATGGCTGAAGCGTGATCAAGTTGGAAATCTACTGTACAGACTTATCCAAACAGCATCTCTTTTTGTACGAGAGAAGGTGCATGACTGAGCCTAGCTGGCTGGTCTTTAGCCTGAGTGAATGGCTTGAAGGTGACATAGTTTGTTAGACTGATAAAGACCAAGTAGAGAGAAAGTAGAAACTGAGGAGTAAGTTATGAACTCAGTTTTGTTGTTGTTTTTTCCTTTCAGTGAGACAGAGTAGACAGCTCTGTTTTCTTGTTCCAAGGGCAGGGTATATAAGGGCTCATAGGGGTATGGGTGGAAAGGGCTGATTAGTCATAACATAGTACCTAATTATCATATGGACAGGAGAACAAAGCAGGACTTAGGTGCCAAGTTATACAGTGCTTGCAGTGAGTTTTGTGCAGGGTCATCCTCTGAATAAGGTCAAGCATTTGTGCTCAGAAACACTCTCCGATATTAGAGTATAGAATTTCCCTAATATGATCAGTCTTGTTTTTAACCCAGGGAAAACTACAGGATGCACAAAAGGGAAGAACTGGTAACCTAGCAGCTAGACAGTGCTACCGCTGCAAGGTTGGGAGGCCACAGCGCAGAGTTACTATTTAAATGTACAGGACTGGATGAAACCACTTAAGAAAAGAGGTTGGAATTGGAAGATAAATAGTCTTAGAAGTGACTTCTAGGGTAGGAAAAAAATAGAACAACAAAAGTAAGAGTGATATTTTGAAAGTCAACTTCAATAGTGCTTGTGAAAGAAGGGGGCAAGCAGCTGAGACTAGGAAGGGTGTGTGTGGGGGTCCCTGACAAGTGTTGCGACAGTGAACTGATGTTGAGGAGAAAGCCACTGAGAGCAAACCAGGAGAGACTAAAATAGAAAGACATGAAGGTAAGATGTGGCACAATGCTTTTCAGCACTTCCTAAACCAACAGAAGGCTAAACTAGAAAAGACAGATCAAGAGAGTGTTTGGTGGTCATTTTTAACTATTTAAGCTTAAGAATGCTGGGAAGTTTCTCGAGTTTAGGCAATAGGGACCAAGAATCAGACCTTCTATCTGCAAAGAAAGATCTACAAGAAGAAATTATGCAATTTATGCTGCGAGTCCGAATTGTCCTTAGAAGCCTGTGTATGTGTTGAAAGCTCAGCTCCTCATGCTGTTGTCAGAAGACTGGACGTTGAGTGTGCCAATGTCATCTGCTGACAGGTTCATCATTGAGTGGGCTAGCGGTACATGGAAGACAGAAGCCGGGCCCTCAGTAGAAAGGGTGACCGGGAAAGCGGTCTTCTCCAAAAATATCCTGGTTTTGAATAGATCGGAAATTAACGAAACCAGTCCAGAGAGATGGCAAAGGATTCTAGGGATTGTGAGATGCTAAATCTGGAGCTCCTTCCCATAAGGAAGGATGATGAGCGGTGACAAATTGGTTTTATCTGGTGAGCCACAGAAAGATAAAAGGCTAAGGATGCCCTAGAAACTTCAAACAGAGAGGCTCCAACTCAAGTACGGACTCTGTCTAGAGCTCGGTTTTTTGAGTAATATTTTGGGGGCAAATTTGTCACAATTTCCCCATAGGAAAATACATGTTCTTTGCTGCTCAAGTTTCTTGTTAATTTCCAAACAGCATCTGAAAACTAAAAATGTTCACAAGAGTCAGAACTCATCCACCATGCATAAGACTTTCTCTATGAAGTTTGGGTCAGAGTTTCGGTTTGGAAGAAGGGATCTGCCACTTCTGGTAACGGGGTGGAGGGGCCTTCGTGTGCTAAACAGCAGTGGTACAAACCAGAAATCTTGATTTCTTGTAGAATGGAAGCGGAGTTAATTCAGAAACAAGGCTCAGCAAAGCCTGGTTTGAAGGGGTTTGACATTGGAGAGTATCTCCAGAGGCAGGTGCCTTAGTCAGGGTTTCTATTCCTGCACAAATATCATGACCAAGGAGCAAGTTGGGGAGGAAGGGGTTTATTCAGAGGTTCCAAATTGCTGTTTATCACCAAACAAGGTCAGGACTGGAACTCAATCAGGTCAGGAAGCAGGAGCTGATGCAGAGGCCGTGGAGGGATGTTTCTTACTGGCTTGCTTCCCCTGGCTTGCTCAGCCTGCTCTCTTATAGAGCCCAAGAACACCAGCCCAGGGATGGCACCACCCACAAGGGTCCCTCCCTCCTTGATCACTAATTGAGAAAATGCCCCACCGCTGGATCTCATGGAGGCACTTGCCCAACTGAAACTCCTTTCTCTTTGATAACTCCAGCCCGTGTGTCAAGTTGACACACAGAACCAGCCAGTACAGCACGGATGGCAGTGTTCATGAGAGACAGGTTGGGGACTAGGACTATAAACAGGATGAAGTTCTGAGAGTAGCAGGGGCGAAGCAGAGGAGATAATGTGCCTTATAAGAAATGACAGTGAGTTACAATTGGACTTTGGTTGCTCTGATGGGCTTACTATTGAGATTCTTCTAGAGGCTTCAGAGTGGTGGCTGCATATGATAGAATTTTGGGAAATGGTTTACTCTTCCCACATCTTTCTTCCTCTCTTCTCTACCCTCTACCCATCTTTCTATTGTTTCCTGTAATTATTCATCTCTTACCCCACCGAACTCTGCCTCCCTTCTACTCCTCTCCCCTCCCCTCTTCTCTCCTACTCTCTCTTTACCCTCCTCAACTATTTCTCCTTCCATTTCCAGCTCCCTTCTTTCCTCTTCATCCTGTCCTTTTTGTTTCTATCCACTCCCCTTTCTTTCCTCATTCCTTTCCCTTTCTCTTCCTTTCACCTGTCTCAGATTTTCCTTCAACATCCATTCTAATAGGGTTTCAGGCTCTGTCTAGACTGGTTTCCAACCTTGGATCTTTCTATCCTTGCTCTCTTTCTCTCTTAGCACTGGGATACAGGCTTTCCCCCACTATATCTGGGTCTTCATTTTCTTTCTGACTTTTCCTTTACTTCTCTTCTTGTGATGATGCCCCACCACCAGACACCATTGATGAGTATTAGTGTATGAAGAGATGAATGAGAAAATGGAGGAAGTTTCCAGCCAAAGGCGGGCACAGAGTAAGGGACTAAAGTCCCATCTTAGTTGTTTGAGGAGTTCAAGTGGTAAATGTAAACCAAATTTCTATGTATTCTGACAGTATATATGGTTCTGTTCCTATTACTATGACATGGAACAAGTTGGCAGGAGGTAATATTTATACTATAGCTGAGTAGAAATGTATGTATATTGGTTATTGGTTCAGTAATTAATACTAATATTCTGATGTCCATTTTTGGTCATGTAATCAAGACTGCCAATAAACAAACGATATTTCTGCTTGATGAAGTGCATCCGTATGTTTTATGAGCATGATCCAAAATTCACAGTTTTGTATTTTGCTCAGGATATACTTTCCATAAAATATTTTCATACAAATTAACACTGAACTTGAGTTCTCATCTTTAGAACAGAAGTATATGTGCCTAACATCTGAACCATGTGTTTAATTGTTCTCTTGTATATCTATTTCATAAAATTATTTTTATATTAGCATATTTATCCTTTGTGTCGGTATTAGTTGCACAGGGCACCATAATATGAAAACTCCACATTTCTTAGTGGTTCAAGTCTTTTTAATATTTTTATGAGATGTGGAGTGATTAGAGTTCATGGGAGCAAGTGGAAGTCACTTCACCTTGACGCAGCACTTTTTAAGACCAATGGCAAAATCACATTTTTTTTTTTTTAACCATGGTTGACCAGATCAATGAGAAGTTCTTAGGTGAAAGACAATGTAATAGTCATTATAGACTAAGACCTTGAAATCAGACAAACCTATGATGGAATCATTTCCTTTCTTCTTGTGAACAGTGTATTTTTTTTAATTTTTCATTTTCTATATTCTTTGTTTACATTCCAAAGGCTTTTCCCTTTCCCAATTCCCCCCCACCATATGTCCCATAAGTCCTCTTCCCCCAACTATTCCCCAATCATCCCCCCCTACACCATTTCTCTGTTCTGGATCTACAAAACTGGATCCAATCTTTTCAGGCCCAGGGTCCTCTCCTTTCTTCTTCTTGGGAATCATTTGAATTGCTAATTGTGCCTTGAGTATTTAGGGTGGATACTCTTCAGGGTTACTCCCCTTACACAGAAAAACTGGAGCTAACATAGATTATGGCTCACAACATGCTTCTGAGGATTAATTGAAGGTTCAGCAAACATTTTCTGGCTGAAATAGTGAGTGCTTAGTAACTTCCAATACTATCAGAGAATACTGTGGTTAACCAGATGGACAGAGTTTGTAGCTACATGGAAAGCATTTGTAGAATTGTGATAGTTATGGTACATAGTCCAATTTTCTCAGAAATAGGTACAGCCCGTTTACTAGCTGTAATGTTGGCTGATCATGGCCACAGATACAGCCTTCATTGTCTAGGCTACCTTGCCTTCTGTTTTTATCTTCTACCTGAAGATGCCTGTCAACCAATTTTTAGAGCATATTAAATTAAAATACAATTTTAATTGACACAAGGAACTAAAGGCTGGCTTACTTGCCTCTGATATAACTAGCTCCCCTTTGTTTAAAGGAAGCAAATTTCCATCTGGAAGTTTCCAAGATTCTTAAAAATGGACTTTATAAAAAGAGAGAGCTCCCAGGCCTGTAACTGAGGGTAATGGTGAAGTTAGCATACTACAACATCACTCTGAGCTTCCTAGCAGCTAAAACAGAGAGGAGACAGTCATTGGCACTGTCAGTGATGCTGATCATGCTCACACAAGCACAGCATGCCTTGGCATTCTGGTGTGATAAGAAACTGCCACGTAAGTATCCACATGACGCACCCTGAGTTTCCAGTGAGTGACTCCAGCAGTAAGTGTGGTTTGGGTTGATAGTCATTCCACCAGTGTGTACATGCAGGGTTTTAATCCTGGTGGCTGTTTGCTTCAGGTGTAGGTAGAGTGAAATCAGTACAGTCAAATGGTGTGATATAGGTCTCTGAATTAATTCGAGGAAAAAAGGCTTAGTCCTCTTGACGAGAGATTCAGAATGTGCTCTAAATTATCCCTGATTTCCCAGCTAGTTCTCTGGGATACATTTTTGATTCGAAGTTGTAAAGCAAGCAGATAACAGTTATATATTCTGATCTATGCTCATGGAGCATGTGTGTACATGTATGTGTGTGTGTGTGTGCGTGTGCGTGCGTGCGTGCGTGTGCGTGCGTGCGTGCGTGCGTGCGTGTGTGTGTGTGTGTGTGTGTGTGTGTGTGCGCGCGCGCAGAAGACAGAGGCCACACTTAGGTGTTATTCTCAGGTGCCCTTTACCTTGTTGTGACAGGTTTGCCTACTAACCTGGGCTTGAACAGGTCAGGCTGACTGGCTATTGAGTCCCAAAGATCTTCAAACCAACCCCAGTACTAAAAGGAAAGCTTTACCACCAGACCTAGCCTGTTCTATGTGCCCAAAGGTCAAAGTCAGGTCTTCCTGCTAGTGCAGCAAGCACTTTATTATCTGAGGCCCCGCCCAGGCCCAAGGAGCTGTTTAATCAGTTGTTGATTAGGATAATGTTTGGGCTATGATTATTAGTACAGTGCTGAAGTGCTTTCACAATGGGAACAAGACCTGGGTTTAATCCCTAGCACTAAAAAAAAGTCAGGTATTATGGTTCATGCCTGTAATCCTAGCACTTGAGAAACTGAGGCAGGACTTTCCTGAGTTTGGGGATACCCTGGGCTGCATAGTGAGACTGTCTTTTTTCCTTTTTTAAAGTGAAGACTCAGTTATGTGGGAAGTTTGATGTTTTGTTTTGTTTTTGAAAGATGAGATAAGGAAAAGTATTATTTTAACAGAGGCCTATAGAGGAATGGCTGGGAAGTTCTTTGAGATCTGAAATAGGACTTCCTAAACTTTTCTCATGTTCAGTTTTCTTAAACATTTATTTATTTGTGTGTGTGTGTGTGTGTGTGTGTGTGTATGTGTGTGTGAGTGTGAAATCATGTGTGTCATGGTATACTTGTAGAAGTCAGGACAACCTGTGGGGGTTAGTTCTGTCATTCTACAATGGAGGTTCTAGGTATTAAATTCAGATCATCATACTTGGCAAAAAGTGCCTTTCCTGGCTAAGCCATCTTGTGTGCACGGTGTTTCTAGCTTTACTCTTGTCCCTTCCAAGAATGTTTTTCAGACTCTTTGCTTCTTAAATAAATCCAGTGGCTGTGTGGAATGTTTACTTATGGATTCTACAAAGGTCTGATCGCTTCACTTCTAATGCCTTGAGGTACAACAAAAATGTAGGGCCGGAGAAAACACCTCCTCTGTGTGCACCATCTTGTGTGCATGTGTCAGGGTGGGTGGAGCACATGCATGTGTGAGTACTTGCATGTGGATATCAAAGGACAAGCTCAACTGTTTTTCCTCTGGTCCTGTCCACTGTAATCTTTCAGTTAGAGTCTCACTGGTCTAGGACTTACCAAGTAGGCCAGGTTGAGTATCCAGGGATCCCTAGGGATCCGCATCTCCTTCTCCCTGGTGCTTGGATTACAGGAATATCTCACCATACCTACCTTAATTTTCCTTTTTAACTCTGGTTTCTGGGGATTGAATCAGGTTCTTGTGCTTGCAAGGCAGTTTATTGACTGAGTGGTCTCCCCAACTCTCTCCCTTCCTTCCTTCCTACCTTCCTTCCTTCCTTCCTTCCTTCCTTCCTTCCTTCCTTCCTTCCTCTCTCTCTCTCTCTCTCTCTTTCTCTCTCTCTCTCTTTCTTTCTTTCTTTCTTTCTTTCTTTCTTTCCTTCTTTTTAAAGATTTATTTATTTGTTATATGTAAGTACACTGTAGCTGTCTTCAGACACTCCAGAAGAGGGCGTCAGATCTCATTATGGATGTTTGTGAGCCACCATGTAGTTCCTGGGATTTGAACTCAGGAACCTTTGAAAGAGCAGACAGTGCTCTTAACCGCTGAGCCATCTCTCCAGCTCCTCTCTCCCTTTCTTATGAATGGTGGGCAGCCTGGCTTCTTTTCCTTTACAGTTTTCTAGAAGGAGCAGATGTTGTGATTTTTTACACAATTTACCTTGGTGCAGATGCTGAAAGAGAGCATTCACAATAAAATAAAATTCAGCATATGTAATTTCTGTGGGATGTTCTGAGATTCCAAAGTAAAAATGTGTACCTGCAAGCTGTTTTATGGCTCCTCAGTTATAATTATCTCTGTAACACAGAAAGCTACAATTGTGGCTCTGCCCTCACTTGCAAGCTTTCTAAAAACTCCACGATCCTTTTGCATATTTTGCAAGACACAGTGTTCTTGTGTTTGGTTTGGCGTGTGTATCAAAAGGTCTCCTTTCGTTTCGGAAGGAATCACGGCTATGGGAAAGATAGTGGCCAGCCTGTGGAGGACATGCTTCTAAAGGCTGCAGTGAGGAGAGTGGGTGCTCTGGGTTTGAGGTCCCACCTGCTGCGAAGGGACTTGAACTAGAGTTCCATGCTGCGTGAGCGAGAGACTGCTTCTTGCAACCTTGTTCTTATCAGAATGGGAAGGTACAGTGGGTGAAGATCTGAACAGCTGCCGCTGACTCAGCCTTCCCCTGGGGAGTCCTTGCTTCTGCTTGTGGCATTCCTCAGGGGATTGGATAAGGACAAGGGCTGGGCATGACTGTGAAGCTAAGTCCCCAGAGAATTAGCACTTGAATGCTCTGCTACATATGCCTTCAGCTAGCTCCATGAGTATCCTCCCTCCCTCCATCAGCAAACCTCATGACCTCTCCATTGGCCGCGTTATACAGAACTGTATTTTCAACATTAAGTATAAAAGGGATGGGATAGTCATCCTTTTGACAGTGTGTGTACTTGTTCAGCATCGCTCTGGTAAATGGGCAAACCACTGTTCGCCCAAAGCTCATCTGCATGGTAAGGGTTTGGTTCATAAGATGATAGTATCAGCAGATGGGAAGCTTAGAAGGTAGATCTATGGATGGTCCTGAGCTCATCAGAGCCATGTCCTCAGAAGGCATTGTAGGACCCTGCCCATCTCTCTTTTTTATGTCCCCATCGATGGTATCACTGGATCATTCCTTCCATGGTGGGTCACCAAAAACTGGACTACCCAGCTGGGTACCTCCAGAACTCTGAACTGGACGAATCTTTTCTCTTTAAAGTTAGCTGCCTCCAGTAACTTTGTGGTGGTTACATAAAGCTCAGTCGTTCAAAGCAACTGTTCAATAGTTACCATTTGGGTTCCACTGGTCCTCTCCACCCAACACGAACAGGAAGTTCTCTACCTCTACAACGCAGTGGTGGGCACTGTTGTAAGGCATAACTGGAATCAAGAAAAAAAAAGGACATATAAAAATTTCCAATGCCTCAGCTTACCAGCTATGTACTTCACCAAAGTGTATACAGAACACAAGACTCCATCAACAGGCAACAGCATGGCTACCCACAATTCCTGTGGTCCACACGTGTCCGGGCTCAGTGGTATGTTGCGAGCAGCTTCAAGCCCAACCCCTTTTGATCAGTTTTGCATAATGTTATTCCTCGAATCAGTCAAGAACAACCTGCACGTCCCGTTCCAGCCTTGAGCTCTCCTCGTCTGCCCAGTGGTGGAGGAGAGAGTTTCTATGGCAATGACTGACACTCCCAAACGGTCAGGGATGGCAGCTACTTCCGGAGAGAAGTAACTCGTGATAATGTGGAACCATTTGCTGGCAATCTTTCTACAAACAGACTGGGGTGCTGCGTGTCTCTCTACTCCACAGCACTGAGCAGGCTGAATTTCCATACAGTTTTAAGTTTTTAAATTAAGGTCCTGCTGATTTAATGCCTCCTCCAACTGTATACGCTTAATTTCCTGTACAATGTCATTAGCGGCACAATCACACGTTTTCCATCTATCTGCATCGGAGCTCTTTTGCAGCTGAGATGAAAACTGTCAGGAATGTCTTGCATATCCGTCCCCGTTCCCCTGCCCCCAGCCCCCCCCCCCGCACCCCCCAGCACACTCCTTCTTCTGCACCCAGCTGCAGAGGCTGCGTGGAGGGGTGTTATTAATAAACCCCGCCAAAGCCAGGCTTCTCTGACATTTGCATCTCCTTTGGAAAGTCACGATGAACCAAGCAGGGTGCTGCCGGCCCCTTTGGTTTTGTACATTGTTGGTCCCTGCTGGTATCATGTTCTGGGGTGGCTGTGGAGGTGCGCAGCATTCGTTATCCTGTGACATACAGTGGTCTGGGCCCAGTGACACCAGTAGGAAAAATGATGCCCTTGTCCAGCTCATCATATGGGCACCTTAAATCTAGGTGAGGACAAATGGGGAGGTGATGTGCCTGTTCAGGCAGGGAACTTATTGCTTGACACGGATCAACAGAGCACTTAAGAAACCAGTGCAGTGGGAAATCAATATGAATCCCAGCCAAGTCTTACTCTGCGCTTCTTTGCCAATGCAGAGAGAGAGAGGGAGAGAGAGAGAGAGAGAGAGAGAGAGAGAGAGAGAGAGAGAGGAGACAGAGAGAGACGACAGAGACACAGAGATAGGGAGAGACAGGGAGACAGAGAGACAGAGACAGAGAGATGGAGAGACAGACAGAGACAGGGAATGTTTATTGCATACCTAGGGACGAACCTATCTTATATCTGACTTATTTTGAGGGGTATATATACATCTCTCATTTCATTTTGGTTTAACTATCTCCTAGCTTTCTCAGAGATGACTCATACTGGCATATACATGTATGTGTGTGTGTGTGTATACATTTATATACATATATATACATATATGCATATATATATGCATATATATATGCACATATATATATATGTGCATGGTTTTATGAAAGAGAACTCAGTAAATAATCCTATAAGTGCATGTGCCAGAAAGGTTGTAAGAATTCTGATTCATTAATTAATATTTACTGTCACTATTCATCTTCTGAAGTATAGCCTTGAGAGAAAAAGTATTTATATGTATATGCCTAATTTAGGGAGTTAAAGAAAAGGGGTCTAAAGTGGCTTGTGACGTTTATGAGCTACAGCAGGGGACTTCTTTACCTTTGGGATGACCCTAGACCCCCAGTGCTTACTTTGACCTTCAGAGAACGCCCTCAACTGGTAGGTCTTGCTGAGCCGAGACTGTGGACGCCTTGGAGTACTGTCATCTGTTTGGTTCACTGAGCAATTACGTTTGAAACTGTATTTCTAAAATCGAGTCAATTAAGTCACTCCAGTTTAGGTGATGGTATCTCTTCCAAACTACTGGAAGGAAAACTAGGCTAACCCCACCCCGTGCTGTGACTGGCTGTTTCAGCTTGACGTAATGACCTCTGACCTGTGAACTTACGCAGCTTTTGTCCCCATTGCACGCATGTAGTTACATGTGACGTTGTGCAGAAATAGAAGCCAGCAGCTCAACTTAGTCGCTCCATGGCCGGCCATAATGCTTCATATACTTATTTTAAATTTTTGATTTGCTCCGTGTCCAAATCTTTTTTTTTGAAAGAAAAATGGTTTTTTTCTTTCCTTCTCTTTAGCCATGAGTCCAGCCTCCTAATGAAACAAAAATCTCTGAAAATGTATCAGCACTTGTGTTTGTTCCTACTGTGCATTTGTTTCCATTAGGGCAAGAATTAAGCGAAGGAAATAATACACGATTTATTCCTAAGCCTCTTTCTCATTTGATTACCCCTATTGTTATTCTCTGTGCAAACAAATGAAGCTATTGCTCTCAGCTAACTACCGAACTCTTCACAACCAGGGCAAAGGCGTTCCTTAAAGTCCTCATGCAATGGGTTTGTGGAGGTAGTCCTATCTCTCTGCATGTTTTCATTTTTTTTTTGTTTGACAATCCTGCATATTATACTTCTTGGTTGGGCATTGCAGTATTCACATTTGTGAATTATTATCCTTTCTGAATTCTCATTGTGAAGTAGAAGGCTATAAAACAGACACAAATGACTCTGTGAGAGTCACGGCGGAATGTAAAATGATCCCAAATTTATTACAAATAAAATATTTGATCAATGTTTGAATTTTGAAAGGGCTCTAACTCCTTTGACTTCTGATTAAACCCGAATGAAAGGACAGGTAAACACGGCGTGCCATGGCGGCCAGCAGTCTGCTGAGAAGGTCGCTGCATTCTGCACACACCCATTCTCTTTGAAGTCACCCCCAAGGCCACCTCTTGTCCTTTCCAGACTTCCCTAGCGGTGGGCACCTGTGTGTGTGCACAAGCAGGTGGTAGAGGAGGTTGGCCCTCCACTTTCATGCACAGCCCGCTCTGAGGTTTTAGCGTGTCAGTCAGTGAGTTAGAGGGAAAGGGGACAGAGAAGCTAATCAGGATGAAATGAGATTAAAGGCTGTCTAATTTTACAGCAACTGTGATCCATCAGCCACTGTGAAAGTGACAGTGGAAATGAGTGATGGAGACAGACAGGTGGGGCTGTACATTTCACTGATTTATCCTCAAATGCACTGGGCCTTATTTTATTGAGTGAGCACGACCGCATTTATCAAGTCTGTCATCTAAAGCCACTTTCCCTCCATTTAAAAAGGTCACTTTACTCTGAGGGAGCAGGAGAGAGGCACTTTCAAATCAGATTTAAAATCGAATAACACATGTTTATAAGGCCCTTTGTGAGGAGACTCAACTTTATCTCACACAAACGAGTTATGCTAGGAGGAAAAAAAACGGGGCAAAAGACAGAAAAATCCCAAGAGCAAATGCTGTGGTCACCCGAGAGGGCACTTCAGTGGGTCTCTAACTCGGATGCGGGTTTTTGATGGTTTGTTTTCTTCTGTTTTTTTTTTTTTTTGTTTTTGTTTTTCGTTATTATACTTTCCCCATCCCATGCACCTGGAGTTTTATTCTGATCTGAGCAATTCAATCAAACATTTGATAATATTCAATATTTTAAATTAAACCGGCAGAAAGCAGTAGGGAGATGCTGTGGAGGTGGTGCAGGCTGGAGAGAGTTAGTCACAGTATTGACCCTGCAGAATGACGGATCATCACACGTAAAACAGATGTCAGCAATTGCTACAAGCCCAGTCGCTGCTACCGTGAACTCCTTTACCTGTTAATTGTTTTCCCACGATTTTAAGGCCATATAAATCTCAGACACACAGTCTCCCACCCCTCCCTATGCCACTTCAATAAAATGCTTCAGGACGCTGGGCGCAAAACCGTGCCTGGTTGAGAATGGAGTCCTCCTTGTGTAGCGCACTGCTTTTTGTGATGATAACCGCCATTTACCACTGACCATGTGCCATATGTTAAATTGCAGGCATAATTGTTTGTATGTTTGTAGAAATTATATTTCTGAAAATAAACGTGTTTAGTCCTTGCTATTAATTTGTTCCCATTTAGGAAAAAAATGTATATCAGATGAACTAATTCATGATATTAAAATTACAGTGTATGGTAATAATATATGATAAAACAGATAATCTGTCTACCTTGTCTACCTATATTTATTTATTTATATGTAACTATGGATCAGACATAACTCAACCACCGTATTTCTAGGAGAAATACTGAGGCCCTAGGAAGGTAAGTCACTTGTTGAAGGTCATACCCAGCTAATGAATACCACATCTTTACTTCAAACATGGGAATGTCTGGACCCCGACCCACGGTCTTATGCATTTCACTCTACTGACTTTCAATAGGTGTGTTCAGCCAACCAGAAAATAATTACTGAGTTCCTGAGCGTTCAATGAGAGTGTCCCTGAGATTCATATATAATTTTATACTGCTTCATACTTTGAATGTGCTTATTACTTTGATATTTTAAATGCAAGTGCTACTTCAATTTTTTTCTGTACATACAAATATGAACATTGCTGGTTTTCTTAAAGTAAGATGTGTTATTATTATTATTATTATTATTATTATTATTGGTTTTTTTCAAGACAGGGTTTCTCTGTATAGCCCTGGCTGTCCTGGAATTCACTCTGTAGACCAGGCTGGCCTCGAACTCAGAAATACGCCTGCTTCTGCCTCCCAGAGTGCTGGGATTACAGGCATGCACCACCACTGCCCGGCTAAGATGTGTTTTTATTAGCTTGTAGTGACTGTACAAAGTAAAGGGTTTCGTTTTGATGTTTCATACATGCACATAGCATGGTTTGATCTTTTCATGCCCCGTGTTGTTTTCATTTATATTCTCTCTCTTACCCCCATTCCAATTATGTATCCCAAATAGTCCTTTTACCTTAATGTTAACGCCGATTCTTCCCTACCCTTCCTGGATTCCACATCTGACAGAAAACACATAATAGGTTTTTCCTGAGTCTAGCTTCTTTCCATTAACATGATAATTCCCAGTCTATGTTTTCTTCCTTACAGGTAACCCAATTTGTTATTTTTTTTCATGAATAAAATTCCAACATATATATATATATATATATATATACATATATATACATATATGTATATATACATATACATACACACACATACACACACATTTAACACACATACACACACACTACATTTTTTTATCTGTTGTCTGCTGTCAGGCACATGGGAGATTCCATGACTTGGCTATCATTGCTTCAATAAACATGGCAGGTACAGGCATCTCTATCCCATGTTGCCTTTGGTGATTTGAGGGTGAATATCTGTAAGTACCTGGATCTGTGGACATCCTATTTTGTGGGTGCAAACTCTCTACACTGAGTTTCACAGAGGCTGGACTAAGTCACATCCTTATAAATGACCTATATTGTTCCTTCCCCACCCCCATCCCTTACCCCCCCAACACCCTTACTGACATTTGTAGCTTCTTGTTTACTAGATGCCAGCCTCTGAGCTGAGAGAGAGAGAATTCCAATTTAACTCTGCATTCTATTTCTCTGATGGACAAAGTTTGAACATTTTAAAATGTGTTTTTATAGATATGTGTGTGTGTGTATGAGTATGTGTTTGTGTATGGGTGTGTGTATGTATGTGTATGTGTGTGTATGTGTGTGTATGTGTATGTGTATGAGTATGTGTATGTGTATGTGTATGTGTATGTGTATGTGTATGTGTATGTGTATGTGTATGTGTATGTGTTCCTGAACCTCAGCCAATCAGTTTTCTGTCATGGAGGGCAATACTGGAACATAAGTGCTTGGCTTTTTCTTTCTGAAAGATTACACATATTAAACTTCTTTATTTATTTAATTTATTTAGTGGTATTTTGTCATTGAACTTAGGACAGCTTGCATGCTAGGCAAGCATTCAACCATTAGGCTATGTCCAAGCCATTTTCTAGTTCTTCTGTTTTGGTTTTAGGCAGGGTCTCACTAAGGTTCCCAAACTGGCCTTAAAACTTGTTAACTTCCTATTGCAGTCTTTTCAGTGGCCAGAATCACATGTCTGTGTCTGGGAGCAGGTTCTCTAACACAGACAGAAGCATTTTCCTAATGTGCACTCTTTAGCATATTGCTGTTTTGCACTAAATTGGGTGTGCATTCAATCCTCATTTGCTGTGTGTCTTCTGCACTGTGTCTTGCTGCAAGTCCTGGGAACCTTGTCTCCTCAGAGAACACACATCACAGGCGACAAAATGGGCTTTTTGTCTCAAAATTTAAGTGCAGTGGATATATGGAAATCAAGGCTGGTGTGAGGGAATAATGAAGGCTGGAGTTCTGACAGGCTGGGAGGTGGCCTTCTGATAGCCAGGTGGATGACCTCCAAGGTGAGCAGGCACTGTAGTGTGGATACTCTGTAGGGCACGGTAACAGGAATAGCACATGCAGAAATCTCAGAGCACTGGCTGATGATGTCTTCAGACCAATGGGATACCAGCACAGGTCAAATTCGAGGCCCGGTATAGGAAGGGGATACCGAACAGATCTCTGGGTGCTGGAGGAAACTGTCAAGAGATGACCCTATGCCTGTCTTCCCTGCAACATACAGATGCAAGCTCTATTATTGATTTTGCTCGTTACTGGAGGCTGCTTGTTAGTGTCTGTAATGAGCATTTACTAAATACTCTTTATGTGCAGATACTTTTTTTTTACTGATAATACGGTAATGAAGGAAGCCTCAAATACCCTTGCTCTTGGGGTGCATCCTACCTTATAGGGAGAAAGGACACAAATAAATGTAGACAATCAAGATGCGAAGGCCAGATGGGGGCTCTGGTGATGGCCTTAATTGGGGCTGTCAGGGATGGTCATTCTACGGGAGTGATAGTTAAAGTTGAATCTAAAGAGTGGGAAGAAGCTATCTGCCTCAAGAGGTCCAGACACCGTGGCATGAGAAGAGAGGGAAATCTGTGGGGGGAGTCCTTAGAAGATGGGACGATGTCGGCAGTCGGCAGGAGACCGGCACGGGGGTCAGAGTGAGTTAGGAAAAACGTTGTGGATCTTGTTCTAAGCATGACAGAAAGACATTTGAGGACTGAAGATGAAAGGCGACACAACCGTGTAGCTAGTAAGACATCACATAGCCTATTCCTGATTAGAAGAGTAGAGGAAGAAAATCTCCCTTGGCCCAGGCAAATGGTGATGGAGACGTGTCCATGCATGGAGAGGAAGGACGTGTGTCGATAATTGCTGAAAATTGATGAAGGGACACGTGCGACCGGAACCATGGTTTTCCAGGGACCTGGGACAAAGGCCAAAAGCCAGCACAAAAAGTGTTAATCACATCCACTGTCATCTGCTAGTATGTTCATTGACTCTAAATTTCAAGGTCCATAAAGGCACAGGCTACAGTGTTCTCAAAAAAAAAATGAAGTAGTTGATACTGGCTGAGTGAGAGAATCAGAACATGTTACTGTGCATGTTTCAGAAAGAGGATATGTTCCAGAGAGGCCAAGAGAGGTGTGGGGCCCTTTTCTGGAAGGAAATGGAGGAGGAGTGCATTGGAGGGAGAGAGAGGGGAGGTGGAGGAAGGAACTGGGAAGAGAGGAGAAAGGGGAAACCACGGTTGGCATGTAATATGTGAAAGAATAAAAAAAGGGGTTCAGGAGACCACCCTAGGGAGGAGTGAATCTGTGAGCACCATGCTATTTTCTTATTACTACACCATGTTGGCTCTAGTGTACTAACACTGATTAAATCATCCGCATCGCCATTCCATGCTGCTGTAATGTATACGATACACAAATATACGATGTGTATTTGTGTGTGTACGTGTGTATATATGTTTACAATAGCAGCAATATATAACTTCATAATATGTAAACAGACTATATACATATATAAAGTATATGTTATTTGATATAAGCATATAATTTTATATTACATTATACATTAGTGTATCATTTATATGTTATATTATGCGATATATGCTATATTGTATTGTGTACTTTTGTGTATATAGCATTGTGTTGAGGACCTCGCACCACACATGCACACACACATACACACACAAGAATTTATGTGTAGGGATGAACCCCTCTACGTGGAACTGTTCAGCCAAACAATGGGTGTCCTTTCTCTGTTGTTAAACCTCTCATACTGCACTCTCCTCTACGTGGCTGGTTGGATAGTCGGGAGCAATTGGTATCTAGTTAAAATTCAGATCCGCATTCATTTATCAAGGTGTAGAAAGGGAATATTGTCACACATTTAAAACCCATTTGCATTCTATACATTTGTATTGGGTTTAGATTTCCTGATACAATTTGTTTTATATATAAATATATGATTTTTGTTTCTAAGGTGTTTTTTTCCCTAGGGAGTTATCTGAACAGGAGAAAAAAATAAATGATATTTTGGACGCACAGTATTGCCAAGATATATATTGTAAAATATTTACTCATTGAAGCAAATTCAAATAGAAATTACATGCTGATGAAAAGAAATGTAACTTGAATACTTGTCATCAGATCCTGACGAGTAAAAAAAAAAAAAAAACACCTCATTTATTCAACTCTATGGTAAGCACATTTGAAAAACAAATGTTTTAAAATTTACTAGTTAGTTTCATTATACTATCTAATCTCTCTGAAAAGTTCGAGCAACTTGGCCAATGTTTCTGGAAGTCGGATGTACACAGAGAAGAGCATTTTATACTGCAGCAGTACTTTATACTTATTGTTGGGTTATATATATATTTATATATATATGTGTGTGTGTGTGTGTGTGTGTGTGTGTGTGTGTGTGTGTGTGTTGGTTGGTTGGTTTTTTGAGACAGGGTCTCTCTGTATAGCCCTGGCTGTCCTGGAACTTACTCTGTAGACCAGGCTGGCGTCGAACTCAGAAATCTGCCTACCTCTGCTTCCCAAGGGCTGGGATTACAGGCGTGCGTCACCACTGCCTGGCTAATATGTATTTTTAAAAGTGTTCTGGGTGTGAGGTGTGTGTGTGTGTGTGTGTGTGTGTGTGTGTGTTTGTGTATGTAGGCCCAAGGTAGATGTTGGGTGTGCTCCTTAAACATTGTCTGTTTTGTTCTTTGAACCAAGGTCTCTCTCTTAGATCCTGGCACTCATTGGCTAGACTGTCTGTCTGAGAAAGTCACTCCATCCTGCAATCTATGCTTCCTAACTTCAGGATTACAGGTGCATAGCGATACCCCCCATGTCTGGCACGGTTGTTGGGGATCTGAACTTGGGTACTCACGGTTGCACAAGATGTTCTTTACACTCTGAATACTCCCCCCCACCAGCTGCATTCGTCTACCTTTCCCCCATTATGTTTAGGTCATGCTATATATGGAAACTACCTATAAGTGGAGGAATTTTGTGTATATGGAGATACTTTTAATTATTATGGACAGTTTGGAAAACCAACCTTCTAGAGGATCCACATGGTCTGAATCTGGTAAGTACTCGGGAGAGTCTCAAATTAGCCCAATATTTTCCCACACCTTCCTTCTCCACCCCAATTTGTCTTGCACACAGTGAGCTGGGATCTCACTTACTACACAGTTTTTATTTAAGTGGCTTCTTTATCGTGTGCACTGTGGAGCTGGAATCTCACTTAGTACACACTTTTAAATAAGTGGCTTCAAGATGCACAAATCCAAAACAGCACGCTAGATAGGGGGCGGGTGAGACTCAGGAGAGTTTGGTTCTCTTTTATAGTTCAAGGTTATGTCTGAAGGCGTCTTCCCGACTACAGGGATTGCTTTATAGCTCCCATCCTCCGCGCATATCAGCATCAACGCATGCCATTTACGGTAGCATTTTCTATATGATAATATAGTATATGAAATGTAGCTGTCTTTGCTTGTCAAAGGATCTCTGAGCTCCTTGAAACCAGACTATATCATCTTAGTAACTTCATGATTAGCACAGAACCACAGCACACGGAACTTTAAATCTCTGGAATTCCTCTAGCTGCTACACTTGGCGAAATATTCAGAATATTAATGAATCAGTAAATATCAGTGGCATGAATGAGTGAATGTGATAAAGAAACACCGTGATTTACTTCTTCAGAAATTATACTCGGTATGTGCTGGAGATGGCTCAGGACTTACGAAGGCTTACCGATGCTCCAAAAGACCTGGTAGTATGTGGTGACTTGTGAGCACTTGTGACTACAGATCCGGGTCACCTATTGCTCTCTATCGGTCTCTATTGGCACCTGTCCTCGAGTGTACAAATCCACACACTGACAAGTGGACAAAATTAAAAATAAGACAAATAAAAAGGTTACCCTATGGAACTCAAATGTCTCCTTAAAGCAAAAGGGAGCTCATACATTCTTCGAAGGTTGGCCATAGATTCCTTCCGAGAACTACCTTAGTACCTACTTGTGCCAAGGTTAGAGGTTTCCAATCCATCCTTAATGATGTAGCTTTGCTCTAATTATTCAGCCTGGGCATGTTCTAATAATCACAATACTTAAGGAACTTCAAATAGGACAATAGGGCTTTTTGTTTTGTTTTGTCACTACTGGGGACTAAACTTAGGATCTTACCCATGCAGGGCACTGCTCGATCACTGAACAACACTCACCAGTAGTTTAGAGTAGGATTTAGTTAGTAATTTAAATGAAGCTGGCTTCCAGTGTCTTATATTTATTTTAGTTAGAAGTCGTATATTAATATGTTCCCAGATTTTAGCTGCATTATTATAATTTCAGCTACTTCACTTTGGACACATCTGCTGAGCTGGCTATGACAAACACATATTTAACAATTTATTTTATTTTTTTTATGTGTATGGCTGTGTTGGTTGCATGTATGTCTGCACCATGTGCACATCTGTAGAGGTCAGAGGAGGGTGTCAGATCCTCTGGAACTGGAGTTTCAGATGGTTTTGAGTTGCTACGGAGGGGCTGGGGATTGAACCTGGGTCCTCTGGAAGAGCATCGAGTATTCTCTTCACTGTTGTACCAGCTCTCTAGCTCCATAGTTTTATTTTTATGTTTAGAGGGTTAAAACAAATCTGTGATAAGAATACTAGCCATCCTTCTCAAAGATAAGTCTTATTCTTGGTTTGCTGTGTATCGGTCTCATCGAATTACTCAGACATGTTGATGAAAGATGCTAGTGCTTGAATGTCTGAACTTACCTCAGCACAATAGCTTGCTGACCACAGCTTCCTGGAGGAGTCAGAAACGGCAGCTTTATTTTCTCTATTTAAATAATATTAGTAAAATGTCTCAATGAATCAAGAAACAACTTATTGTTTAAATGTTGGAAGCTAAAGAGCCTGACAAAAATTTTCACTGTGGGTAGCATGGAGAGCAGATGGCAAAAGTGGGCGTTCGGCAGTTTAACTCCTCCCACTGAGATCACAGGAAGGGGAGGGGGTTAGGACATATATCAAGGGATTAGGACAGATATCTTCTGTTGTCAGTGTCGGATCTCAGTGTCGGAAAGTGAGCACCAGTGGATCCCATGGACATCCATGAGGTACCAGATAGTCTTTCATTAATTAATTGTAATTAATTGTATCATTAATTCATTATTAACTATTACTGTGCTGCAGTCTAAATGCATATATAGTAATTGGGCATAATTACTGTACTTCAAAGCTTATGGAGAGAGAGAGAGACAGAGACAGACAGAGACACATAGCAGACAGAGAGACAGAGAGACAGAGAAAGATAGACACAGAGACACAGAGACAGAGAGACATAGGCAGACAAAGAGAGAAAGATAGACAGAGACACAGAGATACAATCAGAGAAACAGAGACACAGAGATACACAGAATGAGAGACAGAGAAAGAATATGAATAAGAATACAAGCTAAGAGAAGGGGGAAAAGGGAAATGTTCAGGGAGAAAGTGGCTTTAAACCAAGTCATAGGTATTTTTTAAGACAGCAATAGAGAAGAAAATTTGTTGTTAGTAAAGGTAACACTGCTTCAGCAAATATTAATGTATTGAGCTCCTACCGTGTACTAGGCTTGGGCTGAGCTATATCATATCACTTTGATTTTAATTGACTTACTTCCAAAAATATTTATGATTAAAGTGAAATTCATTAAAACATTTTCATATTGTAATCACAGATTTTCCTTCCATTGTAGTAATGTAATTATAATATTAATTTTTATGGAGGGTTGAGAAAATATCTTTGGAGAGAGGGGCAAATTAAAGGAATGGACGTTGTGCTGTCTTTGATCCAGAGGTTCTTCTTCTCTACCCAAACTTCTGGTAGCCATGGCTTCTGCACACGGTCTCCGGACATGTGGTGCCACCCTGGAGCCATTGCAGAAACTCTGAGTTTATTCCTTTGGGTTACCCACCACTACGCCTCCTCCTGATTGGGTGTAGTAATGGTAGCTTTCCATTTATTTGATTTTCAAGAAACTTCACTGCAAGGCTTCAGAAGGATTGGCTCCACAGTCCTCTGTTGGTAATTTCATGGTGTGCACATGTGTGGCCTAGGAGATCAAAGTTACATTGACTCAACGGCTCTGCCCTCGCAAGGCAGATTATCTCCAGGTCCTGGCTGCGGTCTATGGTATGTGACATAGAACTGCCTTTTGAGACTATTCTGTGGTCCCTATGGCTGTGTGTGGATCATAGGACAGAAATATGGAGGCAATATGTTGAATCCATATTCTTGATTTTAGCATGGTCTTTAGAGGCAAAACTAGATATCTATTGCATATTTAATAATTCTTGTTTATGAATGTAGTCTTGAAGGTGTACAGCTACTTTGTAAAGATTCGGCCTTAGATCATAGGTGGGAACACTAATTCTCAAGGTATGAATCCAACTCCGTCTTGCTAGAGGTGTCCTCCGAACTGATTCTGACAGGCATTGCCATATGAATGTGTGTATCCCCATGCACACACACTAAGCTTATATATACAATGATATCAAAGATAATTATTTTTTATTTACAGGCGTAGGTGTGTGACGTGGGAACACAGCCCCAGGCTCCATCCAAAGAGGAAGCACATAATTCTTGTGCTGGATGTTCTAATGCTTCCTGGAATGTGGGAGATGGGCAAGAGGTAGAGTTTTGGAGGAAAGGGAGCGGTGGAACTGACTGTGGCCGCACTGTAAAAGGAGACCAGGGCAGAAGTGACCTTCATGTCTGTATTAGAAAGGGTGACAGTACCCGGGAACTTCCTGGGGGCTAAGATTAACATGGCGCCTGGGAGTTGTCTAAGATCTCTGGTTTGGTAAGATTTGTCAGAGTCATTGACACCACAGTCCATTTTGTTCCCTTGGGACACTTACTTCTCTATTCAAAACACTGCTACAGGTGTACGGGAGAGCATTTGCACGTAGCGTTACAATGGCCCAGGGGTTTTATGTCAAAGAAATCTAGAGAAAAGAGAAAGCATCATCGGGGCATGGCTTAGGTAGCGATATGCCCATGTGCCCAGCCATGACTTCTTCTGGTTGCCTCACGGGGTGTCCATTGCTTTATTTTTAAAAGCAAAACAAAATGAAAACCCTTTTCTGTCCTGCTGTCCTTTCTGTCAGCCACAAGAGTGTCCTATTTCCTGGTATCCCAAACCAGACCCACATACACATCAATAGACCAGGTGAGCAAAGGGTTTGGGGGGGGCATTATCCAGAGGAGCTTTCCATGGGGGTTGCCATGAGGGCTTTCTTTTCTTTTCACGGGTACTGAATACATCTTGACAATGACCTGGACAAAGAAGGGACTCAAGGTGGGAGGAACAATAGGACCCTTAGAGCGAGAAAGCCCTGCTGGGAGCATCAAAAGTTGCTTTGTCCTAAAGGCCAGCCCAGCCCCCTAGTTTTCTTTTATGCTTCCCCATGTCCCCGGGCTTCAGCCCTTTCTGGCTCTTGCACTTTCATGTTTGTTGGGACTTGTTCTTCACAAAGTACTCAGAATGGTTCTTCTGTCTCCCTTCTTGTTCATATACATTCATCGCGCATGCTACTGGGCTACAGACATCTTCACACTAGAATATCACAGGTTTTGATTTCCGCTCATATTGCCTTCCTTTCCTCCCCCCTCACCCCCTGTCAGTCCTCTTTGTTATCTTCAGGCTAAAACATTCCATGTGTGTATTGACGGCATCTTCTTGTGTCCACAGATGGGCACCTTAGACAGGTTCCTTAATTTACCCGAGGCGGGTAGCGGTGTTGCAGTAGATGCTGATCTGTTCCCTTCTCTGTATTGTGACGATGAGGAATATGTCAGGTAAATATGCAGGACTGGCACAGCTGTGACAGATGGTAGATTTGTTCCTGAGTTTTGAGTCCGTAGTTCTGGACTTATTTACGGTTCTACCAGCACTGTGTGAGGAGTCCCTTTTCTGCGCATCCTCAAGAGCGTGTGTTGTTATTCGGTTGATTAGTGACTGGAATCGGCATGCCATGGAATCTCCTCGCAGTTTCACTTTGCACTGCTATGATGGCTGGTGACGGTCTGATGGTTTTACGTATGCTTATCGGCTATTCGTACTTTTGTCTTTTGAGAAGTTTTTGTTCATTTCGTTATTCTATTTACTGACCGGATTATTTAAGTTCTCATTCTTTCGGTTTTGGAGAACTTTGTATACTTGAGTTGGTTGGCAACAAGCAATTGTATTTACACCATTCACTCCTTACTCCTTGTAACTCTGGCATATACTTTAAAGTGTTAGGATGCCCTGTGTGGACCATATAGCTTTTCTGCTCAACCTTCTGTGTGCCACGCCCTTGGCTGTTAGAACTCCAGCCATTCAGGTTGTTCCCAGACTCCAGATACCTTCCTATTCCAAAGATGTGCTAATTGTGTGTGTGTGTGTGTACACACACACACACACACACACACACACACACACACATGGTTTGCTCTGTTCTCTAATTCAAGATTCTGCTAAAAAAAAAACTCGCCCCAGCAACTCCATCTAGAAGGATCTTCCCCAACACCACCACTGACTTGCTTTGTGGTTTCTTAATAGCACTTGATGATACCCATAATTATACAGGTGATTCTACTGAATTATCTACTTCTATATTAGCCTATGCATTAAGTGCTTTTCTAATGCTGAGATAAAACACCATGACCAAGCAATTTATAGAAGGAGGAGTTTATTTGAGCCTGTGGCTTCAGAGGGTTAGAAGCCTTGGCTAACAGCACGGTGGCAGGAGACTAAAGCTTTGCATTTTGAACTGTGAGCACCAAGCAGGAGCAAACTGTGATAGGTGTGTGACTTTGAAACATCAAAGCCTACCCTAAATGTCATACTTCCTCGAGCAGGACTATATGTCCTCAAACTGTGCCATCAACTGGCAATCGAGTATTGTAGCATTGGTGCTAATGGGGGCATTTCCTTCAAACCACAGTGGCTTGTTGACAGTGTCGGTAGAGTTGCTCACTGCTTGACCTCTGATTCTCAGAAAAATACTTAGCCCTTGGTGAACACGCACTGAGCACTCGATCACCCAGTGACACAATAATTTTAGTATGCTGATTATAATCTTCTTATGTAGAACCCATAAGTAACATTCAAATAGAGAAAATAAGCTGTTCGGTTAAGATGAAGTACTAGTTTGATAATGCACAGTTTTAGTATTTGTGGCCCAATAGTAGAGTTATGTGTATATCTTGCATTTAGTAATAGAAGTGTGTGTGTGTGTGTGTGTGTGTGTGTGTGTACATTAAACTCAGGGCCTTAAATATGCTCAGTTCATACTGAGGTATACCTCATTCTAAGATCATGTTTGACATAATTTAACTATGAGTTTAAGAGTCTTTATTCTGTTCATCAGTAAAATGTTGATTATAATATCTACCCCATGAAGCTTTGTGAGGATTCAATTAAATCGGGCAACCTATATAAAGCACAAGGCTCATTACAGACAAAAATAAAATGAGGTTCTTTTGATGTCCTCCGTCTCCAGCTCCTCCACCAACTATCCTCACCTTGTTTACTTTTATAAAGGAAAACATTCCCAAACAAACAAGAATATTTTACTTAAGGTATCAAATACATAGTAAAGGCACACAATTGCTCAACAGTGGATCTGATAACCAACCACGGGTTTAGAGTGGCATTGAACGAAATATGGTAACTATTTATTTGAGCAATTTTCAGAAGGAGATTGCACCTGGATACACAGGGAGGAGGCAGTGGCACAGGTTCACAAATCTTCACGAGCTATATTGACAGTGTCAGGGTGGTCTAAGCTCACCTCCTGCCTTCCAAGAGAAGGAAGGGCATTTCACTTGACTAAAATAAATCAAGACATTGACTAGGTGCTGTATGTGAAACAAAAGAGTCTATGTGCGGAACATGACTATTGCAACCTCACATCTGGTAGAACACTGTACACAACATTAATGCTGTTGTCAAAGAGAAAGATGAGGGACAGGACTAAATTTTTAGTTATTATAGTGGCTCAGATGAGATATCCCCGTATTCTCTGGTCCCCAGTTGGTAGGACTGTTTGGGGAGGCTGTGGAAGTATAAAGCTGTTGGAGGGAATATTTCATTTGAGGTCCAAAGGTCATGCTATTTCCAGTGGAGCTCTTTCTGCTCCATGATCAATGTTTTAAGATATGAGCTCTCAGCTTGCGGCTCCAGTCACCACGCCTGCCTACTGCATGCCTCCTTGCCATGATAGTGATGGACTCTTGTCGTGTTGGAACATAAGCCCCCACAAGCCCTTCCTTCTATAGTTGCCTTGGTTGTGGTGGTCTATCATAGTAATGTATAAGCAGTCATCTTGGAAAACTACAGCTAAGGTGGATTTGTGTTGGGTTTTTGAAGGGACATTAGCATATGACAGAGTCTTGAGAGATCTGGTCGCTATCAGTGGACATGGAGGCTTTGTGCCTGAGGAAGTGTTCAGTAGCTTTTCAGGGCCGGAGTGAAACTGAAGAGCAATGGGATGTAAGTTAGAAAGCATCATCAGACAGGTGGTGAAGGCTGCTAAGGACCGTGCGCTGCTGCTCTCAGTAGCTTGGTCTGGAAAGCGTAGAGGAGTCGGAGGTGATTGAAACACATCTGTGCAAACAGGGGTGAGGTACTGTTCTTAGACCTTGCTACATTCTTCGATTACTTGGGCATGCCTCCACTAAAATAAAAGAGTCATTATTTTAAAATTCAGACAGCAAAAAAGAAAGGCATCTATGAGGATAAAAGATGAAGAGTATGAGAAACAAAGCAAAACAAAATTTTAGATGTTGTCCCAAAGAGAAACATAGCCATATGCAAAGACTAAGAGGTGAAGAAATGAGGGCATGGGGTAGATAAATGATAAATGATAGACAGACAGACAGATAGACAGACAGACAGATGGTAGAGATGATTGATAGATAGCTGATAGACAAATGATAGAGATGATAGATAATGGATAGATAGGTAAATAGGTGATAGATGATACACAGATGATAGGTAGATAAGTGACAGACAGACATTCAGATGATAGATGATATATATATATATATATATATATATATATATATATACACATACTGATAGATACATTGGTACATATATAAATACATAGCTAGACAGATAACATTAACATATAACAATGGGTGTATGTAGTATTTGAAGAGAAATACTGAGAAAAAATTTTATGCAATAAAAAGGAAAAAAGTTATCTTTGATATCTGTTGATAACTAAGAACAGATACCACGGTAAATAATGCTGTTCAGACTTCACGTCTAACTCCATGTGGAGTCTCACACTGACTATCAGATGCACTCTACCATAGGCATTGCTACCGGACAGTGCATGAATGCTACTTAGCACTTACTCTTTAATAAAACAGCTAATAAACTGTCCTTTTACCTTGTGAGAAGTAGCTAATCATCAAGGGGTGTCTCTTTTGTACTGTTGCCCACAGCTGATCACCCCTCGTGCCTTTATTTGCCTAGTAACTCAGCTTAGATTCCATATTTAGAGTAATTTTCTGCACACACACATACACACACACACACACACACACACACACACACACACGTCACCCTTCTTTCGGTTTCTACACTCTGCATGGCTATACTACAAAACAAAATCACATGCCTGTTCCCACACAGCTGGGAGTGGCTAGAGAAGGCTGCGCCACTGGGATTGTTAATCTTGATGGTCAATTTAATTTGGTTGAGAGGCCCCTAGGATCTTAACAAAACATGGTGCTTGGTGTGTCTCTGAGGGTGCTTCCAGAGGGGATTAACCGAGAGGAGAAAGCCTATCAGGAATGCGGACTGTACCACATCCCATTGGCTGAGGATTCTGGATGGAAGGGAAAGGGGAAAAGAGAGAGAGCCGTTGAGCGCATACCCTCTGCCTCTGCTTCCTGGGTGCCTGAAGGGCTTTGCTCATCCATGCCCGGGTGTGCCAGTCTGAGACATCTGAACCAGTGAGCCTAAACAAACCGTTTCTATCCTAAGCTCTTTCTCTCAAGTCCTCCATTGCAGCGATGAAAAAGGAACCCAGTGAGAATGAACACCAGCTGTGCTTCAGGTGGCCCAGCACCCATTTTGTTTTAATAAAGTTTTATTTGCTAATAGCCATACTCAATAGCTGTTACCGCCAATGACCGCTTTTGTGCTACCAGGGAAGAACTGAGTAATTTCCACACAGGCTTAGTGTCTCACAAAGTCTAAAATATTTACGGAAAGAAGTTTGCTCACTAATCCCTCTTTCACACATTTTGTCTTTCCTCAGCTCTAACGTCTACCTGGCTTTCTTCTGTTTGAAAGCCATGCTTTCTGTTTCTCTGTGGAGAGAGACACAGTTAGAGGTGCACCCCCACAGGTTCCCAATCTTACGCGCAACACATAACAAGGCACCTTTACACACCGCCCTGCCTTTCGTTACTGTGGATGCGCTGTCCATGTTTACCCCCAAAGTCAAGCCTTCCACTGTGCACCCAGCCTCATTTCTTCTCAGCCACTCAGGGGTGTTTTTTTCCACCTATTTTATCACCTTTGCATCATTAACTTTTCCCTCTTTATCAGCCCCCTCCTAGCAGCAGCACAGAGGCACGCTGCTACATCTCACCTCAGAGAAGGATGCTTCCTCGATCAATACTCTCTTCCTACCAATTTCATTTCTCTTCTTTCTTTACATACATCACAAAAGTTGTCTTTATTTGAAGCATTCAATCTCCTCTTTTCAGCCCTTTCTTTTATTATTATTACTGTTATTAAATTTGCTTATTTATTCACGTTACAACCCAATATTGGACCACCCTCTCCTCCCAGTAACCCCTCACATAAGTCCTCCCCCCATTTCTAATTAGATGTTTAACTCCACCATTCTACAGAAACAATTGCTGTTACATTAATCCCCAGGTTTCTAAATTCAATGCATCTTCTCCAATCACCTCATGCGATGGTGATCTGAAGCCCCAGACACCAGAGACCTGAACTTTGAACTTTCTCTGAATCTGTCTACCCAATGATAGTCATTTTCTGGGTTTATGACTTTAAATTCTTTTGCATTCCAATTTTTTTTTATTCATTGTATGCATGTGTGAATTTGTGTGTGTACATATGTGGGTAAGCATGCCATCATACATGTGTGGAGATCAGAGGACAACCTGTGTGAGTTGGCTCTCTCCTTCCGCCATGCGGATCTCAGGGATCCCACTGGGGCCGTCAAGCTTGGCAGCAAGCACCGTTAACCGCGGAGACATCCTGCTGGCCTTCCATCTCTATGCTCCATTTTACAGAGTGCTCTCTGTGCTCTCAACTGTGGGATTCTGCCTTGCCCTTAAGACTTTGTCTTCATCCATAAATGGGTCTTCCAGTCACATGTCAACAAACACACACACACACACACACACACACACACACACATTACTCTTGCCTGACATAATATATGATATACAATATAATATATAATACATAATATGTAATATATAATATATTATATAATATATAATAATATATATTACTGCTGTCTGAAATCTAATGTAGAGTTCCCCAAGACACCATACCCTCAAACATATCCTGCCTTTCTCATCCAAATGCTCTTCTTGTAAAACAAATCACCATAGACATTTTGTGTTTATTCACAAATACCTAAACTGGACCATGTTATCCATGCTTTTGTTTTCTGTCACCATGGATACACACAGTGAACTTTCATCTTAATAGATATAGACCTTCAGTAGCTTTGAACAGTACCACGCTACCTTCTGTATGCCTAAACTCATGCAGTACTCTCATGACAGTTAAACAATTCAGGACTGAAATCTTGCTGTTGCAAACAACACGAAGAGGATTGTCCTGTAATGTGTAGGTAATTGTTTCCTGAGTAATACTTCGAAGTGAAGCTGTAGAGGTCAAGACCGCCAAGACTACGGCATGCCTGAACACACATTGGTTTGGACTTACATATATGTTTAAATATAGATAAGTACATTTTTGCGCATTCCTGGATGATTCCTGGATGAGCGGTAAAAATTATACAATGAATAAATTATAGGTGGTTTAGAACTACTTTCTTGCTAATTACACTCAGAACAGCTGTCAGGAGCTCTGATTATGTAGAGGCATTATGTAGTCAGTCTAAATAGCATGTATCTCAAGTCGGCGGATCTAAGGAAAGCTGCTGTGTTTAGTGTTTACTCTATAGCCCTGTAGAAGCCACAGACTGGCAGCCACTGCTTCGGTGGTAAAGATTCACAGAAGGAATGGACCCGTTTAACGTGTGATCACAAAGGAAACACATTTTCCCTTTCATCCAAGTCCACTGCATCACACAGCGGCGTGCTATACTGTTGGTATTAATTTTTGGTGCTAGCAGACTCCTAAAGGCTCTCATTAAAGCAGGCTCATTATAGATTCATCATGGAAACAAAGTGGGATTTTTAACTCCGTTTCCTAGATTTCGTCTTTCGGGTGGAAGTCACCGGCATCCGCGTCAGCTTCTCTCAGACCCCAGGAGAAATGCTGAAGGAAGAGGTAAGCTTGCTAACTGCAGGGCTGCAGACCCACCCCCTTTACCGCTTCCCGTTCAAAGGCGCTTTGTCGGTGCAGTTCTCATCTGAGCCACTAGATGGTGGGCGCAGTTCTTCACTCCCCCCAGGAAGCAGCGGCAAGAACTCTGCTCATTCAGTCCTAAGACCACAACCAACACCAGTAAAACAGGCAAACTTCTCCAGGAAGGCGGAACTTAGGGATGAATCAGAAAGTCTTGTGCTTACCTATTTTTATGTGTTATGCTGACTTGGACAATAACGTTAAATACTATTTTATCTTCCTAAATAAATTCCAAATATTGGAGTGGGACCCAAATCTAACTCCGATTCTTCAGTTATTCACAACAGCCTGCCGGTTTAATGTCATAGTTCTGAAGCAACATTAGATAATTATTTTTATTTTTCAAAAGTTCATATGGACAGATCGTAAGCGTGGGTGCCCTGTGCTTAATTGTTAAGGATAGTTTTTATAGGAAATAAACTGCGTTTCTCAATATCTTGGAAGACGTTAGGATTAAGTCCTGTGATATCTACATTGCAACGATGAAACAGGGTGGAATTTCATGGTGACATCCAGCCCATAAGTAACTTTAATCCATGTTTCAATATAAATCAGCTTTTCTGTATTGTAAATGATTCTTGAGTTAGCTTTAATTTGGCTGTTTGCTTATTTACTTTCTTAGTCAATATTTTCATTCAGGAGTTAAGTATCATTAAGCCCATTTTTTAAAAATTTTAAAGTTGATTTTACTCAAGAAATAAACATTTTAGAAAAGTTGGCGGAACAAAGTTCTCTTGCTTACCTTAAAGCATGGCTTATGATTTCATACATGCACAGACATTTACCTATAGATGCTATGTTTTTAGCAACATCGGGATATTGTTTACTTTTTTTTTAACTGACTTTGCGATTTCAGTTTTCTCGCTTTGAAAGTGGTCATTTTTCCTTCTTCAAGTAAAGGCACCCTCTCGCAATGTTTTGCCTGTTCACATATGCTCAACCATTATATATTTTAAGATCTCTCTCTCTCTCTCTCTCTCTCTCTCTCTCTCTCTCCTTCCCTCCCTCCCTTTCTCCCTCTTTCTGGGAGATGGAGCTGTATTTCAGTACTCTGAAAGAGCAACAAATGCCTTTAATCTCTGATCAGTCTCTGCTACCCCAATATTTTTTATATTAATTAATTTAAATGTGCATTTTATTCTCCCTTAGCCAAGCTCCTTTATGAATTCCACCTCTCATCGAAGCCACAAGCCATTTTTTGAGCCTTTAATAGTCTGTGTGCTCACTCCTCATGTAGAAAATCGCTCTCAGGCCACTCAGAGCATGTGGGCTGGCAAAGGGTGCTCCAGGCCCATCTCCAGTGCACACTGATGAGATGAGACGCGCTGCCTGCCCGTGGACCTTCAATTGCAAAGATCGGGGCGGGGAAAGTCGTCAAGATTACTAAAAAGGCCACAGTGGTGCCTCTGATGGCACACACTCATTTTATGCTTTCATCCTCTGGATTCTGTTCATCTGACACTTAGACATCATTTTGAGGGGAACATTTTTATTAATTGGGAACCAGAGTAATGATGAATGATGACTGTGTTTTAAAAATACAGTCAACGTAGGATGACTCAATGGCTGACCAGGGGTCTGCTGCATCTCTTGCTTATTTATTAGCGTTCCTTCTCCAGCCTCCTCCTGCCGTGCTCCTTGGTAATTTAATTCTTCAGGGAGTGGAGAGAGGCAAAGGGCAGTGGTTAATGTGAGTAACTAACTCAGCCAGATATCAGCCATGAAAAAAATTTGGTTTTACTTTGTGTGCAGAAAGAATGTGATGGCTAAGGTTAAAAATCATATAAATTATGTTTTTTTAAAAAAAATTTTTGGTTTACTTTATCTCCTTATCTGTCTTTGAAAAACTGGTGTTCATTCATTCTTTCAGTTGTGCATTCACAGAATTTATGGATTCACTCTGAACGTGAGACAATGAGCTTACAAAGCCTTGTGTTCTCAGAGGTGAGTCATTAGCCCTCCTCTCTGCCCAACTCTTTTCCCCAGATCTCAAAGATGCTGCTCACTTACATGCTGACTTCTGGATCTGTTTTTCTAACTTTTTTTCCTTTGATGGATAAATACATTTTCTAGAACTATCTGAAAAAAAAATCCTGAAAATATCTTAGTCAATATTTCACTTTATTGATACAAATGGCTTCGAAAATTCCATGCATTAGGCTGATTATCACACACACACACACACACACACACACACACACACACACTAGCAAGTTCGATATCAATTCCATTCTTCTTACCTCTCAACACGCCACATCTTGCTCTTTGGCTCAATGGTATCAGCTCCTTCTGGTCAACCAAAGCTTCTCACCTTGAATTGCCTAGCAGTTAGCAAGTGATGCTTAACTCCATCTATGAAATTACCTTCAAATTGGCTACTCTTAGCTGCCGCAACTATCACTGTAAATCAGGCCCTTATTAGCCTCTGCCTGGGTTGTATAATAAATGGTTATCCTAACTCCAATCCCTCCTCTTCCAATTCATCCAAAATTAGCTTCTTAAACACAAACTTAATTATGTTATTTTCCTGCTCAAAGATATTTGGCGGCTCCCTACTGACTGCAGTATAAGATCCAAATGTGTTTCATGTAATCCATTACGCCTGATCTTAACTCACCTTTTTACAGTTCCCAACTCTGCCATTTCCTAAATTGAAAATGCAATGTCACAGTCTGTCACAGTCTGCCTCTGTTCAGGCTGTCCTCCCTTTGCTGGCTACAGTGTGGATGTATCACACTTGTGGGACACTTTTCAGTGTGGAAAGGACTTTCTTCCTCTGAATTTAAAGCTGGTAGAACTTATGTTTCTAAATATGCAGATGACCTACCTAGCAAGTTAATCACATTGATACTTAGCAGGAAATCCCAGAGATTAAACACCAGTGGACAGCAGGAAAAAAAAAAAAACAACCAAACCAAACTATCACCACTACTTGCAGATAAGAGCGAAGAAAATGGACTCATAATGTAGGTTTGCAACAATAGTTAATATTACATATTCTAATCTAAGAAATTCTTTTATATAGACAGCCAACTTATAAGTCATATACTTTTGATTTATAACAAAAGTTTGAAACATCAGTGTTTCATTCGTAGCCTCTGTGATAATCTCCATCCTGTTTAATAGTGATTACTGAAAATAAGGGCCCAATCCAAAACAGTTTGTAAAAACAGTACCTAGTAATATAAAAATGTAGCATACATACAGCACCGTAACTTGGTGGAAGCATGGACTTTCAACATCTGCTTAGTCCCTGCTCTGCAAAATGAAGGGTCTACAGGGACATTTCAAAGTTTACCCACAAGTTTCAAACTTGAACAGTATCTCCATATCTCATGAATGTCCCCACTTCCAAAGATACAAAGTTCAGGATGAACTTTTGATATTTTGCTTGCAGCTAACACTATTTTGAGCCTCCCAGTATAACATTTTATAAAGACAAAACAATTCACTGTATAAATAATATGTTTAGGTGAGATGGCTTTGATGTCAGTTTATGGATTCCTGGGATGGCTTAAGCTGGTCTAACTGTTTAGGGACTGCTCATTTTTTTTCAATAATTACTACATGCGGCTGACACAGAATGGCTATAAGAACAACCAACATGAACAACAACAACAACAACAACAACAACAACAACCACAACAACAAGGCACAAAAATCCTTGCTTCCAACTTGGGAAGGGAACAACAACAACAACCACAACAACAAGGCACAAAAATCCTTGCTTCCAGCTTGGGAAGGGAAGCAGACATTTGAGTGACTGTGCACCCATTGTCTTTCCCAGGTGAGTATAGCAGGGTATGTGACAAAATGGAAGAAGTAGACAGTGCGTTGCCAGAGGTGGGTTCAGCGTTTCCTTAGTTCCTAGATAGAATGAAATGTAATGCAAGTGCTTTTCCAACATCCTGCATCCGCTTTATCTTGGTGTTCTAGAAAGCAAGTTGTTTGTGAAAATTGTAGAGATCTTAATCTGAAATTACATAGACAAAACGTTCTCCAGCGAGGAGAAGGTGTGAACAGTGGCTCAAAACGTTGGCAGGGCTCTCTTTGAGGAATCTGTAGGAATCAGGTTGGAAAAATTGAAGGAAACTATGTGAAAGAGCAGAACTAGCAGAAAATGAATATGAGGAAGTTGAGAGGCCCTGAGGTGCGCTTCATCTTGAGCGTCTTTCGGATTCATTGACAGATTCTACCCTCGGGCTTGGCAGTGTAAACGGAGCTGAGACAGTGGATCAGAATGGATAGAGAAGGTAACGGTGATAGCATTTGTCGATGAGCTGTGGCAGGAGTTGGAGAAGAGGCTTTGGGGATGATGCAAGTTTTCAGGATGGGGAGAAGAAGATGCCCTTTCCTTAGTAGAGAGCAACAAAGAAAGAGTGGGTCTGAAGGCCTGGTGTCAAGGCCAAATGGAAAGGGTTGGGAGCAATGCAGCAGTGTGTCTCAGGAGAAAGGGATTTGAAAGAATTATCAGCAGCAGCTATTATCAATGCCGCAGCACTGGCCATGCATGCTGAGGGAAGAGCGCTAGGCATGACACTCTGTTAAACACTGGAACTTTAAGTTGGAAAAGCTATCAGAAAGATACTCAAGAAAGTGCAGCTTTCCCAAAGCTGTCTTCTCATTAATGGCTGTCACCAAGATGATGGATGCACAGCCAGTCCTAAAATGTGCAGGATAGGTTCTCTCTGGACCAGAAGTCATGGCCACCTGACACCTTGCTCTGCCTGGCTTCCGTGCCACACCAACCAGATTGAACCATATATTCAAAATTGAGGCTTGCTATTCACCTTTTCTTCAAGTTCTTCATCTCGTCTTCTGGAAGCACGAGGAATTTAAGACTGGACATATGAGCATCTGACAAGATGGAGGACAGAGAAGAGGGAAAGTAGCAGGGTAAACAAAGGAGGGTCTGGGTAGTGAGGCTCTTTTGCCCTGTGAGTGAGGATGCAATGGTGTGATACGGTTGGCTGCTTTTGTCCTTTCTTGAGCACAGTAGAGTTGTTCCCCAAAATCTGGGCACTTAAATTATACAAGCAGGTAGAGGATAACAAAGTAACAAAATCCATCGTTGAAATCCTGCCAAGAGAAATCCTGGGTATATATGGTTGACTATAAAGCAACGTTTACCTGTGTACAGTATGAGATAATCTGGTGGCAAATGGAAGGGTTTCCCTGATACTGTAATGCCTGACATCAGAAGAAAGTGTAACCAGTGAGCATAAATAGGTCCATTAGGAGCCAGGAATTTAATGTGGAACAGAATGACTTTCAGAAGTATGTGTGGTGTTGCATGTATATGATCTCACCATGAGAGAGGCTCAGTCAAAAAAAATGATGTTTTTTGGGCCCACCCTGGGCTACCTAGCAAGTTCCATGCCATCCTGGGCTATATAGTGAGACAAAGTATTAAAGGATGATTTTGATATTGGATTGTATTAAAGTTAACACAAGCATCAAAGCCATTCCTGTGGGGATTGATACCCGTGAGCATCTGGTCACTTGTTTTCTGTTCCCTGAAGGGAAGTAACAACCCTCTTCATAATTTTGAAACATTTCTTCCTTAAATTAAAACAAGGCCAATGTCCGTTCATAGCAAAAGTAATAGAAAAAGAAGCGGACTCCTCGGGAACCAGTGGAGAGGATACAGACCTGGAGTCCCATTTGGGGTACCAGATGATACCAGAAAAAGAAAAGAAGTTAAAAATGGACCCAAACACGAGTTGGGGGACAATTCCATTAGAATGTAAAAGAAAAACTCCAGGGAGGCAAACTATGAATCACAGCAGCTGCCAGAAGAGTCGAACAGAGAAGAGAAGGAAAACAAAACAGCTCTAGGTTTGAGTTAAAGCATCATGGAGATCAGCAGCATGTTGGAGAGCCAGCCAGTGGTGGAAAGGGGGGATGTAGAGTATGTGGGGGTTAGAATGAAGATGGCCCCCAATAGATCATGTATTCGAATCTGTAGTCATCAGGGAGTGGAAGTATGTGAGAGAGATTAGAAGGGTGAGGGGGTGTGATGTTGGAGAGAGCTGTGTCACTGAGGGTGGGTTTTGGGGTTTCAAATACCCAGCCAGGTTCAGTGCCCGCAGATCAGGATGTAAAGCTCTCGGCTATGGCTCCAGTTCTGTTCCTATCTATTTCCTGCCATGGTGATCAAGGACTAAGCCTCTAAAACTCTAATGAAGGCCCCAATGAAATGGTTAAGAGTTGCCTTAGTCATGGCGCCTTCTGTAGGGGATTTTTAATCCAGCAACATGTCTGTTCTGGCAAGGGGTCACATCCAAAGATAAGATCCAGCCAGAATGCAGACATGCCCCGGATTACAGTAAGATATTGCTGAATTACAGACATACCCTTAGTACATATTTTTAATCTCTAACAAGGTAAAGTTAGTTTGTAGAAGGAAGCAGTCATGTTTGAATGCGCCATCTAATTTTGGGGCAGACAAAGTAATGAATCAGAGAAAGATTTGACAGAATGAGTGTGATAGGATACACCCAAATCTCAGGAGAATGGACAGGAAAGAGGCTACTTAGGAGAACAGTGGAGGAAATAGAGCAGTGCAGAGAGAGATGGGGGAAGAGAAAAGGAGAGGGGAGGGGGGGAGAAAGGGAGAGGGGGGGAGAGATGGAGAGGGAGAGCGGGGGAAGAAAGAGGAGGCAGTTTTACTGGGACAGTTTTATAGAGATAGGTTGTAGATGAAGACAGAATGAGTAAGAGAATGAGAATGAACGAGATAATTAGAACAGATGGCCAGAGTTAGTTTGAGGCCAAGTAGAGCAATTGAAAGAAGAAGCCAATCAAATCAGTCAGCTTTGGAGAAGAGTTTTTAGCCAGAACAGCTGAGTTGAACCAGCCAGCCAGAGTTCATAAAGAGCTAGAAAGGGTGAGCTTACTCAGCGGAAAGCCTCTGTCCGAGACAACAATTACATCTGGTGAATAAAGGTTACTTTCACAGTCTTCTCACAGCAATAGAACAGTAACTAAGACAGAGAAGGAGAAAGGCATCCTAGAGTTCCAGAGAAGCACACTCATGCTCTGTCCAGATCAGAAAGAAAGTGAGAACAAAGGAAAAGTTGTGCCTGTCTGAGCCGGAAAAGTGAGCAGACCAACCCTGCAGACCTCTAGGTGGCTTGCAGGGACTGTACTAGGGGGCAAGGAATTCTGGGACAGAAAAGAACACTATCCAATTAAAGGCATACTTATTATGGCTATCTTTTTAGCTGTGACTTGATGTAAGCCTGTTTTCCTACCAGTGAATCCTCTTTCCTAAAGGGTGGTCCTCTAGACAGGTGACTGATTTGCTCTACTGGACTCACACTAATGGACTCACACTTACTAGACTCATACTTATATACTCACACTTATGGTCTCACACTTACTGGACTCACACTTGGATTCATTTGACTCACACTTATGGACTCACACTTACTGTACTCACACTTATGGTCTCACACTTACTGGACTCACACTTATGGACTCACTTGACTCACACTTATGGACTCACACTTACTGAACTCACACTTATGGTTTCACTTGACTCACAGTTATAGACTCTCACTGTACTCACACTTATGGTATCACTTGACTCACACTTATAGACTCTCACTTACTGTACTCACACTTATAGTCTCACTTGACTCACACTTATGGACTCATATTTACTAGACTCACACTTATGGTCTCACACTTATGAACTCACATTTACTGGACTCATGGTCTCACACTTATGGACTCATACTTATGGACTCACACTTATGGACTCACACTCAACTCACACTTATGGACTCACTTGACTCACACTTATGGACTCATACTTACTGTACTCACACTTTTGGTCTCACTTGACTCACACTTACTAGACTCACTTCTGGCTCACACTTATGAACTCACACTTACTGGACTCATGGTCTCACACTTATGGACTCACACTTATGGTCTCACATTTATGGACTCACATTCAACTCACACTTATGGACTCACTTGACTCACACTTATGGACTCACACTTACTGTACTCACACTTATGGTCTCACTTGACTCACACTTACTAGACTCACACTTATGGCTCACACTTATGAACTCACACTTACTGGACTCATGGTCTCACACTTATGGACTCACACTTATGGTCTCACACTTACTGGACTCACAGATTAGAATGTTAGGTTTCCATCCAGGACAGAGATTTCATTCCCTTGCCTATAACTAAACAGTTTCCCTTTAATGGCCCTTTACTCATGCTGTTGACACGTTTCTTCTTAATGGCTAATTAATCAAGCTTTTTTTTTTCAAACTCTTCCTTTTCACATGACCGAGTTTCCTCAGTTACCAATTGGAAAATCTCTATGTGGAAACGGAAGTTCTCAATTCTCTAGCTAAATAAGTTTGAGGCAATCTTGCCCCAAACCTCCCTACCTTCAGATTATAACCAGAGACCTGATTGCCTGTTGACATCCACGAATATTCATGTGCCTCTCTTTGGGAGGGACCTGATCCCCTGGTTTTTCCTTTAGTGCTTGATAGTTCTCACAAGCTCCCTGCTCAAGCCATAGCCTGCCTCCAACATGCTGCCTCTCTTTGGTCATAACCAGCCTGGGGTCAAGTAAATATGAACAACCCTGAGGAGAGAGCTTGGTCCAACGGAGCGGTGCACTGGGCGGGCTGAGCTCTGCGAAGATGAAGGAGATGAGGGAGAGCAGCTGCCATTGCTGTTGACACGGAGGCATCAGACTCACTGCAGACGCCATGACGTAGTCTACAACGGTGAGTGATATGTGTGTACTCTACAGCTGAAGTGAGCCACAGTTTTCAATCCATCGTTAGTGTGCACAAAGTACATGCTACACTTTGGGCAGTACCTTCATTTTGTGGAGGGAAACATGGTGGAATGGGATAAAAACCGTCCAACACTAGTGTTCAGACTTGCTACAGAGGATGGGCCTAGGACAGGCTGGTCACCCATCTTTTGAGGGACATAGTCACTTGTTCGGTCCTGACAGGTCCCTAGTTCATCTATCTCCTTATTTATCTATTCCAATTTGCTTACTTGTGTTTGGGCCAGTTGACCCCAAATACAAAATCTAAAGCCTGCAAGACTTTAAGGAAACTTAATTGAGCCAAAGATGATAACACATTTTCCAAGATCTGAACATATATCTGTACTTTGACATTCTCAGTTATTGATTTGGGCCTCTGACATATAGAGTAGCAGTCACATACGGTATACTGGACATCTGATTGTCCCCACAGAACCACACTCTCCTCTGTGACCTGACTCTGCACGTCTTGTGGCTGCTTACTTACAGTTGAGTGCATTCTCAGACTGATGGAGAGGAGGGGAAAAGGGAAAGGTTTTGTTCTTCTTGGGTCCTTCTGTAGGCTGTCCTAATCTGTGTGAATGGGCCCTTCCACACATGCCTGTCTGTGTCCAGTCTGGAATCTCCCTGCCCCTTTCCTTGACTTTCAGAATGATGGGGGGTCACAGCGCCGGGGTCAGCGGTTACTAGCTCTGGGTGGGGGAGGGGCAGCGTGCCTTCCTCTTGCTGCAGCTCTCTAAGGAGTTCTTCTTCTACTACAGGATATTGTCTGTTTCCTGCTAGAATTTGAGTTATAAACCACTGGGGTGCCTGGATTTTAATACAACACTGTATGTGTTCACCTCTGCATTTATAAGCTGGGAATTATTTTTCATTCACAATGGATGGCTATGGTGATAATTGTATATTATGGCCTTTTGGAGACACAGTCCCATTGTGTAGCTGTGACTGGACTGGAACTCACTACCTAAGTAAACCAGACTGGCCTTGAACTTGTAACGATTCTTCTGTCTCTGCCTCCCCAGTGCTAGGTTTACCAGTGCGTACCACAATACCTGGCTTAGCTATGGAGATTTAAACACTTCTGAAATAGCAATAGTTTTCTAAATAATCTGGTTGGAAGAAAAAAAAATCATGTTAGAAAGAGATCAAATGGTGTCAGTTACAGGTCAAAGAAATCCTAATAAGGTTTTACAGAACTCGGCTTAATAGAAAGAACGCTGAACCAAATTAGGTCAGAAGCCAAGGGCTTGAGCCACAAATTCATCAATTATTGTGTGACCTTGACAAGTCACTTAACCAC